>JAJEKV010000064.1:596284-1221881 GCA_021234155.1 Isoetes taiwanensis
TCCACATCTTGGCGTCTTGAGGTCTCGGACATGCAGTCTGGTTCGCCCTCAACTTGATTTTGCCTTTTGAGCATGGGATGCGGACTCCATCTCCCTTGCTGCGGCGGTAGGGCAGCTGGTGGCCTCAGCACAGTGCGGGGCGGCCGGGCGGAGGCTGGCGGGTGAAGCGTCCGCAGCCACGGTTCGCCTCAGAAGTCGGGAGCATACTCTTGTAGGGCTCGGCTGGCCAAGCATTATCTCCGCTGCATCGCCGCAAATGGATTGCGGAACCTCGTAGGGGGACTTTCGCCTGGGTTCTGTGGATGGTTGCCCGCGAACTCCCCTGAGCTCGTGCCTGAAGCGCTCTGAGCCCCAAAGACACGCGCGCCGAGGGCCGGCTTGTTGTTCACCCGCTCAAGACTTCCGGCCGGGTTCTGGCTTCGCTCGCGAAGAGTACCAAGGCCTCAAGTGCTATGGTGGTGGCTGCTCCCCACCTCGGGACCGGCCGGTGACACCGGACTATCGTCTTCCTGCATTGCGCGCTCTCTCTCAGTCAAGTGGTGTCTGTAGCGATGAACACAGAGTTCCAGGCGCCCGCATGTCACACCTTCCTGCCCGCCTCAAGCGTCGCCGGCGTGCAAGGCCAAGGCTATCTTCCACATGCAGCGCAAGCGGGTCTCTCCAGATGTGATGCCCTTTTCCTAACCCCGATTTGCCTTTTTGAGCATTGATGGGATGCCGAGGACTCCATCTCCACCGCCATGCCAGCCAGCGGCACCGCAGAAATTTCACACGAGCACCGCGAGCCTCCCACTCCCTTGACGTGGCTCACCGGCGCGTGGAGTTCCTATGTGGTCCGGAAAGCAATCCCTTCCCGGCTGGCTGGCTCGGCCAGGCCTTTAGCCTTAGCCCGAGCCTCCTTCTTCATGGAGGAATGACTCTCCCCGCCCATGATGGCTGACTCCGGACCGCTTCAGCGCGCCCCGCCTGGTTTCCTGTGCCGCCCACTGCGGGCCAGTCCCCAAAAAGCCTGGGAGGGGTCTCCCCGGCGAAAGCGGGTGCTTAGAATTCAACGGGGACTCAAAAACGCTGGCAGAGCACCTTGGGGCGGGGCCTTTAAAATTCCAAAGTCCCAGGGGTCTTCTCTGGCCGCCTCCCAAGGGTGCTTAGAATCCAATTTGGGGACTCGTAAAGGCTGCCAGAGCACCTTTTGGGGTTTGGGGGTTTTGGGGGAGCAAAGTCCCAGGGCCCTCCTGGCTGACTTCAAGGGTGCTGAATCCAATTTGGGGACTCCGAAAGGTGCACCTTTTGGGGGTTTCAGGGTTTTGGGTCTGGTATAGATTGTAAACCCTAGAGAGAGAGAAAGCCAGAAGGGACAAATCAAGGGGGGTCTAGTGCAAGGGGAGGAGGGCGCCAGGAGAGAGGGGAGTAGGGCGCCGTGAGGCCTGGCGCCGAGGGAAGGAGGAGCCACTAGCCACTGCGGACTAGACTCTGGGAGAATGGAAGCCAGGACAATGACTCCCACCCATAGGACCGCTTATCCCCGGATAGTTTGTGCTTCAAATTTCAACACTTTTGATTAGATGGAATGGTTAAATTTACCCTTATGTGTTACTATGATAATGATGGATACTTTGATTGTGATTGTGTCCTCTTTCTGCTCATCCTGTGTCCTGGGGCTAGCGAGGTAGAGAATCAAAGCTTCCTAGAAGTAGATGTTTCTAGCTAACCCTGAGACCAAATTTATGCGCATGAGACAACCCACCCGCTTGATGCTATGATGAGACCAGCACTTAAATAACGAAAGTATGATGGTGGTGAATTGGGGGTGGGGTCTTTCTTAGCTTGGCTACAAGTGGACTCCTATAGTGTGTTGTGCGTTTGTCCTTGAATGTTTCCTGGGTCTAAAACTCTCCCCTGGGTCACGTGAGACGGGCTCTATATGGATGTCCCCGGGACTCAATCTGCCAGAGAGCCAGCCTTGTAATCGAGGGGACTAAGCGGGCACGGATGCAGGGGTCACCGAGTTAGTGGCACGTGGTTCTTTAGTGACACCCAAGGATCTTGCCATGCTCGAGGGGACGCCCCTCACCTGCCTCTATCGAATCGTGAGATGCAACCCTGAGTAGTCGCGATAGGGTGATCATGTGGGATTGCATCTTCTCAAGGGGCTGGCAATCATGCCATGCCATGCCGTCATCCGTAAAGTGTGTGCACAGAGGGGCGGATAGAATGGACAACCCTATCCATTATTATTCTATCTCGTCACGGGATATCTTGAGGCCATGACCGCCGTACGACCCCATGGAACTGAAACCGGTAGAGCCTTGGCCGATGGTATATTGCCTATGTTATTCAGGCTTGTATTGCTATTTAGTTGATAACGATGGATGAGCCACCCTTCGTGGTGGTATATTATTTGGAGCATGATTGTTGTGTGCTAATATGTATGTAATGGCTCAAGCAGTTAGATTCCCATAGAGGACGTGGGAAAATGACACCTTCAGCCCGCCCCATTAATTTGGCCATTCCAAGTGGTCCGAAGTTAGATGAGGCCCTTCCATGGTGATATAGTCGCCAAGGAGGGGAATTTTGCATTTATAACATGGGAGCTGCCGATAGATTCCGGGAGCGCCATACACCAACCATATTTTATTCTCTTCCTTAATGCTTGCTCCTCGAAAGCATATGGGACTTACATCCATCACCATGAGGCAATTTATCAATTGGGATGTCTCTACGGAAACTTGATGGCTCGACATACCATTTGGATACTTCATTAATCTCTAACTATTTGCCCCAACCTACATAAGGCTTTATCTCATACTCCCTACAAAACCATAATCAAGATATATAAGTCAGCCTGAGCAATATGGTGTAAGAGGGTGAGCCCATAACCGCAGCTAGCTAGAAGTCAAAGTCTCCAATCAACAATATACAATCCAAACAATGTAGAGACAGAGGGCATCATCAGCAGCACTCGACATCGCCGTGGAATGGCCGGGTTTGTCGATGCAATTATTGAACATGTTCTTATTAAACTCAGATAGCGATATGCAAATCATAGGACCTCTCGATCTTGCAATCTTGCCCACCCCCTTAAACCCCCTTTGGTTTGGGTGTATATTCACACCTGGCGCACTCAGCAACCTAGAGCTGTTGGGATAGGTATATTCACCCCTTTATTCCTCAATCTACACGACGTGAAAGTTCCTCGCTAGGTATGCAAGTACAAAATTTGCTATATAATCAGAGTAACAAGATTCAAGCAAAATACTATAAGATTTCTGCTGCATTGATTTACGGTGCTTGATTTCAGACGCGTAAAAATACAATTATGAGGGCTCTCGCTGGCTTCTACGCCAATTTTTCACGCGGTAGAATATGCACCCAAAACCAAAGGGGGTTTAAGGGGGATTTTAATTTAAATGTGTTGGACCCACTGGTTGTGTTAATTAATGTCAATGGTAGTTATGTGTTGCTGTTAATGTCAAAGTGTGTTAGTTGTTATGTGTTGGGGGATTTAAATTTTTATATGTTGATACAACGGGTTTGTGCTGCAAATTTTTTTTACAAAAATACTCTGCTAGGGTCTAATCTTAGCAAATACTATACTTCCAAGAACTAAACTCAGTTAGAAATTGAGACTTGTTCGCCCCACGAATCCAGCCCATACCCTTCATCCCACAATATATGAGGTATATTACCTCTAGCATTGAGAGGTTGTTCGGCTCGTAATACTCAGCCCATGTATTCAAAACCGTATAAGTGTAAAACAGAAAATACAAAATTTCTCAAATCAAACTTAATTTACGCTCAATAATGGTGTGCGTGGTAGGGCTGAAATATCAAACCCCAAAACCCTCGTTGCTACCATTTACAAACGGGATATGAATTACAACACATTGCGTTACTAACAAGGAGGCTAAAAATCAAACCCTCAAAGTGTATGCACTTTGTATGGTTGTATTCTCCTCGCTTATGCATATTCTCAGAATTCAAACATCATATTACGAGAGTGAACACCAAACCTCGACCAACAATCACTAAGTACTTGTTCAACCGCATCGTAGAATGCAACAAGAATCATTCATAAGTTTCAAGTGAATATTCATATATCTGGAACATGGTGAATATTAAGTCATGAACTAACCATGCTAAATCAGCAGCAGTAGTGACTAGTACATGTTTCAATGACAAAGGTCAATTCAATGGAATCGAGCAAGAAACATGAGATCAGATAATGTGAACATCCACGTATATAATCGCAATGATCTATTAAGACGGGGTTAATTCATGTTTTCAAAATTGTTTTTAGCTTTTTATTTTTATATTTTGATACAAACCAAAAGTTCCGGGTGATATAGGAAAATATCTAGATGTTCCACCAAGAAAGATAATATACCGTAGTAAAGCCTCGTACGTTGTATTTTCAAGTACTCTCACTATTTCAAAAACAGACACAATTTAGGAAGTGTAAAAGAGATTTAAGTAACGATAATAACGTAGAGTTTCTCGTAGCTTCTCAAGCCCAGGGACGCCCCCCTCCTGGTGATGCAAAAACTCAGAATTCAAACTAGAAAAAAACTGTAATTCATTTGAGGCTTTCTTATCACCGTAGCTTTGAATTTCACTGCCAACAGTCACAAAATAGAACATAAGTAAAAGCTACTACAAAGATAGAGCAGATTGATCCCATTATTCTCAAAGTCAGCAGTTTGCAACACCCATACACAAACATTTTTCAACCGGAATTTAACAAAGAACCTTGGCCTCCATGGATTCTTTTGTGGTGAGAAACCAAAGTGGAAACTTTTCTCGCTTGTTAGCACACAAGGATTCCGTGAAGCCTTGGAATTTGCTTAATAATCAGCCAAAATCTAAAAAAAAATACATGGTAATTTTTGCAAGCTTCATTTGGAATGAGCCATAAAACAATATCCAATAGCATCCTCAGTATTAACTAGCCGTAGATGTGGTGCCTACCAAACCTGGCCGACAAATTCGTTGTTTTAGCATAGATAACTTAACCAAACATATCCATATCATATACTATCAAAAAGATCTCTCGAGAGAGCTTTCCAACGCACAAAATCATCTCAAACAGAGTTCGATCAAAAGTTATGATAAGAAATGTGTTGCCTAAGTGGGGAAATCTAAAATGCATGGTAATTTTTTGTAAGCTTCATTCGGAATGAGCCATAAAACAATATCCAATAGCGCTAACTCAGATAATCAGTCGGTAGGATGTGAAAGCCTACCAAACCCGCCTCTAAAAATGTTGTTTCCTCGCATAGATAACTTTTACCTAAACATATCCATATCATACACCAGCAATTGCTCTATCATCGAGCATACATGAGCCTTTCTTGCTTTAAAAATCATATAAAGTATTAGGTTGCCATAGCCTATAGTTATGGACTTCCACAAATGCATCTATAGCAAGATAGTACAATATAAGCTTTACATTGTGAATGCTTAGCCAGGTGTGTCTTTGTCCCGCACTTTCAAAGAAGACGCTGCTCCTTGGTTGACCTCGCCCCATGCACGAAAGATATGCATCTGCATCCCGTAGGGAGCCAGAGTTAAAAGTTAGTTATCTTCTCCTATGCATGGCTTACATATGTGCAAAGTGACAAATCCTGGCTTTTAACTTCCCATCTTCTAATCTCCTTGTGGCCCTTACAATTACACTAGGCATTGAGAAACTTCTTCGCCTAACTTCATCTAATCCCTCGTCTCTTCACTACCACGCATAATACCCCTATAATGCAAGTAAAAAGTACTTATGCCTTCTGCATAAACATTTCAGATTGAAGCCTCTACCACCCTCAAACACCTCGATTTGTTGTAACACCTTCTCGATTCAACTCAAGGATTTTCCAACCTAATAAAGCATAGAGCAACAACCTGACAAACAAAAACAAAGAAATACAGCTTTATTGACTCCAAAACCAATAATGAGACTTTTGATGGTTTATTGAGATGCACTCACCGGACCATCCAAATCCCCGATACATAACCCTTGTTTATTAAATTGGATGTTGGAAGCTGATTTTACATTAAGGAAAACCGTGGCTGCCAAGATTCCCAAGAGATTGAGTGTGGTTGTTGTTTTTAGAATGCCAAATTGAAGAGATGGTGCAGGTATGTCCAATGAACTATCATTTCAAGATACGCCTAGAAGGTTGATAAAGGGCCTTGTTGTTGTGTTCTTACAAAGAGTTTACCAAAGATTGCCGCCGGCATGTCTACGTACTACATGTTGCAAGAATCCATTATTTGAGCTCTCGCAAACACATGGATGTTTGCTGTATGACGCAGATGGTTGTAGCGAAAGCATACCTTTGGATCGAGGTACATTAGATGGTTTTTATTTTGGAGTATCACTTGTATTTCTAATATTTATACACTGTGATAATGCCTCGATGGTTAGGGCTCTTCCCGTACATGTATTATTAAAATATGAAAACGCTGTTAAGAATGCTATTGCAAGAACAAGGCTCAGAGGGTTGGTAAGTAGCTAGATTGAATGGAATGGCATTAATGGTATTAATAGATTCTTTAACTATAGGGTCTTTGTTTTACCGCTATAGTATTGCCCATTTTGCAATTTTCCATGTGATATGGATGAGGGAATCTTTAGTCTTATTATGCCCATAAGGAAGGCTATAAGAAGATTTATTATATATTTCCAAATGTGATACAAGTATTGCTTCAGCTTGGTTAACATTGACTCCTTATTATCTGTGCATCATGTATTGATCAGAATAGCCGACCATCGCCCTTAATGGCGTGAGGAGGTTGAGAAGGTAATGGCTTTGACCATATGTCATATGAGTTCATTGTCTGCTACTATAGGAGGGGTGCTAAATTACTCGACTATATATTATCCATTACACCATGAGCAAATACAAATAAGTTGTGTATATTGTTCTTGTAGTCACCGTGCATACTTGATGTACCCATGACTTCCATTTCTCAGCTGGTGGTGCATGTTTGACAGTCCAGATGTACTTTCCATCCACCTATTGCTTAGGCTATCATAGCATGTTTGACTAGGATGGGAAGGCTAGAAAGAACTAGAAGATACAATGATAATGTCACATGCAACTAGAGGCCATTAAATTGCTTCATTACCTTGTTTGAGGCTTAGTTGTCCTTTGACAAGTTAGCTTGTAATTGATTCAGTATTGTTTCTTTTTATGTAACATTTATTCAATGCTTATCAATTTTAATGGCACAAGGTTGCTAACTGTTTAGCTTGTTCTGCTATCTTTATGGGTCTAAATATTTTTCAGCAATCCCTTTTTTTCTATCGCAAATTGATGAATGTCGTGGCATTTTGTGCTTATTATTTTTATGCCAGAGGCTTGTCTACTTTGATTTGGTTTGTCTTCTGAGTTGCCCTGCTTTTGAGATAGTCCGGAATCATTTTTTGACCTTAGCATTCCATTCCACGCTTCCACAACTTCTCGGAGCACCATCTGTGCATGACTTGGCATTATACATACTCGAGGTTCTAGATAAACATCCTGCAATTACCGCAGCCCTCAAGAGTCATTATCTCCGCTTGTCTAGTATCATCATTACTCCAGCGTTTTTCCTTTGAAACCTTCGAGTAAGTGTGGCTTTTAATCCTAGTAGTAATGATTGTACTAGCCCATTGTATGGGTCCCATGACCTATTGGTCTCCGTGAACGTTAAAAAAACTATTCTATTCTATTCTATTCTTTCCACATCTTGGCAAGTATTTGATTCAGTATTGGTTTTTTTTTTATAACCTTTATTCAATAGTTACTTTTGCACATCAGTTCCAATGCACAAGTTTTGAACTTGTTTAGCTTGTTTTATGGGTCTGAAATTATGTAGCAGTTCTTTCTTTTTATTGTAAATGAATGGAATTCCATGGCTTTTTGTGCTTATTATTTTTATGACGTTGTAATTTAGAAGGCAGAGACTTCTTTAAGAAGACAAGTAGAAGAGGTGAATATTTGGATTACTTTCTTGCTGGTTTGCTCAGTGGAAATTCTGAACCTAAATAAAGTTTCAAGTATTTATCCTCAGAGTATGACTTAAAGCGTAATTAGGTGTGTATTAAAAGTAAAACCGAAATCTCGCTAAACTTGATGGTCGTGCATAAAGTTGGTTTTAGATACTTAATAAGGTTGGTTGATGGCTATATGATTGATTGATTGATTGATTGATTTATTATCACGCCATATCAGACCCTCAGGTCCATTAGGCGACAAAAAGAAATACATATAATAAGTCCACTAAATGAGGCCTCTTGCCTCCATATCATCTGCTGATTATTCAAATCTAAAATCATTTTTCCGATGTTCCCACCACGCTTGAAGATAAGCTCCAAGTCAAGGTGGGAGGCATCGAAGTAATAGCTGCGAAAACTTCTAGACAAAGTAGCATCAATCCCAAAAGCATCACGTACCTCTTCAAATCTAGGAGCATTCCAGAAGGCATGGTGTTCATCTTCTCCACAAATGTGTTCTCTACAACATGGACAAAAATCTTAGCCCATGTGGAATGTCATGAGCACGCCTACCTCCAAGGAGTGAGACCAAGAATCGAGCTTGGGAAATAAGCCTTCCCGCCGCCGTATCCCATCGTATATCAAGGTAATCTTGTTCCACATAATTAATCATAAGGTTCACCTCCGCTTGTAATATTCCCCCATTTTTGGCGCCAAAGGAGATGCCCATAAATGGTGGATAACTTTTTCTGGTGAAAATGAGATCACGTGATCCCCGCAATGTATCGCATCAAGTCTAAAATGTCTATCCCCCATTTGCAGGCCAATCTATGCCAGCTTGTACCATCCAATATAAGTATGGTTGTCTCATCACTCTTGAAGGGCTTTAAAGTGAGGCTTATCCTTTCTCTTCAAGATGTTGACTCTCTCAAGAAGTACCGCGCCCTCGGCTATAGTGCTTCTCATTTAAATGGTAGAAAACATGTCTCCTGTAAGCAACATTTCGTATGTGTTTGTAATCTTCACCCCAAGTTCTTCCATCAAAATCTTTTTCTGTATACTTTCAATACTCGCTTCATTTCTTTTTGGATGTGCCTAGTTCCCAAACCTAACATCCATATAGTACCACAGTTGTACCAACATTTTAAACATAAAAGTTTCGCGATACTCCATTTCTATATATGCATATTCCTCCACAAACTCATTGTGCCATATAAAGCTCTCGGCCAGTTCTAACCCTTTGTCAACTCCTCAGATTCCATTTATAGTTGTCGTAAGAACTCCACCCAAGGTATTTATATTGATACTTTCTCCAAGATTCTCCACCAAACTTACTCCAAATGTTTTCTTCCCTACAACCATCACTTCGAGCCTTTATTTATCACATCCTTTTTCTACAAAAGGAACCCAAGATGTCTTGGAGGAGCTTTGTAATCCAAGGCGTGTTTTAGAGAAGAGAACAATGTCATCTCGCGATATAAAAGTATTTGATCACATATTTTAAGCAAGCCATACTCAAGATCGCCTTCTCTCCTCATCCACCTCTCCTCCAGCTATCAATAAACACTCCAAAGAGTGTGATAGTGGGCAACTTCGCTTACTCCCAATATTGTTTTCTTTATCTTTCCAAGCATTCTTAGAGGAAAAGAAAGCTCGAATAAGACCTTATGATACAAAATGCAAATTCCTTTTTGAAGCTCTTTAGAACTTGCAAATATTCAAGTCTTTGCTTTTAGAGTGCTACTTACTGACATACAAAAGCCTTAGTGAAGTCTACAAACAACAATATAGAGCATTTCTATGTTCTTCGCTTCCTTCACACACTGATCAGAAGAGATGATCAATAGTAGAATGCTTCTTTTCTAAAACCCGCTTGCCCACATGCCCGTGATTTTATTCTCTCAGCCTAACCGCTTAATTTTCTTTTTCCAAAGATACCCCAAATAACTTTGCCATTACACTACTTCACCAAAATGGTTCGATAATTCATGACAAATATCCTTATCTCCACCCCTTATGAATTGGCACAATTCTCGCTAATACAACTGCCATTGTTCCTCGAAAGCTCGATGTAAAGCCATGTTAAACAAATCAAAGAAGTTTTTGCATCGCTTTGTTGCCACCCCATTTTTAGGAGTTCTATTGCCGACCTATCGTGATCGCGTCGTCACTAGCCATTTTTCTCAAAGACAAATATATATCTTCCTGGCCGCAACAAGTCTATAATGCTTCCTTCTACAACCTCCCCTCGCTTCTTCGCTATTTGGAACATTGTATATTTGTTTAACATAATCAAATAGTTCTTGCCTTGTGAAATCAATACCTAATGTGGTCAGATGTGCCGCAAAATCCACTCCAAAACCGCTTAGGATCAAGCTGAGCTCCTCCATTAATTGTTGCCGCCATCGCATTCCCATTCAACTTGTTTTGCTTTGTAAACCGCTTAAATGCCTTTCTAGCCTCTTATCCAATGAGTTATAAAAATCTCTCCGCTTGATAACATTCTAGATCCCACCATTTCATTCCTTCTTGGCAATCCCCTTCGGCCGCATCTCCAAAATCAGGATAGTAAATCATATCATCAGACATCAATAAAAATTGATTGTTTTTGCAATACCGCTCTAACCAATTTAATTTTCATTAAGAGCATTTTCTAGACTTGTTCCATTAGCATTCCTACCTTTTATCCGCTTGAATTCCGGCGCAATCTCTCCGCCGCCTATTCTCAGACCTAATGCTTAGTTTTAGTTTCAAATGCAAATGTAAGAAGTGTGTGATCGCATTACGGGTTGATCAACTACCCTAAAATCATATGCACTAGGCTAGCTGCATCAACTTTATCACTTCAATAAGGTAATCTATTTCACTAGAACTCCAGGCAGTGAGTGCAAGTAAATCCATTAGCGTGATGGAAATTTACTTGCTATTGGGTAAAAAGTACCATTCCAAATGTCTCGACATAACACCCGCGTTAAAGAGTTTTCCCATGGCATTTTCGTTCTATCAGAGAGACTCTATCCCAAATCCATGTGGACAACTCTTCCAACCATATGTCATCTAGATTTATCCTGAGAAAAATTTTTTGCTTGCTTACCGCTACTTCCAGCATTGAAATCCCCGTACCAATAGCACATGCCCCTTTAAGAGCAAATGAGCAATATCCTTGCTACTGCACAAATGGGTCTCACAAACTTAAATTATCATGATCATATATATTCCGCCATTTACTAGCTGCAAAAGTACATCACAGCAATATATAATGTAAGTTTCCCTTTATTTCGCTAAATCCACATGTATTGATTTCAGTCACATACCTTAACTACGCGACACGAAGCTCATAGGTCAAGTTAAGGCACAAACATGCAATACCTCCATAGCCCCTGCCACTTTCACCATAATAAGATGGTTCATTAGATACTCAATTGGAGAAAAGGGGAACCTGATACTCAATTGATGAAAATAGGAAACGTTTGCATCTTGTTGATTGTAAAATGGTTGTATTTGTTTTTCCATTAAATCCAATCCGTCTTTATTATGAAACTAAACATAGCAAAGGAATGCGAAAGAGCCTTATCTAGTTTACCTATCCATCACTTAATTACCAAAATGTAAGTATTGTATGCGCATGTGCTGCATTAATGTGCCATATTTGTCACCCAATTCCACCGCACTACTCACACTTTGCCACGCTGGATTTACATTTACATTTTGACTTCGTATATTCATTTTATGCATGTTTTGATACTTGTGATGTTTGCTTAGCATGGAAGGGATCCAGTGAAGTCTTGCCTCCATTGCAAATGTTCTGGTCTTTGAAATTAAACCTGATATAGAAGATAATGTCCCCAATTATGCTTTGTACATCTGTTGTAGAAAACGTCCCATGGCTCGTGTTGTTTATGTAGGAAGAAGAGAATAATATTGTGAAAGATGCAAAGAACAAGGCAATCGCAGAAGTGTCCAGACATGAACCGAGCATTCTTGAATGAGCCATGGTCCCTCTGATACACCATTGCAGCGATGAAGCCCCGCACTAATTCATGCAACCTGCAATCGTATTACAACAATATGTAATGTGATGGTTTCCCATTTTTGCAATAAAAGCTATTACACTTGATGCCATGTTCTTGCAAACCATTCAAGATTCAGCTCAATCTGCTGAATTGCAAGGAAGATGGCTAGTTTTCACGTTTGTTATGAAGACACAAGTTTCCCTAGATATTCTTCCTAGGCATGTCCTTTCATGAAGTCTCTTTATTATGATATTAAATTGCCTCTCAGGTCTTTGAAACGACTTATTTCTTCATTTCTGAACAAAGATAATTAATTTGGATAATGTTTTTGATATTGGGGTGATTGTGTTGGCAAATGTCTTGTTATTTCCGTTTTTGATGGATGGAATTAGGAGGCCATTGTAGGCTGAGGAGTATGCGTGGTATGTTATGTGTTGAAACTATGTCTATTATGTGTATTATGGGCAGTATTATCTCCGTGATAAGACTTGCAAAACATGTGCGAAGTATTTGTGTAGATCTGCAATGGAGAAATATATTGAGTGTGAAGTATACCAGCGTTTATCAGCAAGATCTACTTACAGTCCTTGAAGTACCGTGAAAGAAATGCTTTTCTCTCGACAAGAAGTGCTATGTTTTTGTGAATCGGCCGCTGTTTTTCTCGGCATTATACTTTTCTTCCTTTCTTATAGTTAAATGTACTCAATTAGACCGATCTATTCTTTTAATACAAAGATACTCACATTGTATTTTGGAAAGTCTTCTACTTGATGCATATTTTTTGCTCTAGCTTCATCCAAATAGTCTATGTCGACTTTGAATGTAAGCTTGCACGCATTTGGAATGTTTTGGACGTCGACAAAGGCTTGTGCTTACTTGGCATGTTCCTAGCCTATCCAAACAGTCTATTTAGAGCGCCCTCAATGTGCTTTGCACCATTTGGAATAAGTTTTTGTTCGTTGGTTCTTAGAAGCTTCTAGATACATGTGCCTTGCCCTAATCCAATACGAACTGGTTATTTACTGGAACATCCAACAGCTACGTGGTGTTGAATGACATCGTGGACGAGCATGCAATGCACACAATCACTTGAATCACGACGAAATCCGGCGCGGGAATTGCAAACCGTAAGCTGAGACTGTGCTTTGAGTCTCCATAATGCACTTTGGTGTAAAGGAAGAGAAACCATTGTACGAGTTTGAGATTGTGTCAACACCATTAAGATTCTAAGGAATACCGCTATGACATCCATTGAAGGGTCTCATAGCTCGCTTCCTTATTGCCCATAGATGAAAGTAAAATATACCTGGGCCACCGCTAAGCTCGGACCCATGGCCAACCTAAGTATATACCGCCAACCTCATGAAGTTTCTATTGCCTGATCAAAGAACACACATGTACCCTGTTTGCTAGTCGCAGCATGGATGCAAAAAGGATGTTTTTGCAAAATTGAAGTTCCGCTTGAACAAGCATGTGTTCCTTTGTCTTATTCAAGACCCCGGCGCCAAAGATGCTAATACGCGGGCCAAACTAGTTTAACATCCGCGAGGCTACAATGGCATTCAAGGTTGTAGAGGATGCAAAGTATTTGCCGGTTTCGGATGAATTAAGATTTTATGACATATAGTGGCGACACTCACAAACTAAGTTCCTCATAGCACACATTCTTAGAAAATACCAAGGCATATCTTCGGGCCTCCTAAAACTAAGCCAAAATTGTCCTCATTGTCACCTTCTTTGATAGAGAGCTTTCCACTAATCAAACATTTTTGGATGTTCAGTCTCGCACATTGAGATTGAATATAATTGTGACAATACAATGCGAAGACGCGGAAATGCTTCCAACAAGGTAGTGTCGATACTGACTCGTAAGGAACGACGCATACGATCTAAGAGTTAATAATGTTCTAAGGACATCGCATGACCGTGATCCAAGATGCCACACGAATAAATGATAGAGCATTGTTTCGACAAATTTCTAAGCATCTATTAGAGGCGATTAACTACAATGAAGGCGTGCATCCTCAATATTGCGCCAAAGCGCATCAAGAGCTCCGTGGTAAATGCACATGGACTCCAAATCATTGCTCTCTGCCAGTGGCCTAGGCCCGTAACCCGAATCCATAACTATTGAGCAACAAAGACATGCCTTTTCTATTTTTAAGTAGCTTTACTTTGCTTGCAATCACGTATTTCATGTAGCATAGTTCGAACTTGTAATGTACCTATAAAATGATAAGGCTACATTGTGAAATCACACACTAACAGTTATTGGGCAAAAAGTTGGAAAAACCCTGTGAAATAATAAGATAGATTGAGCTTAATAATATCCTAAAACATTTTAAATCACTAATTCTAATATTTAGTATTTAAGCCCAATTGAAAAAGTAGATAAGAAGGGCCATTTTTATATATAAAATTAAAATACAGCCTCTATAAGATGTCATTCTTAAGAAGGCATAAATTAGAAATATATATAATTTAGTCTATGCTATATAACAAAAAATCAAAACCATATTAAAGTCCCATTGTAATATAGAATTCATCTACAAGCTCTAAATTAAACAACATATAATGATGAGAATATAATGTAGTGAAGAATGCTTTCTCAATGTTTTTCCAGCTTGTAAACAATGCATTCAATGCTTCGGGGCTTGTGTAGAAGCCTTAGAATTTGAAGGCTATAAATAACCTCTAAATTGTAGAAAATAAATTGCCCATCAAACTTCTCGTTAATGCTATATCCAAATATAAGGTTGGGAGTTTTTCGCTTTAAGTTCTTCCATCAAATAAACGGCTAATAAAACTTCATTTTTGAAGAACTCGCGGTGGTCACAATATATTAAAAGAATGGTAATGTTAAGCAAAGTAAGTGAGGAGGAAGGAGAACTGCCCAAAGAGACAAAGGATACCGGCTACACTCCACAAAACTGCAACTCTCATCACTGGTGATAAACTCACTCATCACCGTAAGTCCCGGCTTAAATGGAAAACTTCCGCTTCTACTAATCCCGAACACCAAAAGCTTTGAAATAGCTTGTACCTCGAGTCGAGGAATCAGAGAGGCCGCAGTCACTGGACCCCCGAAAGATCCACAACCGCCGCCGCCTAAATCAACCATACACCAACCAAGCCACGATTGGGGATGTAAGGTTTGTCAGCCAAAAGACGAGCCGCCAAGCACCAGATACACATGAAGCAAAGAATTATTGGCTATTCAACCTCACCTCAAACAGAGTCTCCACCCAATCCTGTGCAACCCGCAAATGAGGGCATAAAACCGCATAATGCCTACCCCACGATGAAGGCCACAACAAGGGCAAAAGAGGGTTCACACCCTACCTAAACCCACCCACAAGGACATTCAATTCATACAAGGCACCACCGCCACATAAGTAACTGAACCTTCTGGGGAAGTGAGCTCCATGTCCACGCCCAAAGATACCGCTTTGATACTAATGTGAGAACATTACTGACACATCAAGATACTCATAATTTTGAAGTCAAATGTATGACATTACCAAAACACCAAATATGCATTTGAACTAAAGCTATTTAATATTTAAGGAGTCAAAATCAAGCAAAAAATGCCAGCTTGCCTTGCTTTTAGGAGGAAGAATTAGCAAGTTGTCTCTATTTATGCGAGGCCATCCAACAAATTGATTGTAAATATTTTGCAAGATTATAATGCTTGTATCGACTAAATTTTATCATCATATACAATAGGAATAGTTTCATCTACAAAGGCCCAAAGGCAATCGCACTACCTTTTAAGTATATTTTCCACGATCCTCCCATTTATAGCCTTCCAAATCACAATCCATTTAGCTATTACATGATACATTAATTATTGAATCTGGGCCAGGTAAATTTTCATTATTCCCAATGCCCTCACTTATTTGTAATAATCGATCCTCATAATTCTTCACTTATTTGCATAATCGATTCTCATAATTCACGCTTTCTTTTGGTAGAGCATTAGGTGCAAAAGAAATGTCATGTCTGTGACTTGCTAGAGTGCTCATTGTTGCTTCAGCCTAGCTATCTTGGCTGCATCTATGGTGGCATTATTAATACAATATGAACTATTAATATGGTGTTATTCCCAATCCATGCATTAGGTAGTAAATAAACATGGACTCAAATGAGATCATACATTATGTGGGAGAAGATGCATTTAAACGTAAAGAGCAACCTTTGTATACCTCAAGGCCCTCGCATAAAAAGGAAGATAAAACTTATTTTATACACAAATGTAACATCGTGCACCTCTCCTTCAAACAATGTAATTTACTAATGCAATTTCTTGGCATGATAGCTTCTTCTCTGAGCTCCATCATTTATCCACCAGAGCAAGAGCAAGACTCTTCCATGCAAAACATGACTTTGAACTATGATTAAAGCCACTTCACCCTCCGGCCATGGAGGGCAACCCGAGCAAGAGCAAGACTCTTCCATGCAAACATGACTTGAACTATGATTAGCCACTTCACCTCCCGCCATGGAGGGCAACCCTCCTCGCAGGCAAAGACCTTGTTTTTATATACATCAATCACAAGCTAACCCGAATAGTTTAATAGAAACATAATAGCTCGAGAATAGTTTAATAGAAACATAATAGATCCCTCGCGAATAGTTTAATAGAAACATAATAGCTCCCTCAAGTAGTAAATATTGAAAGTAGTAATTTGAACGCCATTATCATTATCGTGATAGGAGAGCTGCAACAAGGGTTTCTAGGCTAGACTTGAATGGCCGCAGCCTCCTCGATTGCCAATACTTGCAATAAAACACCCATTGTTACCATCTGATGGTATACAAAATGCAGGTCCGGACCAGAACAATAGAGGTGGAAGCCAAAACACCGTATCTTTTGCTGAACAACACGTTGAACAACACATACAACAACACATACAACAAGCAGATACATCCATTGTCGTAGGAGCATCCCCTACCTAAAATATTTGGCATGTTGGATCAACATCAGAGCTTCACAAGTAGGCCATAAGATCTGACATTTTTGCAAGCATCCCTCCCAAGAAACAAAAGTCGATGTCCAAAAGAGGCATCTACATACTGCTTTTTATGTGATAGAATTAATGGCATCACAGGTCGTCCGATGGCTGGCTAAACAATGACTACTTTTTGTGCCTAAAATCACCAAACAGTCATCATGGCCCTTTCTTAGTAACTGCATATTCAATTAGTTGTCTAAATATTAAAATAAGCATATAAGTGGCGCCTCTAAATGCCATTGTCAAAATCTACAACAGCTGCTTATCCACATAGATAATATGAAAATGGACCTTGACTGAATGAATTCATTGAACGAATACCGCTGTCTAATATCTAGAAAGATGCTTCAAGAAATGCCATTGCCAAAACATAGGGGAGCTTCTTATAGCAAAATGAATATAAGTGCCAAAGTCATAACTGAGCATCGTAGGCCTCTTTTCTTCTGGCAAACAAATCAATGACTTAGCGTGCAATGGCTTCATAAGAGGTACTTGCACTTGCGTAGTTTGCATACAACATGAGCGTTTGTAAACATCAAGGTACTAGGTACAATCAGTTGAACGATTGGATAGAAGGGCATATTCTTTGACCCACACATAGGGCAAATAAAGCGGAGTGAAGCAGGTGCATTCATCGTTGTTACAGTTCCAGATCTAGCAAAGCCATTGTGTTATAATCTAGTGATTTCCCAGTCTTCATCCAAGCTCATCCAATTCTTTTGTTTTCAACTAGTAATTTCTATGAAATGATTGCAGGAATTTAACTAAAACAAGACTGAAGTTTCAATGCTTACCTGAAATTTCATCATCCGACGGTAATAGCACCGATTAAGGTTAACAACATCCTGCTTACGAACTATTCATCACTTGAAACCAAACATCTTGAATGTTACAAAGATATTCAAGGGCATTCTCTATATCTACATGCTTCATTATCGATAGCAATAATACAATTTCTGACATTTAAATGGCAATATTATCACCTGTGAAATACTTCTTGTTAAAGCCGTTCAGATATATATCTTTGATGTAGACTTATCTTTGCATAGCATGAGATTATGATGCAGACTGGGGTTGTTTTGAGATTCTCTCCACCAGCATAAACAATTGCTATAGTCTACAGTTCTTTTAGGGGCATGCCTAGAATGTGATGGTGATGCAGAGCACGAAAGAAAAGTAAAGCATTTCTAGCAGCCAGTGACAGACCTGCCTTCATGTTTGCCTTTGTGACACTTGCTGCATTGCACACCTTCCATCTGACAGAATTTC
Source organism: Isoetes taiwanensis (assembly GCA_021234155.1). Lineage (NCBI taxonomy): Eukaryota > Viridiplantae > Streptophyta > Lycopodiopsida > Isoetales > Isoetaceae > Isoetes > Isoetes taiwanensis. The sequence continues at coordinate 614,551 of JAJEKV010000064.1, forward strand.
TTGCTGAATATGGCATCGTCTCTCACAGCAGACGGATAAAATATTCCAGATCCGCTAACCAAGTTTCTAGAGATCCTTGCAGCATTAGGAGGTTTCATAGGTCCATATATCAACTAGGAGCTCTAGAGAAGTTCATCGTGTCGCTCCTGTAGCTTAAATTATGGCAAATATGCTAGGATCATTATGCATGAATTCATTTGTAGTTTATAAAAGGTGGATTGCTGATTGTTAGTACTCAAAACCAATTAAAAAATCCTTCTCAAACTGCAGATGAGATGACACCGTTCCAAAGTAAGACTCGCTTCATGTTGATTAAAATATTGGTTAAGAAACATCACTAATCGCTTACATTGTAAACCATGCAAGTTATGGGGCTGATCAACTAACAGCATCAAAGGAAATCCTTCGCTTGAGCTTCCAGTTCAGATATGACATTTTGTAGAGAATTTACAGTCAAGTCATCATTCTCTCTTGAAGGAAGGCCAGCTCTTGACTGCATGTTTCCTAACGTATTCTTGTTTTCTACTAGTGTCTTTTGCTGTCTTGTCAACAAACTCCTGAACATATTCCCAGACGTTGGCAGGAATGAATGACCCATGAACATTGTAAAAAACAATAGGTATTATTATTACCTACCTGCTTTGCAACAAGAAGTTTCTTACATTCATCTTCAAGCAGAGGCAACTCCCTTCTTTTGATCTTCCTAATGCGCGATAACAACTTCATGGGATTAGCCTGTCCAAAACCACCATCAAAATGTTTCGTAGTTCCACAAGAGATACCAATACCACATCATTCCCATACTTTTGTTGAATCTATCCTCAATTTGTGCTCCACCAACTGGAAAAAGAGATATCCGCATGTCATTTAAAGACAGATAAAGTGAAAGATTATATTCTTGTGCTTTAGGATTGTTATCAAAGATGATACCAAGAGAGTGTTGTGGCATGCTCGAAATGGGCTTGCAATGTGTCCACTGCATTTTCTGCCCAGCCTCGTCCCGCCGCTGATGCCAAGTGACCTGAGCAAATTTGAACTAGCGCCGGGCAGTTTTATAAGCGACTCTCGTGGGTATTCGCCAGGCGAATTCTGTGTTTTGAAAAAGGGAAAATTTTAAAAATACTTGTATTTTGTATTTTGATGTATCTATCAAAATATTTTATACTTCTTATATTTATCATAATGCCCCTTTGTGAGGCCCCCCTTTGCAGACCTACGACCTCTTCACCCGTTCCGGAAGCTTCCAGCAAGTTTTTGATCTTTTCAATTCGCCAAGTTTTTCATCTTCCAGCAAGTTTTTGATCTTTTTTTACTTTGAATTACCCATAGGAAATCCCTTTCATATATAGTTTGCCACAAATAAATATGCACTCAAGACCCATAAATTTGTTTCTTCTGATCTATCCTATATTCACAAAGTTGACGACCTGCTTCATTTATTGGTGCACAAAGCACCATATTAAGCAACAGAACGATTAATCTATCAGGCGCAGATTTATCAAAGAAGAAGCGAATTAAGACGATTTCTCTCACAATGACCTCTAATACATAACATCAAAGTTCAATTTGAAGGTAAAATCATTCTCGCACACTCATATCATCACCATTGGGCAGCCGCTTCAAATTAAACCTCGACCTAACCGATCTAGAACTAAGATTTTGCTTTGCTTTAAAGGTCGAGATCAGAAAAAAAAAAAAACCTGGGCAAATTTTATCCGACTTGCCGAATTGATGGGTTATTTCAAGATGAGAAATGATGAAATATTACAACCAAGGACCCCAACCTATGGTCGCTAGTAGATGAATATTAGCTATCGACTGTAACATCCGCGTATCACGTATGAATAGGCATTTTGATAAATATCGTAAATACAAGGATTACCTTGATAATTCATCAAAAATACAAGGGCATTTTTTACAATTTTCCTTCAAAAGGTATAATTATTTGAAATATCGATCACCGTGATGTTCATATGAACTTAGTAGTAATTTTTTAAGTTGCTCCCTAGGGGGCAAACCTTGTTTATATGGTTTGTGGCATATCCTAGGTATGCCAAAATATACTTAGATATGTCGTGACCGCTCAAACCTCGGCCGCTTCCCTATAAGTTAAGTGGCCATCTCAAGGCTTCAATCACGGTGTTTCAACCGATAACCGCATGCAACTCTGTGTAAATTCCGAAAGGTGATTTGGCTATTCATCCCGTTAGAATGGACTAGAACACGTGATGTTTTCTCGTTAAAGGTGAGCTCAATTGAAAAATATGATTTATTTGTGACCTTTGAGGGTAGTTTTGACCTTGAACCTGCGGCAAAATTTCTTCTTGCCTTTTTTCTCCGGGTTTTTAGCCTATGGTCCGTAGCTCTTTCCTCACAAAGACAAAAGAGGTTGTAAAAACTTGAATTTTTGGTCTAAATTTTTGTCGGAGGGGCGTGTCTTTACATGTGCCTCGTATTTTTCTTCATAATGCTCTATTATATAGTCAATGATGCGATTTGTGTTTCAGATATTTTGATCAAAATAAGCGCCTGCTTCAAGATAATAAAAGAAAACTTCCATTCCATGTCAAGCCGCTGTATATATTCTATTCCCTGTATATATCCCAATCCAAGATATTTCCACCCCTTTTAAAACATTTGTTTAACCTCTCAACAAGTCTTTTGATATTCCGAGGGAATTGGATTATTTGTAAAAGTCCTTACTATTTAGGTTCGTGACTATCCTTCCGCCTAGGTGTTCTAAACAAAGCATAGCAAATTCTAGCAGGGAATATGGATGTGAAACTATGGAGTTAAGACCGGCCGCAAAAATCCATGGCACAATAGATGGGCATTACTATGGAAAAAAAATAGGTGCTAAATCTTTATTGGCTCAACGGCGGTGCTCTTTTTCTTCTCAAAGCCGCAAACTTGCGTTTATTATCAGCTAGAAAGGATTATAACGTAGGAATCCCTTCTCGGACCGCAGAATTGTATTGTATATTTGAGTGGCAAATGACGTAAGCTACCCACAGTAATGGTATATCCCAACATCACACTTGATAATCTTAGGGAAGTGGTTAAGAATGACGAAGGTGTCCTGTTCTTGGCCTTCATCTTTTGAACTTGAAGGTATGCATTAGAATTAGAAGAATAGAACATGCGTGCTCATTAATGAGAGTATAATAGTAGTAGACAATCAAAATCGATGAAAGAATACCTTGCATATATTCCATCAACTCCAAGGGTTTAAATGATGGTTGTGAAGCCTGTACAACATGCTAGGTGCCCTTTTAAGCAAATATCACAAAAGTCTTTCAATATCTTTTCAAAGTATCAAAAGTCTACCAAGGTGCGTATGAAGAGTGAGATAAGAACTCACGGCTGAAGTGCTCTGAGCAATGATGTTGTGAGGTGGAGGTTTATGAACAAACTGCTTCATGGAATTTTAGAAAACTATTAAAGCCATGGAGGAAATATAGTTCGCCACCCAAACCCATGATCCCTCAAGTTCTAAGAAAATCAATCCTACCGCCAAACACTCTTCCCCATTTCCTTTGTTTCTATGCATACAGATTCTTGGATTTTCAAATATGTGAGTATTTACGCATCTAATAAATTAAAGAACTTACTTGAGATGCAAACTGGCGCGTATAAAGAGACAAAATGAGAGGATGATCCACCAAGCCCAGGATGTTATTCCATTGTTTCCACCGGTTGAGGTCACATTACAAGAAAAGTTGTATTTAAATATGAAAACTTAAACTCAAGAAGTTAACATCTTTCTTTCCCTCGCCAAGCATGGCGTAAGAACATGTTTCTTCGCCAAGCATGGTGAAAAAATAAATATGCTTTTAGAAAAAATTCTAATTTGTAATTTGTGATGTATATTATATGAGGTTTAGAAGGACACATTCATCAATTAGACAAGAATATTACCTATCCAACAATCTATCCAACCCATTTCATAAAAAAAAAACCATTCAAGACCACGCGAAAGTCAAATTAAAAAACGTGAATACCATATCCTCATAGCCGTAGGCGCACTTGCGATACGCTTGCAAAATGCGTATGCATTTTGTAATGGGTGTAGATTCACAACGACAAGGATGACAGGACATGGGTATACAACCGCAGAAGTAGTCTCAGAATGGATTCCATACTCTTAATCCATACTACTCAAATCTCCCCAATTTCTTAAGTGTGTGGATTCCGAATTTAAGCTCCAATCTATGCCTAATGCTACCGCATTTCGTGGATCCAAAGGAATATCATCCTTTCAAACAAATAGAATGTATTAGAATAGGAAGAATAGAATACATTTATGTCCTTGCGGGCTATGCGGCCCCGGACTTTGTGGTATGGGCGAAGCCCTAAAAAGGGTGCTACTTAGCACATCACGCTATAATGTAGCCTTTTCATAATGATTTTTTCCTTTAATAATCGCAAGATCCCGCTTTACCTCATTTTGGCCGTAAGTGCAAAGGATGCTGTCATATCAATCGCCTTTAGCCGAAAGAATTTGTGTGAGGCTATATGACTCTGCTGGTATGCATCATATTACAAGCCCTTTCACCGCGGTAATTTCCCCTGTCTCTGTCAAGCCATTCTGTGGATCGCCCCGCCAGATCCCGTGAATGATTCTCCCGGCTATCTTCATCGCCTTGTGGACTGCTCCCACCTTATATTCCTATATCTCATTCCCTCGAAGGTTCCGTAGATGCTCCGCGCTCACTAATCATATGGTTCTCATCCTTTCTCCGCTACGCATTCTCGCAGATATCCCTGGCCCTTCTTGTCTACCCCTCTCCAATTGCCTTTTCTGATTCTTAGATCATGGCTTCCCATCCTAAATCTGGCTACGCGGTCCCTTCTCGCTTTTCCCGCATGTTATCCCTAAGATATCCATGTCCTATTTGTTGGTCCGATTAAAATCCTGTGCATTACCGTCTTGGTCCTCGATGCCTGCGTACCATGCTCTTGTCACTGTGGTTCCAGCTTCACTCCTCATTCCAATCGCCTCTTCTATTAGGTCACCAGTTTAATCCCCATCCTCACCGTCCATGCGTTGCCACCCCTCTTTAAAACCATCCAAATGGCTTTCGAGATATGTGGATTTTGGTTGATTTGATTGCAATGTCGGGCTCGGGCTTACCTTGTATGTCTCCCGCTATCTCCTCGAAAGCGTACCTTATAGTTCTTCCCATGCTCTCACTTCCATTGGTTTCTCAGCCTGCTGAGACCGCGATTGCCAAGTGGTGTGTTTGTCCTTACCCTCAATTCGCCTGCGCTATTGCCTAAGAATTCCTTCCTCGCTTTTCCTGGGCCAGCTTCCTCTCGCTAAACTCCGCCCTCTATGCTTCGCCACAATTCGCGACAATCAACCGGAAAGGGTGGAAGCTATTATCGCATCAATAGATAACATTTGATATCCTACCGGGCTTATTCTACTTCTATTACAAAAGTTTTTCTGGCGTTAAAGTAGCTTCCTATAGTCGATTGAATCTAGCTGCTGGCTTCTTGGCCCATTTCCCCAAGTACAAGCCGCATGATCATACCCTAGATATCCTGTGAGATTCCGTTGGTTCTCTATCTCTTTACCTTATATTCAAAGGTTTATGCCCGTTTCGTCCAAAGATGACTATCTTAGTTTTGCTAGATTCACCTGCCGCCTTCTCAGATTCTCACGCTGCAATTGTTCTAGAATTTGAGCAACTGCATTCCCTTTGTTCTTTTGTTGCCATCATACTCAAGATCATCCAAGATACAAGATTATCTGCACTGTCTCCTAGTGTGGGGCATACTGCTCCATGTCACTCAAGCATGCACTCTCGTAGTAAAGGCCTTCCATGATATTCCAAACAGAAATGGGGATAATCTGGGCAAATTCTCGCTTTACACCTGTCGCTAGACATCTACCGTCCTTCCCGCTCCATTTCCAAGATACACCCCTCGTGGTATAGTCTCACATCGATCCCACTCATATTTCGTGGCTTGCATGTCCATCAATCTCTTTAGAAGCGCCTCTGATCAGACAAATGCTTTCAAATCTACAAAGCGCTAGATTATTTTCTCGCGACTTTTGTTCGCTTCTATTAATACATGTAAGGGTCACGAGGTGATTCGCGGGTTGAGTGTCTTGCCTGGAACCCCTCGCTTGCCCTCGTGTTTCTCATATATTTCCTTCTCTTTTCCATTTCTTTAATTTGTTATCCAATACCTTTCCAAACCATTTTGTGAAAATCGAGCTTACCACATCGCTCAGGTTCCCCGGATCTTTCTATTCCCCTCGCCTTGCCTCTATCAGAGCGTCCATCCGGTCTGAAGTCCGTATGTATGATGCCGTTTAAAATAACCAGAACTCCGTCTCCCGCCGATTGCTTCTCAAGACACTTCAGCCTGCTAGTCCCATAGATGTTGAAGCATGGTTTGTCCCCGGGATCATGCTATATTGGTATTGGTAATCGAGGTGCCCCTGCCTTGTATAATTTGTCCAAGTAACTCTCCCATCCCTGCTCCAATGTCATCTTGTTCGCTCTTTGTTTTCATATTGCTACCCTCCTTTGTTTTTGAGTCATCTCCAAAATCTTCTGGCCGCTTTTTCAAGATTTTCCCCAAGTACCGCTGGTGTCAGAATAAAAGTTATTGTATCTCTTCTTCTTCTGCAATCTTATGTATGCTTCCTTTCTTCCTTGCAGATGTCTCCTCTTTCCCTGTGGTTTTCTACCTTCCTCTTTGTATTCTACACTCGCTATCATACCATACCGTTCTCAATGATTTTGATCTTTTTTCCCAACACCTCAAGGCTACCCCTCTTACCATGATGTCATTTAGGGTGTTTCCATTCTCACTTGCATTGTGCTTTCCCGCCCATTCTCCCATTTCCTCCTCGATCATTTGGGTGAAGGTTTCGCTGCATTTCTCCCCGGAATCAATCTTCACCTGCCTTTATTATCTTCTCCTTTCTTCTCGTGGCCGCCTTTTGTGTATGCTCCCCCAGTCTGGACATTGTTAGTTTAATCGGTCTATGGCTTTTCCCTTTTCCCTGGGCTTACCATTTTGTAGCATCAGCCCTTCTATCTTTCCGTGACGTAACTTTCTAAAGGTGTTTTCACTCTTCAATTGACGCTTACCTAATGATTGCATCTCCACAAGGTTCTTTTTGTTTAGAACCTTCAAGGATATGGAAATAAATATCTCAAATCCAACTTTGAGGTATTGCTATGTCTTTTATAATCGCCATAAAAAAAGGATGCTCATATAAAGGTATACTTGGTCAATGATCCGTGACGCGGAAAGAAGCTTAACAAAGTTGGTAGTGTTGCCTTTGGTTATCTATACTTCGCAGAGCTTTAACATTTGAGGCTGCCCCGCTAATGAAATGATCCGAAGCTTCGAATAACACCAACATATGCTCAATTAGATTTTCCTTCTTCATGAAAGGTGCATATGGAGGGCTTCTCTTTGGCGCTTTTGCATAACTATATGGGATGTTGTTGTATGAATTCTAGAGTGCTCATAAACAGCTTCCTCCGAGCTGCGCACTCATTCATAGAATCCGCGTACTCGCGGAAGATACAATTTACCATGATTATAGAAGCATGTGATCTCTTTAACCAAATGTTAAATAGGATGATCACATTCTCAGGGCTCCAATATCTTTATTTTTCTATCAAAATGCTACACGTTGAATTTATGCAATTGCATGAGGTAGATAAACAACTTCAAAATAAAAGTCGGTTATTATTCTTATCGAGGTAAATAAATAAAATTTTTGAAACAAAAAGTCAAGTTATTATTCTTATTTACTCCCACACTTTGTTCATGACTTCTTTATCACCTCGAGAATCTCCAATGACTCCTTTATTTCCAAGCTCATGTCGTGATGGATTTTATCTCTTACTTTAGAATGGTATGCCTTCATTTCACTACATGCTTTTATCTTGAAGACAGTTGTATGGATTTATTTTTTGATGTGGCATTACCTAAGCAAGTTACCACCATTATTCCTAAACTTTCAATAATGTTTGATCTTTATACAACAAAGGCTTGCTGTAATCGACTTGATACAAAACATCAATTTTTCCAACCGTGACTGCAAATCTTTCATGAAATAGGTAAGTATACTTGATTACAAAGAGGTCATTGTTTTCTACTCAGATAATATAATCGGCAGGATAGGTGTGTTAACATGATAGCTCATCTATACACAATCGGAGAGCAAGCTATGTGTGTTGGGTACGCTTGATCATCCTGAGCCATTAAGTGACTGCGAAATTTACTTCTACTTAAAAGAAAGTGGCAAATGAAATGTAAGGCGCATATAGAACCTTCCATAATGTTATAAATGAGTTAATGTGTAGTTAAGTGCTTAGAGGTTTGCTCTCTTTGATGTGGGATCAATGCAATTATTGGTACAAAAAGGTTTTGTTGTACAATACATTTTTTTTGAAGAACTGCGGTCATCAATATATTAAAAGAATGGTAATGTTACAAAGCAAGTGAGGAGGAAAGAGAATCAGCCCCAAAGAGACAAATATACCGACACTCCACAACAAACTCACGTAAAAAACCGCAACTCTATCACACAGACAACCGACCATCACCATCTACAACACCTAAGCAAATTCCGGCCAAATGGCAAATTTCCGCTTCTACTAATCCCGGAACACCGTAAAGCTTTGAAATGGCTTGTACCGAGTCGGTGAATCGAGAGGTCGCAGTCAGCCAATCCCCCTCGAAGATCCACAACAACCGGCCGCCTAAATCAAATTTCCACACCAACCAAGCTAATGCGACAGATGTAAGGTTACCGTCGCAAGAGCCAATCACCAGATACACATGAAGAATCGCCGGGCTAGTCAATCTTTACCCTCAAATCGCATCCCTAACCCAATCCTGTGCAACCGCATGAGGGCATAAAACCGCATAATGCCCATACCCGCTGATGAAGGCCACAACAGCGGGCACAGAGGGTCGACAATCTCTACTCTAAACCGACTCACAAGGACATTCACCCCCGACATAGCCTAAGTAAGCAAGACCACAATACATTGTTTGGTGTTTCAAATTGTTCTCAATGCCATTAGGGCCATATATGAACTCACCGCTTATTGATTATCATTTTAGATATTGTAATACTGGTAGATGGTTTGGGAGAAGTTTGAACTTAAAATTGAGTGCACTGGTGCATGTTCATCCGATCCTGCTCTATTTATTTGAGATGAAATTTTCATGTGATGGATCCATATACAACGCCCATTTCCCATTCCAACATGTCCCATTCCTAACTCAATTTCTAGCATCCTTACAACTTCTTTGCTTTTGTCTTATTTATATACTTTATTAAGTGCAGCATTGTGTTACGATTCTACTTTTATTTGTGATTAAAGGTTTATTTTTGTTTGGGGAGCATAACAAACTACACACACGTCATTCTTATCATGCATATACTTTGAATTGCAAAGTTATTTAAAAGTATGTTGTTAATGTCTTATAATCATATGTTGTAGCACACGATCATAACTATGCTGTAGCACCTGATAAGGTGCATAATATATGCATGATAGATGATATGAAGGTCCATGGAATTATGGGAACCAAGCGATTCAATAAATGGTTACCAAACACGAAGAGAATTGTACAAGGCTACGCCCTCTAAGGCTATGCCAGAGGACATAATTTAGAAATTGTAAGTACCATATGAGCTTAGTTTAAGGAATATGGCATTGAATTGTAACATCTGGCTGCAGTGTAAAGGTTTCCTAAGTAAGGCCGCAAGAGCGTACCAAATCGAGGCAAACTCAATACTCAGGTATGTCCCCAATCAAATGGGGTAAGGATCACCCAAGAAATGCTGGGGATAAGCTCCATCACAAAGCATATCATTCCAATGTAAGGACAACTAAAAATAATATGCATGCCGCTTCTATTAGTGTTATGCCATGTGGCATCGTGAAAGCAAGGGACTATTTACCGCCGCTATTAAACTTCTCTTGTCGCCATTTTGATGTCAAGCATTTGCATTTCCCAAAGATTTACTTATGCTCTTACTTCATTTCACATACATTAGATAAAGGATGCATTAAGAATGCCTAACTGAAATGATTGATCTGCGTAGGGCTCCAAATAAGGCACCAAGTTATACACAATGTCCCTTCTGTAAACAAAAATATACTTGAGCTTATAATATCCCTTTCCGTAAAACAGTAAAATGTACATTTTCCTCAAGTGTTCGCTGAATTGCCAATGTCTTAGAAACGCTCTGCACGGGTTTAGCTCTAATTAGTATAAAGTTATTAACACTTTCTTCCCTTTCTTGTATAATCACCCCACAAAATTTTGTAAACAAAACTCAACTCATATATTAAGAAAACGACACCCTCTATGTTCATAGTAGTTAAGCACGGCTTCTTTACACAAAACAAAAGACCTTAGTACTAAACATCGTAAAAACAGTAAACCATAAAACATATTCTCCTGGACATCAAGGAATAATAGAAGGAATCGGGCTGCGTCAAGGCAAGACCTTGTTCAAGTATTTGGTGAGGTTTTGTTTACGCCAGCTTGGCATTTGGGTAGTCGTTGGGTTGTATATGGTGTAGATTGTATAATTGCTTATCGAACTTCACAACTTAATGTAGTGCACATGAATATCATAAGTACCTGCACATTAGAGTATATGGTTTCTTCACTCATGTTGATGGTGTTCTCTCTTTGTAATTATACTTCCGACTCATGAACTACCAACTGACCCAGAATCCCTTTATAGAAAGGTAGGTATATGGCCACGCTACAAGCAGATGGTACCAAATGGAAAATACTATGATCAGAGGTGATAGGAAACATTATGATAACTAATATTGTTGTAGTAGTATAAATCGCTTTTTTAAGGATGCAAGTCATTTCTTATTCATTATAATATATGACTCACATGAAGTCACCTAAAGTAGCTCCATGTGATAATTATATATGGCCAATCCTGCCTGTGACCTTGAGTGTGGCGTGGATTAATGTCCCGGCTACCAAACCACCCATCAAAGGTAGTGTACAATTGCCATCTCCGAAAAATTTATATGATTTCAAAGAATTTTTCCACAATATGAGCCCTTAGAAATAGTGATGGATATTACATCACGTTGCTATTAATCTACTTTGATAATAAAATAACAAAAAGTTAGATAGATGTACATTATTTTAACGCTATGTGGACTATACATGCCCTCGTGAGATTTAACTATTATACCTAATACAACTTTTTAAGGCCTCTAACTTGAGACGAATTGTTCTAAGCCATATATATGTGAAGTTAATTGTATATGCATAATATTTATAATCATTATGCATACCCATAAAGAGCAGCTTGACAAGTTTTATGAGTTTACATAAGATAGTAGCGCGCTACAAGCACCGTGATTTATGGTAATGTGTGGCACCGCATTTATGGTAATGTAAGTTATGAGGAGAATGCAAATCATCTACAAATAAAAAGTAAATCAAAAGATATCGAGCTACATATATAATAAGTGTTTTCAGCTCTTATGGATGCTTACCTCATGAACAATGATCTTCTGGCCTTATCCCGTCTATGTATTCAGCTTAGTACTGGGCACACGTAAATAATTCGGATCCATGACGCTTTTAGTGCTGCTTGGTATCAAGGTCGACCAAGAATCTTGATTCGCGGATAATTCCTCTATAAGCAGGCTCAAATGACCTCGCTCGCTTGTTCAATGACATGGAGGCTTAAATATCGTTGCCTCGATCTATCAATTTTAATTGCTCGTGATCATCAATTTTAATCAGAGAATGTAGGGGATATAGATTAAGCGTTATGTTTATAGGTTAAATGCGTGTAAGTTTATGTTACCCTTTAGAGCTTTTAGTGTTCATGTGAAATGTTTCGCACCAGGAATGTGGGTTAATTTCTATCACCTTTTTGTTGCATGACATACATGCTTGGCACCATATATGCTAATCTAGATTGATGTAGTTTATGTAGGCTTTAACATTGAAATACATGGGCTTGAAACAAGCAAAACAAAAGGTGAGAAGTCAGAGAATTAAAAAAGAAAATGAAATAATTGTGTTGATTTATCTTGTTGGTGAGCAAAGGGTGAAATAACGTGGGATAAAGTTGTTTAATTGTCGTAGTTGGATAATCAAATCAGAGAAATCGTAAAATGAAGAGTTAAAGGGATCTTAGCATCATATGTTTTGTTGCCAGATATATCTATAGATGCAAAATTTCCATCGCCAAAAGCTCCTTAAGGCTACCATCCGGCAGCTAGTAAAAAGATCAAAGAATGGACATAGATCAAACTATTTAGTTTGCAAGCGCTAACCGCTTACGGAAAAATATGAATGGGCACAACATCGCCAAGGTATGTCGCCATAGCAAAGAAACCGCATCCATGGTGACTCGATTGTTTGGAGAGCAAGAAAGGGGAAGACTAATGCGGTCGTAATTCATGCAATATTTCCTTTTAAGATTTTAGAAATGAAGAAAAATGTAATGCGGTTGCCACGTTGCTCACCTTTAAATATTAGGCCCTATTTTGTGCTAATAAAATCATCATCCGCTTTTATATGTAGTGATAATAAGAAAAGTATAGTTTATGCTAATAGAGGATTATGATGGAGTAATCTCAACATCTTCATTCCCTATTTGCGTAAAAATTAGTAAGTGCTCTTAGAAGCAAATGTATATGAAGCCCACAATTGCTCCGATAGTCGATAATTTTGAAAAGCATATATTTTATCAACATCAGAACTGTAAATCTACATGATGATCCAAAGTGTAGCTAAAAAGCTCACGTAAATGATACTCACAAAAATGACCCCTCACAATACAAATATGAGAAGCCCAGAGCCCGTGAGTTTGTCGATGTATCGGGCGTTCTCTTTGCTTAGTAGTACAAGGCCCCTAGCCTCTACACCCACAAGGAAACTTAAAAACGTGAAAGCCCATTCATCTAGGAGCTCATCCCTAGGTAGACTTATCGTATAAGTCGCATTGTTGGAAATGCCTCTAATTGTTCAACAAATTCGCACAAAATTCGGCGCTGTAATTCTAACAAGGAGTCTATCGGGAACATGAAGCTCCATTCTCTAGGAGCTCATCCCTGTAGACTTAGCAAAATAATTCCATCATCAAAGATCGACATCGGGAAATTCATTTCGCTCAAGATTGAAAATCCTCGTAAGTTCCCCAACAAAGAATCTTTTTGATCATCAATTCTAGGGGCCGGATCTTTCTACTATCAAGAAAGATTGGAAAAGAAAGGGCCATAGATAAATTTCTTTCCTAAGAATAGATTTATATATCTCCTCACGAAAAAGAACGCAAAATTTCTTTTACCTATTCTTTTGCGTACCTTTTATTCTTCGCCTTTATAGGCTCAAGATCCAAATGGATCTTACCATTTTGCCAAGTATCTATTTACAACATATAGTACGAGCACCAAAGAATAAACCTCATTAGAGGATTATTTGCTACAAAAATGCCAAAAAGAATAGATTTGCAAAGCTCCAGCAGGTCTTTCCTTCGCTGCTTCCCCGTAAGTAAGAACCGTCCTCGCTAGCTCTAAATATACGCATTTCTCTTCCTCAATTCCTCCGATGTGCTATTATAAGAGGAGGGCTTCACAAGCCCTTACCTAATTAAGAACAACCCATCATGGGTCTCTATAGTAATTCGTATCTATTTTTACTGCGAGTTCCTTTTTGGTCCAGTGCTAAATACCAGTTCCTTAGCAATGGTCTTGGAGTTCTAGACCGCCGTAATCGACTGCACCGCTTGGAGGTCAAATCCCAAATGCAGACGAATGTAAGGTGGTTGGGGGCAGGCCCAAACCGAAAGCAATGTAGTGTGGTGTATGGCTCATGTCCAGTTGGATGTCAGCTTAGCATGGACGTTAAAACTACTATCTATCTATCTATCTATCTATCTATCTATCTATCTATCTATCTATCTATCTATCTATCTATCTATCTATCTATCTATCTATCTATCTATCTAATAAATAATCAGGCAATGTAGTGTATTTTATGGTCACATGTCCAAATAGATGTTGCTCTAGTGACGGACGCTAAAACTACTAACATTCATCTATCTACCTATTTTGTCCACATTATGAGTTCATTATCCGTGGTATCTTCGAATCCGCTGGTATTAATATTGCAGTAAATTGAAGAGAGGAGCGTATGTTACATAAGATCGTGTATGCTTTGTAGGTAGAAGTATGTCAAAAGCATAGAATGATGACATCAAAGATATTGACGGGTTTCCAATTACATCGGGTTTTTTCTCTGTAATATCGATGGTTTTGGCGAGCTTCTATTTTAGGCTATTTAGGTTAAAGGTGCTGAGTCGGGTGGCCGCGAGCATACTCTGGCGAAAGGGAGCTAGCAGGTAATCGTAGCATGTCGCTCTTGTTAGTTCTTCACAGCTGCGTTCCACAACATGGCTAAGGGCAAAGGAGCATATCACCGCGATGTCCGCAATCATCAATCAAAACAAATAAGGTGTTTTACAAGAGGGGCTAGGTTTTCACGAATCACTAGGGGTCGCTTCCGTCTCAAAAAGCAAGGCACACATGCGAGCGTATTCTGCTAGGGGATGATGGTTTCATCCCAAAGATTTGATGCTTTGGCAAAGATCCGGCATCGCAGCTTTGTTTCTTCCGCTGGAAAGGCCGCTACTCTTCACCTTTGAAGGTGTTTGTCAGCCGCTTGCTAGTGCCGCCACCTAAGTGTGTCAAATCCCCAAGCAAAGATTTTTTAATTAGTGCTCATTCGCTAATTTATCCTTGAACCATGCTCTTGTTATGGTTTTTGGCAAAAGTCGTGGAATGTTAATATACATGCCTCTTTTAAATCTAATCATGCAAGGCAGGGACATTTCAAGAATGTACTTAAGGCACATAAGTGCTCTCTGTTTTCTTTGTTATTTTATTTTTTCCAATGTTTACATGGATAGAATCGCCATGTTAAAGGTTTTTGCTTCTTGTATATTGAATATGCAGCGCTTTGTTGGCATGCAATGCAATTTTATCGTATTCATGTTCATCATGTGGCAGCTTGTATTGTTTTGGATGATGTCAAGTTGACTAATCATCACTTTATCACTATGGTTGATAATTTGGGCAGGACGGAAATTGGGATTTGACCCTATTTGACTTCCAAGGACTCCGCCATATGTTGTGCATCGGGGAATATATATGACATATAAAATTCTCACAATCAATGGTATCGAGATTGAGCGACATAGAAATTGGTTTATTATACTAATGTATAATCGGCGACTTCAAACTCTCGCCATAGGGATGCATTAATAGTTGTTTTTCCTGCTCCTTTGACTATGGGTCCTATTTGTCTAAAGTCGCTCACTACTATCATGCACTTCCACCAAAATGATAGGTCATTACTACATAGATTTTGTAATAAGTGATTTTGCAGCGAATATTACTACTTTTGTTAGCTATAGGAATTTCTTGGGTCCCATATTATCGTCTTGCTTTTGAGTAGGAATTATGCTTGACCACCTGTTCCCTACCAGTTTTCAACAACTGGTATTTGAAATAATCAATGGGATGTCTGTCCCCCGATATTGTAATGGAGCTAGTGCCACACAGAGGGTCTTTCATGTTCCTGCTTTCCCCACCCACGAAGAGTGGCTTGGTTATACTATCATTTTCGTGCAAAATACGTTGAATGAAGCTGGAAAATATCCTGTTATTGATATTGGATATTGATTTTACAGGTGATCAGCAAGGATTTTAAGTCCCTTAGCAATCTGAAATGCTATATCCTCATTGTTTGTGGGTAAAATTCTGCAATAGATCCTCTGCCATATGTAATCGAAACTTGGCCCACAGGATCTAAAGCGGTCTTCAAGTAATGAATCCACTAGTCTTGGTGCAAGCAACACCATCATCAAGGCCTAATATTCCAACATAAGTTTGACTAGTTAGGAACCCTATACAAACAGCAAGCCCATTATAGTATTTCGAGCATGGTGTTTGTCCAAGAATCTGCATCCATCTACAATATGACAAGTATAGTCAACAAGTTAAATTTGATAAGATGCAAAAGTCGCTGCAATGATTTCAAAAACCCATAATGCAGTGAGTTTGGCAACTTCACAATTGAATTCAAGAGAAGTTGTATTATGCTGCAGTCATGTGGGCTTCAAGTAGCATCTGCACAACCGTATCAGCAAAACAGTTAGTTTCAGAACCTTAAGCACTTAGCACATATTCAATTTTTGAGCATTAGAATCTCATCATAACATGCCCTTCTATATACTTGAGTCTGAATATCATGTGCAAAAGCATAAGATGTTGCTTCACAGCTATTATGTACGCAGATAGTAATGGGGCATGGTTGCAGCGAAGAATAAGCCAATATAACAGCTTCTTCTGCGATAGCTGTTTTAACTTGATGCTTGACAAACCGGAATGGGCATTTATACAAGCAGTAGCAGACTTACTGCTATCTTGACATCAGTTCCTATCACATGATAATTTGGGTTATCCATATTGAGATTCAGAAACATCACACCGTTTGTACCAAACTTGATGTCAAAAGCAGGTCACTGCCTAACTTGTAGGGCAACCCATCATTAACCTTAGAAAAACTTTCGTTATTGCATTTCCTCCATAATGCAGTGGCCCTTTATCTTCGGAGGAATGAAGCCTGAAAACCTCAGAAAAATAATTGGGTAACTGCTGCACTCTTTCTTCATCAAGAGCTGCTCTGCTACAAGTGGCTTGCGCAAGATAAAGGGGCCTGAAAACCAAGATAAGAAAGAAGCAAATGAGATAATGTAACCTATTATGACAATCCCAATTTAATAAGAAGATTTTCTTTATTAAGTTTTGTACACCGGATTGGCATGCAGTAGAGTTGTCTGTGACATCGCTTGCGGACATGCAAAGGAAAAGGGAGCTCGTGTGTAGATGTTATATTGGCATGAAACTTCAGATCTTGCTCACTCACGTAGCAATTGGCTGTTGAATACCCTGATAAATCCCTGCACAAGCTACTAGCATCTACATACTCTAATTAGCATGGAAATGTTCAGGCATATGGGGATTGGGAAACTAGGCTCACAACTTGTCATAAACTCACGTTCCCAAGGTAGAAATGATGTCTGCTTTTCGAGTGCCCATCCGGCTGTAAATCCTTTCTTTCTTAAGTTTAATATTTTTCTCATCAATGTTGTTTGATGGATGTATAACAATTCTGATAGTCTTCTGAGTACAGTAGTTTCTGTATTGCCAACTACAGAAACACAAGCTGATTCTTCTGACAGCCAAAAACCATGAAGTTCAGGGGAACTTTTGGATGCCTAGGACATGCCACCCACGCATATATTGACCATCAATGATGAAGTATTGCTTCTTCAATAGATTCACTTTTATACAATATTGGTTATTCTACATTTGCTATACCTGTATCCTATGTAATTAGCCAAGTATATGCAAGCTTCCATCCCACAATATTTGTGTCAGCCCTACAAACAGAATTCGCCATCCGGGAAAATTAGCCTTGAGTAATGGTGTCTGCCTTTTCCCTAAGGCCTTTGCATATCTGGCTTTAAATCCTTCCCTTTTCTGTCACCAATATTGCTTAATGGAAATATAGCAGTTCTGATAGGCTTCTCAGTACAGGGGTTTCTGTATTACCAGCTGCACAACCACAAACCTATTCTCTTCTCAGCTGAATAACATGAAGTTCAGGGGGTGGGACAGATAAACACAATGTTTTATCTTCAACAGGTTTTGACTTTCATACAGTATGGATATTTCACAGTTGCTATGCCTGTATCCTATGTAATTAGACAAGTGCATGCATGTTTTCATGCCATGATTTTCAACAGCCCCTATAAAGAAAATTTGGCATCTGTGCAAGTTACCCTTGAATTCTTGCACGTTTCATTAACCTTTCATCTGCACATTTCAAAGAAAATGCCCTAAAAATTCTCAACTCATTTGGAACTCAACACTCGGAACACGAGCTCCTAAAGCTAACAGTTTCTGTGCCTCATCTAATTTTCCCACTTTACAAAGTTTGTCAACAAGGTCCCTAAATGTTAAAGCCCTAGGAGCAAAACCTTTCTCAACCATCCGCTCACAAACGTCTACTGCTGCACTATATCTCTCATTCTCGCAAAGAGCAAGAAAGAGAGTGTTATAGCTCACAGCATCGGGATGACACTTATTTGAAGCAATAACCTCGAAAAAGCCTTCAGCTTCATCCAACTTTCCAACTTTACACATGCCCTTCATGAATGAGTTAAATGTTATGATATTTGGGTGACAACTTTTCTGAGCCATCTCTTGTAGTAAAGATTTTGCATCATCAACTCGTGTAGCATCTGAAAGTCCATCAATAAGGGATGTGCATGTTTTTGACATCTGGATGACAGCCAGTTTCTGCCATCTCTTGGAAGACGACCATTGCCTCATCTAGATTCTCAGCTTTACAAAGTCCATCTACGAATATATTATATGTGACAACATTAGGATTGCAGCCATTTGCTGACATAATCTTTATAAATTCAGAAGCTTCTGCCATTTGCTTTAACCTGCAGAGACCTATAAGAACAGAGTTGTACGTGATGACATCTGGAGGACACTTGCTTGCCTTCAGCTCTTCAATCATTTTAAGTGCATCGTCTATCCTCTCTAATGTACACAACATGTCAATAAGAGCATTGAAAATTATAATGTTAGATTTATGCACATCCTAACCATTCTCTCAAATATTTCAAGTCCTTCAATGGCCTTCTCTTGTCTACAAAACCCATGAAATATGGTACTATAAGTAACAAAATTAGGATTGCAACCTTTATCTGACATGGTGTCAAAAAGCGCTTTTGCTTTTTCCACCCTGATAGATTTACATAGGCCATTGATGAGTGCATTATATGTGATAGTGTTAGGAACACAACCCTTACAAACCATTTCTTCAAAAAGTTTTTCTGCCTCATCTACTCTGTTTACTCTGCAAAGACCATTGATCAAAGCATTATAGGTTATCACGTCTGGCACAAACCCTTTTCCAACAGCTAGCTCAAAAAAGTTCACAGCCTCATCCACCCTAGTTTCTTTGTAGTACCAATATAGCAGGGTATTATAGGTAATAGCATTTGGAATGCACCCTCTTTCTTCCATGACCTGCAAAAGGTTTTGTGCTTCTGACAATCTACCTTCACTGCATAAACCAGTAATAAGGGTATTGTATGTTACAACATCTGGAACACAACCTCTCTCAGCCATTTTTAAGAGCAACTTTTCAGCTTCCTCAACATTCCCAGATTTACAAAGTCCATCAATCAAAATGTTGTAAACAACCACAGCAGGATCGTATCCCTCTTTCATTTTCTCATTAAGGAACTGATACGCCTCATTCACTTTACCTTCTTTACAAAGGCATCTCACCAAAATCCCTACGGTATAGCAATTTGGAGAACAACCAGACACCAACATTTTCATGTAGATATTATGCACGTGCTCATACAAAGATTCCGACATCAATATAACAAGAAGACGATTATATACATTTACATTATGCTTATAACCCCTTTGTTTCTCTGCCCATTTGCAAAATCCTAATGCAACTCTTGCATCAAAAATATACCCAAGTAGTTTAGTCACAAGCTCGGGTCTTAGAGGCCTACTCCCGGATGTCAGAACATCACAAAAATTCCCTTCCATAATCTTTGGAACAAGGTTTCCCACTACATCATTTTTATTCAAACAAGCTGCAAGAGAATTAAGAACAACTCTTTTCTTTGAATCAACTGTATCCAACTCTATGTCCTTGCCAGGCTGTGTCTTCAAAATGTTCCCTTCAAAATGCGAGCTGGGCTGAGCACAACAACGTACCTCTACGAGTATCCGACCAGTTCTGCTGCAAATTAGATCTGTCGACCTTGGAACACCTGTAAATGTAGCTCCCGGTTGGAAGGCGTCCATCGGTCAGACCTCCTAGACGGACTCACTAGCTAACAATCAGAGGACTTGCATGAAGCTAAAACTTGGATCACCCATTTTTGTGTGCTTATCTGGACGAAAAAAACTGTGGCCGTTGATCAGGCATAAATTAGGGAATAATCACCAAATCAATATCAATGGTCACATTAAAGTTTGCACAATTAGTTCCGTATTGCCGGAGGGTATTCTCGCGAAGTAAGATTTTAATAGGTAAAGGACGACTGGGCCCAATCCAGTATCTCATCCAATGTGAATGCGACACTTGTTGCTATTTCAAACTCCGAATTGCTTGAAAGCAGTTTACCCCATCTTTTGCTTTTTTTCCGTCGTTCTGATATTCTTACCCGTCGTTCTGCCACTTTTATTGTCATTCCCTTTTTTACCTACATTTTGGTTGCTGTAAAACATGCGGCACGACTGAATTGGGCCCAACCGTCCTCTACGTTATGCCAAAGGCCCCTTGAGCTATTTTTTGGCCTGAAAAGGTGGTCCCTTGGGCTATTTTCTGGCCACCTTGACAGATAGAAAATAGCCCACAAGGCTTTTCCTTATATGGTATGGTGTGGAAAATCGTATAGAAATGGGTGTTTGAGGAGCTTAATTTCAGGTATGGTGTGCTTTCCATTTTGAATGTGTTTTGGCCCTGTGTTTCAATAGTTTAAGAAAGAAAAGTTTTTGGAGGACATTTAGAAAGTGTCGAGCTAAAAACAAAACCTGTGTCTCGCAATCTGCATGCCAAACCCATTGCAGTTGATGCAGTCGGTTCTTCTGAGAAAGAAAACATTTAAGCTTGTTATGATAAACCTCGGTGGAGTGGGATGAAGTCGACCCACAGAGCACAAACGGTTGCCGGCCTCGGTGGAGGGAAGGGGGATCAGAGCATCAAGCTCTGCCTGCCATCAAGCCATGCTCAGCAAAGAATACCCCGAAGCCCAGCCAAATCTTAGTTTCTGTGTCTTTTCTGTATTATTGGTTTGTGTTATTGGTATTGTATTATTGGTCTGTGTTATTGGTAGCTTTGGTTGTTCGGGTTGGGAGGCTACACTGTGGGCCTCTCATTTCGATTATGGTCATCTATGATTGGGATGCCTATGACTTCGAAATATGAAATACGGTTATGTATAAGGTTTTGAAATATAAAATACGGGTTTCAAACTACCAAAATAGTTCAATGTCCTACTAAGAATCCTTTGATCAATACAACTAGTGAGCTAACATGATTATTTTTTCCGTTAGATCTATGTTTTCTTTTTGTTTCTTTTGTAACAACCCATTCAATTGTTTCAGGGGTATGGTCTATGGTTGTAGGTATGGTCATTTATCCATCTAAGTCAAATCCCCCCTAGAACCCCCTTTTGTTTTGTCGCATTGTTCATCCACATTTCAAGTCATGCATAAAATGTAACTCTTTTCCCAAGCCTTGCTTAAGGAATTCATCTCAAAGCCTAATCTATAGGTGTGCATTCAACATGTGGAATATACCTTAAAGCCCAACTGGGAGTGAACGCTCACCTTCAAATCCTGCCTGAAGTATATTTATTTCCCCTTAAACCCATTATGAAGTGTATGTTAATGCCCAAACCCTATATGAGGACTAAAACTTGCGTCGAAGCCCTACCTGAAGTACATATCCCTGGACCTTATTTCTATTAAGGTCAAGACTCTTGCATTCCAAGGGCATTACTTATCCCACATATAGTCGCCCCTTCAAATATAATGGTTTCATAAACCCCTAAAAGGGTCTTCATTCAATAGAGGCCTATGTAACGGATATGTGCCTTTTTAGAAGGGTCTTACACATACTCTAGCAAATGGGATTTGTCATCTAATTCTGTAACGATGACTTTGGCAAAAATTATTTTCTTTGGATGAACCAATGGTTTTAAGGACCTTATCTAAGGGCCACTAAAATATCTAGAGGTCGATGTTAGCATCTTCTACGCACCCAAGGAAAACTGAAGAACAAGCGCTAACTACAACAACCCAAGCAAATCTCAAGGTATATGAGATAGGCTAGGCCTCACTCTACTGGCATCATAAATCACCAACATAATCATTCTTACACAAGTCTTTTGAGATTATAGAAATAGAGATAACAAATAGGAGAATCACATAATCATAATCAAAATATCATACTTCAACATAATAATATTCAACTGATCAAGAAACATACTCACACTTCAAGAACTTTGCCCAGATGTCATCTTCCAAATTTGGGCCTCCCTTCTACACGAATTTTGGCTATCTTATAGAAAACTCTACTTGATCCTAGCCACTAGATCTAGGCAAATCACAACCTTAGATCCAAATTCTAACTACCATAAGTTCACTAGATTTTGCCACCTCAACTTCAAATCTAGGTCATCCAAACTTCTTTGCAACTACCATGCTTCCCGATTCATGACACATCATCAAATTATCAACCATTGAAAATATTTCTTAAGGACTTTAATACTCCTTCAAGTCCATAGGTTCCACTTCAGTACATCATAAATGCTTCCTCCACAATATTTGCACATTTTTTACATTTTCTCCACATTACACCCATATTATTCTCCATTTATGCATACATTTCATAAATTTAAGCTCATTATGCAAAAATAGTCAAGATAAAACACACAACATTATTCCCCCAAGATTATTCATCATCGGAGATGAATTCTTCAAAAAATTTTCTTCGATCTTCATGTCTTCAACTTGATCCTCTAAATAGCATTACAACTTAACAAAAATCCAATGTCCAAATGTCTTCAAGCCTTCAAAAACATCTATAGAAGTCTTCCAAGGAAAAAAATACTAAAAACTTCTAACATCACTTCATCTTCATCAATTATAGGGTGGCAAGTCCCATCCAGGTCAGTGGCACCCTCGCTCTTCTGCCCGTAGTATGGCGCTCTATCCCCTTCACATCACTTATACTTTTTCATCACATTTTACATAGGTCATGGGATGCTGCTGCCTTTCTAGGTCAGCACATCCATCATGCCATCCATAATCACTTAAATAAAAAATCAAACTTGTACAACTTCCTTTGATAGCTTGAATTCTTGAAAAAACTTGAAAATGAAATCCAATCAAATTGCAAAAGCATAAGCACTAACCATATAATCTTGATCTTCATAATATGGTGTTTGACTTGAATAAGAATAAATAGTCTTCATCATATAACAAAACATAATACTGACCATTGACATGCAATCTTCATATTTGAAAACCTTCAATCTGGATATAGTAATTGAACTTCGAATAACTTGGTGAGAACAAGTAATCTTCGCTGTTAAACACTTGGGAAAAATAAATGTAACTTGGTCATGTTGCACATAGGAGAATTTGAACTCGAAATTTGTGGTTCAAAAACCAATAGCTTATCCAATGGGCTATTTGGCATAACTTTTGAAGGTTCCACTATTCTTTAATATTTAATATCTTTTAATTTCGCTTCACTTTCACCTTTCTTCACAACCCATTTTTCTTCTTCTTTTCTCTGCTACTCCGTGCGCGCGGCGGCGGTTCCATCGGATTTAGGGTATGGCGGAAGGGGAAACTAGGGAAAGAAACAACGGTCAAGTGATGGTTAGGCAGGGTAGAAGAACGGCTACGGGCTCTACAATCAGAAATTTCTTCTTGGTTTTCTTTCTTCTTTCTTGCAGGTCTGGGCGATGGAGGTCTTTGATGGCACCAAGGTTTGTTTTGCATGCAAATGATAAAGAATGAAAGCAGATGATGCGTTCATTGCGGTTGATGGTAATGGCAGAAGGATATGTCAGTTTCAAATATTATCAGAGTAGAAAGGTTTGCTTTTGTTTTGCAGGATTCGAAGAGATCTCAGGTATGGGTTGGCTTCATTCAAGGCGCGATCCGCAGAAGAACAAGTTTTACGGGCAAAAGGCATATTAGATATCATCGGACAATTTCTGGGCCAATATAAAATGCACAAGGTTCATGGCATCTAGTAGATTTTCTTTTTAAGAAGTCGTATGGTCGAGCATAAAAATATGGCGGGGATGTAATACTGAAGATGTTCTAGCAGATGCAAGAGCACAAAAACTTTTGTACCATCCATTTATAGCATTATTTATGGAATAGGAGCAAGCAAGTTAAGATTCACAGCAGATTCAGAATATTTCCTACCGGCCAAAGCTAAACAAGAATAGAAACAACATTTTCATACCTCTGCAATAGGCTTCAAAGACATTTACAAACTTCTGATCTACCATTGATACACTACCATTCTTTTGAACATCGTATTCTCCACTTGCACTTAAATGATATTCCATGGATACCGATTGCAACATAATTATGTACCACTACCATCTTTGATCTAAAGATAAGAACTATCTTGCCCAAAAGTGTTGCTTTCTCATAATGCCCCCAAAATATGTTAGCATCTTCTACGCACTCCAAGGAAAACTAAGAACAAGCTAACTTAACTACAACAACCCAAGCAAATCTCAAGGTATATGAGATAGGCTAGGCCTCACTCTACCGGCATCATAAATCACCAACATAATCATTCTTACACAAGTCTTTTGAGATTATAGAAATAGAGATAACAAATAGGAGAATCACATAATCATAATCAAAATATCATACTTCAACATAATAATATTCAACTGATCAAGAAACATACTCACACTTCAAGAACTTTGCCAGATGTCATCTTCCAAATTTGGGCCTCCCTTCTACACGAATTTTGGCTATCTTATAGAAAACTCTACTTGATCCTAGCCACTAGATCTAGGCAAATCACAACCTTAGATCCAAATTCTAACTACCATAAGTTCACTAGATTTTGCCACCTCAACTTCAAATCTAGGTCATCCAAACTTCTTTGCAACTACCATGCTTCCCCAGATTCATGACACATCATCAAATTATCAACCATTGAAAATATTTCTTAAGGACTTTAATACTCCTTCAAGTCCATAGGTTCCACTTCAGTACATCATAAATGCTTCCTCCACAATATTTGCACATTTTTTACATTTTCTCCACATTACACCCATATTATTCTCCATTTATGCATACATTTCATAAATTTAAGCTCATTATCAAGATAAAACACACAACAGTCGAGAAGATATTATTACGTCATCAAATCTACAATAGAAAAAGGTGGACCATTTAAATATAAAGGAGAAATGATCTTTACCTTCGTTTCTAGAATAGAAGGTAAATAAAGTTCTAGAACTTCTACGGCCGTTAGTTAGTTATTTTCCTCTTTTTTACTATTTATATGCTTTCTCGTCCTTTTCTCTCTCATCAGCTCTCTTGGTACATCTCCTATTCTTTTTCCTAGTGTTTGGCCCAGCAATCATTTTGGTCTACCAATTCTGGCTGTTCCAAGTTTTTAGTTTGTCTTGTTGCTTAGCCTACTGTCCATCATGATTTGTCGGCATTAATTCCTTCCTACCAAGTTTGTGCTGCAGTTGCTTCACATTTTTCTTTTTTTGACTTTTGGCCTCTTCTGGCTGAATCTATGGCCCCTAAAGCTTACGCAAAGCTTAGGAAGAGGTATGGCACAAATTCTGATCGGGTGCCGGAATGGCTTAAAGCTATGAAGAGCACGTTGGAGGCCAAAATAGATGATTTGATCAGCTCCAAGGCAGAAATGGTTGTGGTTTTGAAATCTAAGATTTCATTACTGCAAGAGAAGATTCAACGGAAGAGCAACAAAGCAAGAGTCCCTCTCTTAAAGTATCATGATAATATCAAACAGTTTGAGTTCTTGAATCAATTGGAGGACTTATTTGCAGATTTAGAACATTATTCGCAGGAGCACAAGGCCCTTGATGCAGTAACTAAGGCCATCATTGAAAAAGGTACCTCTTCAATTTCTATCAGAAAGAATTTGATATGCATCAGAGATAGAGAAGGATCTAGAGTAGCAAAGTTGTATGAAAATGGGAAATTTAACTCTTCCTGAGGGTAAAACCATCCTGGAATGAGAAGGCCTTGCTCATTTTTTGGAGATCATTATTATTAGAGGATCTATGGTAAGTCTATTCAAGACTTGGTTTAAAGATTCTGGTTTGTTATTAACTTAAAGGGTAATTTTCCAATTCTATGCAAGGCTTGATTTAAAGGATTCTGGTATAAACTTAAAGGGCATTTTGGTCCCCACTTGTTCTGATTTCTTCAACCCAAGAGTATTAAAGCTGTTAAGAAACAGAGTTTTTAAAGCATACAAGAATAGTTGGTTTTCCTTGGGTTTCTCATGGATTTCTCCCTGATGGTGTTTTCGTTGTTCAAATATTTACCTGGGTGTACCTCGGTTTCAACTGATTTAATGATTCGTTAACACTTTCAAGAAAAAACCATTGATTCTCAGGATTTGTTATCTCTATAGTTTCTTTGCCTATGTTATAAATAGAGTTCCTTTGCCTATGTTTTGTCTGTTTTCTGTTTTTTCCTTCTTTACCTGGTCCATCCTTCACCTACTGGCTCATGGATTTTCTTGAGGGAAGATTTCTGCAAACGTATATGCGCTGGAAGAAGAAAAATTAATGTAAATTATTTCATCTATATTGGGGAGCGTTACCTGGCTTGTAGCATGGAGCAAATGTGTTCCCAGAGGTCTCTTCCAGAAGCATCATAGGTCTTTTCCAGAATGCTCTCTTAGCTCCAACTACTCCCGTAAATCTTCCTTACAATCCCATCAAAAACCTTCTAATGCTTCTCTTTTCTAAAAAGCAAATCCACATGTTGTGCCCATTGGAAGAATTCTTGTGCAATGTCCCCACACTTAAAACAACCAGTACTGAATACATCAGAAAAAATCTTGTGCAATGTCCTTCTCCAATGTAACACCCTAGTAATGAATAGACGAAGGGATATGCCCTGATGGTGACAAAATCATTGAGCCATTTTAAAATACTTTTCTATTACTGCTTCTTCAACTCGGCTTGGCAAATAAAAGAAGGGGTGCAGACAGCCATGGCGATTAGTCTGTTGTCGATCTGTGCATTGCCATCGCTACTCCCCAACACTAATATTAACATGCACAGATCTGTTTGTGCGTTTCCTCCCATTTATTCTTCATAAAATAAACTTTGAATGATGAACAATATCATAAAATAAGCCCTAAATGATGAACAGTACCTGACGAAAAATTTGTAGATCGACCCAACCAACACAAAAATTAACTGCAAAAATGTTGCCGAATTGCATGAATATAGTCCGCTTCATTCTCCAACCAAACTCTATTATGTTCCAAATCCAGATTTGTCGGGTTAAGAAATGCTCTAGTGCATAAAAAGAAGAACTTGGGATCTCTATTCAGCGATGCTAGCTGCATGCTTTCTCAATTATTGTGGCCCTAAGTTTATTCATTCCTAATTGAGAGACACTAACGACAGATAGAAACATATTTGTATAGTTTTTCTTATGCCTGCGCCAAAAAAATTTCAAGCTCCTAGTCCACTAATAGCCCAAGTTATATCTCTATTACAGTTTCTTATTAAACCCTACTCATGAAATAACCTATTGGAACAGCAAACTCAGGAAGATTGCAGGTTATTTTTTTGCAGTCCTAGAAGCTTTGAGGAATCCCAAGAACAATGAGCACAAATTTGGGGTCGTAAACAAAGGAGTTTCGTTTAATACATATTTTGTCCCAATCGTGACAAAATCGATCTAAACACATGCATAGGAACATACCTGGTTATTTTTTCTTGTTTTTCAGCGGCGTTGTACTCTTCTTTTAATGTGGATGTGGATTGGAGGGACCATGGGAGCAACCTTAAACTTGTAGCTTAGTCTTTGATGGGAGAAACGATGGGCAAAGTATCGTCTGCATCAAAGAAGTGCCGAAATAACAATGGAGATAGCCAAAGGATACTGCTTGAAATTCTCTTTGCATCAAAGAAGTGCAAAAATAGCCAGTGGAGATAGCCAAAAGATGCCGCTTGAAATTCTCTTAATTTCAGGTTGATGCTCTCGCTCTCCGCTCTTGTTTCCTTTTCTTTAAATATAGAACCATGGATTTCCTTACAAAGAATTGTCCAAGCTCAGATCTTGGCCGTGATGTGAAGGTTTGGACCATGCAATGCTCCATGCAGTGGTTGCCACGTGAGTAAGAGCAGAGCATTTCCACTTACAACCCTTGTAAGATTGTCTGCTTTATCATCTGCCTTAAATCTTTCTAGGATCCATCATTTCCTGTAAAACTAATGCAAGTTTGTATTTTTTAGTACATTATACAAATATTAAGAACCTTTTTGTCCCTCAATATATTTAGAGACGATCTTGATGAAACTGCATCCTCTATTTCCTGCAGTAAAAAACACAAAAGATTGTAACCATTGTGTTCTGGAACATTCCTTGTAAACAATTTTTTAGATTGTACAGTCCAAAAGCAAGCATCTTGCTCATGCTATTAATACAGCATTACATGAGGAAGCATTGTACAAGGATATAGCATTTCTAAAAAGCCAGCCACTTTCCAAGACATCATATTGTGCACACCTTGAAATTGTTGCATTACAAGAAATAAAATCCTTGGACAACATCTTTGTAAAAATTGATGCTACGCTTGATTTTCAAGAACAAACTCAAGAGGTTGCTTTGCACTTCTTTTCACATGTATTCCATAACTGCTTGTCCCTTTTCTCTTGCCTTTTCCATCTACATCAATGTTCCAAAATAGAAGATGTGCCTCTCAGATGTGGTACCACTTGCAGAGAACATGAGAAAAATACTCCACTATTATCCATCTCAGCTGAAAGCGAATCTACCAGGTATTCTCATGTTCTTCGCCAAAATGAAAGCTCCCTATCTTATGTACTATATTGGTTGATAGAACAACGACAAAAATCTTCTATTGCTGCTGCTTTTGTTTTAAAAGTTCTTCTATAGAATCTAAGCATCGTGCCATCATGGGATTTGCTTCAACCATCTTAAGAATAGAATAGAATAGATTTTTTTCACGTCCACGGAGACCAATAGCATAAGTTTCATGTCATAACCCTAAGCAAGAGATCATTTTAATGAACGTCTTCTTCCCAGATGGAGGACACCATTTACAAAGAAATACTTGGAAATGTAGAAGTTTAATAAGGGAAAGATTTGTATAGAAGATAGATGAAACGACTGCAAATATAAGTCCATGTGCCACATGAAGCCCATAAAGATTTGCATAAATAAAGATGAGCATAAGTAATGAACGAATAACACAACCATATGTGGTTGTCGAATTACAGAGAGAGCAAACACCGTGTTAGCTTGACATGGCTGAAGCCCACATATAAGAATGGCTCGGACTAATCAACCCAACGTAAAGAGAGGGACGTTTTCTGCAAATGTATGTGTGAGGGAAGAAGAACAATTAATGTAAATTATTTCATTTATATTGGGAAGTGTTACCTGGCTTGTAGCATGGAGCAGATGTGTTCTCAGAGGTCTCTTCCAGACGCATCAGAGGTCTCTTCCAGAATGCTCTCTTAGCTCCAACTACTCCCATAAATCTTCCTTACAATCCCATTAAGAACCTTCTAATGCTTCTCTTTTCTAATAAGCAAATCCACATGTTGTGCCCATTGGAAGAATTCTTGTGCAATGTCCCCACACTTAAAACAACAGGTACTAAATACATCAGGAAAATTCTTGTGCAATGTCCTCCAATGTAACACCCTAGTAATGAATAGACAAAGGGATATGCCCTGATGGTGACAAAATCGTTGAGCCATCCAAAAATACTTTTCTATTACTGCTTCTTCAACTCGGCCTGGCAAATAAAAGAAGGGGTGCATGACGGCATGGCGATCACCGTCGGTTTGGCCTGTCGGTGCGCATTGCCATCGCTACTCCCCAACACCAACATTAACATGCACATATCTGTCTGTGCGTTTCCTCCCATTAACTCTTCATATAATAAACTTTGAATGATGAACAATATCGAAAATAAGCCTAAATGATGAACATTACCTGACGAAAAATTTGTAGATCTATCCAACCAACACAATAATTAACTGCAAAAATGTTGCCGAATTGCAAGAATATAGTCCACTTCATTCTCCAACCAAACTCTATTATGTTCCAAATCCAGATTTGCCGTGTTAAGAAATGCTCTTTTGCATAAAAAAAAAACTTGGGATCTCTATTCAGCGATGCTAGCTGTCTGCTTTCTCAATTATTGTGGCCCTAAGTTTATTCATTCCTAATTGAGAGACACTAACGACAGATGGGAACATATTTGTATAGTTTTTTTTATGCATGCGCCAAAAAATTTCAAGCTCCTAGTCCACTAATAGCCCAAGTTATATCTCTATTACGGTTTCTTATTAAACCCTACTCATGAAATAATCTACTGGAACAACAAACTCAGGAAGATTGCATGTTATGTTTTTGCAGTTCCAGAAGCTTTGAAAAATCAAACAACCAAGGAAAATGAGCACAAATTTGGGGCCGTAAATAAAGGAGTTTCGTTTAATACAGTTTTTTGTCTCAATCGTGACAAAATCGATCTAAACACATGCATAGGAACATACCTGGTTATTTTTTCTTATTTTTCAGCGGCGTTGTACTCTTCTTTTAATGTGGATGTGAATTGGAGAGACCATGGGAGCAACCTTAAACTTGTAGCTTAGTCTTTGGTGGGAGAAACGATGGGCAAAGGATCGTCTGCATCAAAGAAGTGCCGAAATAACAATGGAGATAGCCAAAGGATACTGCTTGAAATTCTCTTTGCATCAAAGAAGTGCAAAAATAGCCAATGGAGAAAGCCAAAAGATACTCTTAATTTCAGGTTGATGCTCTCGCTCTCTGCTCTTGTTTCCTTTTCTTTAAATATAGAACCATAGATTTCCTTACAAAGAATTGTCCAAGCTCAGACCTTGGCCATGATGTGAAGGTTTGGACCATGCAATGCTCCATGCAGTGGTTGCTACGTGAGTAAGAGCAGAGCATTTTCACTTACAACCCGTGTAAGATTGTCTACTTTATCATCTGCCTTAAATCTTTCTAGGATCCATCATTTCCTGCAAAACTAATGCAAGTTTGTATTTTTTAGTACATTAATAGGCTTCTCATTCATCTCAGCAGAGTTTCTACAATGGTGGACAGTGGGTAGCCGCACACATGCGAACTACCCACGAAAAATAAAGGGAAAATCCAATTATATCATTTGGACCCCAAAAAAATACAATGCTAATAGATGAGTGGCTGATGTACCTGCCGAAAGCTTATCACCGGGATTAAAAAACCCCGCCCTTTCGGGTTTTCAAGGAAAAACCCTAGTGATAAGCCTTCGGCAAGGGGCTTAGACAAACGTAAGGCATAGAATCGCTCCCAAAAACCCCCGCATGGAGAAGTCGAAACAGATGCCGCTCGCCAACCTGTACCTGCACATCACCAACACAACAAACGAAAAAACATACCGTGAGAATAGCATCACCCAAATGGGTGGAAAAAGCATCACCCAAATGTGGAAAAGCATGATAAACAGAACTTGTACAAAATATAATAAACAAAGAAGGGGGGAGGGTGGGTTCAAAGAGAATAAGGTACTGCTGAGAGAAGAGGAAGTGCCGATGAGACGTGGATGCAGAAACGCGCCTGAAATAGCGAACTCCCAACCAAAACGGGCATGCGCCACCCGCATGCATGCATGACATGCATGCTCGTCCCATTCTAGAATGGCGATCCGATGTCTCGGATCGATGCGATTATACAAATATTAAGAACCTTTTTGTCCCTCAATATATTTAGAGACGATCTTGATGAAACTACATCCTCTATTTCCTGCAGTAAAAAACACAAAAGATTGCACCCCTATTGAAATAGACTTCAACCATTGTGTTCTGAACATTCCTTGTAAATAATTTTTTAGATTGTACAGTCCAAAAGCAAGCGAGAAGCAAGCATCTTGCTCAGGCTATTAATACAACATTACATGAGGAAGCATTGTACGAGAATATAGCATTTCAAAAAAGCCAGTCACTTTCCCAAGACATCATATTGTGCACATCTTGAAATTGTTGCATTACAAGAAATAAAATCCTTGGACGACATCTTTGCAAAAATTGATGCTATGATATAATGCACGCTTGATTTTCAATAACAAACTCAAGAGGTTGCTTTGCACTACTTTTCACATGTATTCCATAACTGCTTGTCCTTTTTCTCTTGCCTTTTCCATCTACATCAATGTTCCAAAATAGAAGATGTGCCTCTCAGATGTGGTACCACTTGAAGAGAACATGAGAAAAATACTCCATTATTATCCATCTCAGCTGAAAGCGAATCTACCAAGAGATACAACATATTCTAGGATAAAAGTCCCATTTATCATAGAGCTATTCTCACGTTCTTTGCCAAAATGAAAGCTCCCTATCTTATGTACTATAGTGGTTGATAGAACAACAAAGAAAAATCTTCTATTGTCACGCTTTTGTTTTAAAAGTTCTTCAATAGAATCTAAGCATCGTGCCATCATGGGATTTGCTTCAACCATCTTAAGGATAAGTTTCATGTCATAACCCTAAGCAAGATATCATTTTAATGAACGTCTTCTTCTGAGATAGAGGACGCCATTTACAAAGAAATACCTGGAAATGTAGAAGTTTAATAAGGGAAAGATTTGTATAGAAGATAGATGAAATGACTGCAAATATAAGTCCATGTGCCACACGAATCCCATAAAGATTTGCATAAATAAAGATGAGCATAAGTAATGAACGAATAACACAACCATATGTGGTTGTCCAATTACATAGAGAGCAAACACCGTGTTAGCTTGACAGGGCTGAAGCCGACATATAAGAATGGCTCGGACTAATCAACCCAACATAAAGAAAGGGACGTTTTCTGCAAACATATGTGTGAGGAAAGAAGAAAAATTAATGTAAATTATTTCATTTATATTGGGAAGCGTTACCTGGCTTGTAGCATGGAGCAGATGTGTTGTCTCTTCCAGAAGCATCAGAGGTCTCTTCCAGAATGCTCTCTTAGCTCCAACTACTCCCATAAATCTTCCTTACAATCCCATCAAGAACCTTCTAATGCTTCTCTTTTCTAATAAGCAAATCCACATGTTGTGCCCATTGGAAGAATTCTTGTGCAATGTCCCCACACTTAAAACAACCGGTACTGAATACATCAGGAAAATTCTTCTGCAATGTCCTTCTCCAATGTAACACCCTAGTAATGAATAGACAAAGGGCTATGCCCTGATGGTGACAAAATCGTTGAGCCATCCAAAAATACTTTTCTATTACTGCTTCTTCAACTCGGCCTGGCAAATAAAAGAAGGGGTGCAGACAGCCATGGCGATCAGTCTGGTGTCGGTCTGCGCATTGCCATCGCTACTCCCCAACACCAACATTGACATGCACAGATCTGTCTGTGCGTTTCCTCCCATTTACTCTTCATATAATAAACTTTGAATGATGAACAATATTGAAAATAAGCCTAAATGATGAACAGTACCTGACGAAAAATTTGTAGATCTATCCAACCAACACAATAATTAACTGCAAAAATGTTGTCGAATTGCATGAATATAGTCTGCTTCATTCTCCAACCAAACTCTCCAGATTTGCCGTGTTAAGAAATGCTCTAGTGCATAAAAAGAAAAACTTGGGATCTCTATTCAGCGATGCTAGCTGTCTGCTTTCTCAATTATTTGGCCCTAAGTTTATTCATTCCTAATTGAGAGACACTAACGACAGATGGGAACATATTTGTATAGTTTTTTTTATGCCTGCGCCAAAAAATTTCAAGCTCCTAGTCCACTAATAGCCCAAGTTATATCTCTATTACGGTTTCTTATTAAACCCTACTCATATAACCTAGTGGAACAACAAACTCAGGAAGATTGCATGTTATTTTTTTGCAGTCCCAGAAGCTTTGAAAAATCAAACAACCAAGGAAAATGAGCACAAATTTGGGGCCGTAAATAAAGGAGTTTCGTTTAATACAGATTTTGTCCCAATCGTGATAAAATTGATCTAAACACATGCATAGGAACATACCTGGTTATTTTTTCTTGTTTTTCAGCGGCGTTGTACTCTTCTTTTAATGTGGATGTGGATTGGAGGGACCATAGGAGCAACCTTAAACTTGTAGCTTAGTCTTTGGTGGGAGAAACGATGGGCAAAGGATCGTCTGCATCAAAGAAGTGCCGAAATAACAATGGAGATAGCCAAAGGATACGGCTTGAAATTCTCTTTGCATCAAAGAAGTGCAAAAATAGCCAATGGAGATAGCCAAAAGATAACCCTTGAAATTCTCTTAATTTCAGGTTGATGCTCTCGCTCTCTGCTCTTGTTTCCTTTTCTTTAAATATAGAACCATAGATTTCCTTACAAAGAATTGTCCAAGCTCAGATCTTGGCCATGATGTGAAGGTTTGGACCATGCAATGCTCCATGCAGTGGTTGCCACGTGAGTAAGAGCAGAGCATTTTCACTTACAACCCTTGTAAGATTGTCTACTTTATGATGGAGTGTATGGAAGCAAAGGCGAAGAAAGGTCTTTTATGATAAGCGTATTTCTTCTCAGGTGGTGCTTCAAGAAATTCATAAGAAGTTGTATAATTGCTTTCAGATCTCCAATTGGCCTGATCGTATTAAAATTCCAATATGGAGTGATCATCTAAAAGTGATTGATGCTTCAGGGACATTTCTTACTTCTGGAAGTACTTTGTAATATTTTGAGTGTATAATATGAAGTAAAACACGTTCTTCAAAAAAAAAGATTGTCTACTTTATCATCTGCCTTAAATCTTTCTAGGATCCATCATTTCCTGCAAAACTAATATAAGTTTGTATTTTTTAGTACATTATACAAATATTAAGAACATTTTTGTCCCTCAATATATTTAGAGACGATCTTGATGAAACTACATCCTCTATTTCCTGCAGTAAAAAACACAAAAGATTGCACCCCTATTGAAATAGACTTCAACCATTGTGTTCTGAACATTCCTTGCAAATAATTTTTTAGATTGTACAATCCAAAAGCAAGAGAGAAGCAAGCATCTTGCTCAGGCTATTGATACAACATTACATGAGGAAGCATTGTACGAGGATATAGCAAATCTAAAAAGCCAGTCACTTTCCCAAGACATCATATTGTGCACACCTTGAAATTGTTGCATTACAAGAAATACAAGGTGCTGCGCACGGAGGGTTGCCCTCCATGGCCGGAGGGTGAAGTGGCTTAAATCATAGTTTAAAGTCATATTTTGACAGTCAATTCAAAACCATAACCCCGAACATTTAGAAACGAAATCCTCTGTAGCCAACGAACTACCTTTATCTTCCATAATGCAGCTAAAGAGTTTAGCAACATGTGAAATAAAGAACACACGAATTTCAGAACTATAAAATATACGTGGCTATTTGGGAAAATATTTAAAATTCAAGGGCATTTTAGGAATTTTAAAAATACGAAGGGCTTTTTGGGAATTAAGTCAAGGAAGAAGAAGGGAGCCCCTGAGAAACCAGTGCAACCCCACGCATGTAATGGCTGTGGCAAGATCTTCTTTGGCTGTGAAAGCGGAGCCCTCACTTGTCGACATAGGAGCTGCATGAGTCTTCCGTCAAAATCGTCATGGAAACCCTAAAAACACAAAAAAACAAATTTGATGGCCGCCAATGGACGGGCACCGCGAATGGCGACCCTCCCCTATATAGGCCACACGTTCTTTCTTCCTTTTTGAGTGACCAAATTATTGGCAATAATAGAGTTACACGTACGTTCTTTCTTCCTTTTTGAGTGACCAAATTATTGGCAATAATAGAGCACCCTCATCCAAACCAGGCATATATTACCAGGATATATAAAGATAACAGTGTTCACAGACATTTAACTATGCCCATTATGGCCAGCATCCTTCAACAAAATACCTTTTGGCTTCTGCAACAAAACCAAGATGTCAAAATAAAGGACCAGCCAGTGTTGATTTTAGTGGCCAAAATTGCTATATTTTTGGATTTTTGAAAAATTTGCCATTATGTTCCCTTTAGTACCCGGGGATGCACCCTTTACTAAAATAATGAGATTAATTAAGCCAAATATTTTTTGGAGAAGCAATTTGACCCCTCATGTTTTTCAAAAACACCCCTAACCCCTATATTTAAATTAAAGTAGACCCCTACCATGTTCTTACAATCAGAATTGTAAAATGTCCCCTTACGCTCATGTAGAAGCCCGTATTTAAATTAAAGTAGACGGTTCATTAATGAAAATACTATGAACCAAGAAAACCATGAAGCACCACCACTTTACTTTGGGGCAGAGAGGACTATGCTAACCGCTACAAGAATATAGTTATTAAACATGGCCATGTCGATGGTGGTAATTTCTTACAAGCCTTTGCTTTGTATTATTTTATGTTTAAGAAAATAAAGATTCCTTTCCTGGAGATGGCTTTTGATGAAAATCTGAAGATTTGTTTGACTTGGCGGGCAGTGAAATCTTCCCTTAGAAAAATATAAAGCTAATGGCTAAATTCTCCACTCAATACTGGTCCTTCAATTCAGTTATACAACACCTTGACAGTGGTGCACAATTGAACGTTGCATGAAAACCTTGGTAGAAATGGCTATGTCTGGTTGCACAACTGTTGTATTGCTTATTTAGGATTTATTTGGGGAACTCAAACGAAATAGCCACTACTCTCTTATGTCCTACCCAATTAAAATGATATCGAGCCCATGGTAATCATAATAGAATCCGAGATTTGACTATCATTTGTATCTTGCACCAAGTCCTACAGGATTAAATAAAATATCAAGCTCATGGTAATTACAATAGAATCCAGGATTTGGCTATCATTTTGAATCAAGTATTAAATATCAGCTCTCATTTCATAGAAGACGTTTTTGCATGTGACTTTTCAATGCAGGAAGTGATAGCTAGATTACTAAGGCAAAAATTGACCTTCTTTTAGGACTATTAATCAGTGGATGTTTGTGCATGCAAATAACTGAGTGTTTGCAAGATCAAAATATAGGTTTCGCATTCAAAATACAAAGAATTATCATGTAATAACAAGAATTATCACGATACATTGTTCAGACAGTACCATAGAATTAGTTTAAATCGTGGTCACTCTACTACCATCATCCAGAGTGCTATGCATTGCTACATTCAGAGTGTTATGCATTGCTAGCAAGCATCAGACTACAAAAATAAATAAACCAAAAATAACACACGAACCACCAAGAATACGTGATAAGAAAGCTATATCACACTAACATCACGAACCACCAAGAATCTGCTCCACATAGGTCCCGCCAATCTTCAAATAATGTATATGACAGTAACTCAATTATTCTGCACATTTCATGCATTGAATTGTCCTCTCATAACCTGTAATTAAATAACACAGTTCAAGTCAATAATAACCACATGCATCCAGCTGCTCATAGAGGAGCAGCATTGCTTCTCCTAGATGTAACTGAAGTGATCCATTGCACCAGCCATTTCTTTTCAGAATTCACATGACCAGCATCAACTGATAAAAGGCACATGTCGTTCGTAGCTACCCACACCATTGATTCACTTCCAAGGCAAAGTAAACTGCCCGCATTACTATGCTTTGTTAGAATAGAAAAGAAAAAGAACCTCCTACATGCAATTAGTATTCCAGTGTTAATGAATCCCATAAACAGCTTCAAATCAATCCCTTTTCGGACCCAAACAAACCATGAGGCGCTTACGCTTTGTTGGTCCTCACAACCCACCTCAACTCCCTGGCAACACACAAATTTCCTTGATTGAACTTTCTTCCCTCTTTGGTTGACCATGGTCAATGCAAGACCAGACCTTAATACTGCATTTTTTCATGATGCCAATTTGAAGTTGTAAATTAGCTTCATTTCCTCCATAAACAGCAATCATTTATATGCTGGAGATCAACCATGGCCAAGATGCTTGCTACTGCACTTTTTTATAGATTCCATGCTCATAAGTTTGCTATACTCCTTTTAATTGTCCCATTTCATTCTTCCTCTTTTCTGATGTCAGTCTTGCCGTTTCTTTTTCTTCTTCCGTGAATTCAGATGTCGTTCCTTTTCTGATAGTGACCTCATTTTCATCTTTTTACGTGAAGCCGCTAGTTCATCAAACCCACCATCCTCCATCTCCATTACAGCTTCACGCCTCGCTTTAAACACCTGCAACACGCGTGTATAGGCTTTATACGATATGGTAGAAGGAAAAAGATCAAAATAGGCACAATCCCAGAAATGTGACAAAAGCTAGAAAGAATGCAAACCAGTTAAATGGCAAATGATAGTTGACAATACAAGTGTAGGAATTCTAGCAAAAGAGTTCTCAATAAAACAAATATTACCGTTGTAATATCCTTCAGTGCTTCAGTCTCATTGAACGCATACTCTTCTAGTTTTTTCCCAATAAAGGTCTCGATTTCAAGAACAAGATTAACATCCCTCTGCCAAAAAGAGAAAGCATGTTTGAGCACAATAACTTCCAGAAGAAATCTTCCAACATAGTTGTGTAGGCATACTTCAGTTACTAATGAGATAGCACAACCATCCCGGCCAGCTCTAGCAGTACGGCCAACTCGGTGAACATAATCTGCAGTGGACCTGCAAAGAATAGTGGCTCCACTCAATGCCATGACTGTGGTCTTTAGCAGATGATATTTCAACTCTTTGCATCTAAAATTGAACGATCTAAGCTTCAACAAATTGTAGCCATTAATAAGCAGACTATAGACAGTTTCCTAGCTATAAAGGGTATGCAAAGCTTAGGATTAAACCTTGGAATATCATAATTAACCTTGGATTAATTAATTAGATCCTTCTATTCCATGGCTGAAGCTTGAAGAGAGTTGTTCTGAGTCAACCTTATCTATAAACACACATGTTGAGTTAAGCCACAGCAAAAAACACGAGACAATTTGGCAAATTTTTCATTAGGTTCTCATACTTACATAGCCCAACAACAATAGCCCAACAACAGGAGGTAGATTTGCTAGTTTCGCATAAGCAATGCCCTTTAGCACCAGCAATTTTTGTCTGTTAGAACTGCCATGTGGCTATCAGTTTGAATTCTGCGAGAAAAACAATAAAAGGACAATTTTCCTTAATGAATTCAGAATTGGCACTTGTGCTGACTTGAAGCGGTTAAGTGATGCTAATCTCTGCTTCTGAACCTTCAGAGAGTGCAAGGCAACGGATGAGATTCCCAATTTATCCAAAATGAGGTGCAACTGATGGCAGGTTTTGCAAATAGTTGAAACGCTTAGTAAGCAATTTTCAAACATGACCCTAAAACTAAAATAACACAATGCAACCAGAAACAGGAAATCATCTCCCTCGTTAACCTACTTCAGATTTCAACAAGACTATGGTTGCTGCGACATAAATCAAGAAATGGGATTTTGAGACAGCCATCCAACGTTATTCATGAGCAAGCAAGCTTTAGTAAATAGGCCTTAATTATGTGTTTCTGCAAAATCACCTGCATTTAGAAACAAAAATGATGGCTGAACGAACATTTGCGTGCCAATGATCGACATAATGAACTTCAGGTACACATCCTTCATCTCAGCACGAACCAGCAAAAACTGCTGGCGCAACAATTCCACAGTCTTAAACCCCTCGTAAGCTTGGTAGAAAAAAGTGTCTTTACCAAAGACTTCATGCAATGCCTTCAGCTCAGCAGTCATTGTAACAGAGAAAAGTAGGGTCTGCCGTTTCATAGGCATTGCATCAAACACAACGTTGAGTTCATCTTGAAGCCGAACATCCAAAAGCCTGTCGGCTTCATCTAGGACTAAGAACTGCATAAGTAGCATCCTGCCAGTTACTCGGTTGGAGCATCCTGGATCCAGAACGCAGGTGACCGAGAGTTTACAGCGAACAGTAGGTTTGGAGCAGCATATCCTCGGTATATTCTAGCATATACCTAGGATATGCCATAAACCCACATAAACAAGGGTTTGCCCCCCTAGGGGCAACCCAAAAATCCTTGGACAACATCTTTGTAAAAATTGATGCTATAATATAATGCACGCTTGATTTTCAATAACAAACTCAAGAGGTTGCTTTGCACTACTTTTCACATGTATTCCATAGCTGCTTGTCCTTTTTCTCTTGCCTTTTCCATCTACATCAATGTTCCAAAATAGAAGATGTGCCTCTCAGATGCGGTACCATTTGCAGAGAACATGAGAAAAATACTCCATTATTATCCATCTCAGCTGAAAGCGAATCTACCAAGAGATACAACATATTCTAGAATAAAAGTCCCATTTATCATAGAGCTATTCTCATGTTCTTTTCCAAAATGAAAGCTCCCTATCTTATGTACTATATTGTTTGATAGAACAACAATGAAAATCTTCTATTGCTGCTGCTTTTGTTTTAAAAGTTCTTCTATAGAATCTAAGCATCTTGCCATCATGGAATTTGCTTCAACCATCTTAAGGATAAGTTTCATGTCATAACCCTAAGCAAGAGATCATTTTAATGAACGTCTTCTTCCGAGATAGAGGACACCATTTACAAAAGAAATACCTGGAAATGTAGAAGTTTAATAAGAGAAAGATTTGTATAGAAGATAGATGAAATGACTGCAAATATAAGTCCATGTGCCACATGAATCCCATAAAGATTTGCATAAATAAAGATGAGCATAAGTAATGAACGAATAACACAACCATATGTGGTTGTCCAATTACATAGAGAGCAAACACCGTCTTAGCTTGACATGGCTGAAGGCGACATATAAGAATGGCTCAGACTAATCAACCCAACATAAAGAAAGGGATGCTTTCTGCAAATGTATGTGCGAGGGAAGAAGAAAAATTAATATAAATTATTTTATTTATATTGGGAACCGTTACCTGGCTTGTAGCATGGAGCAGATGTGTTCTCAGAGGTCTCTTCCAGAAGCATCAGAGGTCTCTTCCAGAATGCTCTCTTAGCTCCAACTACTCCCGTAAATCTTCCTTACATCCCATCAAAAACCTTCTAATGCTTCTCTTTTCTAATAAGCAAATCCACATGTTGTGCCCATTGGAAGAATTCTTATGCAATGTCCCCACACATAAAACAACCAGTACTGAATACATCAAGAAAATTCTTGTGCAATGTCCATCTCCAACATAACACCCTAGTGATGAATAGACGAAGGGATATGCCCTGATGGTGACAAAATCATTGAGCCATCTAAAAATACTTTTCTATTACTGCTTCTTCAAGTCGGCCTGGCAAATAAAAGAACGGGTGCAGACAGCCATGACGATCAGTCTGTTGTCGGTCTGTGCATTGCCATCGCTACTCCCCAACACCAACATTAACATGCACATATCTGTTTGTGCGTTTCCTCCCATTTACTCTTCATAAAATAAACTGTGAATGATGAACAATATCGTAAAATAAGCCTAAATGTTGAACAATACCTGACGAAAAATTTGTAGATCTATCCAACCAACACAATAATTAACTGCAAAAACGTTGCTGAATTGCATGAATATAGTCTGCTTCATTCTCCAACCAAACTCTATTATGTTCCAAATCCAGAGTTGCCGGGTTAAGAAATGCTCTAGTGCAGAAAAAGAAAAACTTGGGATCTCTATTCAGCGATGCTAGCTGCCTGCTTTCTCAATTATTGTGGCCCTAAGTTTATTAATTCCTAATTGAGAGACACTAACGACAGATGGGAACATATTTGTATAGTTTTTTTTATGCCTGCGCCAAAAGATTTCAAGCTCCTAGTCCACTAATAGCCCAAGTTATATCTCTATTACGGTTTCTTATTAAACCCTACTCATGAAATAACCTATTGGAACAACAAACTCAGGAAGATTGCATGTTATTTTTTTCAACCCCAGAAGCTTTGAAAAATCAAACAACCAAGGAAAATGAGCACAAATTTGGGCCGTAAATAAAGGAGTTTCGTTTAATACAGATTTTGTCCCAATCGTGACAAAATTGATCTAAACACATGCATAGGAACATACCTGGTTATTTTTTCTTGTTTTTCAGCGGCGTTGTACTCTTCTTTTAATAAGATAAGATAAGATAAGATAAATTTTTACGTCCACGGGAACCATGGGACCATGGGAGCAACCTTAAACTTGTAGCTTAGTCTTTGGTGGGAGAAACGATGGGCAAAGGATCGTCTGCATCAAAGAAGTGCCGAAATAACAATGGAGATAGCCAAAGGATACTGCTTGAAATTCTCTTTGCATCAAAGAAGTGCAAAAATAGCCAATGGAGATAGCCAAACGATAGCCCTTGAAATTCTCTTAATTTCAGGTTGATGCTCTCGCTCTCTGCTCTTGTTTCCTTTTCTTTAAATATAGAACCATAGATTTCCTTACAAAGAATTGTCCAAGCTCAGACCTTGGCCATGATGTGAAGGTTTGGACCATGCAATGCTCCATGCAGTGGTTGCCACGTGAGTAAGAGCAGAGCATTTTCACTTACAACCCGTGTAAGATTGTCTACTTTATCATCTGCCTTAAATCTTTCTAGGATCCATCATTTCCTGCAAAACTAATGCAAGTTTGTATTTTTAAGTACATTATACAAATATTAAGAACCTTTTTGTCCCTCAATATATTTAGAGACGATCTTGATGAAACTACATCCTCTATTTCCTGCAGTAAAAAACACAAAAGATTGCACCCCTATTGAAATAGACTTCAACCATTGTGTTCTGAACATTCCTTGTAAATAATTTTTTAGATTGTACAATTCAAAAGCAAGCGAGAAGCAAGCATCTTGCTCAGGCTATTAATACAACATTACATGAGGAAGCATTGTACGAGAATATAGCATTTCTAAAAAGCCAGTCACTTTCCCAAGACATCATATTGTGCACATCTTGAAATTGTTGCATTACAAGAAATAAAATCCTTGGACGACATCTTTGCAAAAATTGATGCTATGATATAATGCACGCTTGATTTTCAATAACAAACTCAAGAGGTTGCTTTGCACTACTTTTCACATGTATTCCATAACTGCTTGTCCTTTTTCTCTTGCCTTTTCCATCTACATCAATGTTCCAAAATAGAAGATGTGCCTCTCAGATGTGGTACCACTTGAAGAGAACATGAGAAAAATACTCCATTATTATCCATCTCAGCTGAAAGCGAATCTACCAAGAGATACAACATATTCTAGGATAAAAGTCCCATTTATCATAGAGCTATTCTCACGTTCTTTGCCAAAATGAAAGCTCCCTATCTTATGTACTATAGTGGTTGATAGAACAACAGCAAAAATCTTCTATTGCTGTTGCTTTTGTTTTAAAAGTTCTTCAATAGAATCTAAGCATCGTGCCATCATGGGATTTGCTTCAACCATCTTAAGGATAAGTTTCATGTCATAACCCTAAGCAAGATATCATTTTAATGAACGTCTTCTTCTGAGATAGAGGACACCATTTACAAAGAAATACCTGGAAATGTAGAAGTTTAATAAGGGAAAGATTT
Source organism: Isoetes taiwanensis (assembly GCA_021234155.1). Lineage (NCBI taxonomy): Eukaryota > Viridiplantae > Streptophyta > Lycopodiopsida > Isoetales > Isoetaceae > Isoetes > Isoetes taiwanensis. The sequence continues at coordinate 657,954 of JAJEKV010000064.1, forward strand.
GTATAGAAGATAGATGAAATGACTGCAAATATAAGTCCATGTGCCACACGAATCCCATAAAGATTTGCATAAATAAAGATGAGCATAAGTAATGAACGAATAACATAACCATATGTGGTTGTCCAATTACATAGAGAGCAAACACCATGTTAGCTTGACAGGGCTGAAGCCGACATATAAGAATGGCTCGGACTAATCAACCCAACATAAAGAAAGGGACGTTTTCTGCGAACATATGTGTGAGGAAAGATGAAAAATTAATGTAAATTATTTCATTTATATTGGGAAGCGTTACCTGGCTTGTAGCATGGAGCAGATGTGTTGTCTCTTCCAGAAGCATCAGAGGTCTCTTCCAGAATGCTCTCTTAGCTCCAACTACTCCCATAAATCTTCCTTACAATCCCATCAAGAACCTTCTAATGCTTCTCTTTTCTAATAAGCAAATCCACATGTTGTGCCCATTGGAAGAATTCTTGCAATGTCCCCACAGTTAAAACAACCGGTACTGAATACATCAAGAAAATTCTTCTGCAATGTCCTTCTCCAATGTAACACCCTAGTAATGAATAGACAAAGGGATATGCCCTGATGGTGACAAAATCGTTGAGCCATCCAAAAATACTTTTCTATTATTGCTTCTTCAACTCGGCCTGGCAAATAAAAGAAGGGGTGCAGACAGCCATGGCGATCAGTCTGGTGTCGGTCTGCGCATTGCCATCGCTACTCCCCAACACCAACATTGACATGGACAGATCTGTCTGTGCGTTTCCTCCCATTTACTCTTCATATAATAAACTTTGAATGATGAACAATATCGAAAATAAGCCTAAATGATGAACAGTACCTGACGAAAAATTTGTAGATCTATCCAACCAACACAATAATTAACTGCAAAAATGTTGTCGAATTGCATGAATATAGTCCGCTTCATTCTCCAACCAAACTCTATTATGTTCCAAATCCAGATTTGTCGTGTTAAGAAATGCTCTAGTGCATAAAAAGAAAAACTTGGGATCTCTATTCAGCGATGCTAGCTGTCTGCTTTCTCAATTATTTGGCCCTAAGTTTATTCATTCCTAATTGAGAGACACTAATGACAGATGGGAACATATTTGTATAGTTTTTTTTATGCCTGCGCCAAAAAATTTCAAGCTCCTAGTCCAGTAATAATCTCTATTACGGTTTCTTATTAAACCCTACTCATGAAATAACTGGAAGCGACTGCTATGGACGGTATCAGCTCAATGACCTGAAAAAGGAAAGGATATTAGAGAAAAAACAATGAAAAGAAAAGCACGCCGCCACGATGACGAATCTAAGGAAGCGCCCCGGCAACAAGGCGATGAAAAAACAAACCACGTTAATGCGTACAATGCACATATGGTATGAATGCAGATCACGGACTTATGTCCGTGGATAGTTGTCTTATTTGAAGACAGATTACGGACCGAAGTCCGTGAATATGGCTACGGACTGAAGTCTGTGAATGTGGCTATTATTCCTTCCGAACCTGTGGCCAATATCTAGACGAAGATAAATCAACAAAGGAACCCTTCATCATGGAGCCCCAAAAAGAATAACGATAAATACGAAGGAAGAATAACAAGTAACTGAGGTAATAAGGCAACGAAAAAAAAACTTACACATAGAAATGTAAAAATACATAGACATAAAGAAGACAAAGTGCAACCCGTCATATGTGGTCAAAAACAAAGTGCAATCGTGCATACGCGGGCAAGCTGGGTTCGTTGAGAAGGGCGAATAAGAACATCAACGTGAGATAATGAAAAAGAAAGACAATGCCCATGTGTAGAGGCGAAATATAGTATAGAAGCCGTGAGGGTGGAGAAGGCGCGGGAGAAAAACTCAAAGGGAAAATAAAGGAGGAATAAGGGGACCTCCAAGGGGTAAATAAGCGAGAGGTGGCCGCCACAAGACAACATAAAATCACGTTAAAGCTAATTAAATTGACAACAAAAAATATCAAGAGCCACATGACGTCAATATTCGGAAAAAGAGGTCAAACCATAAACCAGATAAAGGAAGATGAATATCAAGAGTGCTAAGGTGAACCTAAAAAGCAACGTCTCAAAGCTTACCAATACAAGACAAACACCAACAGAATGAGCCATCTCAGAGGAATGTCAATAAGAAAAAAGAGGTTGACAACAAGAAGTCTAAAGCAAAGAAGTTCATAATGAGGAGAGTGAAAATGCAAAGGTCCGGTTCAGGGCTGCATAGGAGAAATGTGTGGTGATGTCAGAAGACAAATACCATATGCATAAAGCCATGAATAAAGGCCCCAATAGGAAAACAAACTTTGGCAAACGAGGGATGAGATCGAAGAAGAGAATGTAGACATACTAGCACCGAGCAAAAGGAAGGTCAAGAAGGAAACTAAAGGTAATTCGGAGCACAACGTAAAAAGAAAAAAATGAGGCGTAACTTCATAAACTATAAGCCCAGCCACCGCAAAACCGCCAGGTGTTGAGTCAGGTGACGAAGCGCATAGCGAGGGTGAGACGAAGAGGAGCGCCAACGACCGTAAGCGCGAGAAGAATAGGAACATGTAGAAGGCACCCATTAACGGTTAAGGAGAACAAGAATGTGCATAATGGTGAAGCGGCAAACTGCAAAACTACAAGCACCCAAATTGATGTGAGCGATTAGAAATGAGAAAAAATCAACAATTCATGAAAAAAGAGAGGATAGCATCACCCAGGGGGTGGAGAAAAGCATCACCCAGCGGGTGGAAGAAAACACATGATAAACAAAAATTTGTGTCCAAATATAGCTAAATAGCAAATATGATGTATAATGGTAGCACAATGCATAATGATAACGAGCTAAAAATGAAGTCCCCAAAAAAAAAACAATAAAGTTATGTTTTAAGCCCAAGGATAAATACGAGAAAAGAGGAATGCAAGCCAATGAACAAATCAACAAAAAAATAACCACAGACAAGAGCCCAACGGCTAGAAAAAGTGTAAAACACGATCGCCTTAATAACAACATGAACAATGCTATAATCCCCAAAACCACATCAGATTATATACCGACAGAAAGCAGAATACGAAAAATGATCGAGTGAGCAGGGCAAAATAATGGACGAAGCTCCCCATAACTGAAAAATCAAGGAAAAAATATACAATATGAAAAGACGACATGAAGTTTAAACCAACGAGGTGAATAGGCTTCAAAGGATAAATATGGTGCAAAAGAGCTCGCAAATGCAAAAACATGACAAAGTGCAAAAAACATGGCAAAGAGAAGAATGTGAAAGGGTGAATGAGTATAAGGAAGTGCCAAACGCAACATGCGGCATATCCAGAAAAAGCTAAATAGCACAAATACAAATGACGTGTAATACTAAGGCCCAAAAAACCGAAAACTGAAAAGAACAATTGCAAGAACACGACGCCAAACGACAAGGTGCCAAATAGGACTTGGTAGCCCCTAGCAACGAGGGTCATAAGATCACTGAGGGACATCGACATGGTCTCTACATTGGCTCTACATTGTTTCTCTCAGATAGAATTGGGTAAGCCACCACGTGATGAAAAAGTGGCAGAGATATCGGTCCACCAACCTAAAGCCCATAAAAAACCAATAGAATAAAAATCATCGAACACATAGAAAAAATGCATGTATCTAAGCAATATGGAGGAGCCATAGCCCATAAAGAACCAATAGAATAAAAATCATCTAGCACATAGAAAAAATGCAGGTATCTAAGCAAAATGAAGGAGCCACCATATGATGCAAAAAATGTTTCCATTGATCGTATTCTAAGACAAGAAACCGTCAAAAAGTAGGTCCCATTACGCCTAGCAATGTCCAGGCAACTCTAGATGCGTAAATGATGAGGAAATTAAATTGATGGCTTTGCGAAAACAAGAAGAGAACCCGTTATAGTACTCATAAGAACCATCAAAAATCAATAATCGTAAAAGAATACTACAAAGGAACTTACCATAGTAAATATGTGAACAACAAGCATCGACATGACCCCAACATATGGAATACTTGGAACACAAGCCATGTAGCAATATTGAAAATAACTAAGATGGCATACACACGCCAGGTAACAAAATTTTAACAACTGGCAACAGACATAAAAAGACAAAGTGCAACCTGGCAAATGTGGTGAATAAATCTCGGGGCAATAAAAAGAAGGAAACCATGAGAATGCAGCATATAAAATAGAAAAACAACAGCACAACACATAGGCCACAGAAAGAAACCAAAGTAAAAATGCGGGCCAGAATATAAACAAGAAAATCAACCTAATAACCTGCATTAACCAATTGAAGAGTGCGGTGCATCAAAAACAAGATAAACCACAAGTGCAAAAAAATAAAACCCAACAACTATGGGAAACCTAGAACGAGAAGATAATACCACCTAATAACGTGATACCACCCGAAAGCCGAAAGTGTAGTGCATCACACATAAGATACAAACACAAGTGCAAAAGATAAAACCCAAATCACCATGGGGAAATCCTAAACGCAGAAAAGAATGCCACATATAACCATATGGGAACCACAATATAAAAAATAACATACAAAAGAGATATATGTCGGAGAAATAACACGCAATTGAGGCCATATCGCAACCTACCATGGAAATGGAATGCATCAATGTAAAAAAAGACAAATGCAACCCTAAGATGGTGGCCACAAATCTATAGGCAATAAAAAGATAATAAACCATGGGACTGCAGCGTAGAATTATGAAAACAAGACAACATGCCAAGTAAACGACCACAAGACGAAAATAGACGAAAATGAGGCAAAAAGTGAGCCAGAACATAATAAACAAGAGAAAAACAGCGCGAGGAGAGCATAGACCCATTTAAATAGTATGGTGCATCGAATCCACGGTAAAAACACAATTGCAAAGGATAAAAATCCGAAAACTAGATGTCCATCAACTTGGAAAAAGCAACATACGAAAGAGATAACATGGGAGGGAAAAACCACCCCCTAAAACAAAAGCCCCTAGATGCCTCATATTCTAATGCAATTATGAATGAGAAAAACATAGAAATCGAGAACCCCGCATAGAAAAAAGAAAAGGGACAAACACCGAAGAATCGGCAATAGAGTCTGATTATCAAAACGTGTAGAATCCAACAGAAAAAGACATTAAATACAAATATTGGATTCCCAATTATTCAGCAAAAGAGTCAACAGCTAGAGAGCGCAAAAGCCCAGAACAAACCGCCGCCCAGAGGCAAAGATAACTACGCGAGCAAGCCCAAAGAAATGGCCGGATAAGTAGGAAGAAACTGCGGGGGATACACCATCATGATAAGAATTCGCGCAACTTGAATAGGTCGCAAGGATGAAAAGCCCCATAGAAAAATGACGTCTCCAAAAAACGAGCAAGAGCGGGGTCGAGAAGCCGATAAGAGTGGAAAACACGACGAAGAGAAGGAGAAAAAGATGCATAAAGGCGAAGCGCCCGAAAAAACACCTCAGGCCAGTCAATGTTTTCCCGCGCCACCTGTAAAGCATTGCGAGCCGATAGATGGCATAGCAATCGCCAGAGGCAAAAAAGGAGGAAAAAGGCCAAGGGGGAACATCTAAGTGGAACAAAGGGGGCAAGGGAATGGCATCAGGCCGGCAAAAGACTCACAACAGAAGGCAAAAAGAAAAGAAGAGCGGAGAACAAATCCTGAATGAAAAGCCTGTAGTAGAACCAATTAAAAAGGCAACAAAGAGGAATCGTAAGGGAGGACGAATGGCCAGAACCACATGCAACCAAAGAAAGGAAAAAGCATGCAACGGTAGCCCAAACAGATAAATATATGGCCTGCAAGAAGAAAAGGCGAAAATAGAGCAAAGGACTGGTGGAAAATGAAGAAGAACAAACCATAGCCAGAGCAGCCATCGGATCATGCCTGCCCAGCAGCAGAAGGCAAGGAAAAACGGCTCTCTATCTGCATGCCAAGGTGGCGAAGCCAGAACCAGCGCCTGCCGTCCCCTAAAGGGGTCGAAAACATCAGTGCTGCCAGTGAGAAAGCAAAGCGGAAAGAGGCAAGGTTCGGCCAAAGCGAACCGGATTCAGGAGAAAAGAAAGATCGGCAGGCAAAGGACAGAGAAAGAGGGAAAGAAACCCGCAAGAGCCGAGGCCTAAAGATCAGAGAGAGCAGGGACGGAAAAATCGGCGAGCAGGCGAAGATCAAGCCAGATGGCAAGTCCTCGACAAGGCTGGAAAAAACACAAAACAGCTGAAGGAGACCGGCAGAATGGAAAACTAAGAGCAGAATGAGCGATGGTGGAATGCGCTGACAGGCACAGGCCGAAAAACGGTGTCGCTAGAGAAAACCGAGCCACAGGGAGAAGCAAGGGCGAAAACCGGAGAGATGACCAAGAACCAAAGAGAATACCCAACAGAGAACAACTAAGAGAACACAAAGAAACAAAACCCCAAGCTAACAATGCGAAATACCCAATTCAACACTGAAACTACGATGATATCGGAACTGCAACCATCGTGCAAGGATCAATCAGCCCATGCGAGAGATCAAACATGCAAATACATTAACGAGCCATGCGAGCAAGAATAACAAGAGAACACGAGATCTACAAGGATAAGGATAAGAAATGTCGGATGCAACGAGCGGGAAACGAAGACGTACCTTCCAAAGAATGAGAAGAAAACTCACGAGGAAGATGCCAGTGGTGAGGATGTGGAGACAGGAACCGAAAGAGAGGCTGGAGAAGAAAGCCACGGAGCGAAAAAGGGAGGGAAGCCACGAGAGGAGAAGAAGAGCTGCTGTGAGAAGACGCCGATAACCAAGCCAAAATGGAAATGGCCTAATATAGGCGCTCGTCCCTTCCCAGAATGGCGATCCGATGGCTCGGATCGATGGGATTACACTGGTTTATGTTATTGCATTTATTTTGTACTTATTTCGACCCGTAAAATCATTGCTAATTTTGTGCATAGTTATTTGTACAACTAGTAATTCAATTGGATTTATGTAACACATATATATTATTAATACAATCGTTGTGGAGTTGCCTTTGGAGATAATTGGGTTTTGACAAGCAAAGCTAAGATCAATGGTATGTTATGAAGCTCATATCTAGATTATTCATAAAATCTATACAACAAAGAGGACTTTTAACACTATGAATGCTTAGGAGACACATTCAACTTGCTCAATATATTAGTGCCAATATATCTAAATATAGAAGTTATATCTAGCATATATTCTTTGTGTGGCAAGGTCCTAGAAACATATATGTTAAGTGAAGTGGCATTATCATTGAGGTTTATAAATTCATTGAGTACAAATTGATTCCCTACTAAGGGTAGAAAATTTTGAACTTGAAAATTTAAATGCTCTGAAACTAGATAATTATCGAGAGCATGACAAAACTAAAGAATACAAAATAAAATTTGGTTTATCTGCCGCTTGATCTATGCAAAGGTGAGAAAAATTGGCAGTCATTTCTCATCAAGATGAAAAACCCCGCCCTTTCGGGTCTTTTCGGAAGACCCTAATGAGAAACACTCTTGAGGAATGCTGGTGCCGCTCATTTAGAATAGAGATAACTTGAAAATGTTGTGCCAAACAAATGATTGAGGCATGGTTCCGTGCACTCTGACAAACACGAGACCTTAAAACATCATCTATAGAGCCAAGGATGAAAAGAAAATAACCCCTTAGGGAGTGAGATGCCTTAAGCAAGAACGCGCACCACTACGCAAAAATTCTCCTCCTTTATTTGTAAAGTTGGAGGATCTAGCTTTTTTTTTTTGAGAAAGTTTATGAGAATGCCGTCTGCTTCGTGGATATAAAAATTGTCTGTCTGTCTGTCTGTTTGCCTGCCTGTCTGTCTGTCTGCCTGCCTGCCGGCCGGCCGGCCGGCCGGCCTGCCTGCCTGTGCATTTCCTCCCATTTACTCTTCATAAAATAAACTGTGAATGATGAACAATATCGTAAAATAAGCCTAAATGTTGAACAATACCTGACGAAAAATTTGTAGATCTATCCAACCAACACAATAATTAACTGCAAAACGTTGCCGAATTGCATGAATATAGTCTGCTTCATTCTCCAACCAAACTCTATTATGTTCCAAATCCAGAGTTGCCGGGTTAAGAAATGCTCTAGTGCAGAAAAAGAAAAACTTGGGATCTCTATTCAGCGATGCTAGCTGCCTGCTTTCTCAATTATTGTGGCCCTAAGTTTATTCATTCCTAATTGAGAGACACTAACGACAGATGGGAACATATTTGTATAGTTTTTTTTATGCCTGCGCCAAAAAATTTCAAGCTCCTAGTCCACTAATAGCCCAAGTTATATCTCTATTACGGTTTCTTATTAAACCCTACTCATGAAATAACCTATTGGAACAACAAACTCAGGAAGATTGCATGTTATTTTTTTCAACCCCAGAAGCTTTGAAAAATCAAACAACCAAGGAAAATGAGCACAAATTTGGGCCGTAAATAAAGGAGTTTCGTTTAATACAGATTTTGTCCCAATCGTGACAAAATCGATCTAAACACATGCATAGGAACATACCTGGTTATTTTTTCTTGTTTTTCAGCGGCGTTGTACTCTTCTTTTAATAAGATAAGATAAGATAAATTTTTACGTCCACGGGAACCATGGGACCATGGGAGCAACCTTAAACTTGTAGCTTAGTCTTTGGTGGGAGAAACGATGGGCAAAGGATCGTCTGCATCAAAGAAGTGCCGAAATAACAATGGAGATAGCCAAAGGATACTGCTTGAAATTATCTTTGCATCAAAGAAGTGCAAAAATAGCCAGTGGAAATAGCCAAAGGATACCGCTTGAAATTCTCTTAATTCAGGTTGATGCTCTCGCTCTCTGCTCTTGTTTCCTTTCTTTAAATATAGAACCATAGATTTCCTTACAAAGAATTATCCAAGCTCAGACCTTGGCCATGACGTGAAGGTGTGGACCATGCAATGCTCTATGCAGTGGTTGCCACGTGGGTAAGAGCAGAGCATTTTCACTTACAAGCCTTGTAAGATTGTCTACTTTATCATCTGCCTTAAATCTTTCTAAGATCCATCATTTCCTGCAAAACTAATGCAAGTTTGTATTTTTTAGTACATTATACAAATATTAAGAACCTTTTTGTCCCTCAATATATTTAGAGACAATCTTGATGAAACTACATCCTCTATTTCCTGCAGTAAAAAACACAAAAGATTGCACCCCTACTGAAATAGACTTCAACCATTGTGTTCTAAAACATTCCTTGCAAATAATTTTTTAGATTGCACAGTCCAAAAGCAAGCAAGAAGCACGCATCTTGCTCAGGCTATTAATACAACATTACATGAGGAAAGATTGTACGAGGATATAGCATTTCTAAAAAGCCAGTCACTTTCCCAAGACATCGTATTGTGCACACCTTGAAATTGTTGCACTACAAGAAATAAAATCCTCGGACAACATCTTTGTAAAAATTGATGCTATAATATAATGCACGCTCGATTTTCAATAACAAACCCAAGAGGTTGCTTTGCATTGCTTTTCACATGTATTCCATAACTGCTTGTCCTTTTTCTCTTGCCTTTTCCATCTACATCACTGTCCAAAATAGAAGATGTGCCTCTAAGATGTGGTACCACTTGGAGAGAACATGAGAAAAATACTCCATTATTATCCATCTCAGCTGAAAGCGAATCTACCAAAAGATACAACATATTATAGGATAAAAGTCACATTTATCATAGAGCCATTCTCATGTTCTTAGCCAAAATGAAAGCTCCTTATCCTATGTACTATATTGGTTGATAGAACAACAACAAAAATCTTTTGTTTTAAAAGTCCTTCTATAGAATCTAACCATCGTGCCATCAGGGGATTTGCTTCAACCATCTTACGGATATATTAATGAACGTCTTCTTCCTAGATAGAGGACACAATTTACAAAGAAATACCTGGAAATGTAGAAGTCTTTGTATAGAAGATAGATGAAATGACTGCAAATATAAGTCCATGTGCCACACAAAGCCCATAAAGATTTGCATAAATTAAGATGAGCATAAGTAATGAACGATTAACACAACTATATGTGGTTGTCCAATTACATAGGGAGCAAACACCGTGTTAGCTTAACATGGCTAAAGCCCACATATAAGAATGATTCGGACTAATCAACCCAACATAAAGAAAGGGACGTTTTCTGCAAACGTATATGCGAGGGAAGAAGAAAAATTAATGTAAATTATTTCATTTATATTCGGAAGCGTTACTTGGCTTGTAACATGGAGCAGATGTGTTCCCAGAGGTCTCTTCCAGAAGCATCAGAGATCTCTTCCAAAATGCTCTCTTAGCTCCAACTACTCCCATAAATCTTCCTTACAATCCCATCAAGAACCTTCTAATGCTTCTCTTTTCTAAGAAGCAAAATCACATGTTGTGCCCATTGGAAGAATTCTTATGCAATGTCCCCACACTTAAAACAACTAGTATTGAATACATCAGAAAAATTCTTGTGCAATGTCCTTCTCCAATGTAACAACCTAGTAATGAATAGACGAAAGGATATGCCTTGATGGTGAAAAAATCATTGAGCCATCTAAAAATACTTTTCTATTACTGCTTCTTCAACTCGGCATGGCAAATAAAAGAAGGGGTGCAGACAGCCATGGCGATCAGTCTGTTGTCGGTCTGTGCATTGCCATCGCTACTCCCCAACACCAACATTAACATGCACGGATCTGTTTGTGCATTTCTTCCCATTTATTCTTCATAAAATACACTTTTAATGATGAACAATATCATAAAATAAGCCCTAAATGATGAACAGTACTTGACGAAATTTTTTTAGATCTACCCAACCAACACAAAAATTAACTGCAAAAATGTTGCAATAGTCCGCTTCATCCTCCAACCAAACTCTATTATGTTCCAAATCCAGATTTGCCGGGTTAAGAAATGCTCTAGTGCATAAAAAGAAAAACTTGGGATCTCTATTCAGCGATGCTAGCTGCCTACTTTCTCAATTATTGTGGCCCTAAGTTTATTTGTTCCTAATTGAGAGACACTAACGACGGATGGGAACATATTCCTATAGTTTTTCTTATGCCTGCGCCAAAAAATTTCAAGCTCCTAGTCCACTAATAGCCCAAGTTATATCTCTATTACGGTTTCTTATTAAACCCTACTCATGAAATAACCTATTAGAACATCAAACTCAGGAAGATTGCAGGTTATTTTTTTGTAGTCCCAGAAGCTTTGAGGAATCAAACAACCAAGAAAAATGAGCACAAATTTGGGGCCGTAAACAAAGGAGTTTTTGTTTAATACAGATTCTGTCCCAATCTGACAAAATCCTTCTAAACACATGCATAGGAACATACCTGGTTATTTTTTCTTGTTTTTCAGCGGCATTGTACTCTTCTTTTAATGTGGATGTGGGTTGGAGGGACCATGGGAGCAACCTTAAAGTTGTAGCTTAGTCTTTTGGTGAGAGAAACGATGGGCAAAGGATCGTTACGTCCAAGAAGTGCCGAAATAACAATGAAGATAGCCAAAAGATATTGCTTGAAATTCTCTTTGCATCAAATAAGTGCGAAAATAGCCAGTGCAGATAGCCAAAGGATACTGCTTGAAATTCTCTTAATTTCAGGTTGATGCTCTCGCTCTCTGCTCTTTTCCTTTCTGTAAATATAGAACCATAGATTTCCTTACAAAGAATTGTCCAAGCTCAGACCTTGGCCATGATGTGAAGGTCTAGACCATGCAATGCTCCATACAGTGATTGCCACGTGAGCAAGAGCAAAGCATTTTCACTTACAACCCTTGCAAGATTGCCTGCTTTATCATCTGCCTTAAATCTTGCTAGGATCCATCATTTCCTGCAAAACTAATGCAAATTTGTATTTTTGAGTACATTATACAAATATTAAGAACCTTTTTATCCCTCAATATGTTTAGAATGAGAATGAAAATGAGAATGGTTTTTTATCGTCCACTCAGACCAATCGGCCTATGGGACCCAGAAGGAGCGCAATAAACTTATTACTGTCCGTGTTTTCGAGGTTTTCTTGATGAATCTACATCCTCTATTTTCTGTAGTAAAAAACACAAAAGATTGCACCCCTACTGAAATAGACTTCAACCATTGTGTTCCAGAACATTCCTTGCAAACAATTTTTTAGATTATATAATCCAAAAGCAAGCAAGAAACAAGCATCTTGCTGAATATTAATACAACATTACAGGAGGAAGCATTGTACGAGGATATAGCTAGGGGGATTGTTTTTTTTTTTTTTGAAAGATGAAATTAACTAATATTAATCCAAAATAAATACAAAGATGAGCGATATTAGGGTACTTCTGCCTACACTAGAGCGAGTACCCACCAGATGTGTGTATCTACCTATGACTCATGCCACAAATCTGCCCAGACTGTCTACAATGTGGAGGGTTCTTTCCCAGATCGCTGCTTTGAACTGCTCTTTCCGTGGAGACGCCAGGTAAGAAAGATATAGCTTGTACCTCAACTGTGGGATCAAAGCCTCTGGCCGCATCTCCGCATTCCTGAACACCTTCATGCGTCATCGCTTCCAGATGAGCCACAACAATCAGGCTTTACACAAATGAAAGGCCAGACTCTGAAGCTGGGACCATCTATTAGGGTACACCCCCAAAAGAACCTCTTGACTCCGGAGCGAGGTATGGAAGAGGCGTTGGACCCACTGCCATGCCGGCTGGATATGTGAGCAAAGAAACATGCAGTGTTCCAGGGACTCCACACAGGTACCACACATAGAACACAGGTCACTGATCCGCGGGTTGATCCTGTGAACCCACGTGTTCACCTTCAGTGAGCGATGCACAATCTGCCAGAGCAATACTCGAATTTTGGGGGGCGATATTGGGTTCCACACCCATTTCCAGATGTAGGCCCAATCATCTCCCGGCACCTGATGACCCCAACCATCTGAAGGCGGCAGCTCATCCTGAATTGCCAAAAGCCCATAACAGGATCTCACGAAATTGGAGGGGTCTACTTTCGGGTGGCACTGATGCCTGCGGAGGGTTCGGCGGCAGAGCATTAGCCACCCGCGCCCAAATAGCACAGTCCTGTTCTTGAAGCCGAAATCTTTCGCGAAAAGCTGCCAGGGTGTCAGCTGCCCATCAATATACCACTCAGCCACTGTCAGCACCCCACACTGCGCCCATCTGCGCTGAACACGAGGATCGACGGAGGCTGCCAGCACCAAAGGTGTGCGTGGTCTGAGGGGGATCCACCAAGGCGATGCCTCCAACTGAATGCACCTGGTGGCATCAATTGCAAACAGCGGACGGACCTGCACCCAAGCTCGCAAGAGCCCCTTCAAAAACGGAGAGGCATGAGCGTACGACTTGATATCCACGAACAATGCCCAAGAGAGCCGCGCAGGCACGGATGGCTTGTGGAAAACTACCGAGTGAGACAGCGACTGATGAAGCAAGACCAAGCCCGGGGAGTCGAGCGCATTCTCAAGAATGGCAAGGACAAACTTAGACAGGAGGACCTTGCCATGCAGTGAGAGGTCGAAGAAGCCGAGTCCGCCCGCAGCCTTGGGGAGCACACACTTCCACCAGGCCACCTTAACCACCGCTCCCTCCTCGTTGCCTCCCCATACAAAGTTATGCACCATAGAGGAGATTTCTCGCACCTTGCTTTCTGGCGCCAGGATGATCGAAGCCATATAAATATGAGTCGAACATAGGACAGACTTTGCTACTGTGACCCTGCCAGCCGTCGACAGCTTCCCTCCCTTCCACCAATTAAGGTGCCGACGCAATCCCAATAGAATGTCCTCCCACACAGCTGACGCTGAGATGTCGATGCCGAACGCACACAAATCTTAGGCTCCCGAACTATAGAGTGAGCAATGTGGCCACCGATCCCATTGGCAATCGCAATCATGAATTCTGGCAACAACATATCCGCGGGAAGATCCATTACCTGAAACCAACACGGGATCTTCAGGGCCGACAAGGACAGAGCACTCACCCCAGGAGTGTAATGCTGGTAAATCAGGTAATTCCCCCACATGAGGTCGACCCCTCTCGCTACTATCCTCTCCACTATCGGGGGCGCATCGAACATGAGGAGGAAGAAGTTGTTCCCCAGGAACTTCAAAGACTGAAACGGCGAGATGCCCAACCGCTTGAAGTGAGCCTGCAACCACCCGCCAACTCTCCTGGTGTCCAGCACCCCAGTATAGTACTGATTCAATAAGGCCAGAGCCTCCTCCATCCGATGCGTGTCGGCCGGTGCCACAGTGTGCCGGATCCATTCTGAGAACCGCGGACGTGAGAGCTGGCTCACCGTATCGTTCGTCTGCCATGCAGGTCCCACTGCACTGACTCCATGCCCCTCACCCGCCTGCCTCCCCCGACTTGGGCTGGGCAAACTACCCACCGGCTCTGCCACTGCAAAGGGATCCTCCGGCAACGTAGAGACTGGAGAGTTTGGACTGGCAAGCGGAGTTACTGTCTCAAGTGGCGGCATGCTATCCGGGACCTCAAATTCTGCTGCATCTGCTTGCCCCGCAGCTTGTACATTCCCCGCACGAGGACTCCTTGCCTGAACGCCGCCCTGCCGGCTAAGTACTGAGGGTGCTCCCTGACCTGCGGGGGGATGTGTCACTCCCTCCATCTCACGGACCTCCGTAGGGCCCCGCCCAGACCCTGGCTGCTGCACAAGATCCAGAAGAGGGCAGCCCGCCTCCGTCTTGTCTCCAATCTCCACATGCCCTTGCCTCAACCCCGGCTGCTGCGCACACCCCACAGGGGAGCTTAAGGCTATCCTCCCTTCCCCTTCTCTACCCACAACCCTGCACAACTCAGTTGGAAGGGCACCAGCTTGAAGTGGCCCACTACAAGCCTCAGCTACTGCCTCAAGTGAAGAAGAAACCAAGTCCGGTACTGGGGCAACCGGCTCTGTGGGCAACCCAACCCCAGCCCATCCAGCCGGCCATGTGGCCCTGGAGCTGCCGGGATCCTCTCCACTCCAACCCTCTCACCTGCAAGAAACTCTGGTGATAGCACCAGCCCCGAATCAATCCCCACAACCTCCCTCTCTGCCATACCCGAACCAGATTGGCCCAATCCTCCACAGCCGAAAACCCTTTTCGCCCCAATCAGCTGGGCAACCGCCTGAGTGCTCGCCCTGCAGCCTTGATCAAATCCAGCCTCTGGAAAACTGCCTAGGCCTGGCTCTACCCCGATGCAGCCGGATTAGTCTGCCCCTTGTAGCTGCTGCCCAACAGCCACCGGACTTGCCTCCTCCCTTAGCTTCTACCCAGAGGAAACCAAATTCGCCGAAGGAGATGAATCTGCTGCCTGAATCGGAGACCCAGCAGATCGATTCTGCTGGGCCGCCCGCGCCACCTTAGGAATCCGCTTAAGCGGAGCTGGATTACCATTGCTAACTCCTGCCATAGCACGCACCGCAGTCGTAGTCCTCGCTCAGAGCTCCTGAAGGCGCCGCCTTAGTTCCGCCGTTGTCGCCATCCTGGGTTTTTCCGCCCTTATGCGTTAAATTTCTAGACTTTATTGAAAGCGGGGGTATTGATAGCTAGGGGGATTGTTGAGAAAAGGGGTATTAACTGAGTAAGGGATTATTAGATTACAAGATCACAAAAGGGGGTT
This sequence comes from Isoetes taiwanensis, assembly GCA_021234155.1. Taxonomy (NCBI): domain Eukaryota; kingdom Viridiplantae; phylum Streptophyta; class Lycopodiopsida; order Isoetales; family Isoetaceae; genus Isoetes; species Isoetes taiwanensis. The sequence goes on from JAJEKV010000064.1 coordinate 673,612, forward strand.
GGTTGAGAAGAGGGTTATGAACGGAATAATGGGATATTAGACTACAAAATCGCAACAGGGGCATTGTTAAGAAAAGGGGTATCAAAATCGTTGCAAGAACTGGGGTATGAATATTGCATATGTCGAAATGGGGTATAAATGAAAAAATTTGCAAGTAAGGGGATATTGTTTCTAGAAAGGGGTATGAATATTAGTTGTGAGAAAAGGGGTATGAACATTGCATATACAATGGGAGATATAAAAAAATATTCAAATAAGGGGATATTAATCTACAAATCACAAAGGGGGGATTGTGGCCAAATATCTCGTTTCTTAAAATCATGACTATTCCACGAAAAGGGGGGTTAGGGGATTTTAAGGAGGACATCGTTTTTGATATGATATGTGGTCATCCAATTACATAGAGAGCAAACACCGTGTTAGCTTCACATGGCTAAAGCCCACATATAAGAATGGTTCGGACTTATCAACCCAACATCAAGAAAGAGACATTTTCTGCAAACGTATATTTGAGCAAAATAATTCCACTCAATTGGAACACCGGTTGCTTGAAAAGACCTGCCAAGATATAAGAATTGTCTTGCGCCTTTGAACTGACTGGAGCAGCCATCAGACCAAATGATATGCTTGTTTACTTGTGCACCTTCATTTTTGAGGAATTTAGCATGCTTATCTAGACAATGTTGCACAAACAACACATCATGTTCTCGATCATCACTAATATAAAAATGTGTTTCTTTTATTATCCTTCTTTCTGATTCCTTCAACGGACTAGCATCATCTCTAGGAGCATGTCTGTAGGTGATGTGGACCAGAATGGTGCATTGGTCATTCCTCCAATGCAAGCTCAATCTCCCCGTTGAATCTTGAACGGTAGTTCTACAAGTCGACATCGAGACTATTGAGCCTTCGAAATGTGGCCAAATATTTCTTGAATTGTTGTGCTTGCCATCTCGCCTCATAGTTATGAGGTATGAAGTCTTTCAAAACTAGTTCAGCCTGCTGCAGCACAACTGCAGTGCTAGTACTCTTGTATGCAAGTTTGACCACTGGTTTCTTCTTATTTTTTGAGGCCCTCTTATCATCATACTGTTGAACTTGGTCATGAGCCCCAGCAAGATGATCTTACAAGAAAGATAAGCATTCTACATTTAAGATAGCATGCAAAACATTCAAATTGTCAATTCAAGGATTGGGATACAACATGGACAAACCTATATCGGACCCATATGCACATCCAAAATTTTAAATCAGACCTGCTCAAACTATCAGCAAAGACAAAAAATGCATGCTAGTTCTCATACTAACTAACATGCAAGAAGAAGAATTCTATTATTTGAAGATCAAGACTGCATATACAAATTAATCAATACAAATTACAAAATCTAGCATTGTACCTGATCATATTGTTCAACATGGTCAACAACCTGCAATTAGAAAGAAGATAAAATAAGCATGTAACATTAAAGAGAGCATCTAAGGAATTAATTAGAAAGTTAGGGATTATGAAGGAACCTGATCAAATGTCTTCCAATCAATCATGTATTGCTGTTTCTTCTCTTTTGGACAAACAGGGAGTTTTGAAGGGCCACACTTCTTACATTGGAGCAGCAGGCATTCATGCTTGTACCATTCCTCACTTTCAGCCTTAGGACAAGTTAAAGACCTCCACAACTCACTAATAGACATGTAAGTACTACTCTTAGCTAAACAAATTGTCCCGGGGCCACATACAACACAATTGCATGTGCAATCTGCACCATGAATCCTAGAATCATTCCTCATTTTGTTAATTGCTAACCGTATGTAATCGGTTTTCATGTGATGAACACAACAACATGTCTCTCGATCTTTTATCTTCCTCACAAATTCTGGTTTCAAAGCTTCAAATGCTGTCAACGAGATATTAAGCTCAGCATGGTCTCTCTTGAAACGCTGAAAGAAAGCCACCTGCATAAGAAAAAAATACAATGATCACTAATTCACAAAGTGCTAACAAAATAATTACGATCTAAAACAATGAGATATTACCTGAGTCTCTTCCAAGAAATGCAAAGGATGAAGCACCTTCTGCTTACGTGCAATCCTTATTTTCAAGACATCCTTCTTGTTGGGTGAAACCCCGCATTATCAGGTCCAATAATCTACAACTACTTTCCTAATCTCATCTGAGAATCTATCACTCCTAACTCTTCTTGTAAACATATACCACGGTCCTTCACCTTGTTCAGCGAAGACTCTTCTATTTCTTGCCGTACTTACAATGCTTCTACTCAAGTTAAAAGTTCTAGACATTGCTGAACAATTGATGTTAGGATCTACAAGGTAAACCATAGCAGCGGATCTAGCTCTCAACACATCAGTCTTCCTTGCAAATTTGTGTGATTCAAACGAGTTCTTCAAATTTTCCACAACTTTTTTTACTGTTTTGTAATCAGTAATAGCATTTTCATCAACAAGATTGAGTTTTCTAGCAACATTAGAGAATACCTCGGCCTTGTCTGCAGGATGGAGGCCTCCACATATTTCTTCCACTGCTTTCTTGACAGAATCAGCTAGTTTCTTGGTCAATTGTTGCTTTCTTCGACTGCTTACCCTGGCTGGTGAATGATTCTTTTTGTTAGCATGTGCAATATCTCTATTCTTTTGTCTCCAAATCTGCTTCTTTTCGGCTTGAAGCCGCTTCCTTTCAGCATCACAATTGCAATTGTTATTGCAATTGACAGTTTCATTGAATAGACCATCATTTTGAGCAGGTTCACCACCAAAAACACCATTATTTTCTTCAACCACTTCGTAATCAGAATGTCTAGGGTTACGCCTAAGGTTAGAATTGGTTGCATCATGAAGAATCGACAGCCAAATTGGAGCAAACACCACTAAATTCTGCGCAGCTAGCTCTTCGTAATGGTGAAGATTGGAGAACAAGCCACTAAAATTATATGTTGAACCGGTTCTAGCCACGCACTTCGTGAGAAAGATCGTGCCCAATCCATTGCTCTCCACTGTCTTGTAATCAAAACTAAACTCAAAAGAATATGGCCATGCATCCCAAAATTTCCCGCTGAATGCAACTGAAGCCCCTTGGATTGATGACATGGCTGCAAAAATTTCCAAACCAGGAGCTCCAAACCGCTCTAGATCATTCTTGCTTTCGCTTTCCCGCTGCAAATGGTACAGGGAGAAAAAACAATGAAGGGTGGTGAAGGGTAACGGGTGATGGGCATGAAATTCTCCAGCACAAATTCAGCACCTATGTCCACGACGTGCTAAATTGCTAGGGTCTAGCATTTTTGGACCCCAATTTTCCTTGGAGCTTCTGTCAAGTTGCAAGCAGCTTCTGCTCCTTGACATTGTAATGTTTTATCTACACTCTTCTCATTATCAACCGGCATACTTCGTGAAGGCATTCTGCAAAAACATAAAGAATTGTTTTAATAACATAAAATGTACATGTGTCTTTGGTACTACATTGACAGCTTACCAACTAAGAAAAAGAAAAAAAAACAAGAGCACCTAGCTGTTGGATTAATTACTCTAGAGCACCTAGCTTATGATAACATCCCAGATAACCAGGCCATGGATCAAGACCGTGCTTTGGATTCCAGGAACCGCAGGCAAGAATTCAGCTAAACTTCCAGACTGGTCTACAAATTTTACATTCCCAAAAGAAGCTGGGGCACTTAATTAACCATCAATTAATTGCATATGCTATTATCAATTACGTATTGATTTGGCAGCCATACATACTGAGCTTTCTTCAGCAATGATTCTACAGAGCTTATTAGCCCAGATGCTAATAGATGATCATGTATCAGTACCACATTATAACATCAGCAAATAAGGAATTAGTATTGTAAACACCTTAGCTTTAGAACTTTACCGTGGATGATAAATCATAAAGTAGCAATAGCAGTTGCTGCCCTTTCAAATGTGCTGAAGTGTTGATGCGGCAGCCTCACTTGCACCAGTGCTTGCTCACCCTGCATTTGTTACAATCTGCAGCAGAGTGATAATTGCTCGAGACACACAAGTCCCTTTTCTCGCATTCATTTAAATAATTCCCATCGATGATATAAATGGCCACAGAAAAGCATCATTATATTTTGTATATAGTAGTTATAGAGAAACCATCTAGCTATCACACTTACAATATTGACATTTATGCATAGATTAAAAACAGTAACGCCAAATGAATTACCCAACAATAGGAAACTTACAGCCATGGAGTCTAATACTAACCTACCCAAGTTCGGGTTTGCCATTTGACGACCACTTGCCATATCTCTATCTAGAACCAAGAAGTACACAACAAGCAAGTGCAATCGCCTCCGCGGCATAACAAAGAGGCCTTGCTATAAAAATTCCGCAAGCCCAAAGACCCCGGATCCCGCCCAAGGAAAATCCGTGCATCCCCAACCAATGTAGACGATGGAAATGCTAACAGCCTTGCATTAGCAAAATCCCCAGACTCAACCGGATCACGATTGATAAAGCATAAGCTCGGGAATTCTATGGAAAAAGAACGAGTTAGCCTATTTCAATATTCATATTTAGGAAACCCCATCCGTATAACCGGATTTTGTACCTCAAGCTCATCGAATGGTCGAAATCGAAAGGTGCAAAGTCGGATTTCGATAGGTAAGAATCAAATGCCTTTGCTTTTTCGGAGCGCATCGATCCACAACCAGAATAGGTTCGCCGTAAAAAATGACCCCCGCCACAAAGAAGCACCAACAAAACCTCAACCCGCAAGCTTCTAGAATAAGAGAGGAACTAAGGCCATAACATACAAAAAAAAAAGGCAAGTGAAGAACCCTACAAAATATGGCCGTGAGCGCCCAAATTGCTATGGCAAAATCGAAATGCATAGCCCAGATGGCCTTGAAACGCAGACGGAATGCCGAAGACCCAAACTCGGCATTAGATAAGCCGAGAAATCCGACTGCAGAGCTCTGCGGAGTTGGACTAGGCCCTAACGTAGATGCTACGGAAATGGTGGTCGATCAGAGTGAGGCAAAGAAATCAGATACCTGGGCGCCTCACGTTAAAAAAAAACCCTACCCACCACGCTTTGATCATACCTGGTTTTCAATGGTGAAATCCCCGGGCATATGAGGCTGTTCAAAGGCTGGTATTGGAGGACATGCATGTACTATAGAAAATTGGGCTTATTTTATGATATTGTTCATCAATTAAAGTTTATTTTATGAAGAATAAATGGAAAGAAACGCGCAGACAGATCCGTGCATGTTAATGTTGGTGTTGGGGAGTAGCGATGGCAATGCACAGACCAACAACAGACTGATTGCCATGGCTGTCTGCATCCCTTCTTTTATTTTCCAGACCGAGTTGAAGAATCAGTAATAGAAAAGTATTTTTAGATGGCTCAATGATTTTGTCGCATCTATTCATTACTAGAATGGGGCTCGCATGAAACCAACAAACCGCCCACTAGGCTTCTCATTCATCTCAGCAGATTTTCTACAATGGTGGATAGTGTGTAGTCGCACACATGCGAACTACCCACGAAAAATAAAGGGAATATCCAATTATATAATTTGGACCCCATAAAATACAATGCTAATAGATGTTTGGCTTGTGTACCTGCCGAAAGCTTATCATCGGGATTAAAAAACCCCGCCCTTTCGGATTTTTGAGGAAAAACCCTAGTGATAAGCCGTCGGCAAGGGGCTTGGACAAACGTAAGGCAGAGAAATCGCTCCCAAAACCCATGAATAGAGAAGTCGAAACAGTTGCCGCTCGCCAACCTGTACCTGCACATCACCAACACAAAAAACGAGACAAAACAAACATCCCAGAGTGGAGGGGCTGATCACGCATGCCACGCGACAATAAAACAAAAACCTCTTCAAATAGAGGGGCTGGTCACGCGTGCCAGCCGACAAATACATTAAACAAAGAAGGGGGGGAGGGGGGATGGGTTCAAAGAAAAGAGAATAAGGTACTGCTGAGAGAGAAGAGGAAGCGCCGATGAGACGTTGATGCAGAACCGCGCCTAAAATAGCAATCTCCCAACCAAAAAGGGCATGCGCCGCATACATGCATGCTCGCCCCATTCTAGAATGGCGATCCGATGTCTCGGATCGATGGGATTCTAGAATGGGGCTCGCATGAAACCAACAAACCGCCCGAATACCAAAGGACTTCCTTAACAAAACTGGGATCGAGGACGAAGGTCACAGGATGAAAGCTAAGGAAGAGTCAAAGCCGAGAAAGGACATGCCACAGCATGAAAGAAACGCCAAATTGGCCAAACCAAGCAGGGAGAAGCCCCTCCTCTGCATGGGTTCAAAAAAAAGAGAATAAGATACTGCTGAGAGAGAAGAGGAAGCGCCGATGAGACATTGATGCAGAACCGCGCCTAAAATAGCAATCTCCCAACCAGAAAGGGCATGCGCCGCATGCATGCATGCTCGACATGCATGCTCGCCCCATTCTAGAATGGCGATCCGATGTCTCGGATCGATGGGATTACTAGGGTGTTACATTGGAGAAGGACATTGCACAAGCATGGTTGTTTTAAGTGTGGGGACATTGCACAAGAATTCTTCCAATGGGCACAACATGTGGATTTGCTTCTTAGAAAAGAGAAGCATTAGAAGGTTATTGATGGGATTGTAAGAAGATTTACGGGAGTAGTTGGAGCTAAGAGAGCATTCTGGAAGAGACCTCTGATGCTTCTGGAAGAGACCTCTGGAGGCAATCTGCTCCATGCTACAAGCCAGGTAACGCTTCCCAATATAGATGAAATAATTTAGATTAATTTTTCTTCTTCCCTCGTATCATGGAAAAGGTTTGACACATACAATTTTTATGTATTTCTGGTTATGGCACAGCCCATGGTCATTTCATTGTTTTTTTTAACTGCATGGTATAGGCCAGCACGTTTGCTTGGTAAACATAATTTCTAATTTCGTATTTTTCTTTTGCAGGAGAACATGATGGAGCAGGAGCAGTGATAAAGAGGGCAATGACATTTGAAATGCTCAAAAGGGATTCTGTACCATTGCGAAATGCTCATGATGCTGTGGTCTTTTTGCATCAACACTTTAGTAATTGCCAACATCTTGAGAAGAAGTCTACATTTAGGTTTGTTAACTCAAACTAAGCTCCTATATATGATAATAAGTAGCATATTCTGAAAGTAGTTGAGCATTTGCTACTGCAGATATTTTTGGGAAATAAAATTGGGCGAGGTAGATAGGAGTGAGAGATTTGATCTGGCAACATTGAAAGGATCGAGCAAGTTTCATGCCATTCGTCCGTCCAAAGGTTGGACCCAACTCAAGTTAGCATATGAATTTTTTCCTCGCTCATCATGCTTGTTGCAAGGGTAAGTATAGTAGCTGCATCAACAAGTCTAGAATTGGAACATGGCAATACTCGGAGCTTAATCCTGGTGAACTAGATCTGACAGAATTGGTGGATGGTCCAGTCTTTGAAGGTGATGCAGAGTGGAAGTCTGACATTATCGATGTTGGTGATAATTTTGCTGTTTGTGGCAGAAATTGGGAACACAGAGGGTGCTGATTTTTACTTGCTTAAATGTACACGCACTAAACATTTAGTAGATAAAGCATTCACGGACCACTGGGGGCAGCATTTTGCTAGAAGGGAAGTAGTCCTAACAGGTACGTGGTATGCATGTGTTGGCAATGGTATGTTTGAGTTGCTAAGAAGCCAGCCAGAAGCTAATGTTTACAGCCACCTAGTTACGGCTTGCAATTTTGAGTTGATCCATAAAGATGGTGATATGTACCATTTGCCTGATCACTTACATGAATTGATCATGGATAGCTTGCCTAACATGTCTACTATAACCATTGATGTTTCTGCAACTCTCGGGGAAAGTGGTGAAGATGAGGCAGAAGATATTGTGACAGGGCCATCTAACAGAACATCCAAGAAGTCAAAAAGTTTAGCTACATGAAATTCAGCTCCTAGTGGATGCCTGATATGGCTAATCCAAAGTTAGAAATGCAGAAACATTCTCAAACATTTTAACATCCCAAGTCCTTGCACATATACAGGTCATGTTCATGTACAACAGTAACAAATGAAAATGAGAGATTAAATTCTGATCTTGGTTATTTTTTAGTGAGTTATGTGAAGTTGGTTTCTTGAATAATGTCTCAGATTTTGCATGTCATTAGGTTCATGTTCATGTCTCAGATCTTGCAAGGATTTAGATTTGTGGAGGTTAAGCAAGGTTTGTGGAGATTTTGCAAGGATTTTGGTTTGCAAGGATTTTGGTTTGTGCACAAGCGATCTAAAGCTTTGTTCAAATGATTTCAAAGCTACATATGATCTTCTGTTATGTTATTTTATATGATATATGCCACTAACTAACATGCATGGTTTAAGATTTGCATGGCTTAAGTTTTGCATGGTTTAAGATTTGCAATGCTTATGTATATTTGCATGGTTTAAGATTTGTGCACTTGCTGCATGTAGATGTTTGATCAGAAGACACGGTTCAGAACAATTGTTGCTTTTGTGTTGTTTCAATTACTAGTAGATTTTTTAGTAGATGGAACATGTTTTTTCTTGCTTTTGTGTTGCTTTCAATTACTAGTAGATTTTTTACTAGTAGTTTTTCCTGCACGAGCATGAGACTACAACACAGATGGAACTTAAACGAAATATTTAAGAGAACACTTAAGAAAACAGTTAAGAAATTAGTGAAGAAAAAAGTTAAGATTCAAACACTTAAAAGAAAACATTTAAGAAAACAGTTATATTAATACGTGTTTTGCTCATACAAAAAGCTCTGTTCATACATAAAAGCACAGTTTCGCTTACAAAAAACACACTTCTGTAAGACTTTAGATCTAGGAGCCCACTCTTTCGACATTATACATCCGATTTCTTATATTATCGAAACTGTAACCTATAAATATCTAACTGGAACCTTTACATCCGAAACCTTTGGAACCTAGAAACTGTACAGCCAAAAACAGTTAGCAGATTTCGACACTTCAAGCTTCAACAGTAATCGGGTGGAGGCATCTTCATAGCCACACAGAGGACTAAACCATCAGCTTCTATAAACACCTGCAGAAGTCGCTCATCTCCCTCATTGACACGATCGACCCATTTCTGAACTTTGTCCGAAACTCTTGCACCCATTTCATGCATTCGGGTTACCTCCAGTTTTGAAAATTTTACAATGAACATCATCTGCATGCCCGGATGGCTTGAAGAAGATGATTCCTCTGCCTTGGCCCTCCGGGCAGTGTATTTGAGTCTAGCCATCTTAAGGGAAGATCAAACGCAATGAAGCAAGAAGATCAAACGTGAAGCGAAGCGTAAGCGCTCGAAGCAAGAGTGAAGCGCTCGAAGCTTCCGGCTGGTCTTATATAATCAGAGGTCCTGCTGCATGCATAATTGGGGTCGAATCAACCATAATTGTATTCCCTGCTGCATGCAGAAATGGGGCTCGAAATCCGAGCCCCCAAGCCATGCAAAAAAAAATGTCATTCTAAATTCCATGCTAACATTTAGGTTCAAACCATGCTAACCATTTAGGTTCAAACCATGTTAACATTTAGGTTCATACCATGTTAACATTTAGGTTCATACCATAACATTTATGTGACGCTTCCAAATGTAATCGCCCGGGGCGTATACCCGTCTTTATAACACGCGCATACACGCCACTCCGGCTGACGTGTACGCTAGTGTGTAGCCAGGTGGGTAGCCCTAGGGGGCAACTCGCCAGAAATATGTGCAACTATTAATGTGCACATTTTCCAAGGTACACATTAATGTGGGCACACATTTCCAAGTGGGCACTTCATGCCAAGTGGGCCACACCCATAGGTGCAATTAATGTGCACATTTTCCAATGTACACATTAATATGGGCACACATTTCCATGTGTGCACATTTGCCCACCTAGCCCTTAAAGGCAAGTGGGCCCATTTCCAATTATCCCACATGCCAAAAGAGGATAATTGGAAACCCTAACCAACCCCTTTGTCTATATAGGGTGGGAAACCCTAACTTGCCCAATTTTCGATTTTAGGGCTTTAGAACTCTGCTTTGGCTGCCTCAACTTAAAACCGCCTCCCGCCTGAGAATTGCATCCTTAGTTTTCCTTGATTCGAAAGGCCTGGCCAGGATGGTCGAGCTCAGGTCGAGGAGCCCCTCAAGGATCAGGTATTTGGCCAATTAGATAGTCTAAACCCTATTTTAGTCATTGAATCAAGGGTTTAGCCTATTAGATTGCCCACAAAGAGCCCTCTAGATCTCTAGATAGCGCATCCTAACTAAAGAACCTAATTCTATGTTGTAGATTAGATCTAGTTCTTTAGTTCTCTCGTGAAGTATATGGATGATGTATCTCTATGAACTCCTTGTATTGGGAAGGGGGTAGAGACCTAAAGCTTTGTAGTTGATGCTCCTAGAGTAGCCTCTCTAGCACAATAATCAGATTCGGCCTGTGGCACAAGAGCCACACACGGATGTGGGTGAAGGGGCGGGACCGGCCGAGAAGGAGGTTCATGTCCCGACTCTTGAACGGTTCCTCTCCGTGTGTAAGGCCTACCGAACCATTGTGACTAGGTCCAATGGCTTGCCAACGTCGGGCAAGGCATGGGCTCGACACCCGTGGAAGTGGTGTTCACTTTCCGTGGGTTCATTCGAATACGGGCAAAGGCCCTCTAGTCACCTTGAGTCAGCATGTAGATCTCTCGAGGGAGTGATCCCCACCTGCCCCATCGAACCGGGAAGATGAGCCCGTGAGTAGCCCTTTGGCTATGCATCCCATGGCTACATCCGGGTCCCGACACTTTTCGCACCACTCGCAAAGTGTGCACGGAGGGGCGGATGGAGTGGACAACCCTAAGCCATGTTCATATGCCGCCAAATCCATTGCCATGAATTCAATGCCGCAATGGACTCTCGAGACCCAAGCCGTCACCATCCCTTTGAGTCCGAGCCTTGGGTAGGATTCCCTATGTGATGTGCTGATCTTTGTCTATGCAGATATGTGGAGGACCATCCTTCGTGATGGTCATGTGATGTTGATGTATGTGCTTCGACATGTATGTTTACGCTTCCAGCCTAGGTAGGCCCCGAGGGAGACGGGTGCAATGACCCTTCCACTCTTCCCACTGAACCCGCCACGGAGGGCCCTCAGTATTAGCATGGAGCTGGTATGGGGATGAACTCTGTTGTATACGGTGAGTGCACCGTATCACAATGAGGGGGGACGCCATGGTATCGAGCTATGTTCTTGGAGACCAAGAGCAAAGCAATCGCCATGTTCCCGAGTAATTAACTTGATAGGATCCTCAAACCTCGAAAAATGAGAAAAATTTTTTCCCATTTTTGTAGTTATGCTAAGCTAGTAAATAATTAAAATGAATAAAAATGTAAAAAGATTAAAAATTGATGAGCCAACATCCGTGTAGGGTGGTCACACGTCAAGCCCAGACGATTTCGAGAATCTCAAAATCGGGCCGGGCGCAACGTGAGACATTCACTTTTGACACCAAAAAGTTGTAAATTACAGTAAAATAACTTGATAATTCTAATTTTAAGCTAAGAATCAGTAGATTTAGCATGTTACATGTTAATTTAATAGTGGATTCACCATGTCTCACACGCCGCTACCGGAGACGATTTCGACATTCTTGAAATCGGACCGGGCGCAACGTCGTGAGACCTTTTAAGGTAATTAGGGTGTTTTAGGTGCTTTAGACAACCCAAAAAAGGTAGTTTAAAAGTTGACCTAAAACTTGACCCCTATAAATAGACCTAGACCCCCATTTTTCCCTCGTTCTTCCCTAGAACTTCGCCAGGATCGGTCAAGGCGATTTCCGGCGCTTTTAGCTCCGGATCGACAAACCGTGAAGATGATGGCACGCAAAAAATGCATCGCCGGAAGCCTCAGAGGAGCTGATCCTCCAAATGCCGTTCCTGTGATCTTTTCGAGAATCCTCCAAGAACGCCTTCTCCGAAAAGCCAATCTTCGGCCGAGCGAGGAAGCAGGGATCTGACAGAGCTGCACTACACAGTAGCTCTTTTGAGGACAACCCCACTGATGTCATGAACCGGATCCCCAATTTAAATTGCACAGAGGAGGGAAGAAGCTGGCAGCAGCAGGAGCAACCCTGAGGACAACAACCCCAGGACGGAAAATGTGGGAGCGCATGTGGCAGCCACAGCCCAGAGCAACACCTCAGAGGACGCCAACCCACGAGGGAGCAGAGGGAGCAAAAGTGACTCAATCGGGACAGCCCAGAGCAATCCACCCCGCAGGAGGAGCAAGCAAGAGAGGAGCAAAGAAATTTAACTCACCTAAGAGGAAGAGGCCGACCCGCGACGCCTGGCCCACAAGTATGAAGCAAAGAGCCACTGAGCCGAGAACAAATGGTCGAAAGACGACCCGGACCACGCCCAATGCGGGGTCCAAGAAGAGGAAGGCCAAAGCCATAAAGGCAAAAAAGAGGAAGGTGGTGAAGGTTGGGAAGCTGCGCAAGGATTCTCGTCGTTAACGAGCCGTCGGAGGGGGAGACCCCAATCCACTACCGACTGACTTCGATGAAGACCACGCCGGGCCAGACGGGCAAGCTCTTCAAAGCCCCCCTGTCAGCAGAGGAAGAGGTCCCCGAGCAGGTAGCCCAAGAAATGAGGAGACCGGACAGCCTAGCAAAGCCCCCCCCCACCGCTTCCGACGCGGGGACAGGTTAAAGCCCCGCGACCCCAGCCGGGAGCCTATGATAGACCCCCAGTGAAAGGGTCTATCGAAGAGGATTAGAGAGCACAACTCCTATATGGAGAAGTGGGAGGCATACAATGCCTATTTCCGAGCATCTGGTAAGAATAAATGGCCGCCATGGAACCCCCAAAAGCGTAATCCGCCACCGCCACCCGTGCCCAAGCCTCCCCGAGCACCGGGGGAAGAAGCGGAGCAAGAAGAAGAAGCTAGAAGACAGAGCCCTCAAGGAGATCCGCCATTTCCGTAAGAGTTACTTTACTTTGATTCCCGTGGCGCCGCTCCAACGCTTTGGTCCGCCGGTTATGCAAGAATATAACACGCATATGCGCGCGTGACCGACGAGATGTCGTTGTGTTTACGTGAGGCGCGGGGCGAACATAGTAAAGCATTTTGAAGATTCAACGGCCCGCACGGTGCACGCCAAGAGGGTTACCCTCATGAGGCAGATATGTATCTTGCCGTGCACATCAAGGGAGAACGCCTTTGAATTTTGTAAATAATCGGAAAATTTTGTTAATATAAAGAAATTTTTGTGTAAATAAAGTGTCAAACCCCTGCTTAAATAGGTTAAGATATCGATCCCTAGCTTTTGTTTTAATTGAATTGGAGCCTTGAGCAAAATTGAGACGATGTCTCACACGTCGCGCCAGGACAGATTTCGACATTCTCGAAATCGGGCTGGGCGCAACGTGTGAGACCATGCCCAAAAATGCCCAAAACAGCTCCAAATCGACTAAGTAAGGGGTCAATTCTGCCTAACTCGATGAGTTTAGTGGAATTACAGCCTTAGATCACTTAAATTGAGTAAGTCTAGCCCAATTAGGACCCATGTCTCACACGTCGCGCCAGGACCGATTTTGACATTCTCAAAATCGGCCTCAGGCGCAACGCGGTGAGACCTCGTACCATTTCTTCACCAAATGATCTCCAAATTGTACAATAGGTTCAGTAGTTGTCCTTAGCATGCTCAAACCCTAGAAATAGTCTTCAAACTTGCAATTGCATCCCTTAATAGGTCAGAATTGCCTAATCTCAGTAAATTCTAAGTCATCCAAAAATTAGGGTTTCCCCCTTTTCTATAAATAAGCCCCATTTCTCAATTGGCACCCTGCAAATTTGCTCCCCACTGCTTAGGCGATCTTTCAGCTCCCTGAGGCGCTTCTGCATCCGTTTGATACTCCCTTCTTTGCTAGATCAATGGCCACCGCCGACTTGGGCGATGGTACAAAATACGGTGCTCCATGTTTAGCCGAGGCGGATGTCAACGACATCTTCCAAGTCTTTGGGAAAGAAATCGACATCCAAGCTACGCTAAATGCAACCCCAGCATATAGGCATGTGCTAGCAGAATTTCAAGCTAGGATAGGACCCTCCCTTGTCCAAGTCCCCTTGCATAGGATACTTCGCCCCGCCCATCCCTTCAAAACTTTTGGGCGATGTCCCCAACATCGCCAAGTACTTGACTAACAAGGCGCAGAGGTTGCCAACTACATGGTCCCGACGTACCAATAGGACCAAGTACTTCTCTTACAATGCAGCCCTAGCCATCTTCTTATCCCACCGCATCCGAACCCGATGGGGGCAACCTCTATCCCTCCGATGGAGGTAGACCCCATAGCAAAGGCAAGAGGAAGAGCGATGTGCGGTAAAGATCAACAAGAATCGGAAGCAAGAGAGGAGGAAGAGGAGTCGACAACGAAGGATACACGAGCTCGACTTCGACGGCGAAGAACGACGCCAAGCGAGGCGGAGCTGATCAACTTCGGCAGCCGAGCGGGGCATGAGTTGCTCCCCACTCGGGCTAGGCATCACAAGCCTAGCCCCTATCATCATCAACGGAGAGGAGTACCTACTCCTCTCACGACATCCGTAACCTTCCCTCAATGCGGGGAGAGGGAGCTCGTGTTGGACGAACCGCCTCCACCAATCAAGCGTGAGGCGATTATGGACGACTTCATCGTCCGAGGAGCCCCTCGTGACTTTCCGCTTCAAGTGAGGGAGGCCGACACCCGGCATGTGGGAGACGACCTCCCGATATCCAGCCTACAAAGAAAGATCGTGCAAATGATGGACGAAGCGGGAGCCGCCAGCGAGGAGGAGTTCTCGCCCCAAGAACATGGGGATCCGTGGAAGACCACGAGCATCCTAATGCCGAAGTCCCGACACCACCCCCAAAAGGAGAAGGAATCGACCTCGAGGCTCGGCCCGCACAATTGAAGACTACAGTGGAGCCGACTCAAATTGAGGTCGACGAAGTACGCCGGCACGTAGCCGAGGCCAAACAAGCTTTAGAAGCTTCATGACACACAACGGCATGTGTCGCTTAGGTACTACTTGTCACCGCCGATGGATGGGGAGAATAGCGTAATACACCGCAAGTTCAGTCCCCGAGGTGAAGAAGGAGTGTTCATGCCGATTGCACTCTCGTGCTTCCTAAGCAGCATGCTCGAATAGCAACAAACGCCGACTATGCCGCCTTTTAGTCAAGAGGGCAATGGCACTTGACCTCTTCGACCGCCATACCCCACCGACGCCAGCGAGATTGGCGCGGATCGCGCCCCTTACATCCGACCACATGGTAGAAGACCGGTGAGAGCCATACAGGAGGCTCGCCTGCAAGCATCATCGAACTTGGGTCACCTTCGGTGGGGACGCCCCAAGTTAAGAAGTTTCTTGAAGACAACCCGCCTTACCGGGCGATTTCAAGACTAGTTAGACTCTTGATCCCTAGACTTTTGTACTAAAATATTATATGATATATAAATACAATTCTGTTGCACTTTAAATGTTTTGTTGATGTAATTCTGCCCCACAATTATACCAACAAACATAAACAATGCAAGAGAACAAATGAAACTAACCATATAGCCATGAATTGCTTGTGTATGCAGCTAGAAGCCTAAACGCAGGGGAACGACAACTGCGAGACCTTATAGAAGAGCGACCCTTGCAGACCACCCCCGCAAGGAACCCTATTTGAAGATATAGAACCCATGACACCGTGGGGAGGAGATATATCACGTGATGAGGACGGACCTGCGGATAAAGGCCTTGCCGTCCCCGCACAAGTGAATGGGTTCGGTGGGCAACGCCACTTCGATTCAAGCATCAGCTCGGAGAGCAGGAAGGGACAAGAAGAGGAGCAAGAGAAGGAGATCCTCCAGTCCGGAATCTTCCGACTCAAGTTCAGACTCAGACTCCGACTCCGAGGAAGAGGAAGAGCAGGCTCAGGACCGAACAGATGGAAGGCAAAGGAACACTGAAGAGGGAAGGCAGAGGAACACCCCGTGATGGACGATTAAAGAGACACCAGTGGCCTCTGACTACCGTAAGAAGGTAGATTCCGCAACTGGGCAATGTATGGAAGGCCCGAAATCGAAAACGGTTCGGGGGAGAACAGTCGATTGGAAGCGAGGCATGGCTGGACGAAATGAGTGAGTACGGCAACGCTTATGGCATGAAAGATAAAGACAAAGGCAGAGTTGCAACAGCCAACTTGAAAGGAGCCGCACGGATTTGGTGGAAGGGTTATGCAAAGGCACATGGCTTAAGCAGGGATGCTTGTAAGTTCAGGAAGTTTGCAAAAGCCTTCAAGCGCCATTACGTCCCAAGGGAACATAAGTCCAGCATGATGCAGCAGTTCTATAGGCTCCAACAGGGAAACAAATCAGTCCAGAAATATACAGAGGAATTCATGAGGCTAAGGCTCTATGTGCCGGGTTGGGAGAGAAGCATGCAAAGGGAAAGCTATATCGAGGGGGTGAATGAGGAAATCCGCGAAGCTTGTGAGAGCAATAAACCCTAGGACAAAGATCGTAAGCAGAGTCCAAGGCTATAAGCTTGCAGGGTCTGACCTCGAGAATAGCGGCGTAAGGTATTTCCGGATAAAGGCAAGGCTTATTGAAGCTATAGCCCCTGGGCAGCCAACCAGCCCAATTAGAGCCCCACATGGTGGCAACCTGGGAAGCAGCAGAGAAGAAGCTGTGTGTCCTTCAAGGACAAGGTAGGGGTCAAACTACTCCAAAGCAAGATTTATCCTTTTGCGGTAGGCGTGCCCAAGGAAAAGAGGCAGGAGGAGTGCATAGAAAAGCAAATTGGTGCCCCAGTGCTTCCAGCCAAACCATAGGATGGACAAAACCGCCCCTACGCCATGAGTGCAGCTCTAGCGGAGTTGGGAGATTGGGACGCCTGGCGTCTGACGGCGGCGGCGCGAAGAAGCCCGCGACTACATTCGTGGTGAGTGTCATATCTTTGCCGCAATAGATACAGAGCAAGCAGAGAGCCAAGATAAGGTAATTTCCACAAGAGGGAAGGCCAAAGCCAAGTCCTTCATAGTCTTGATAGACTCGTGAAGTAGCCATAACTTTGCATCCCCTGCAATGGTTCAAATGTTGAAGTTGAAGCCGCTAAAGTCAAAGCCAAGACCCGTTATCTTAGCAAGTGGTGCGGTAAAGGGCGTGATCGGCGGGCAAGAGAATTAACCGACATCGACTTGCCGAGGATTAATATCCAGATGGGGGCGGAAGTAATGGGCATTGGCAAGTATGACTTGATCATAGGAATGGAGTACCTTGGGCGGCAGGGCCATTATCGACCGTGGAAAGCTTTGTGTGACCTTCCCAACGCCCGACGGCAAGATCATCGAAATCACGGGTAAAGAAGTTGTCCCCATCATGCGGTGCATGTCTTCTAAGAGGTCGTTCAAGTGCATCAAGAGCGGCAGGTGGCATACATCTTCAAGCTTGAGATTAGTGAGCCGAATCGGAAGGAAGCAAAGAAGACAAGGTGCTCAAAGTTGCCAAGCAAGTAGCTAAGGCGATCACGAGTTCCATGATCTCTTTCCGGATGAGATCAAGCGGCTCCCTCCTTATAGGGGAGTCGAAAAGCAGATTGCACTCGAACGGGGAACAAAAGCCAACGAGCAAGGCTCCATATAGAATGACAACGCAGAATTGTCGAGCTAAAGAAGCGATTTAGGAGCTGCTTGACCTAGGTTTTATTAGACCTAGTGTTTCGCCATTTGGAGCGCCCATTCTATTCGTTAAGAAGAAGGATGGCAGTTTAAGGATGTGCATAGACTATAGGCAGTTGAACAAGCACACCATTAAGAACAAGTACGCGCTCCCCAGATCAGATGACTTGATGGATCAGCTCCAAGGTGCAAAGATCTTCTCCAAAATCGACTTAAGGTCAGGTTATCATCAGATCAGGATAAAGGAAGAAGATATCCATAAGATCATGAATTGTGAGCTATTTGAAGTTATGTGAGACTCCTGTTATGATTGTCAAGTGAATGAAAATCCGACTTTGGTATAATTCTCTTTTCTCAACTTTCTTTTCAAGAGAAATTTATGCATACCTGCTTAATATTGTTCTAGTTCTTAATCCCATTGGATATTAGTAAAATCCTGCTTAGGGTTCATAGGAATAGTCGTCCTGCATCCAAAGAAAACATAAAAAATATAAACATTAGTCAAAACTAAGTTCTAGTTATCTGAAAAGAGTCAAAACCCATCTTTTCGCTACAAACTCCTCTGACCAAAGGTCCAGTCCATCTATTATTATCAAGATCCCAGTAATTCTCTTTTATTTTGTCTCAGGAAAAACAAAACAACTATATAAATATCTCTGTCATCAAAAAACATATTCTGTCAGTAGCAAATTACTCCCTGTTCATCCAGCATTCTAAATAAATCCAAAAGAGGTGTTGCACATCATCTACAATAGCAATCACAGTTGTCCCAGATCAAAAAGAATATTTCATAAAACATCTAAGAATTTATGCTCTCTGCCGAGGGTATTGACCAATTTTTGACTAGGTCAGGCATATAATTTTCAAGTATCTAGAATAGTCTGACTTCAAAAAAGGTCTTGCATATTTTTAATACTACCTGTTGGGATCACATTCTTACATTCTTCAAGATAAATCCTCTAGTTATTTGCACTTGGTATTGAAAAGAAAATACAGGGTTTTTTCTTGAAATGGGAAAGCTGTACTAACAGACTTGTGGTGAGAAGTTTTTGCAAAATTTAGGTTCAGAGTGGTTGCCTGAAGCAACCTGGAGGTCCTAAACCATTCTAGTTGAGGGTTTTGCCAGGATTACCCTCAACAGGTTCTGCTTCAAAGATGAATAACCTTGCCCTGTAGGACAGTTATATCTTGTATGTTAGTACTTGACCACTTGTGTCGAACATGAAATTCACTGAAAAGATATGTTACCTGTTTCTTCAGCAGCCAGTCATCAAGCGTAAGGTCATCCTCAAGACTAACTTCTTCATCTTCTGAACATGCCTTTGTTGAGATGTCCTTGCAAATGGATTCATGAGTTGGAGCAGTGGATCCAAAATCAGCATCACAATTGGCTGTCACGTTCTTACAAATTGTATCATCTGTATACATTTGAGCAAAACTATAGTCTGATACAATAAATCAAATGGCCCTATCAGAATAGTTACTTACTTATTTTGCCAAGGGGAGAATTAGTTGGAGGCAAGTGAACATAATTACTCTGACTTGGCATTTGTGTCAGATCTGCAACAATATTTGCAGAATTTCAGAAATACAATCACAAAGAGAAAAAGAACACTTTACATTTTTCTAACAAAGATAGCAAGTCTACCTTTGTGTTCTGATTCAAGGATGTTCTTCAATCTTTTACTACACTGGCTTTTAGTGGTTGCTACTGTACGTGGATCTGAATCTTTTGGTCCTCTCCCTTTAGGAATCATATTCCTCTCTAAAGTTGCACTGTTTGCACTCTCTTCAACATGTTTTACCTGGCTTTCTTCCTCCTCTTCCATGCAATTGTCATCATCACTCCCTCCACCACTTTCATGGCAATACAAGCCTAGTTCTTGTAACAAAGCACTAGGAATAAGCATCTTGCATGCATCAACCATGCATTGACGGCTATGCGCTACAGTATGAAAGCAACAAACATGGTAAGTGTGATTGCATGATAAACTAACAAAAAATTGATAATCTTGTCTGAAGGCCAGTCCACAAGCTTCACAACTATTTTGCATGCCTACAGACATCTTATAATTGCTCATGGTTGGCGTCAGCATTTTTCCTTTTTATGTAGTCACGCAAAACCAAAGATATATGTTTGCTCTTACAACTCCAAAACATAAAAGATCACTGATTTCTTGCAATTTATCTTTCGTAAAGTCAATCTCGGTCTTTATTGCCGATTGTTATCACCACCAAGATGTTCACGTACCTTTTCGCATGGCATCAAAGATGCACCTCTCCTCCATCTTTAATGTATTGATTGCAATAGCAAAATCACCATCACCAGCAAAGGTGGCTTCTAAGTCCAAGTAATCTTTCTTCTTCTCTGCTGCCATAGCAGCTAAGGACTCTAACACTTTGTCGGAACTGCCCAAACTGCCTTCAATTCGGAGCAGTTCTTGCTCCTTCTCACGTAATGTCTGCTCAATCTCATTTTTTTCATTAAGAAGACGCTTCATTTCACAACTAATGGTGGTAATGTTCCCCTCAAAAGAGTCCACTGTTGGACCTCGTCTCCGTTTATTGATATCATTGGAGCACTTTAGGGACTCTGCTGCAAATTCTGCCCAATCTACCTTGTAAGCATTTGGAGCAGCCTGGGCACGGACGGTATGAGACCATGCAAATGCTCGGGCAAACAATGTTCTAACTTCTGAATTCTTAAGGCCTCTCTGGTACACTCGAAAGATGAGATCATGCAATTCGTCTTCAAATTGTGGCTGGATTTGAGAAACATGAAGTTTACCACCACGAAGATGGGACTTCCATACTATTTCAAAATCTTGTGGACTGACATCCTTTTTCTTGATCGTCCGAGCTTGGCGACCAGTGTTGGATAAACCCCTAAGGGTGTGGAATTCCTCCTTGTTATTGGCAATAGGAAGCTGAAAAAAATGTTCAAGCTAATAAGTATGTGTATAGAGCCGCATGCATATTAGTTTTCTTGCCAAATAAGTACCTTTTCTCGTGACGTGAACATCTCACAATCTACAAGTTATGCTTTAGTGTTGTACATGTAGCAGCCTGAAATTGCCAAATGAACAACAACAATCTACCTAGCATAATAATAATAATTATTACCTGGCTACATGAAGAAATTAAGCCTTGCTTCGAAGAATCCGTTAACCTGCTTCAACAATTGGTTGCACAAAAATCTGAGACACAAATAAGAAGGACAATTTAATTGATAACCAAGTTAAATAGAGGCATCAAAATTTAATCCAAACATAGGTTTTAAAGCATGCAAATTGTAGATGACACAGTAACATTTACATTGCTTAGTTCTAGAAATGTTGGGATTTTTCAGAAAAGAATCTATTATGTGCAGATAAGTTCACTTTACCTAAAATGCAGAGATAACATCAATTTTAGCCTAAAATCATGGCCTGTGAAAAAACCATGCCAGGAACCAGATGCTTGAACCCGAATTCATATTAATTATACATATACATCAACAAAACGATGCAGATTATGAAAGAATAGCAAAAATGAAATCGACTACATCTTACCTCGAGAGCTGCCTCAAGAAATCCAGCCTCTTCGAAATAGGTTCTCCCGCTCTCGAGCCTTCATGCCATTCTGTCCCTTCAAAAAAAAAAGGGGGAGCCCTTCCGCCCGTCAACGAGGTCGAGACAAACACAAAAAAAAGTGCTAAAAAGTGCTACAATTTCGTTTTTTTGCTAGGGTCTAGCATTTTTTCACCCATTACTTCGTGCTCAAGGTATGGTGTTATCCCCACTTAGATTCGTTCTTCTTTATATTATCTACAGATGCCTTACCATTTCGTTACACCATAGATTCCAAGGATCTGTGTAAAAGATCAGTAGTAGGTGGTGGTAAACCAAGATCTTCACAAAAAGATGAATTGCTGCAAACTAGAGGAAAAATGGCATGTCAGTCACAATGGCTCCTACAAGAAGGCAAACTATTGCGAAGTACAGGCAAAATGGCAGATCAGTTACAAGCAAGTTGTAAGAACAAGTTGGACCTTAATCAAAATAAAGTACATACTGATAAAAAGGCAGGTTCAGATAGAGAGTGCACATCTTTGAGAGAGGAAACCAAGAACCTGGAAAGTTAAAGCCGAAACCTGCTACCCCTTTCAGCCTAGGCACTGTAAAATTTGCAAAAGTACAAGCCGATTTGAACTGTCAAATGAAGAGTCCATCAAATGACATGAGCACTCATGTATTGCAGGAGCAGATAGACAAGCCAGCTGTTTTAAAAAGTCATCTTAGCCCATATTCTGAGTGCGACAGAAGTCAAAATTCTTGTGCCACACCTGCCTAGCTTGAGGGTCCTTCCATTCAAAGATTCCTTATGTACTTACATAGAATGACCATCTAAGATTTTGGCTTTAAGTGGTTCAACTCCACTTTGTAACGTTAGAAAAGCTATGTTGTATACCTCAAACTTTCGCAGCTTCTAATGCAAAGTTGATAATATAGTTGATTTTGCTCTAATACTCAATTTAGAATGCCCTTTTCTCATTTTGTCCATCATTTGATATATACATAGTCAAAGTGCTTTCAACTCCACCAAGATTCTAGATGGATTTAAAATATGTCTTCATTCGAATGAGGTGCACATTAAAAATATCCATGTTTACAACCATATAGGAAGTCCCAATATTATATGAGGGCATCTGGTTGGAGGACAAAGTACAAAGACTGACCAAAATAATAAATAGAGACTGACCGATCATGTGCTACTTCATTTCTTACCATCAGCTATTAGGGTGTAGTATATTATAGATGTATAATTTGAGGTATTGATCTTACCATGATGTATTGTCCTTAGCATGTATTCCATGTATGTATTGTCCTTAGCATAGAATTACCCTTGTAATGTCGCATGCATGTAAGAACCCCAGGGAAATGCGAGACCGAGATGCGAGAAATGTCAATTAAAAACATTTTGAAATTTTATTTATTCTATACATAGGGGTAGGGTGCACAAGCACAAACTCAAGTACAAGATCGGGTAGGGGTATGTAAAAACTAGGATAGTCCAAAAGTACATCTACGGAAAGGGGCTTGGAAACTAGCTTTTCCTATTTACGTATGTAGGGGTTTTCCACCTCCAAAAAGTCGTATACAGGGGTTTTCTCTGGACCCCTTGCACGCAGATGTGGTATCCCCATATGCCTAGGTGAAACCCCTGGGCTCATATGGTAGAATGTCTTCTTTGATAATCATTATTTCTTTATCTAAAAGTGCCTGGTTCAAATTATATCCCTTTACAACTGTATTTGCAATCTCAAATGCCAAAATCCCTACTACCCAAAGTCGTTATACTGCTCCTAATGTATATAATGCGTGCCATTTATATAATGCGTGCCATTTTTCCTTGAGCTAAGTTAAAACTTTGCACTCTAAAGGAATGCTACATTTTCAAACATGTAAAGTAGGAAATGAACATACTTTGCCAAGAAAGACTTGCGATACTGCTAGAGGATTCTGGCATGAACAGAGCTGTAGACAGGGCAGAAAATACTCTGTTGCATAAAACAATCCCTTATAGACGAATATCTTGGAAATGGAAAAAAAAATTAGAGCATATGGGACCTCCGCATGCAGATTCATGGTCTAGAGATGCAGATGCAAATATTGGCTGAGAAATGTAATAGAATAGAGCATATGGGATCTTTGGTGCTATATGATTCGTGTTGTGTAGAAAAGGGAAGCAATAGCATACCTGTCTAGTAAGCTTACATATGAAGGCCGTTTAACATTGAAAACGGCATACAAATTAATTATCATCACCTTGCATCTAACTGCCAAGTTAATACCATTTGATGGCCGGAGATCCAGGCTGTAAATTTTATGTTCACCAGCAGTCTGCCACAACAAATTAATAATCAATGCCTGAATAGAAATATGCAAATTCATCATTGTCAAATAGTATAACTTTGGGTGCATAATTGACTTCAGTTTTCACCAGCATAGGCTATCAGATGCAGATATAGTACAGTTTTTAATCTTTAATCTCAATCTCTTCCTACTGACTCAAAATGTCCAGGGAGTACTGAGATAAAATTCCGTATACCAAGCTCTAATAAAGAATGTCTACTGACTCAAAACATTTAGGGAGTACTCAGACAACATTTTGTATACACAGCTCTCCTGCTCCTCATGAGAGTTTAGCAATGTGACTTCTAGGAGAAAATGGTATCCCTTCCATGCCCAGAGAAATGAAGCAGTGGCAAGAAATATAGAGTGCCGTGCATAATAATCACACAATCTGACCTTAATCATCCATGTGGTTCTGCAAAAACAATCTTTCAGCAATGGTGCATCAGAAGAAAGACTTGCGATACTGCTAGAGGATTCTGGCATGAACAAAGTTGTACACAGGGCCGAAAATACTCTGTTGCATAAAACAATCCCTTGTAAACCAATAGGGGAGGGTGGCCACGCAAGGCGCCGTTGCCATTTAAGGATGCGAAAAATGGCCAGGTCAGATTCGTTAGGGTTCCAATTAGGGCTGTGAAGCAAAACATCAGGGCTGCGCGCAGAGAGATGGAGGCTCGTAGTAGGTAGCGGCTGTAAGCGACCAGCATGACGCTCATCCATCACGAGGCATCGCCGAATGTCGTCTCTGGCTGCTCGCTTCCTGTGATTCCAGCTCCATAACTTGATGCAAAGTTGCCCTATTCATTTCAGAGCTTCTAGCAGAAGACAGATTATGAATGCTTCTAGCATTATTTGAATGTCGATGGGCATCTACAGACTCCAAATCGATATTCAGCAGGTTTGTTCAAGCCCAAACATCTAGGCATCTTGTTTTAGCATATTGTTTTGAATTATAGGATTGAAAACACAACAAATGTTTTATGAATGCCAAGTAATTCTTCAATTCTGGCACCATCGATTTTTTTCCTTCCCTTTGCAGTGGTTTTTGTTCTAAACAGATTGCTTGTATTTCATATTTTTGCTGCAGTTTCTGACCAGCATGCTGCAACTTGTACTTCAGGCACAACAGATGCCACTGCTACTGGCACTCATGGTTCTACAAAAATTTAGGAACAAGAAGAGCCAATTCATTGGCATCAGAGGGCTAATGATTTTTACATATGAAGGGGGCATTTCAAGAGATGAAGATGGGCCGGCAGTCCTTGTTAATGAATGTAAGGATTTTTTTTTATGGCTTTGTTATCTTTTATAGTGCTAAGCATGCTAATCATTGTTGTATGACTATACTTAATTCAATTCAAATAGATAACTCTGATGTGTCATGACAGAATTTTATAAACAGGAGTTTCTCATACTTCTAGGTGATTATTGAGAGCGGATGAAGGTCTTAGCTCCATATCGTAATTTAAAACTAATGCCAATAAATGGTATGCAGGCAAGTTCTTGTATCCACATTCATTTCCATGTTTTATCATATTCTTCAGTTATAGAAGTGTACTTGTTAGATTGCACCATCAAAGGCATATCATTCTAGCATTTGAAGCCATAGAGTGTATTGTTTTGTTTCTTCCAATTGTATGCATTATTTTTTGTGACATACAAGTGAAGGATGCCTGAAAAGATGTGTCCATTTTATTTGTAACAGCGGCAACAATTGGTGCTGATCATGCTGATCCAGAGAGTGAATAAGGGCTTCTAAGAGGTTTGTTATTATGGCCATCCAGTTACTGACTTGTAAGCGCGCTCTAATTAGTGGAAAAATTGTTTGAAAATGTAGGTTATGATACGATTGTGTGTCTGTAGGAGTGTCTGCACCAAGCTGGGTCTTGAATACCATGGTTTCTTAAAAATTCCAAGTAGTCTATTGGATTGAAACATGTTTGTTAAATCCAAGGCACAACGAGTGAATTTAAATATTGTCAATAGTTTTTGTTCATCAATCTTATCAAAGTATAAGTTTGATGGATATTTTGTGCTCTGAATGTTACTTGAAAGATAATTTTAGGCATTACTATGACAAAAAAACGTGAGCAAATTTGCATGGGAGCCTTAAATGGCCACCCTGATAGCCTATGTGGCTGCCCCCTCAGCCTTGGTGGTACCAATGCCCCTACCACTTTGGCACATCATAAGTCGAGCTGGGGTTGCCAACTTGACATGCAATAAAATTTGCAGCGTACAGGACCTTGTTGGGCATGTTTCCATGTGGCATTCATGGTCTACAAGATGTTCATATCATTGTTGCAGCAATCTCCCCCTCAAGTGCGCAGCCAATGGACACCCTCCCCTATCTTGGATGAGAAATGGGGAAAAAATTGGGAAAAAATTAGAGCATATAGGACCTCGGCATGCATTAAACAATTAACACTAAAATTTTATAATATAGGATAATATAAGAAGATTGCTAGATTGGGCTTTCAAGAACTAATTTCTAAGATGGATCTGTGATAGAGAAATAGCCCAGTGAGCTGATTATGATCTAAAAATAAAACTTGCAGCGCCGGAGTTATCCATTCTAATGCTTCAATATTCCCAACCAAATTGTTGGAAGCCATATCCAGATAATAGAGAATGCTATATGCTAAGGACGTGGAGTCCAAAGATGGCTTTTAGTCCAAAAGGGGGCCTATGGTCCAAAGAGGGCTTTGGTCCAATAAGGACGTGGAGTCCAAAGATGGCTTTTAGTCCAAAAGGGCTTTTAATCTTGGTCCAAAGATGGACCAAAGGGGCGTGCATGCTATATAGTAGCTTGGGGGAGAGCTCTGGGGCGGCTGTGTTCTAGCTGAGAGCTCGTGGTTGGGTGGTGAGATAGCATGCCACGTCAAGTGTCTATTTTAGTGGTATCAGAGCGTTAGGTTTCGATGGGTGTTCCATTAGAGATGGGATTGGTGCTTACACAAGTAAACTCCAAGCAAGGCATACTCATGGTTGTTCTGTTGTGGATTTTGTGGATCCCGACTTGTGTTTGGCACCGAGTATGAATTCTAGTATGGCTAAGCTATGCTTTGTAGCTGGGTTCTGGCCTTGGCAAGCATAGAGCTACACATGTAAGATAATGAGGTTTTTTGTCTTAAAGTACTTAAAATATGTCCCTTGGTTTATGACCTTGTGGATGTTAATGGTATAGATAAGTTAGACGACACACTCTAGAATAAGTATATGCCATGAAAATTACCTCATGACATAAAGGAAAAAGTTACGCGTTATGAATAAAGGCGAGAAAAGATTGTCCACAAAGAGCCTCTATTGGGTTTTAAGAAAAAAAAGGAAAAAAAAAACGAAACTTAAGGGCACGTATTCCTTTTGGTGGCAAAGTATTTCTTTTGATGGCAAAGGGGTAGACTAATTCATAAGGAATAGTCTAGGCCAAAGACGTCTTTACGTGAGTGTTCAAAGCTAACACTTAGGACTTGCCATATCAAAGTTAAAAGATATGACATGAAGATAAAAATTAAAAGATAGGAATAAAGGCACATAAAGAATGTCAATAAAGGGGGGCCTTTATTGTACAAAGACAATAATAGCTCGTGTAGTTTATATACCAAAGGGGGCCTTGGTGCATACAAAGATAATAATAGCACGACTATATTAAGGTCAAGCATGTTGGTTGAGCCCATGCTTAAAGGAGGACATGATAGTTGGTACCAATTTTTGGACTATTCTTTCACACCAAAGACCCTCATGTTTCCATTGATGCTCCCTTTGAGATATAGAACATATATATGTCTATTCTCACGGACAAAGGGGACAAAAGTGGCATGAGCATAGGGTTATGGCATTCGACCCTACATGATAGAGGGCAGTCTCCCTCTGGTGTGCGATTGCGGTTGGTGCTCCTTAGGTTGTCACCAAGGAATGGGTGTTACGAGTTTCATCCTTTAGTTGATTGGGTTACTAGTACCCTTGGGTTAGCCTTGGCTAGCGGGAGTGAGACCTTTGAGTTGTTGAAAAAAAAAAAAATTATTCTAACCTCATTCCAATACTTTAAACGTTTGGTAATGAAAAGTCATTATGTGTAGTTGGTGGTTTTGCATCCTAAGTTTAGTGCATCTCCTTTGAATGAATGTCAAACTGTCTTTTTGCACTATTTTGTCTTCTTCCTGGACAAGAATTGCCTAATCAAGCTCCTTCTTGGAGAATGCATGGCCAACAAATAAAGATTCAGCGCCGACTTGATGAGTTCCTTCAAGCTGGATTGATCCGCTATAGTTTTTCCCCTTGCTCTTGTCTTGTTGGTCAAGGAAAAAAGATAGTTCTTGGCGCCAAAGTTCCACGGTGCCAAAGTTTTTAGTCATCTTGATCTTAAGTCCGGGTGTTGGCAACTTAAAGTTGCACCCGAAGATCTGCATAAGATTGTGTTTCGGACAACGTTTGGACACTATGAGTTTTTGGTCATGCCATTTGGACTTACAAATGTGCCAGCTTTTTTTGCGAGGCTAATGGGGCAAATATTTGAAGATGTGCATGGCGCTTATGTTGTTTTCTTTGATGACATATTGGTGTTTTTTTTTTTTTTTAGTAAGACCGAGGAAGATCTTTACTTGCATTTGCGGGAGGTTTTTCGTCAGTTAAGGAGGAGTCCATTACTTTTACTCCTAAGAAAAGTATCTTTTTCCATTCGGAAATTGAATATTTGAGTCATATTGTTTGCGCTGAGGGTCTTAAAGTTGATCCCAGTAAGGTACAAGCAATTGTGGATTGGCCAGTACCTACTTCAGATGTTGCCTTGCGTTCCTTTGTACCATATAGTATTCCGCTTGAAATCTTATAGTATTTTACGAATCTTGTTATACAGTATAGCAAATTTTGTACTTGCATACCCCACAAACGAGGAACTTTACGTACGGTATAGATTAAGGAATAAGGGGTGAATATGCCTATCCAACAGCTGTCGTTGCCCGGAGTCACCCCCCGTGTGAATATGCACCCAAACCAAAGGGGGTTTAAGGGGGATTTTAATTTAGATAGATAGATAGATAAATGTGTTGGACCCAATGGTTGTGTTAATTAATGTCAATGGTAGTTATGTGTTAGTTGTTAATGTCAATGGTTGTTATGTGTTGGGAGATTTAATTTTTATATGTTGGATGTTAATGGTTTGTGTTGCAAAAAATTTTTTTTGGCCCCTTCGGGGCCTTAAGGACGCCACCCCTTGGTGACAAAAATTTTAGAATTCAAACCAGAAAAAAATAGAATTCATTTGAGGCTTTCATCACCTGTAGCTTTTGAATTTGATCACAATAAAACAAATAGAACATAAGTAAAAATTACCATAAAGATAGAGCAGATTGATCCCATTATTCTGAAAGTCATAAAGTTTGCAATACAAAGAAAACCCCCTGTTATTATACTACATATTGTTACTTCCGCTACAACTATTTCTCTTTCACAATGACACCATTGTTTATCAATCCATATGATTTTGGATGCTCCATCTCTAGCTTAAAGGTAATGCATGATTCACCTTATGGTTCGATTAAAGTTCCAAACCTACAATATAAATGCATTCTTGTGGCCACTGTTTGACTGATCTGCGTGACATGGAAAAGGGCGTGGAATAATTCGCCTGTTGTGTGCATAAGAATCCGTTTGTTGATTGAAGCTAAAGGCTGGCTGCTATGAACAATCCGGCAGCCAAGAATATCCAAGAGTTGGAAGCAAACAGAGGGCCTAAACTTGAATCTGCAGCAAATCTTAGGAAGGAAACAAAAGGGAGTTTTGCAGCACTACATTGTAGAATCAGGAAACCAATACCTTGTAAAAAAAACATTATGCTAACTGAAGAAACATTAAAAAACAAATACCTTTGTAAGTGTGAGCAAAAAATCCATCTCGTGGTAGTAAAATCCACTCCGGCAACAAGAATCCAAGAGGGCAAGTACACATGCATATGCACACATGCACACACATGCACATGCACTTGCACTTGCACATGCACAATACACATGCACATGCACACACATTCACATGCATGTGCACATGCATACACATGCGCAGTGTTCATGCACAAACACATGCAGAGAAAGACAACAACCCTCGGATTGTTCCACCCAACGAAAATCAACGGCCCATAAAGGGTGCACTCTAGAAATACTATTTAGTACACCTCAACGAATACAACAACGAAATCATAGAAAAACCATGTGAAAAAACGTATAAAAATCTAAAAGTAACCCCCTGTTATTGTGCTACATATTCATCAGTTTGCTTTCCAAGTTTTAAAGGATGCCATGGTTAATCCTCCTGTTCTGCGTTTGCCAAAGTTTGGTCTACCTTACTTGTTATGTGTTGATGCAAGTGGTATGGCTTTGGGCGAAGTTTTGATGCAGGATGGTCATCCTATTGCTTATGAGGTCGGAAGTTTTCTGACAAGGAAAGTAGATCTAGTATTTATGATAAAGAATTTCTAGCTGTCATTTATGCTTTGAAAGTGTGACGACACTATATTTTAGGGTCGACGGTTCATATTTTGACTGACCATCAAAGCATTAGATGCTCGGAAAGGAAAGTGAAATGGGTTGTTTTTATGCAACAATATGATTTCTCCAACGACTATCATTTTGGTAAAGAGAATGTTGTATCGGACGCTGTAAGCTGACATTTTGTTGTTTGTTCTCTCTCTATAGTACAATCCATCCATTGGCAAGAGCCATTGTATGCCGCTGACCATGGTTATACGGAGATGTGGTTATTGGTTCAAAGTGGAAATGCTTAGGGGTATAAGATCGTTAATGGGTTCTTATACAAAGGTCCAAAGCTATGCATTGTTCGTGACTTTAGACCACTTGTTCTTAGGAAGGTCCATGATATGCCTATTGTTGGGCATTGTGGCATGGGGAGGTGATCTCGGCAAAGATTAAACCATATTTTGTGTGGTCTGGATTGTAGAGAGATGTCTTCCTTCCTATTAGTCATTGTGTGACTTGCCAATGGATAAAGAAAGCGAGCAAGAAGCCTCTTGGTGTTCGTTTATCCTTACGTATTCAGGAAGCGAAGTGGACGCCGATTATTATAGATGTTATTGTCGGTTTTTCCACAAGTCCTCGCAAGAATATTGGCAATTGGATGGTTGTTTGGACAATTTGAATAAGTTGACAGCTTATACTGCAGCTATGCTCTTTATCAAGAAGATGTTTAGGCTACATAGGTTGCCTAAAGGTATTGTATCTAATTATAATACAAAGTATACCAGTAAATTCTGTAAGGCATTACTTATGCAGTTGAGAACTGAGTTAAGGTTCTTTATTACAACTGATGGACAACCTGAGGTGGTGAACAAGGTTATTTGTTCCATCGTAAGAGGGTTTGTCAAGGAACATCAAGGTCATTCAAAAGAGTATTTGCCTATAACTGAATTTGTATACAATAATGCCTATCAGTCTACCATAAAGATGACACATGTTCAGACCATCTATGGTTAGCCTGTGCGGAACACACTTTTTGGAGTGTGTAAGGATGTTCCAGATGCTGATGATTTAGTTATTGAGCATAAGGATCTCATGGACTTGCTTCACGCTCCTATTCGAGATGCTCAGGATTATTTTGCCAAGAAATCATCTAAGTGGTAGTTGCCAATGGTTTTTAAGAAAGGAGATTGGATATGGATAAGGATCCATAAAGGACACTTTAAGAAAGGTGCGCACAAGAAAGGTCTTAAGTGTCAACTCCATTTCCATGGACCATTTCAAGTTATAAGTGGTCAAGGAGAGCACATGTATGATAGAAAATGTTAGAAAATGTATGATATAGTGAATGTATAATTCCTAAAAGCTTATCAAGGTAAAAACTTACCTCCAATTGAGAGGTTAAGTGAGCCAGAATTGATTAGTATTTCCAAAGTTCTAGAATCAGGAAACAATTTTGGAAGACAAAATCCACTAGTGGTTCAAGACAATATTTGGTTAAGTGCGCTCACAAACCTTTGGAGGACGCTTCATGGGTGCGTTGCAATGTTTTAGAAGCTTATCCGGATATTCTTAGGGAATATAAAGATCGGAAAGCAAAGGAAGCTGAGAGACAAGAGGAAGTCCAAGCACAGGCTTCTACTAGCCGGCCTAAGCGAGGGCCAAGGAAGGATTATGCTCGGATGGCTAAAAGTATTTAGACACCCTTTTGCAGCAGAGGACTGCTGCAATGTCAAGAGGGGGGGAATGCTATATGCTAAGGACATGGAGTCCAAAGATGGCTTTTAGTCCAAAAGGGCTTTTAGTCCAAAAGGGGGCCTATGGTCCAAAGAGGGCTTTGGTCCAAAGATAGACCAAAGGGGCGTGCATGCTATATAGTAGCTAGTAGCTCGGGGGAGAGCTCTGAGGCGGTTGTGTTCTAGCTGAGAGCTCGTGGTTGGGTGGTGAGATAGCATGCCACGTCAAGTGTCTATTTTAGAGAAGCGGCAGATTGGCTATGCCGGAAGGGCCGGAAGGAATTGATCCTGAAAACCCATTCTTTTGCATTCTCACTCTCTGCAAGCTCTTGCATCCTCCAAATTCTGTCGGAGTAGATCCTGTTAAACGATCTGAAAATAAAACGAGCTTGTGCAGCTTGCCTGCACTGCAGAGGTTCGCCGGAATTGATCCTGTAAAAAAAAAATTGGTAGACAAATCGATCACTGTTACATTGGACTTCAGCCCTAAATTTGCCGGAATAGTTCCTGTCAGCTGATTCATACACAGTGCCAACGTTTGCAATCTCTGGGCAATTCTGCACCGGATTGAGGGATTGATTCCGTCAGATCGTTGGAGAAAAGATTAAGAATCTCCAGCTTCTATAGATTTCCCAATTCCGGCGGAATGGTGCTATGCAGAGTATTGTTGCTGAGATCAAGAGAAACCAAATTTGACAAATTTCCAAGACTTGAAGGGATCGAACCAGACAAATTATTGGTGAAGAGAAACAGATATTCAAGCTCTTGCAGATTGCCCAGCTCCGGCAGAATGGATCCGGACAGATTGTTGAACACCAAATCTAAATGATTCAAGTGTTAGAATTCAAGCTGTACCTTTAGAGTACATTGATGTACATTAGATACATTGATGTACATTAGAGTACATTAGAAGTATATATGTACATCTCTGGCCTTTGGCCTTCTGTTTCCGGCTGTTGGCCTTTCAGTGCCATTCATTCCATGTATTTATAGATTACATGCAATACAGAGAACATCCAGATTGTTCCTATTCTATTCCTATTGTGTCTCTTCCATTCTTGCTTCCGCATTGGCTCACTCTGTGCTGCAGGTTTGTATCAGTCCATAGCTGATACGTTTTCCAACATGGTATCAGAGCCTATTGGCATGTAAAGGGAAGTTCGGCAATAGAGGAACTTGGGAGAACAATTCTGGAAGAATACTTATCTGAGTGAGCAAGAGAAGGTCATGGAGACCAGATCTGTATCAGCAATTCTGAAGCCACCTATGTTTGATGGCAAAGGGTTTCAAGGCTGGAAGAAATCCATGAAGTTATATCTAATGGCAGAGGATGTCTAGGATATAGTGGATGGGTCTGAAACTAAACCAGAGAATGCTGGGACAGCAGCTCAAATCAAGCTTCAAAAGGATTGGCAGCGCCGTGATAATAGAGCAATGGCTTGCATATGTATGTGTCTTTCCAGAGCCATAGTCATGCAAGTAGATGTGGATCAGGGCAGCTATTCTCTTTGGATTTGGCTTGAAGATAAGTATGGCACCAAAACAGAAGGTGAAGTTATGCATTTGTATACACAGATTAGGAATTGCAAGTATGTGGAAGGAGCTGATCTGAATACACACATAAATCAAATGAAGGAGATGTTTGATATGTTGGCAGCAGCAGATTCCAAGTATGCAGTTCCAGAGAGGCAACAAAAGCTCCAGTTATATGCTTCTCTTCCCAACTCATGGGAAAACTTTGTTGATTTCTTGACAGCTCAAAGTAGTCTTTCATGGGATGACGCCGTCTCTAAGCTTTTGCAGAAAGAGATGCGCTTGAAAGACAAAGTGGAGGATTCCAAGCCATCACAAGCCATGCTTGCACGAGGGAGGCAAGATAAGAAGCCTCATTATAAAAAGCAATCAGATGGGAAGGTGGAAGGATCAAAAGGAGCACGTCCGAAGAAAGTTTATGCCAAGAGAGGGCAATGCAGGAACTGTTTTGAATATGGTCACTATGACGTCGATTGTCCGGAGGGAAAGAACAAATCAGAGAAAGCACACCTAGTTGAGGCACAAGTCATCAAAGGAGAGGCTTCTCTTGTTATCCAATCAGACCGGAGTCTCAGAATTAAAGGGGAGGCTTCTGTTGTGGAAACAAGTGCATGTACTGCTGCTGGAAAGAAGGTTCTTACAGTGGATTCTGCATGCACATCAGTGATGTTGAAGGATAGGGATCTATTCTCAAGTTATCAAAATGACAAAAGTCTGGTGCAATTGGGAGATCATAGTGAAATTGAAGTGTAAGGAAGTGGACAATATCATTTCACGCTATTGAATGGTGAAAATACGGTACTTCCAGAAACCTTACATGTCCCCGAATTGCGGAAAAACCTTTTGTCAGTTGCATGTGCAGCAAATGCTGGTCTGCAAATTTTCTTTGATGATAAGGAAGTTCTTTTCTTGAAGAATGCACGGATTGAAGGGGATGTAGTGGCCAAGGGCTCAAGACATGGCAATTTGTATGAGCTGGAGGTGTCTAATCCAAATCAGGCCCTAGTCGTATCAGCAAAAGAGAAGGAGAAAGTGCTACTTTGGTACAAAAGGTACGGTCACGCTAATGTTCAAGCTTTAAAAATAATGCAGCAGAAGAACATGGTTCATGGAATGAAGATAACTATGAAGGCAGACCCGGATCTTTGTGAAGCATGTATCCTTGGTAAGCACCCTCGCAGATCATTTGCAAGTGTAGGCAGCAGAGCTAAGCAAGTGCTGGAGCTTATCCACTCAGATCTTTGTGGACCAACAGAGGTGTCTGCGTGCCTTGGTAAGGCAGTATATTTCATCACGTTTATTGATGATTTTAGTCGGAAAACAATCGTCTATTTTCTAACCAAGAAAAGTGATGCTCTTGAGGCTTTTAAATTGTATAAAGCATGTGTAGAGAATCAGACAGGGAGGAAGATCAAGCAATTGCGCACTGATGGTGGTGGAGAGTATCTTAGTGATCTCTTCCATGATGCATGTGATCAGGCAGGGATTCCGTGTCAATGCACAACGAGGGCTACTCCTCAACAAAACGGTGTTGCGGAGAGGAAGAATCGCACTTTGTGCAATGCGGCAAGAAGTATGCTTGCTGAAAGTCATTTGCCAAAGTATTTTTGGGCTGATGCAATTGCTGCAGCAGTTCATGTGCAAAACAGATTGACCACAGTTGCCTTGGATAATGAGATGACTCCAGAAGAAGCTTGGTCTGGAGAGAAACCGAATGTTTCTCATTTGCGCACATTTGGATGTACCGCTTATGTACATGTTCCTGAGCATTTGCGCAGAAAATTTGATGCCCGTAGCACGAAATGCACTTTCATTGGCTATGCACCTAATCATAAAGCATACTTGTTGTGGGATCAAGAGCGGAGAAAGGTATACACCAGCTCAGAAGTAGTTTTTGATGAGTCAAATTCTATGTGTATTGATCCACTTGCAGATGGAAACTTCATTCAAGACAAATATCTTGTTCTTGATGATCCTCCACTCATTGAGCTTCAAGATTTGAGGCTGGACCAGCAGCAAGATGTGCCTTTGCCAGCAGATGTGCAGCAACCCATCAATGATGATCCACCTCATAATCAAGTTCTTCCTGATCCTCGGCTCATTGGAATGCCCCCTCCTCCTGATCAACCGTTGTCACCACGTAGCAGAACACCTTCTCGTAAAGTTCTTGAAAATGCTGAACTTAGTTTGGTTGAATGGTGTTGCTTGGCACTACAAGGTGAACCAGCAAGCATTGAGGAAGCATGGGCTTCCTCCGAAGCTCCACATTGGAAACGGGCAGCTGAGGTAGAGCTCGCATCCATGGATGCAAACCAGGTATGGAAACTTGCTGATTTGCCCATTGGGCGCAAAGCAGTGGATTGCAAATGGTTATTCACGAAAAAGTACAAGGCTGATGGCAGCCTTGACAAGTATAAGGCTAGGCTAGTTGCTCGAGGTTTCAGCCAAGTCAAAGGTCTTGATTATGATGAGACATTTTCACCGGTCGTGAGAATGAATAGCTTGCGTGTCTTGCTTGCCTTAGGAGCCAAATTGGATTGGGAAATTCATCAAATGGATGTGGATACGGCATTTTTGAATGGAGATCTTCTTGAGGACATCTATATGCTGCAACCTCCAGGTTTTGAAGTACATGGGCAGGAAAACAAGGTATGTAAACTCCGGAAGGCCATTTATGGCTTAAAGCAGGCATCTCGGGTTTGGTACAAGAAGTTTGATGATGCACTTAAGCATGAAGGATTTCAGGTTGCTACAACAGATTCTAATGTCTACATCAAGTGCATGGGAGGTATGTATTTGATTTTAGTGCTATATGTGAATGATATGCTTGCAATGGGCAACAATCTTCTTGATGTTCAAGCACTTAAATCTAAACTAGCTAGCAGGTTTAAGATGAAAGATTTGGGTGCAGCTAGCTCTTTCTTGGGTATGCAGATACATCGTGATAGGAAGAAGAGGCTAATTCATATCAGCCAACCTCGGTATGCTGAATTTTTACTTGAGCAATTTCGCATGGCAGATTGTAAGCCTGTTTCCACGCCAATGGAAGCTGGCCTCAAATTGTTTGAAGATGAACCTGTTTGTGATAATGTGCGCCATCTTCTACCATATAGGCAAAATTTTGTTGGGAGTTTGATGTATCTCATGACCATAACACGACCTGATCTTTATTTTGCTGTGATTGCATTGAGTCAGTTTAACCATTGTTATGAGTTAAAGCATTGGCAGCTAGCAAAGCGTGTTCTTCGCTATTTGCAAGGAACAAAAGAGTATGGAATCTGTTGTTGTGATAACGGATCAGCAAGTCTTCATGCATTTATCGATGCAAGTTGGGGCAACAACAGGGATTCTCATTCCACTACTGTAGCACATGCATGTTTTATGGAGGTGCGTGAGGGTCGGATCAGCAAAAAAAAGCAATCTGTTGTAGGCCGATCTTCAGCAGAGGCGTAATACATTGCCTTGTCTACCGGGAGTTGCGATCTTATTTGGTATGACCACTTGCTTAATGATGTTGGTATTTCTCGCCAAGCAAAGAACCTATTCATGTTTACGTGGACAACCAAAGTTGCATGAAAATGGCAGAGCTTACCGTGACATCATCCCCTGACAAAGCACATTCCAATTCATTATCATTATATCCGTGATCCGGTGGAGAAAGCCATCATTTCATTAATCTATTCACCCAATCGGTGCAATGGTGGCGATATCTTTACGAAGCCAATCGGGCACACAAAAGTTTGTACCAGCTTTAGATCAAGACTTGGTGTTATACCATTGCAGTAGCTTCAGATTATCCAGCTTGAAAGGGGAGTGTTAGAATTCAAGTTGTACCTTTACAGTACATTGATGTACATTAGATACATTGATGTACATTAGAGTACATTAGAAGTACATATGTACATCTCTGGCCTTTGGCCTTCTGTTTCCGGCTGTTGGCCTTTCAGTGCCATTCATTCCATGTATTTATAGATTACATGCAATACAGAGAACATCCAGATTGTTCCTATTCTATTCCTATTGTGTCTCTTCCATTCTTGCTTCCGCATTGGCTCACTCTGTGCTGCAGGTTTGTATCAGTCCATAGCTGATACGTTTTCCAACACAAGCTTTTCATGAGCCCAAAACTTGCCGGAATGCTTCCTGTTAGCTTGTTATAACCCAAATAAATCCACTCGAGCTTGGAAAGGAAATGAACCTGATCAGGAATACTGCCCTCGAGAAGTTTTCGGGCGAGGGTGAGATATTCAAGCTGCTTATATTGGAAATCTGTGGAGGGATTTTTCCATCTGGCAGATTTCCGCCCACATCAAAATATTTAAGTTTAGGAAATCTGCCCACCGAAGCAGGGATTTTTCCTTCCAACGAATTTATCGACAGGTCCAAAACCTTCAACTCCGGCAGACCCACAAGCTCATCCACCGGAATCTGCCTACCAAAGTTGTTGTTGCTCAGATTCAGATGCGAAAGATGCACACAATTCACCAGCTCCGGTGGTATGGATCGTGAGAAATTGTTGTTTGCCTGTTCAATCTGTAGTATTTGAATTTACGATCAATCAGCTTTCTGGGGCTATATCTCTGCCAGCGGCGCAGATCGATCTTAGAAAGTTAGTTCTTGGAATCCCTATCTAGCAATCGCCATAGCTTGGCATATCTCGGAGGCCTCTTTTAGCTTGGCATATCTGACTGAGAGGCGCCTTTTAAGGAGTTCCTATAGCACAATTTCGCATTAAAAAAAAGTACACATGCCACGTGGCACAATTCGAGCCATCTATGTTTGATACATAACATACATACTTACATAATAATTTTCTGAACATATATAAGTATTAATAGGACGATTCTTGAGAATATTTTTCGGCATTCATCTGGTCCGTCCATAGGGATAAGAGCAAATTTTTGTCGTTCGTTTTAAGGTCACTGGGTCGAATTGACTTATCTCTCAGCAGCAAGCAGCGGTTGGATTCGAGATCAAAGAACAGCTGGGCAGCGGCAGATGGCAGAATCAGAGGCAGCAGCAACAATCGTGGCAGAATCGTGAGCAGAAACTTGCCGATATAGCCATAACCTGTGATGTATAAATAGGTCGAACTCAGTAGCGATGTTTCAGAAGCAGATTTCAAAGTTTTTTTGGTCAACAAAGCTTTACTGTGAATTTCTTAGTTTGCTGTAGCAGAGAAGTCAGATTACGATTGGGAAAGGTATGCTCTCTCGTCCAGATCTGTAGAGTATGTCTTCACTGGATTGTGCATGCAATTCTCTACTCTAATAATTTGCTATATACCTCTGGATATGGTGCAAAGCAGTCCAGGAAACTTCAAAGACGGGAGATGGGCAGGCAAAATGAGCCCGCTTCTTGATTTTGATGTTCTTGCTCTGAATCATCCTCTGCTGGCCGGAATAAATCAAAGTCTTCTGCGCTTTTTGGAGATGGATCACAAAAGACTTAATGAGGAGTTTTGACGGCTTAG
The DNA here is from genome assembly GCA_021234155.1 of Isoetes taiwanensis. Classification (NCBI taxonomy): domain Eukaryota; kingdom Viridiplantae; phylum Streptophyta; class Lycopodiopsida; order Isoetales; family Isoetaceae; genus Isoetes; species Isoetes taiwanensis. The sequence continues at coordinate 712,438 of JAJEKV010000064.1, forward strand.
ACTTGAAGAAAACTCTGTCGTGGAAATTTGAAGGATGGAATCAGTTGCGAGGATCTCCTTTTTTCCTGGTCCGAACAGATAATGTGTGATGCGTCCAAGTTTTTATGGTAAATCCTGGAAAGACTTTGTGGACCCGTAAATTATCTTAGGGTTTTGATCATGCGGAAAGATCTTTGATATTTGATATGGAGCATCAACGTACAACCTGGGCATTATTTCAGGGGCCTCAAGGTCATAATCCTCTCGCATATCACTGGTACAACGTTGAAGAAGAAATCCTTGAAATGAAGATGAAAGTAAAACAATACCGATTGTGTCAATAAGCAATGTGTAGTGAGACGCAGAATTTGAAAATACTGATGTTCTTGGGCATTCCTAGATGGATTTCATGTTACTGGTATTTATCAGATAATTAACTCACATGTTCCTTCCGGCAAGTCTTATTGAGCAAGTTTTTCCTTGAAAAATGGTTGGAGGTAGTAACATTTGTCTCTAATTATCCTATTGTTTAAATTTGGGTTTTTTTTTTTTTTTTTTTTTTTTTTTTGTGTATGCATGCTGCTTGTTGGCTCTTCCCAATCAAGTTTACAAGAGGGTAACTTTATAGTAATCCAAGGTATCTCGGAGTGCATATTCACCTTTGGATAGATTCAATGAGATAATTATCTTCGGGATAATGAGATATCCAATAAGACAATTTTCTTGCAGTGCAAGTTCGTCTCTAGGTAATTTTAAGGGCCATGGGCCAAGTGTTATATATATATTTTTTGGCATGAAATTGCTTGATGAAGCTTTTAAGCTTTTGTTACTATTATATTAAAATGTATGCATGCATTTGTTCTTAATGCATGTTGGACATGCAGGCGTCAACATGCATATCTTCTTAATGTTTTCCTTTTGTTCATAGAGACTTAGGTGAGCTTGGAACTTGGCAACGGATGTTGACCGGATCAAAGATTAACTGAGGTTGAAGAAATGAACCCAAAAACATAAGATTTCTAGTTCTTTTGGAATTTGAGGCAGGTTTACAAGGTTTACATGCTGTAGCTTTACTCTTTAATATGCTGCCAAGGTAATCAGCTGCATGTTGATGTTTTGCTGTTACAAGTGGTTTTTGACAGTTGCATACCCTATAAGATACTATATTTTGTCTCGTTATTGACTGTTAGTACTTCCCCATTGCTGAAAATGGAATCTCTACTATATGGAACTATCATTTGGAACAAATGAATCCTCTTGTTATGCATTTGTTACCTTTATTTTAAGCATGGAACATTGGTCATTGTGACTGAAAGTGTAAAACCAGAAACTGATTATTTTATGAATAATATGGTTATTGCAGAAAAGTTTTTTAGACCTCTATCTTTCATATTTTGGTCTTAAATAGTGGTTATGGTATAAAGGTTAAAACTTGTAACAAGTAATCTTGAACAAGTAATGCAAATGCTTGCAAAAGTTAAGCATTATATCATGGATTATTGACCAGTAGGTACAATGACTTTGGAATTAGGAATCTAATTTGTTTGGTTATATGATAACATTAATGCTGTACACCAGGAAAGAATGGTACCATCTTGGACTTAACGGTTCTTGTATGGCCAGATAAGACAGCAAAGGGATTGACCAATGCTGATGTTTGTGCTAGTGTAGACTAGTTCAAGCCGGGTTTTTTTTTTTTTTTTTTTTTTTTTAGCACACCAGCCCTACCGGGCCTACAGCCTTTCCTCAAATTCTAGCCTATCCACGTGTAATTTCCATCTCATCAAAATCTGATGTGCCTTATTTTCCACCGTCAGATCTTTGCTTCTACAAATCTAAGGCCAGGGAAATTAGATAATAGCCTGAAAATAGGCACGGAGATGGAAGAAGCCACGGAATAACTTCCCATTGCGTGGAGTTGCTCTTCCTCGGGAGCTTGAAGTGCTCGGCCAGAAGTTTTTCAAGGGAACGGCCAGAAGTTTTTCAAAGGGAACGAGGGCAAAATGATTTGTTGTCCAGACAAAGAAACCCCATCTCTTCCCGATTTGCCCTCCGCCATAGCCAACTCTAGCGCCTCCTTTCTTCAAGATCACAGCATTCAAGATCCATAAGTCTTAAAAATTTGTATCAATCTCCTACCGCCTTTTCCCAAATCTTTTGTCGCTTCCCACGTTGTTTGCGATTTTTTTTCGAATTGGAACCATGTCCGGTTGTGGATACCCGCCTCGAGTAAAGAAGATCGCATCAAGTTAGATGTTTGCCGTGTCAGAGCGCGGCTATGGCACAACATTATGATGCGACCCATCACGATCTTTGGAGCAGATTCTAGAGATAAGAGGCGAAATTGTTTTGAGCATGTGCACCAGTCCGTAGATGCGGCTATGACGTTACTACATTTTACCATGCTCTTTCATCGCTTTTAAGGCATTGCGGCCAAGTATAAAGACGTTTAAGTTCTTTGTCGCCTGTAACCCAATGCTGATGTTTATGCTAGTGTAGACTAGTTCAAGCCGGGGTTCTCTTTTTTTTTTTTTTTTTTTTTTTTTTTATATACTTGGGCTGGTCTCCCTAGATGTATGGCTTAAATTTGTACACTAGGGTATCAATGTACATAGTATAGCAGTTAATGTCCTCTTTGGGTTGCAAATAAGATTAACTTATACCTTCACATGATGGAGTTTGGTAAAATAAATAATGGTTAATCGTTGATATAAGTTAAAAATGCAAAGTTTAGGGTTTTTTCTCCACGTTACTCTACCTGTAACTCAAGTAGCAGGCTGATGGGAGGCGTCTGGTTCCCCGAGCCCATTACGTGATGTGAGACCAGGCAGTGGCAGGGTCGGATATGGAAATCCACTTACATTCCGTGTCTGGCACATATGGTGAGATCTTCTGACCTAAATTAGGTGTTTAGCTTAGCAGCATATAGGCTTTACGGGCAGATCGATGAGCTTTCATTTATAAACTCCGGCTGGCTTTAATCACATGAGGCACTGGCTCACATGCTTTAACTGCATTGGCATCACTTCAAGCATCTTAGGTGCCGTTGTATTCATGGTCCTTGGGCGGGAAAATCTTCACTAAGGGATGTCTGCATATTACTTAGAATATGATTCAGATGGTTGCCCATACAGTCCAGATAGTGTGACCACTCTTGAGGAGGAGTGGCTTGAAGCGGAGTTCCAAGCCTGTCTCGGGGATAACTGGTCTGATAATAGACTCATGGAGGCCGGGAGGAACATAGGGATCAAACGTCCCTGGATTAACCATCAGGGCAATGATGCTCACAAGCAAAATTATGCTGGAAGGCAGAGTCATGACACTGGAAAGCAGGGTAATTCCAGCTATAGAAATACCGTCCCAGATACATAGGAAGGGGACAATGAGTTTGAACCCGAGGACTCTCAGGTCTGATCATGCTATGCATTTTGGATCTCAATACATTATTTAATGTGGGCTGCTCCATAATAATGTGGGCTGGTCCCATAGGCCGATTGGTCTCAGTGGACGATAAAAAAACTATTCTATTCTATTCTAATAAACCTAGCTGGTTCAGGATCAATCAATACTTGGGTTTGATTTAGATGTACTAACACGGGTCTCTGCATACAAATGGCTAAGATATGGTCATACTACTGGTTTAATATTTACGTCCTGTGTAATCCAGTGATGCTTTAGATATTGCATGGATGTTTTAAATCAATACACAGGTTTTAGAACTGTTTTTCAGTTATCTTTATTGATTTTTAAGTTGTATATGCATTGTTTATAGCTTGGAATGAATTTGAGGGAAAAAGGTAACAATAGGTGACCAACGAAGAGCTGAGAAACCTAATGTACCTTTTGGCCCCTCACTCATTACCAAATTCTTGCTAATGTTGTGTTGGTTGGCTGCAAGTACCAGTTTCTCTTCCTATTGTTTCCTTTTTTCGATGTCAAGTTCGTGTCCTGGCAATAATATGGATAATATTGGTGGCATCTCTTGCTCTCGCACTCATATGGTGTTTACAAAAGGTTCTATGAAAGGGAAGACTCATTAGCCCATACTCATTAATATTTTGACTCAAAGCTCTGGCTGATTAGGAATTCTATGGTATCTTCATATTTCCATGCTTTCTGATTTATATGGCCAGCATTTTGTGATAACTGCTCTGCACAAACGACTCTGTTAACAGAGTCATATGTACTCAAATGTTTCACCTATCTTTATTTAATGAATCCACTATTTTTCTTACTGCATACTATGTTGTATTTGCATTGGTCACTGGTCAATATACAATCCAAACAATGTAGGAGACAGAGGGCATCATTGCAGACCCTGATACTGCTGTGGAATGGCTGGCTTGTCAGATGCAATTGAGTTGAACATGTCTCGTACAACCTGTATAGCGCATTATGCAAATCTACAGGGACCTCTGATCTTGCAATCTTGCCCACCCCCCTTAAACCCCCTTTGGTTTGGGTGCATATTCACACGGGGCGTGACTCCGGGCAACGAGAGCTGTTGGATAGGCATATTCACCCCTTATTCCTCAATCTACACCATACGAAAAAGTTCCTCGCTTGTGGGGTATGCAAGTACAAAATTTGCTATAATGTATAACAAGATTCACAAAATACTATAAGATTTCAAGCGAAATACTATGGTGTTGATTTCAGACGTGCAAAAATACAATTATGAGGGCTCTCACGCCCTACGCCACCCCCTCGTGTGAATATGCACCCAAACCAAAGGGGGTTTAAGGGGGATTTTAATTTAAATGTGTTGGACCCAATGGTTGTGTTAATTAATGTCAATGGTAGTTATGTGTTGGTTGTTAATGTCAAAGTGTGTTAGTTGTTATGTGTTGGGGGATTTAATTTTTATATGTTGGATGTTAATGGTTTGTGTTGCAAAAAAGTTTTTTTTACAAAATACTTGCTAGGGTCTAATCTAGCAAATACTATACTTCAAGAACTAAACCTAGTTAGAAATTGAGAATTTGTCTGTCCTGGTTTAAACCAGGCCCACACCCTTCATCTGGCACACACATATGGTGAGGTATATTACCCCTAGCATTGAGAGGTTGTCTGCCCTGGTAATACCAGGCCCATATCTTAAAACTGGTATAAGTGTAAACAGAGGTAACACAGCTCAAATCAAACTTAATTTACGTTCAATAAATGGTGTGCAGGGTAGGGAGCTGAAATATCAAACCCCAAAACCCTGTTGCCACCATTTACAAACGGATATGAATACAACATACATTGGTGTTACGAACAAGGAGGCTAAAAAATCAAACCTCAAAGTGCATGTTCCCTTTGTATGGTTGTATTCTCCTGTTTATGCATATTCCGTAACTAAACATCATATTACGTAGAGAGTGAAACACCAAACCCTGGACCAACAATCACTAAGTACTTGTTCAACCAGATCAGAGAATAAACAGCAATCATTCATAAGCTGCCTAAGTGAATATTCATATATTTGGAACATGTAGAATATTAAGTCATGAACGAACCATGCTAAATCAGCAGCAGAAAGTGACTAGTACATGTTTCTCAATGACAAAGGTCAATTCAATAACTGGAGCAAGAAACATGAGACTGTATAATGTGAACATCAACAGATATAACTGCAATGATCTATTAAGACGAAGACCATGTTTTCAAAATTGTTTTTAGCTTTTTTATTTTTTATATTTTGATACAAACCAAAGTTCCAGTAGATATAGGAAAATATCTAGATGTTCCAGCCAAGATAAAGATAATATACCGTGTAGTAAAGCCTGTAACAGTGTATTTTCAAGTACTCACCATTTCAAAAACAGATTACTACCCTAGGAAGTGTAAAGAGATTTAAGTAATCAGCATAATAACGTGTAGAGTTTCGAGGCGCCTTCGGGGCCTTAGGGACGTCCCCCCCCGGTGTGACAAAAATTTTAGAATTCAAACTAGAAAAAAAACTAGAATTCATTTGAGGCTTTCATCACCTGTAGCTTTTGAATTTCATCACAATAAAACAAATAGAACATAAGTAAAAGTTACCATAAAGATAGAGCAGATTGATCCCATTATTCTGAAAGTCATAAAGTTTGCAACACCCATACACAAACATTTTTCAACTGGAATTTAACAGCAACCTTTGGCCTCCATGGATTCTTGTGGTGAGAAACCAAAGTGGGAAACTTTTCTGCTTGTTAGCACAAGGATCTAGAAGCCTTGGAATTTGCTTAATAACTGCCTCAAAATCTAAAAATGCATGGTAATTTTTTGCAAGCTTCATTTGGAATGAGCCATAAAACAATATCCAATAGCGCAATCCTGTATTAATCAGCTGGTAGGATGTGAAAGCCTACCAAACCCGGCCGAAAAAATGTTGTTTCGGCATAGATAACTTTACCAAACATATCCATATTATACACTATCAAAAACACTACAAGAGAAAGGTGCTCATATCGTCAAGTGTTACATCAAAATTCTTGACACAAATGGGATCTTTTAAACTCCATATATTGTCACATTTTTGTCACTATGCTGCCATATTCATTTGCCACAAAGTTGTCACCGTAGCGTCAACTATTATGACAAGATTGTGGCATGTTTAGCTGTCAAAATCTTAGACGCAAGGGAAATTTCTAACACAATTAAAGCAACATTGCAACGGCAAAGAGTCAAGATGACATTGATATTATTACAAGCATTGTAACAAGCTTATTATCAATATATTATCAGGTCTATTGGCATCATAGGAACAAAATTGTAGTAAGTACTTGAGAAATAGCAAGAGACATTTCAACATAATTGTGACAAGCTAATAACAACCATGATTTAGTTTATTTATTCAAATTACAACAAATTGTAAGGCTCAAATTGTGCAGCTTTGCATCAACCATTGTGTCAAAAGTACAACAAATTGTAAGGCTCAAATTGTGCAGCTTTGCATCAACCATTGTGTCAAGTCTTATCAAAGTATGCAACGAATTTTAAGGTTCAAAGTTTTGTACTTTGCATCAAATAGTGAGTGAAGCCTTGTGTCAAAATAGGCATCTTTCTAGTAATAAAATAAACAACAAAGTTTATGACAAGAAAACCATTTGTTTACTTCATAATAATGCTCATGGCAGTTTAAAAAAAATGCTCATGGCAGAGATGACATGCTGAAAGAAATAAGTTCTAAAGGTTTTAACAAATGCTCATGGCGCTTTTAATAAAATGCTCATGGCGTAAAATGACATCTTGAAAGAAATAAGTTCTAAAACGAAGGCAATATTTTAATTATCTCCATCTCCATGATCGTCTTAGTGTTGTGGATCGCCACAGCCTTCACCAACACCATTCTTCTCTACCGCATTCTCCATTGTTCTCCTGTTATCCACATTCATAATACATAATATCAGATCTCTCAAATATAGAAACAAGGAAATTAATGTGTGAACTAGAAGCAAACTGAGCAGCAGAATAAGAAGCAAACTGAGCAGCAAGGTAAGAAAAAAAAGGTGGTGGTGGTGAAGAAACTGTGCTCCTGCCTCAATGTTGATGTTCTTAACAAGCACCATGAAACTGCCATGTCTGATCCAACACTGAGCAAGGGATTGAACAGAGGAATAGGGACTATTTTAGCTGGATTGGCAGCTTTGGGAGTGGACTATCTAGCAGGCCTGACTGGAGATGTCTCAAAGATAATTATAATCTGCTTGGCAGTGTTCTTCTTTGGTATTACTCTCTACCCTTTGGTTTGTGCTTCAGTCAACACTTCTTTGATTAGATGGAATGGTTAAATTGTCTCTTATGTGTTACTATGATAATGATGGATACTTTGATTGTGATTGTGTCCTCTCTTTCTGTTCATCCTGTGTGTCTGGGGCTAAAGGGAGGGTAGAGACCTGAAAGCTTCCTAGAAGTAGAGATGTTTCTAGCTAGAACCCTTAAGACCCAGTCTATGCGGCATGCGCACAACCCACCTGGCTTTGGATGCTATGATGAGATTCAGCACCAAATAACGAGTATGATGGTGAATTGGGGGGTGGGGTCTTTCTTAGCTTGGCTACAGGACTCCTATAGTGTGCTAGGCAAGCCGGTCCTTGAATAAGCCGGGTATGGGTCTAAAACTCCCTGGGTCACAGGAGACATGCCTATATGGATGTCCTGGACTCGAACGGGCGCAGAGAGCCGGCCTTTAGACTGAGGGGACTAAGTGGGGTACGGATGCAGGGGTCACTGAGTTAGTGGCACGTGTTCTCTAGCACACCCAAGGATTCGTCATGCTCGGGGAGGGGACGCCTCCCTGATCTGCCTCATCGAACCGGGGAGATGCAACCCGGAGTAGTCGCATAGGGTGATTCCATGGGATTGCATCTTCGAAGGGCTACAATCATGCCATAGCATGTTTCAGCCCATCTGTAAAGTGTGCACAGGAGGGGCGGATGGAATGGACAACCCTATCCATTATTCTATCTCTGTCTGCTGATATCTTGAGGCCATGACCGTCAGTCGACCCCATGGAATCTGAGCCTGGGTAGAGCCTTACTGATGGTATATTGCCTATGTTATCTTGTATTTAGTTGATAACGATGGATGAGCCACCCTTCGTGGTGGTATATTATTTGGAGCATGATTGTTGTGTGCTAATATGTACTAGTAACGGTGCCCAGCGTTGCTAGGCATAAGTTGAGAGTCTATAAATGGTTTCACTGCAATGAAGAAGTGTGTACTAACCTTTTATTATATAAGGAAGGTACCTATCATAGTAATAGTGCCTAGCGTTGCGAGGGATTAGTTCAAGTGTGATTTATAACTATACGTAATTTCAAGTAACTGTGTTTTTTTAAGGAAGTATGATTTTTTGAGATGTGAATAATAAGCAGATGTAGTTTTTAAGTAGCTATTTTTAAGGAAAGTATATGGTTTTTTGAGGCGTGGTTTATAAGTAGGTGTAGTTTCTAAATGGTTGTTTGTTAAGGAAGTATGGTTTTTGGAACTGGTGTGAGTTTTTTTTTATAGCTAATATTGCAAGCACAACTATATCACCATGCCACACTTATCCACATGACTTACTACAGTGTCATTACTTGCGATGTGTCAAAATGTCATTAGCATAAGGAAATGAGGCCAAGTTAAAAAGGCTAGTAATGGTTGTTTTTTTCAAGACAGCCTTTTTTGGCAACCGTCCTCCAAGGGGTCCTACGCTAATGCCCATCCTCCCGAAGCTCAGTTCTCCTATCCGATCGTTGAATCCTATATATATTGAAGTACCCTACTTCAAGATATATAGGTCTAAAAAAATATTGAAGATCGTTCCAAGAGAGCTCATCAAACCGCAGAAAGCATCCTGCAGGCGATCGTGTAGAAATAACGACTAGTCAAGAGATATTGAGATATGAATGCAACTGTCATTTTGCTTTAGGGATCCTAATGTGAAGGTTCTAACCATAAAATCCACTAAGGTTTGATCCACGTGCCAGGTTTAGGATCAACATGTTCCATCCACTACATAATACAAAGCTGCCACTGGTGATTAGACATATGTCCATCGATTGCTAGAAAAAGTAAGATTGTGATAAAGCAAACAAAAGAGTGAATATGTAGCATAATAACAGGAGGTTACTTTTAGATTTTTATACGCTTTTTCATATGGTTTTTCTATGATTTCGTTGTTGTATTCGTTGAGGTGTACTAAATAGTATTTCTAGAGTGCACCCTTTATGGGCCGTTGATTTTCGTTGGTTGGAAAAATCCAAGGGTTGTTGTCTTTCTCTGCATGTGTTTGTGCATGAACACTGTGCAAGTGTGTGCATGTGCATGTGCACATGCATGTGCATGTGCACATGCATGTGCATGTGTGTGCATGTGTGTGCATGTGCATGTTCATATGCATGTGCATGTGTATTGTGCATGTGCAAGTGCAAGTGCATGTGCATGTGTGCATGTGTGTGCATGTGTACTTGCCCTCTTGGATTCTTATTGCCGGAGTGGATTTTACTACCACGAGATGGATTTTTTGCTCACACTTACAAAGGTATTTGTTTTTAATGTTTCTTCAGTTAGCATAATGTTTTTTTACAAGGTATTGGTTTCCGATTCTACAATGTAGTGCTTTGCAAAGCCCCTTTTGTTTCCTTCCTATGATTTGCTTTGCTGATTCAAGTTTAGGCCCTCTGTTTGCTTTCAACTCTTGGATATTTCGGCTTCCGGATTGTTCATAGCAGCCACCTTTAGCTTCAATCAACAAACGGATTCTTATGCACACAACAAAGTGGATTATTCCACGCCCTTTTCCATGTCACGCAGATCGGTCAAACAAAGGGCCACAAGAATACATTTATATTGTAGGTTTGGAACTTTAATCGAACCGTAAGGTGAATCATGCATTACCTTTAAGCTAGAGATGGAGCATCCAAAATCATATGGATTGATAAACAATGGTGTCATTGTGAAAGAGAAATAGTTGTAGCGGAAGTAACAATATGTAGCATAATAACAGAGGGTTTTCTTTGTGTTGTAAACTTTATGACTTTCAGAATAATGGGATCAATCTGCTCTATCTTTATGGTAACTTTTAATTATGTTCTATTTGTTTTATTGTGATCAAATTCAAAAGCTACAAGTGATGAAAGCCTCAAATGAATTCTAGTTTTTTTCTGGTTTGAATTCTAAAATTTTTGTCACACCGGGGGGGACGTCTCTAAGGCCCCGAAGGGGCAAAAAAAATTTTTTTGCAACACTAACCATTAACATCCAACATATAAAAATTAAATCCCCCAACACATAACAACCATTGACATTAACAACCAACACATAACTACCATTGACATTAATTAACATAACCATTGGGTCCAACACATTTAAATTAAAATCCCCCTTAAACCCCCTTTGGTTTGGGTGCATATTCACACGGGGGGTGACTCCGGGCAACGAGAGCTGTTGGATAGGCATATTCACCCCTTATTCCTTAATCTATACCGTACGTAAAGTTCCTCGTTTGTGGGGTATGCAAGTACAAAATTTGCTATACTGTATAATAAGATTCGCAAAATACTATAAGATTTCAAGCGGAATACTATATGGTGTTGATTTCGCACGAAATGAATTCTAGTTTTTTTCTGGTTTGAATTCTAAAATTTTTGTCACACCGGGGGGGACGTCCCTAAGGCCCCGAAGGGGCCAAAAAAAATTTTTTGCAACACTAACCATTAACATCCAACATATAAAAATTAAATCCCCCAACACATAACAACCATTGACATTAACAACCAACACATAACTACCATTGACATTAATTAACATAACCATTGGGTCCAACACATTTAAATTAAAATCCCCCTTAAACCCCCTTTGGTTTGGGTGCATATTCACACGGGGGGTGACGTAGGGCAGCGAGAGCCCTCATAATTGTATTTTGCACGCGCGAAATCAACACCATATAGTATTCCGCTTGAAATCTTATAGTATTTTCTTAATCTTATTATACAAATATAGCAAATTTTGTACTTGCATACCCCACAAACGAGGAACTTTACGTACGGTATAGATTAAGGAATAAGGGGTGAATATGCCTATCCAACAGCTCTCGTTGCCCGGAGTCACCCCCCGTGTGAATATGCACCCAAACCAAAGGGGGTTTAAGGGGGATTTTAATTTAAATGTGTTGGACCCAATGGTTATGTTAATTAATGTCAATGGTAGTTATGTGTTGGTTGTTAATGTCAATGGTTGTTATGTGTTGGGGGATTTAATTTTTATATGTTGGATGTTAATGGTTAGTGTTGCAAAAAACCTCTACCACAAGAAGAGCAAGTGGCAACAAGGTAACATGATGACCAAGTAATATCCCGCAGCCACCACCTAGGCCAATTGACTACGAACGTACTAGACATGAGCTCTTTTGGCTCTTCTTGGAGAAGGGCTGGTCTTCTGCCCATGAAACTTGGTACCCAATGTATAATGTTCACATTTTGAGACCATTGGCAGAGCCTTGCTGTTCTGGAGTGAGGGAGTTGCTCATCCGTCGCCCTTTTTGGAGCATATTTATTAGCTTGCAAACATCTATTTTTGAAGCATTCGAAAATGTCTCAAATGGTGCATGAAATCCAAGAGAACTACCAGTTCCTGCAATTTTGAAGTCTCTACAAGAAGAACCATATTATAGACTAGGAAAAGCATTCTCTGATTGCATTTAAAGTTATGATTCAAGAAAGAAATAGCAATAAACCCCTGCTGCCATGCCATGGCAGCATGGAAGAGCTAAGCACATCTTTGCATTAATCCTCTCATCTTGATCTGGTTTGCAAGACAATAGGGAAATGCTTCACTAGCATACATCGAGAATTTGAAGAGCAAAGGAAGGACAATTGACTCAAGTCACTCAAGAGATACAAAAGGTCAAACAAGCAAAGGAAATGAAGAAAGGAGGAGAAAGAAGACCCCTTGAAAAATATTCCATGGTATGTAGCTGTTTGTGATCTTGGCATCTTTGGCATTTTGATCCCCTTCTCCATTCACTCCACCATCCTAAAACACCATTGAACTTTGACTCCTTGCTCATATACCTCCCAAAGTCAAACTTGACCTTGAAAGTTCTTTCTAGTCAAAACACACCTTCATGGAACACCCACTTGCTCCATCATCCACTAGTTCAAAAGTGACTTGACTTGGTCATAATTTCGCTCAGAAGTCAACATCCCATGCAACTTGACCAAAGTTAAAAGAAAGTTGCAAAATTCCTAAGGGAAGTGCTCAAAATTCAAGTGTGCCCTAGGAGGTGCTAAAAAAATTGCTCCATAAAAAGAAATTGGCTCCTAAATGGGCACTTGATGGGCCAAGTCACTTTACACCTCACCTCATGTGCCAAGTCATCATACTCATCATCATTCGAGCCATCTCATGTCAACAAACTCCCATATGCAAATCAAAATCCATATCAAAGCATCTAACTAGCATCATTGTTGCCACATCAGCATTGACACCTCATCACTCCACACTTGTCATACACATCATCTCCACTTCATTCAAAAGTTTTGACTAGAGAGAATTTTCAAACTCAAGTTGACTAACACGTCATCATTCCCATTGGCCACATCGATATCATACCCACCTAACCTTGTCATCATTTCCAAATGCCACATCATCCACTCCTTAGCTCCATTTTTGCCAAATTCAAAAGAGCTCCATTGTGAGAAGAGATTCCAGAATCTTATAGAGTGCAAAAAAAGATTCCCTTAGAAAAAAGAAATTTGAAAAAAGGCTCTATTTTGGACATCATAGATGCTTCCTAGGGAATCGTGCCATAGGGCTTGGGGGTGCAAAAATTTTCCTATCTACCCCCCCTCCCCTAGCCTATCTCTCTTTCCAGCCAATCTCCCCCTGCTGCGTGGAACATCCGGGCGTGTGGGGCAGTGGAGGTACCGGATCCCACGTGGATATTGCACGCAATAATTATAAATCATGGATTTCTTTTCCTTATATACCTTGGTCGCCAAAACCTAATCGAGCCTGTGGGATATTTCGCTTGAACCCATATGAACCCTAAAATCCGGAAACGCCAAGATCTGTTTAATTCGGCCTAACAAACCAGTAAATCATGACTTAAACTGGCCGAATCACCATGTTTAATGCCAAGAATGCTTATGGTGTGCTAAAAGACAGAAGATTAAAGGGAAATGATCAAGATCTCAACGGAACAGAGCATTTTACAAAAGGGGCTTTTCTGCACAGAAGAAATTCGAGGGTTTTGAGGCAAAGAAGTGAATCCTGGCTTTGAAGAAGGACCGGCTTGAAGATCCTGAGCTTGATTCCGACCTCCAATGTTTACCTCTGATCCGGATTATTGACTCAATTCTCTGGATTATCTGAATGTATACCTATTTGATTCTGTGCCCAAGACCATGAGCTTGGGATATTGCATTGTATCTCTTGAGTGTTTGATTTAATTGAAAATCCGATCTTTGTAGTAATCTGTTCGTGTTGCATTGAAACTCATTCCCAAAAGTAAACAATTATCTGAGGCTAGGCGTCTTGTGTTTGTCCAGATAGTCAGATATGAGTAGTCTGCCTATTTAGCATGTCTTTGGAAAAGGCAAAAGCTAAGCTCTTGTCAAGACAAAATTACAATACCAGTTTGAGTCAACATCTTTAGATCCAATTGTGTTGCACAACAGGCACTGAGCATATAAGAGCAATCATCTGAGCACCAATCTTGCCAAGCTAGATATGTTGAGCAAGGCAATGCTAGACACGCGTGCAACCCTTCATTAGAAAGCGTTTTCTTTCAATATTGTTCATTCCTTGCAGTTCTAGGCAGAAAATCTTCAAAAGAAAAAAATTAGGTTCCCTTTTGACAAAAGGAAGATTTGGCCCTTATTGTGCAGGCAAATCTGAGCAGAATAGAATTGGAAACTCAAAAAAAATTCCTTTGTCAACATCGAAGTTTCAAATTTTGGCTCTCTGCCGGGGTTATTGACCAAAAATTGATTGGTCGTTGATCAATTTCGCCTATCTAACCTTGTCAGACCTCACTGAGCTTTTGCAGTCTGTTAGTATCAAGTGTTGAGCATCTTGAGGAGAGACACCCTTATCCATAGCTTCATAGATCATATTCTGCAAGTTATTTTGTGGAGCAGATTTTTTGGCCTTCAGGGAAACATACTCCCAGTTAACTTTCGTGCACTATTTCTGGAATCTTTGCACTCAGTGGTTGCCTCAAGCAACCTGGAGGTTCTAAACCACTGAGGTTGAAGGTTTTGCCAGGAACACCTTCAACATTTTGTGTTAGAAAAATGAGGTCATTGCATAAGAGTGTGTTATGTGATATTTGAGCACATAAGGGGATTAGTGACCACATCTTGGCTCCCCTAGGCTAATGAGGATTCATACAAGCATTCATGAGAAGCAGTGGCAGTGAATGCAAGAAAGAAAAGCACAGAAATTGAAAAGTGGCGGGCAGGTACTACCCTGAGGTTGCTACGCCTGCCAGAAATCGCTGGGTACCCCCTGCCCGCCACTTAGGGTTTTGGGTTGACCGGTCAAACTAGTCAAAGTCAACGACAACTGGAACTTAAGGACAGCAGGGCATCCTATCATCTAGGCAAGTTGGAAAACTTTCTATATGAAGGGCATGCATGATTTGACAAGTGGATATACCCAGATTGGCAAGAAAATATTCTTATATATAGGAATGATGGGGACAGAAGAAGTGAGTTCTTTTGGATGCAGAGATAGGTGCGAGTTTGAAGAGGCTGAGTCTTATACTTGGCATACTTGAGTTCATATCCCAAGCTTTGATTCTAACATTTGGTATCAGAGCACAGGTTGGGAGATATGTCTAGCCGTTTTGGATCTGGTTTGTTGGCAACAGTTGAAGTTTACAAAGGAGGGCCTGGTTTCCAGATCTGGAAGGATGCTGTGAAACATGTGTTGGAAGTAGAAGACTTGTGGGATCTTGTAGATCCTACTGCAGGTGTTGCAACCACAGTTGCAAGTTCCAGTGCTGTTAATGTCTCTGCTGCAAAGGGACAGGAAGGAGATGCTGCCAGTAGTGAAGAAGTTACCTCTGGAGAAAGCAGTGGAGCTAGGGGTCGATCTAGTTTGGCCAAAGTGAAAGAGGCACAAGGGATCATTGCTTCAAAGGTTAGTCCTACAATTAGGCTAAAATTGAGAAACAAGAGTCCTAGGGAGATGTGGATGTTTATGCTCAAACATTATGAAGAGAAAACCTCATCACAAATAGATTTATTGGATAAAGAGCTCAGAAATCTTAAGTTACATGACAAGGATGATGTCTCAGACTTTTTTAACAAGTTTGATAATATAGTGGCTGATCTTAGTGGGGCTGGAGTAGATCTCACTGAGAGATATCAGGTTTTAGCAATTGCTAGAGCAATTGTGGATAATGATCAGCTGAGTTTATTCATAAGAAACATTGCTAAGAACAGGGAAGAGGCTGAAACAATTATTAGAACAGAGGTGGAGCAAAAAAGGGTTGTAAAAGGAGTTGAAGAAGAAACTGAAATTTTGTATGCTGGTAAAAGACAAGATAAAATCATATGTTATTTCTGTCATGAACCTGGTCATGTCAAAAGTAATTGTCCTAAGCTCAAGAAAAAAGAGTTTTACTGCTACACATGTGGTGGTCAAGGCCACTTGGCATCTAAGTGTCCTACTCCAAAGGAACTTGGAAGAGGTAGAGGCAGTTCTAGCAGAGGAAGAGATGCATCAAGAGGTCGAGGGGAAGGTAGGAAATCTGCTGGTGCTTTTATTGCACAAGAACACGAAGAAGGTGAAAAAATTGTTGATGAAGATGAGGTAAACTTGCTGAATTCGATTGTTGAAAATAAGAACAATACTAACAAGTTATCTCATGCTCTTGTAGTTGATAGTGGAGCTGAATCAGTAGTCCACTCTGCTCATTTGCTTAAAAATTTGGAACAAGGAGAAGCCAAAAGTGTGCAAGTAGGAAATGGAGCCTTGCAAAAGATTGAAGGAAGGGGATTATTGCAGCTATGGGATTTGCAAGGAAATATAGTGAACATTAAAAATGTTTTGTGTGTACCTGGAATTATCAAAAATCTTATATCTGTTAGCCAGTTAGTTGATTTGGGCTACAGAGTAGTGTTTGATGATGTTGGCTGTAACATATGGTTGAATAATGAAATTAAGTTTCATGCTAAGCGAGTTGGTAAACTATTTCAGTTTGAACATGTTGATGATTTACCTTGTCAAATGTTGATGCTATCAGAATTTGAGATGTGGCACAATAGATTAGCTCACACTCATGCAAACAATCTCAAGTTATTAGCAAAGAAAGGGTTCATCAAATATGAAAATGAGGAAAAAGGGCATATATGTGAAGGATGCATGCTAGGCAAAATTAATAGATTGCCTTTCCTCAAAGCAAAGAAGAGAAGTAAGGAGATACTGGAATTGGTTCATACTGACTTGTGTGGACCTTTGAATGTCAGGTAGGACAAGCAAAAGGTATTTTATCACATTCATTGATGATTATATCAGGAAATGTAAATGTTATTTGCTAGCCAACAAATCTCAAGCTTTGATAGCTTTCAAACAGTTTGTTGCTGAATCAGAAAGGCAAACAGGTAAGAAATTAAAGTGCATAAGATCTGATAGAGGGGGAGAGTACCTTTCAACCAAGTTTAAAAGTTTTTGTATTGCAAATGGCATCAGGAGACAATTAACATGTAGATACAGTCCCCAACAAAATGGAATAGCAGAAAGAAGAAATAGAACGCTTATGAATGCAGTCAGGTCAATGATTAAGAACAGTGGATTACCAAATTATTTATGGGAAGAAGCTTTATTGACAGCCAATACCATACAAAATAAGCTGCCTTCATCAAGCTTGCAAGGGAATATTCCTGATTTAATGTGGTATGGAGAAGGTTCAGAAATTGATTATGAAAAATTTAAAGTTTATGGGTGCCTGGCTTATGTTCATAAGCCAGATGAACTCAGAAAAAAGCTTGATGCTAAGGCTGAGATTGATTTTCTTGTAGGATATGATAGCCACTCAAAAGGCTATAGAATTTTTATTCCAGAAAATAAAAATATTGTGATTAGTAGGGATGTGATATTCTGTGAAGATGTTTTGTACAAACATAGACATCAAATTCAAAAGGAATTGCCTACTGCTCAAGCTTCACAGATGACAAATAATCAAATTGATTATGAAGAGGAGGAGGAGGATAAAATAGATGGATTAGCTGCAGATCAAATACCTCAAACTCAGAGACCTGAAGCTGAAACAGCAGTTCTTGGAGCAGATAAAGCACCAGAAAAGAAGACTCGAAAGAGGAGAACAGAAGCACAAAGATTGCAAGATGAAATTAAATTTGACAAAGAAGTCTATGGAAGAAATCCTTTAGGTGGGAGCAGAAGGTTGGAACCACTGCAACCAAATCAAGCAGAGGATGAAATTGAACATATTATGGCAATAATTGAAGATATTGAAATACCTAGAACAGTTGAGCAGGCCTTAGAAAGTGTTAATGCAGAAGAATGGAAACAGGCTATGCATGATGAGTTAAGCTCTTTTGCAGATACTCATACTTATGATGTTGTTGAGCAACCTATTGGACAGAACATAGTTGGCAGTAAATGGATTTTTAAAATCAAAACCAATGCAGATGGTTCACAAAAATATAAAGCACGTTTAGTGGCCCAGGGGTTTACTCAAAAACAGAGACAAGATTATGATGAAACTTATTCACCAATAGTAAAACTCACTAGCCTAAGAGTGTTGTTAAGTTTGGCCAATGCTCTTGATTATGAAATCCATCACATGGATGTGAAAACAGCTTTTTTAAATGCTATACTAGAGGAGGACATCTACATGAAACAGACTCCTGGTTTTGAGAACGGAAACAATTTGGTTTGGAAATTGAATAGAGCAGTATATGGTTTGAAGCAAGCTCCAAGAGAATGGTATCTTTGCATAGACACTTTTCTAAGAGAGCACGGGTTTGAAAAATTCCAAAATGATGGTAACTTATATAGGTACAAAATAGAAGATAAATTTTGTATTATAGCCTTGTATGTAGATGACTGCATCATGGTGCTAATTCCACTCAAGTTCTGGAAGTTTGCAAAAATATTCTACAGCACAGGTTCAAGATGACAGACTTAGGGTCCTTGCAAAAATTTCTGGGAATTGAGGTGATTAGAGACAGGAAAAACAGATTGTTGAAACTAAACCAAAAAGAGCATATAGAAAATATGCTTAAAAGGTTCAATATGCAACAAGCTTGTACTGTTAAAACTCCAATTGTACCAGGTCATCGTTTGACTGTAAGTTCTGAGGTTGATGCAGATGAACTGAAGTACATGACACAGGTCCCATATCATGCTCTAGTAGGGTGTTTACTGTACTTGAGCAATAGTACTAGGCCGGACATAATCTATGCTGTCAATATCCTAAAAGCGAAAGATCACGCAATCCCCGAGAAGGTTCACTGGTTGGCTGCAAAAAGAGTATTAAAATATCTGAAAGGAACTCAGGATTATGGGATAACTTACAATGATAATAATCTGGAAATGTATGCCTATTCAGATGCATTGATTGGCGGTGTGATCAAGCGAGAAAGGAAGTCTACTACGGGTTATGTGATCTTTCTTGGAGGAGGCACAATAAGTTGGAGAACCAAGAAACAAATCTGCTATAGCCTTATCTTCAAAGAAGTTGAATATGCAGCCTCCTCATCTCTTTGTCCGTAGAAATAATTTGGCTCGAGAAGACTTCTAGAAGAGTTGGATATCAAATGGATAAATCCTACAACTATCTTTTCGATAGCCAAAGTTGCATTGCAATAGTCAAAAATCCAGTTGAACATGAAAGAACTAAGCATATTGAGTTAAGCATGCATTACATCAGAGATCAAGCTGCAAAGGGCAATATACAAATGATGTATATCAGAACTGACAAACAAGTAGCAGATGTTTTCACAAAAGGGCTTCCAGAAAGTAAGTTTACAGTTTTTCAAAAGGAGTTAAAGGTTAATTGCTTATGCAATGAAGGAGGAGTGTTAGAAAAATGAGGTCATTGCATAAGAGTGTGTTATGTGATATTTGAGCACATAAGGGGATTAGTGACCACATCTTGGCTCCCCTAGGCTAATGAGGATTCATACAAGCATTCATGAGAAGCAGTGGCAGTGAATGCAAGAAAGAAAAGCACAGAAATTGAAAAGTGGCGGGCAGGTACTACACTGAGGTTGCTACGCCCGCCAGAAATCGCTGGGTACCCCCTGCCCGCCACTTAGGGTTTTGGGTTGACTGGTCAAACCAGTCAAAGTCAACGACAGCTGGAACTTAAGGATAGCAGGGCATCCTATCATCTAGGCAAGTTGGAAAACTTTCTATATGAAGGGCATGCACGATTTGACAAGTGGATATACTCAGATTGGCAAGAAAATATTCTTATATATAGGAATGATGGGGACAGAAGAAGTGAGTTCTTTTGGATGCAGAGATAGGTGGGAGTTTGAAGAGGCTGAGTCTTATACTTGGCATACTTGAGTTCATATCCCAAGCTTTGATTCTAACATTTTGGAGGTCCTACCGAGATTATTTTCCTGGAATCTGAACTCATGGCACCCAGAAGAACTAATGAGGCATCTGAGCCTACTGAAGCACAAGATAACCATGAAGCTGCTGCAGGATCTACTGTCACTATACAAGCAAATGCAGGTATGCCTTGTCAATACTTTGAGCTAAACGTGCCTATTCCAGTCCCTACTTTTGATCCGAGCATGAATGCCAACAATTTCCTCAAGACTTTTGAAGAGTACTACCAAGAATATGGTTAAAAGGGCTGTAAGTTCTCTGAGTTTAAAAAATGTTTCAAGAATGATGAAGTCAGTGCTTGGTTAGAGTATGTTATAAGTTTAGGCACCAATTCTTGGGAAGAACTGGTTAAAAAGTTTTTGGCACGTTTTGGAAGGCTCTTGGACCCCCAAGATCTAATTTTTGAGTTACAAACTTTTCGCATTAAGCATGGTGAAAGTGTGCACCAATATGTTAAAAGATTCAATCTCTATCTTGTCAAATGCCAAGTCAATCATGTTCCTAACCATACCTTGCATCTAGTGGCTTCTTTTATCGTGGGATTAAGCAGCATTGAGGATACAATAAAAGCTATTGAAGATCCAAAACAAGAGGGATTTGACACAATACACAAGGCTTTCACCAAAGCCACCGAAATTGCGATATGATATCTTACTTATCGATGATGTGCACTCACCAAGTGATCCTTTTTTTTCAGTTATGAGCAAGAATATATGGGAGCAGCACTGCACTGCTTTTATGCTGTCCCAAAAGGAGAAGAAGAAGGTAAAGATGGAAGATGATGAGGCTCCTCAAGCAAAGCGGATGTAAGAGCGAGATTACCAAAGTGTCCGAGGCAATCGGTTGAGGTAACCAAACAACTCCAAGAGCTGAAAAGATCAAAATTTGAAAAGAAAACTTACCCTCCATGTGTGCATTGCTTTAGAGACACTCATTCTTCCGACTCATCGCTAGTATAGGCCATGCACAAAGTGTGGAAAAAAAGGACATTTTGGTAAAGAATGCCCCGTGGTGTGCATTTTGTAAGGTTTGTGGGACATTATGAGGATAGATGCAAAGGTTAAAGAGTATTTTGCCGCACAAGAAAAGTCTAAAATTAATGAACCAAATGCATCTATAAGGTTTGTGCAGAAATTGAGGAACAAGAGGAGATAATGGTCGCTCACACCGTAAGAATGAATAATGCCAAAGAGAGAGAATCAACACATGAGGAAGCCGACATCTTGAAACATAGGGATGCCGAAAGCAAGCAAAGGGTCGTGGCCTCCTCCTCCCCGCCGTCAGAAATTTGTCAAGAAAGAAAAAGAGTGTGAGGACTTTGAATATTTGTTAAAGAATTCAAAAATCAGTGTAGATCTGGCCGACCTTGCTCAAGATAGCCCCTTCTTACGTAAAAAAAAGGTTCTCAATCTGACTAAGGAAGATGAGTTTGCCCTAACAAACCACATTGAGGAGCACATGCTCACCCAGAATGATTATGTTCCTAGAGCTTTCACTTGTGTTGCCAAAATGGGAAGAAATATCTTAACCAAGGTTCTGCTAGATGGAGGATCACCCCTGAATGTAATGCCACACCATGTTATGAGGCTATGTGGTCTAGAAATAGGCAAGAAGGCTCCAATGATCTTGAAACCTTTCTCTAACACAAAAATCAATCCAGGTTGGAATAGTCAAAGAACGTGCCTATTGATGTTAAAGGAATAATGGTTGCAAAATAACTTTGTTGTGGTTGCTTTTGAAGGAATAGAAGACAAATCAGATATATATGACTTACTTTTGGGCGTAAAAGTGGCTTTCTACAAATCGATGCTAGGCCTGTGTGGTCAAAAGGAGAATGCACTATTTCAAATGGCAAAAAAAAGGTAACATTGTACAATAAGTTAGGAGAATTTGAAAGCATGAATTTCATTGAAGAAGAAATGCTGCTATCAAATCCATGTGGAGAATTTGAGCTGAATGCACTAGAGTTGGAGTCTAGCATAAAAATTCCAAAAGAATTGGCTTCAAATCGTAATTTTGCTTATTTATGGTTTGATGGTGGTGTCTCCAAAAGGCTTAATGTGGCATCTTCTCACGCTATTCTCAAGGATGCTTCCAATAGATTGTCGGGCTAAGGTAGGAAGAATTTATCCAAATGTCACTTCTAATGTGGCGGAGTACAAGGCATTGATTGCGTGTTTTCAAGAAGCAAGAAACCTAAACATCGCTGATATAATCATCTTTTGAGACTCTCAAATTGTCTCCGGCAGTAAATATCGAGAAATATCGTGGCTAAGAGTGAAGACATGATGCACCGAGATCAAGCTATGCTTTGAACCGAAGAATTTTGAAACCCAGGAACTTTGCCATGTGCCAAGGGAGCAAAATTGTGAAGCAGAACGTTATACGTAAGTGTGCTACTTGAACACTTAGGCGAGGGAGCAATTCAAGAAGATGAGCTTGAGAAGAAAGATCCACAATGCCTATACCCCATCCCGGGTAATCAATGCAAGTGAAGACAAACAGTGAAGGAAATCAAGGTCAACAAGAAGGGTCTAGATAGGGTATTATATGTTGGTGATTTGTTCCACATCACCATTGACACCTCATCACTCCACACTTGTCATACACATCATCTCCACTTCATTCAAAAGTTTTGACTAGAGAGAATTTTCAAACTCAAGTTGACTAACACGTCATCATTCCCATTGGCCACATCATACCCACCTAACCTTGTCATCATTTCCAAATGCCACATCATCCACTCCTTAGCTCCATTTTTGCCAAATTCAAAAGAGCTCCATTGTGAGAAGAGATTCCAGAATCTTATAGAGTGCAAAAAAAGATTCCCTTAGAAAAAAAGAAATTTGAAAAAAGGCTCTATTTTGGACATTATAGATGCTTCCTAGGGAATCGTGCCATAAGGCTTTGGGGTGCAAAAAGTTTCCTATCTACCCCCCTCCCCTAGCCTATCTCTCTTTCCAGCCAATCTCCCCCTGCCGCGTGGAACATCCGGGCATGTGGGGCGGTGGAGATACCAGATCCCACGTGGATATTGCACGCAATAATTATAAATCATGGATTTTCTTTTCCTTATATACTTGGTCGCCAAAAGCTAATCGAGCCTGTGGGATATTTCGCTTGAACCCATATGAACCCTAAAATCTGGAAACGCCAAGATCTGTTTAATTCGGCCTAACAAACCAGTAAATCATGACTTAAACTGGCCGAATCACCATGTTTAATGCCAGGGAAATGATCAAGATCTCAACGGAACAGAGCATTTTACAAAAGGGGCTTTTCTGCACAGAAGAAATTCGAGGGCTTTGAGGCAAAGAAGTGATTCCTCGCTTTGAAGAAGGACTGGCTTGAAGATCCTGAGCTTGATTCTGACCTCCAATGTTTACCTCTGATCCGGATTATTGACTCAATTCTCTGGATTATCTGAATGTATACCTGTTTGATTCTGTGCCCAAGACCATGAGCTTGGGATATTGCATTGTATCTCTTGAGTGTTTGATTTAATTGAAAATCCGACCTTTGTAGTAATCTGTTCGTGTTGCATTGAAACTCATTCCCAAAAGTAAACAATTATCTGAGGCTAGGCGTCTTGTGTTTGTCCGTGATAGTCGATATGAGTAGTCCGCGCCTATTTAGCATGTCTTTGGAAAAGGCAAAAGCTAAGCTCTTGTCAAGACAAAATTACAATACTAGTTTGAGTCAACATCTTTAGATCCAATTGTGTTGCAATGGTAATCGAGCATATAAGAGCAATCATCCGAAAGCATCAATCTTGCCAAGCTAGATATGTTGAGCAAGGCAATGCTAGACACGCGTGCAACCCTTCACTAGAAAGCGTTTTCTTTCAATATTGTTCATTCCTTGCAGTTCTAGGCAGAAAATCTTCAAAAGAAAAAAACTAGGTTCCCTTTTGACAAAAGGAAGATTTGGCCCTTATTGTGCAGGAAAATCTAAGCAAAATAGAATTGGAAACTCCAGAAAATTCCTTGTCAACATCGAGTTTCAAATTTTGGCTCTCTGCCAGGGTTATTGACCAAAAATTGACTGGGTCAGTGATCAAATTTCGCCTATCTAACCTTGTCGACCTCACCGAGCTTTTGCAAATTGTTAGTATCAAGTGTTGAGCATCTTGAGGAGAGACACCCCTTATCCATAGCTTCATAGATCATATTCTGCAAGTTATTTTGTGGAGCAGATTTTTTGGCCTTCAGGGAAACATACTCCCAGTTAACTTTCGTCACTATTTCTGGAATCTTTGCACTCAGAGTGGTTGCCTCAAGCAACCTGGAGGTTCTAAACCACTGAGGTTGAAGGTTTTGCCAGGAACACCTTCAACAACCCCTTAGCGTGATCTTCATTTGTGCAGATTTTAATGAAGACACACTCCACGTATTTGTTCTGCAATTAGTGCAAGATATAGAACAGAAGTATCAGAGTTATTGGCTTTCCAGTCTAGTTGTTGCCAAATGGGACAAAGTATCATTAGGTTGAGACATGATGCCCTCGTTGGAGCATATTTTTTAACTTCCAAACATGTGTTTTTAAACTGTTCAAAAATGTCTCAAATGGCCATATGGAATCCAAGAAATTTACCAGTTCCAACAGTTTTGAAGTGTCCAAAAGCATAAGCGTTATGGATTGGGAGACAAACTTTCAGCATGACACTTTCCCTCTTACGTTTAGTGGAGATTTTAATGATGGCATATTCCACGTATCTTGTTGCGCAATCACTGCAAGCTATAAGGCATATAGGCATCAGAGTTATTGACTTCATAGATCTAGTTTAGTGATTTCCAAATGGGAAAGTATCATTAGTTTGATGTATGATACCCTCTCTTTGGAACATATTTGTTAACTTCCAAACATGTGTTTTTGAACTGTTTAGAAATGCCCCAAATGGCCATGTGTAAGAGAACTGCTTGTTCAAAGAATTTTGAAGTCTCCAAAAGGAGGATGATTATAGACCATTGATTGCATTTAAAATTAGGATTCCAGCAATAAACCCCTTAGTGTGGTCTCCACTTAGCGCATATTTTAATAAGACACACTCCATATATTTGTTTTGCAACCAATGCAAGCTAGAGCAGAAGTATAAGATTCATTGGCTTTAGAGAAGTACCAATCTAATGGTTCCTAAATCAGATGAAGTATCATTAGTTTGACACATTGCTGCCATGCTATGGCAGCATGGAAGAACAAGACATATTTTGAAGACTAATCCTCACACTTTGATCTGAATTTTAAGGCACAAGAAGATTTCATTTTTGGAAAAAGTTTTTGGACTTAGAAAGTCCCAAATATAAAATAGCAGCAATATATAGATCATTTAATATGATTGAGAACATAGCAATTCTCATCCTAAGGAGAATGTTGCTGTTGATGGCAGCATCCTTTCCAGTAAAAACAAAATATCGAAGCATTTGCTGATGAAGCCCACTACATTTCGTGTAGATTTCTTAAGCCAACAATCAGCAAAACAGAGTATATATAAAATTGAGGCAGATATCAGAAATTATAGGTGTCAAGAAAGTGGAAGTGGTCTCGGAAATGTGGATGGAGAATTGGTATGAAGTTCTTCCCCCAATCTACAATCTCAATCAGCCTGTTTGAGTTACAAGTGGAATATAAGTGGATGAGAGTACCATAACAATCTGCTCTGCCCCTATGGTAATAGTAGCACTCTCTGTAAAATTCGAATTGTCTATCTGTCATGTCCATGCTATTGGCATGCATGAACCACCAGAGCACATATATTAAATGAGTCTCCCTGCTGAATTCCTTAGCCCACTCAATTTCTCTTATGGGGATCTCATCTATTTTTTCATATAACTTCCCTTAACATGTCCTGTCCAGAAACTGTAATCCATCTGAGTTTGCACCTGAGTCTGTATCTCTTGCTGTTCTGACAGAGGTTGACCAATATATTTTGATGCTTCAGCTTCATCAAATTGTAGATCGAGCTTATACTTGCAGTTCCAAAGATATTCTAGGAGAAACAGAATCAGCATTAGTATTATCTCCATGACAATTCAATTTAAATATATTATAAGATCCAACAAAATGCCCAATAGTATTCCAAAGCTGATCATAATGAGCATCAACATATTTATTTTGTTTGTGCTGTTGCAGTTAGCTCTAAGTCATAAATAACCTGCAGTTTAATCCAGAAAATAGATAAATTGCGACCTCCATATAAACATCTGTTCCTATGTTTCCAAATATTCCATAAAAAAAATAAAGCAAATAGTATTCTTGAAAGCATTATTGTTCATCAAGAAGTCGAGAATTGAAGCAGGTTTATGAATATTAAAATTCACCTCAAACCAAGACCATAAGCTATTTAGTTTAGGACAGCTGAAAATATGTTCCATAGATTCCACAGAGTGACAACCCAAAGGGCATGAGGGGGAAAGCATTTGTTGAGTACCAGCTCCTGACTGAATATTTTGATGACTTTGATGCTTACAAATATCATGGAGGTTAGGGACACTTTTATTTGCAATAAGCCAGCTGAAATAAGGGATTTTTGGGGCACAATAAGAATTCCAAATATTTTTAAAAAGACCTTTTTCAACTTGCTCATTGATATGCCAGTAATTAGCTGCTTTGGATGGCAGATTGGAAATAGTTAAATAGGCATAGACAGTAGATACTTTATAAAAGTTTTTGTTGTTCAAAAGCCAATCATTTGCTGGAATAGGATTAGCATCTATATTTGTATTTGCTACAATCCTGATAATGTGTATAAAGCAGTCTAACAGAGCTAGTTCCCCTGATCTTGGCCTTAAGTCTAGTCCAAGAGATCCAAATACCATTCGGTCCGAGGGTCACCTAGATTACAAACATTGTTATGCAACCATTTCCTATATATCTTTGGATGAATAATGGCCAAAGGGATGTTGTCTGTTTTTGATAGGTTTGAATTCCAGAAGATACTCATGTCATGATGAGCCTGATCAATATTAGAATAGGAAAAAGCTTTAGATACATAATTCCAGGCCACCAATAAATTTCTCATCAGAGGTAAGGTGTTTGCAGCAGGCTTGATATCACTAAAAACTGAGTGAGGAAGCTGATGATCAAATGCAGAATGTCCTCTAATAACACTCTTTGAAATTCAAGAGTGAAGAAATTCAAAGAGCTGCATTTCTTCTTTGAAAGAGTGCTTTCCATATATACTTTCCACCTAGGGCATAAGCTTGGAGCCTAAGGTTTTTACATCCAAGGCCACCAGCAGATTTCTTCTTAGTGACATAGTTCCAGTTAACAAGATGCTTTTTTCCCTAGATAAAGTTCCTAATGATCCTCTCTAGCTGCTGATAGATGCATTTGGGTGCAATGAGAGCTGAAGAAAAATAGACATGTGAACTGGCAATGACAGAATTTGCAATAATGGTTCTGCCAGCTAGAGAGAGGCAACTGCCATAATTATTCAGTTTCCTTTTGATTTTGTCGACAATAGGGCTCCAAAGAGTCTTGATGTTAATATCTAGACCTAAAGGCATGCCTAGTAACTTAGTGGCTTGATTAGTCGCAACACACTTAATCCCAGCAATATCAGAGTAATTTGAGCACCAATAATTACTGATTTCTGAGAATTTAATTGAATACCAGAGGCCTGACTGAAATTTTGATTGACTCCCAAGAAGAATTCAATGTTATTAACATCATTTTGCAGAAATGAAAAGGAGTCATCTCGTGATATTGTAGCAGAGTCACCGATTTAAAGAGTTTGGCATGACTAGACCTTTTATATTTCCCATATTTTGATGATACATTATGGCTCTAGTCAATTGGTCAGCAGCAATGATAAAAAGATAAGGAGCTAAGGGACAACCTTGTCCGATCCCTTTTGTAGAGGGAAGAATCAAGGATAGGCACCTGATGTTGGAACAGCTTCGAGATATTTAGCCGGACATAGCATTTGGGAGGTTTGTAAGGGCAATAATCAGTGCAAATGTATTTTCCAAAGGAGTTAAAGATTGCAGAAAAGCAATCTTCATCCCAATAAATTGGGCTAAGATCCATCATGGAGACTGAGGCAATGAAATATTTATCATATTCTGCAATGGGAAGATTAAGGTACCATTTGAGAAAAGATAGCTGGAAGGTGTCAAAGGTCGATCTCCCTAACTTAAGCAGAAAGTTAGCAGACCTGGAATTACCACACTCAACTAAGATATAAGGGTATCTCAGCCAGTAAACAGAATTTATGACAATGGATTTGTTAAGTCTCAGCAGGTGATCCCAAAGTCTATTAATTTTGACCCCAACTTTATCAATAGAGACAATGACAGCAGAAGCTGATAAAGTTTTGATTTTCTCTGCTATAATGGAATGATTAAGGTGAATACCTTTGAAAAGCTGGAGGTCTGGACGAGTTTGATATTGAAGATGATCCAAATTTTCTGCCAATTGTAGATCAGAAACTCTTTCTTGGATTGGCCGGATATTACCATAGGGAATAGGTACTCCATTGGCATTGAGGATAGGTTCTCCATGAAGACCAGGATCTTTTGAAAGGTTATCCCATTCCGGCACATCTCGGGTCATATGATGCATTTCTTTAAGAAACAAATTTGGGTCAGAGAAATCACCAAACTTAATGAAAGCCGAGGACTTAACTGTAAGAGAAGATCGCCTTGACTGGATGGAGGGAGACACAGGAAATTGTGCAAAAAGACTAAGAAATCTGTGTTTAGGGTTTTTGGTTTTGGCAACATTTTGGTAACAAATTTGAACGAAGTCAGGGGAAAACAACAGAGTAGTGTTGAGACATGGACAGAAGAGAAGGTAAGAGGAGCGAATTTGGCAATTTAATTAAAATGCTACTATGTAGGTCAGAATTCAAATTAATACCATGAAATGCATTCAATTTAGAAGAATTTCGATCTATTGAAAGTCAATTTGAAGATCTGCCTCTTCTAATTCACCTGGAAAAGGATCACTGAAAAGTTTGATAGTAATCCTGTTGTTGAATTCTCGATTGAAAACCTTAAAGATCCCTGTAGCAGCAATGTTTCTTTTGCCAAGAAATTCTTCAAGCCAAGCTTGTGTGATTTCAACTTCGAATTCTTCACAGCTGGGTACAAAGGTGTATTCTTTTTGGAAGAGGTATTCAGGAAAGATCTGCTCAATTATCAGTTTGTTCCAAAGAACCGAGCTTTCTCCCTTCAAAAATCCACAAGTGAGTCGAGAATTATCTTGAATAATTGCAAAAATTTTGCACCCCATTCAAATTTGATCTGATTGTTTGCTAATAAAAAATAGTTACTAGAAACTACACATGGTTATAAATTACAACTCAAAAAAAAACTATACTTACTTAAGAAAAAACCATACTTTTTTAATCAAAAATAGTTACTAGAAACTACACATAGTTATAAATTACAACTCAAAAAAAAACTATACTTACTTAAGAAATAGCTACTTGAAAACTATGTCTAGTCCTAAACCACACCACTTTAGAAAACCATACTTCCTTAAAATATAGCCACTTAGAAACTACATCTACTTATAAACTACACTTCAAAAAATCATACTTCCCTAAAAAAACAGCTACTTAAAAACTACACCTAATTATATAAACCACACCTCCAAAAAACCATACTTCCTTAAAAATAGCTTCTTAAAAACTACACCTAGTTATAAACTACACCACTCCAGAAAACCATACTTCATTAGAAAACAACCACTTAAGAACTACACCAATGTGACGTCCCCTACTCGTATACGGTGCACTCACCGTATACAAACAGGAGTTCATCCCCCATACCAGCTCCATGCTAATACAGGGCCCTCCACATGACACTGCAACCGTGTCGGGTTCCAGTGGGAAGAGTGGAAGGGTCATTGCACCCCGTCTTCCTCAGGGCCTACCTAGCTGCGGAAGCGTAAACATACATGTCGTTGCTTTACATACATCAACATCATGTGACCATCTCAAGGATGGTCCTCCACATATCCGCATAGACAAATATCAGCACATCACATAGGGGATCCTACCCAAGGCTCGGGACTCAAAGGATGACCCGGCGGCTTGGGTCTCCGTGAGTTCATTGGTGCATTTAATTCATGGCAATGGAGTTGGTCGGCATATAAGCATGGCTTAGGGTTGTCCACTCCATCCGCCCCTCCCATGCACACTTTGCGAGTGGTCTGAAAAGTGTCTGGGACCTGATCAGAGCCTCACGGAGGCATAGCCAAAAGGGCTATTCCCGGGTTCCATCTCCCCAGCCCAATGGGGCAGTAGGGATCACTCCCTCCGAGGTCTACATGCCGACTCAAGGTGACTAGAGGGCCACCGCCTCGTGATCGACCGAACCCACCGGAAAGTGTACACCACTTCACGGGTGTCGAGCCCATGCCTTACCCGCACTCGGTGGTAAGCCATTAGACCTAGTCACAATGACCCCCTGGTAGCACTAACACACCATAGGGATCGCTCAAGAGTCAACACTAACCTCCTTCGGCCCGGTCCGCCCCTTCACCCACATCCCAAAGTGGCTCTTGTGCACAGCCCGGAATCTACAAGCAGTGCTAGAGAGGCTACTCTAGGAGCATCAACTACAAAGCTTTAGGTCTCTACCCCCTTCCCAATACAAGGAGTTCATAGAGATACATCATCCATATACATCACGTAAGAACTAAAGAACAAGATCTAAGCTACAACATAGAGTTAGGTTCTTTAGTTAGAATCGCTATCTAGAGATCTAGAGGGAAGCTGCTATGGCCAATCTAATAGGCTAAACCTACTGATTCAATGACTAAAAATAGGGTTTAGACTATCTAATTGGCCAAATACCCGATCCTTGAGGGGCTCCTCCTCCTGACCGAGCTCGACCATCCTCCAACAAACGCCGAATCTAGAGAAAACTAAGGATGCAATCCTCCTAGTCGAAGTTCGGATGCGGTTTTGGTCGCTGAGGCAGCCAAAACAGAGTTCAAGCCCCAAAATCGAAAATTGGGCTAGTTAGGGTTTCCTACCCTATATAGACAAGGGGTTGGCTAGGGTTTCCAATTATCCCCTTTGGCATGTGGGGTAATTGAAATGGGCCCACTTGCCTTTAAGGGCTAGGTGGCCAAATGTGCACACATGGCAATGTGTGCCCACATTAATGTGTACATTGGAAAATGTGCACATTAATTGCACCTATGGGTGTGGGCCCACTTGGCAATGTGTGCTCCATTAATGTGTTCATTGGAAAATGTGCACATTAATAGTTGCACATATTTTCTCGCAAGTTGCCCCCTAGGGCTACTCACCGGCTGCTACACGCTAGCGCATATCGCCACCGAGTGGCGGTACGCTGCGACGAGGCAGGCAAGATGCGGATATCGCCCCGGGCGATACCGGGCCGAAGCGCCACATTCTCCCCACCTTGAAATGATGTTGTCCGCAGATCGTGGGTCTCCCCACCTTGGGATCAACCTAACCCGCAACAACTTGATACATAATGATCGCTACTATAATTCCTACACATTTATTAAAATTACCTTAAGGTAATATTTTTATGACATTATCACATTGTTGTATTATAACATAACTTATCAATTCACAACATTACTAACAGATTACTCCAAAATTCACTTAACATTACAATTAAGTTTATCAAAATTTAGAATTAACGTCCGAGGTATTTCTTCATTCCTTGCAACACATTCCAACAAAATTTGTGTTGCAAGTCTTCGTAGTCTCACCTCCTTGCCCTCCCGAGCTTCTACCGGGCTCGCAGTGTCGACACTACGCTAGTACCATTTAATTATTAAATAAAATTTTGGTTATATGGTGACCACCCCACCTATCTACATGGATGCATGGCTAATCTCCCTACAGAGGAAGAGGGTGAATCTTCCATCATGGTCCGCGAGAGACAAATTATATGCCTATATGCCGCCATGCCTACACCTCTAGTTGCCCAACAGGAGGATATCCTTCTCGGGGGGGATAGATTCCTCCTATCAAAGCATATATGGGGCTAAAGGTGCTTTCCCTATCAATGCATTCCTTCATGACCTCCTTTCTCTCGAGGTCGCCTACTTCCGCGGGGACGTAAGTAGACTTTCTAATCTACCTTCCACTCCGCCCAGCGAAACGCCGGTCATGCCTACATTGACATTACACCACTCTAGAGATCACCGTAGTGGTCCCATCATCGGTAACAACGCATGCACCCATACTAAGCATAGGTTGCGTATGCGATTAATCTTAACTACACCGAATTAACCTACACAAATCGACATGCCTCGAGCCGATTTCTTCTGAGATGACCTTGCCGGCCCCATTGCTCCATAAACCGTGGATACCGCTTTACTAAATCTTTCTTAAGTACCCACGTCAAGGCCTTCCACCGGTAAGTGTTTCCACTTGACCAAATACCGAGGAACTCGATCTCCTCGCTTTCTTGAAAGCTTTATCAAGAATCAATTTCGAACTATTTCCACCGCTTCCTCCGGCATTTCCAACAACGCTATAATCCAAGACTTCGTCCGATTTGGAGTATGCTTCTTCAACAAACTCACGGGAAGACCTTATGAATCTTTAGGTGTGCCGCAAGTCTAGCTTGTAGGCTTGATTACCTACTCTCTCGACTATTCCGAAAGGTCCAGCCCACCTTGGAGCAAGCTTCTTGCAATTCCCCGATCCCCGAAGCCACCGCTTCACCTTGATCTTGAGCCAAACATCATCTCCAACTTTGAACTCTCTTACATCGCTCGATGCTTGTCTACGATGCTCTTTTGTCGACTTTTGTCGCTAGCGTGATACCCTCGAACCTCTTCCACAAGCCGCCGTGATATCCGCCAACATCTGGCTGAAACTTCCACTTTTGACACGGGTTGTGCCAAGTGTCCGAGTTAGGCAATCGAGAGCCGTGAATTGATCATAAACGGCGACATTTGGGATGATTCCCGCTTGGTGCTATTGTATGCAAACTCCACCAAGTGAATAAATTCTTCCCACATACTTTGCTTATTCCGCATATAGTTTCGTAGCATGTCCTCTAAAAATCCTCGTTGGTCCGCCTCCGCCCCCATCCGTCTGAGGATGATATGCCGTGGCTCATGGATAGCTTCGCCCCGATTGTCGCAAAGAGGTCTTGCCAAAAGGCGCCATGAACTTCGATCCCCGCTTGAGATGATCTCCCTTGGCATGCCATGAAGCCTCAAGATCTCTTTGGTGAAGAGCTTTGTCAGATCCATAGTCAGATCTGTGGTCCCGCAAGGCACAAAATGTGCCATCTTAGACAACTTGTCGACCACTACCATCAAGGCATCCTTCCCCTTGCCGCCCTTGGGAGTCCCAGAATGAAGTCCATGCCGATTACCTCCCACTTAGCGCTTTGGCACCGCTAATGGCTCTAATGCCCCGAATTCGCTGCTCCGCCTTCGCCTCACGGGCATAGCCGACATTCCTTGATGTAGCGAAGCTATTTGCTTCTTCATTCCCGGCCAATAATAGCCGCCAAGCACTTTGAAATATGTTTTCATGAATCCCGCATGGCCAGCTATTGGGCTGTTAAAGCGGTCGTGGAGGATCAATTTCCTTACATCCGATGATTCGCACGCACAACTTGTTCTTATGGTATAACAGGTTGCCTTCCTTCTTATAATGCTTGAAGGCCTCCCGCTTTTTATCCTGTTCTAGCCTCCTTAGAAAGGCTTGCCCATACTTCCCTCGAAATCCACATCCGCTGGCAAGGACTCTTCAATCCTCTTACCGGGTCGCCGGATATCGCCGAAATTGCATTGCAATGTACTCTAGTTGTCGGGGGATGCCTTTGAAAGCGCATCCGCTACCACATTGAGCTTCCCCGCTTGTAGACTATATCAAAGTCGTATTCCTCGAGGAACTCCATCCATCTCCTCACCTCGATTAAGGTGTGGTTTATGTGAATACATATTGAGGCTCGATGGTGGTCGGTATCCAATTGGAACTTCCTTCCCAAGAGATAATGCCTCCATATTCTTAATGCCCCGACAACCGCAAGCAACTCCCCGATCGTATGTCGGGTAGCGCCGCCTCGGCGGCGTTCATCTTCCCCGAATCATACGCTACCACACGCTCTTCTTGCATAAGCACCGCACTGTAGCTATCTTACTACGATCTGCTACAAGCTTATCTTTCTCCCGTCCGCAAGGTCAAGACAGGGTCGCCGCCGAGCTTTTTCAACAATTCAAACCCCTTTTGGGCTTTCTTGTGCCAATGCTCTACCCAATCTTTTCACCTTCTCCCGCCCTCGCCAGTCTGTTAATCCGGGCTGCTATCTTAGCAAAGTTCTTCACGAACTTCCCGTAGTACCCTCGCTAGACCGAGAAAACTTCAACCTCGCGCACATTCTTCGGCGCCGCCCATCGAATGACGGGCTTCAATCTTTGCAGGATCCGGCCGAGATGCCTTCTCGCCGAGATCACATGACCTAGATACTCCACCTTCTCTCATTTGCGGTGGCACTTCGACAACTTGGCGCATAACCGGTGCCTCTTCAACTTCTCCAAAGACTCTTCTCAAGTGTTGTAATGTGGTCTTCAAGGGATCTGCTATACACCAAAATGTCATCAAAGAAAACAATCACAAAGGTGTCTAAAACTCCCCAAGATGTCGCTCATGAGCCTCATGAACGCTATGGGCATTCGATAAGCCGAAAAGGCATTACCGCGAACTCATAGTGCCCATACCGCTTCAAAGGCGGCCTTATGGATATCTTCTTCCTTTATCCCGATCTGATGATAACCCGACCTTAAGTCGATTTTGGAGAAGATCTTTGCACCTTGGAGCTGATCCATCAAGTCATCCGATCCGGGTAGCGCATTTGTTCTAATGGTGTGCTTGTTCAACCGCCTATAGTCTATGCACATCCTAAACCGCCATCCTTCTTCTTAACGAAGAGAATGGGCGCCCCAAATGGCGTAAACACTAGGTCTAATGAAACCTAGGTCCAAAGCAGCCTCCTCGCAATCGCTTTTTAGTCTCGGCAACTCCTCGCGTTGTCATTCTATATGGAGTTTTGCTTGTTGGCTTTGTTCCCGCTCGAAAGTGCAATCTCGCACTCAACTCCCTATATGGAGGGAGCCGCTTGATCTCATCCGAAAGAGATCATGGAACTCCGCGGATCAGCTTTTAGCTACTTGCTTCGCAACTTGCCGAAAGCACCTTGTCTTTTTGCTTCCTTCCGATTCGCTCACTAATCTCAAGCTTGAAGATGTATGCCACCCGCCGCTTCTTGATGCACTTGAACAGCCGCTTAGAAGACATACACCGCATGATGGGAACAACTTCCTTACCTGTTATCTCAATGATCTTGCCGTCGGGCGCTGGGAAGGTCACCTTCCGCTTTCCACAATCGATAATGGCCCCGCTGCCCCAAGGTACTCCATTCCTATGATCAAGTCAGACTTGCCAATGCCCATTACTTCTGCCCCATCCGGATATTAATCCCCGCAAGTCGATGTCGGTTAATTCTCTTGCCCGCGCCCCGCTTTATCGCACCACTTGCTAAGACAACGGGTCTTGGCTTTGACTTTAGCGGCTTCAACTTCAACATTTGAACCATTCCGGGGATGCAAAGTTATGGCTACTTCCCCGAGTCTATCAAGACTATGAAGGACTTGGCCTTGGCCTTCCCTACCGTGGAGATTACCTTATACCGCTCTCGCTTGCTCAGATCTATTGCGGCAAAGATATGACACTCACCTCAATGTAGTCGCGGGCCTCTTCGCCGCCGCCGCCGGACAGTGGCCCCCAATCTCCCAACTCCGCTAGAGCCGCACTCATGACGAGGGGGCGCTTTGTTGTCCTATGGCCTCGGCCGGAAGCACCAAGCATAGTTGCTTTTCTATGCACTCCTGCCTCTTTTCCTTGGGCATTGCCTCGCAAAAGGATCGCGACCGCTTTGGAGTAGTTTGACCCCTCCCGCTTGTCCTTGAAGGACACCTCGCTTTTCTCCCTACAAGTTTCCCCGGTTCCCACCATATGGGGCTCTAGCCGACTGGACCGCTGCCCCTGGGCTATAGCTTCCCTCGCCGCCTTTGCCTTTATCCCCGAAGTACCGGCCGCTTCGCCTCGCTATTCTCGAGGTCCTCACCCCCGCAAGCTTATAGCCTTGATTCCGCTTCGATATCGTCCTAGGGTTTATTGCCCTCACAAGCTTATGGATCTCCTCATTCAGCCCCTCAATATAGCTTTCTCGTGATGCTTCTCTCCCAACTTCGCACATACAAATTTTAGCCTCATGAATTCCTCTCAGATATTTCTCGACTGATTTGTTGCCTTGCCGCAACCTCGTAAAACCGCCGTGCATCATGCCGGACTTATGTTCCCTTTGGGACGTAATGGCGCTTTGAAGGCTTTTTGCAAACTTCTTGAACTTACAAGCATCCCCGCTCAAGCCGTGCCTTTGCATAACCCTTCCACCAAATCCGCGGCTCCTTTCAAGTTGGCTGTTGCAACTCGCCTTTGTCTTTATCTTTCATGCTATAAAAGCGTTTCCGTACTTTCGCCATTTCGGCCCAGCCCATGCCTCTCGCTTCCAATCTCGACCTATTCTCCCCGAGAACTTTCCAGTTTAGGGCCTTCCATACATTGCCCAAGGCGGAATCTACCTTCTTACGGTAGTCGAGGCCCCCGGTGTCTCTTTGTCGTCCATCTCGGTGTTCCTCCGCCTTCCATCCGTTCGCTTCGAAGCTGTTTTTCCTCTTCCTGAGTCCTGAGTCCGAAGTCGAGCTTGAGTCGGAAGATTCCGGGCTGGAGGATCTCCTTCTCTTGCTCCTCTTCTTGTCTTTTCACGCCCGAAGCCGATGCTTGCGGCAATCGAAGCGTTGCCCACCGAACCCACTCCACGCTTGCGGACAAGGTAATGCCTTTATCTCGCTTCCAGTCCGGCCCTCATCCGGCTATCTCCTCCTCCTCGGGGTCATGGGTTCCATATCTTCAAATAGGTTCCTTGCCGGGTGGTCCGGGTGGGGTTTGCTCTTCTATAAGATCTCGCAGCTTGTCGCTCCCCTCGCTTTAGGCCTCTAGCCGCATGCACAAGCAATTCATGGTTATATGATTAGTTCCTTTGTTCTCTTGCATTGATTATGCTTGTTGGTATAATTGTGGGGCAAAATACATCAACAAAACATTTAAAGTGCAATAGGATTTATATTCATATATATCATATAATATTTCGGATACAAAAAAAGTCTCCTGGATCAAGAGTCCGACTAGTCTTGAAATCGCCGGTAAGACGGGTTGTCCTCGAGAAACTTCTTTACTTGGGCTGTACCTACTGTATTTCCCAAGTTCCCCGAAAGTATATCCCTTTGCTGTTCCCCTCTGATGGCGGATGCTAGCTCTTCCACCCGCCTATGGGAGGTATGAGTCAAGCATCGCCAACCTACCTTGTCGGTCGGTGGGTAATCGCGAAAAGTCGAAAATGCCCAAGGCTGTTTTCCGCTTCACTAAAATGACATGGTCCACCTTTTTCTCGATAGGGCGCATGCGGCATGCCAAATCCTGAAAGTGCTACCAAAGATCTGCAGACAGCCTTCCTCTCCGCATGGGCTGAAGCGCTGTGAAATATTATTACTCTACCGCCCTGCTAGGAGCGGAAGGTAATATTTGAGTGCTGCTCCCGGTATCCTCCACGCGTCCCCCGGGTGCCCCCGTGCCTTGATGCATACCGGTCTATGGGTACTTGAACTAATTCCTTGTAATCGTGGAAGAGCGCTCAGTACACTTGTCGTTTGTGGCTCTCCCTTGAATTTTGCTATCTCGTTCTTGTGAGGAAGAAGACTCCCCTTGAAGTACTCTTGTTGTCTTCCCCTTATTCCCATCTCGCCTCCCGAAGTGCTATAAACTCCTCCTCAAGAGGGAAGTTCCTCTGGCATCATACCTCCGATAGTGCCGTAGCTTCAATGTCCGAGATGGTGTGTCCTGTGTAAGTAGCTGCCTCTCGTATTTGTACCGGAAAATCTTCCATTTCTTGGTCGATGAAGTCTTCTAGATCCGGCTGTTGCCGTAGGAGGTGAAGGAGTTCATCGACGCGTAGCCTCCCTCCCCTCCCCTGATTCGGGGAGGTTTTGATGTCGCTTTAGCAGCAAGTATTCTTGTCCTTCGACTATGACTGGTGCTAGACTTGTTATTCCCAGCCCGATTGGTTGTGCAATCCTGGGTGGTCCCGCCAGCCTTTCGGCGGGTGATGTCTTGTTCCGCTTCCCCGGCGCTCCTCCTCCTCTGGTCCACCTCTATGTCATCCTCGCTTCCCCGCTTTCGAGTCTTCACTCTCTTCGA
Source organism: Isoetes taiwanensis (assembly GCA_021234155.1). Taxonomy (NCBI): domain Eukaryota; kingdom Viridiplantae; phylum Streptophyta; class Lycopodiopsida; order Isoetales; family Isoetaceae; genus Isoetes; species Isoetes taiwanensis. The sequence goes on from JAJEKV010000064.1 coordinate 750,740, forward strand.
TGCTTCGCTATGGTCTCTTCTCATACTCAAGCAGAGGGCGCTCTCACGCATTCACCAAGGCCCAAGGGTGTGACTTCTAGTGGCTGAATTGATGGTTCACCTATTACGGTTTCTGCCCTATATACTAGATATAGCGCTAAGGTCAGTTGTAGGAGAAGAAGACTTTGCCATTGCTTGTTAGGGTCATGTAGGTTGGTAAGCGGTTGGTTCTGCTCCCCTCAATGCCTTGGCAATATTGGGTACATGATCGAGGGCCGCTTGCAATGCGGTCCTTGGTACAAAGTACCCTATGCATGGCGGTATCTTCCGTAAGTTAGGGACAACTTTCTCTTGGAATTCCCGCAGGACTTGCCGGGCGAAAGGATTGGAGTTCGTGGTTGCTGAAAGGTCAAATTCTTTTTGAAATACTTGGAATACTATATTGACATCTACTTCAAAGGATGTGGGGAGGCGCTATACCAACCGATGAAGGCTTCAGTAGCCATGGCGAAAGAGCGTCTTTACGATGTCAAACGGAACCGGGAGCGCTGAAAGTAAGCCGGAAGATCGCCTCAATTGCGTGAGCAGCCTACGGGTTGAGGTTTAGGGGTTATGCGGGATATATATAGGGAATTTATGCCCTAAAATTTTTAGGGTTTCTAAAACTCCTGACATTTGGGATGAGGATAATGTTTCTTCGTTAATTTGAGGCTCGAAGTGGCTTGCCTATAGTCTTAGGGTTCTAATGCAACAAATTTTGGTCGATTTGGGTATGTCTAGCTCAAGTTATGAACTTGGGAAGTTTGGGCGCTCTCTAAGAGTGCGCTGAGGGGTGTTAGGTTGGGACCTAAGTATGCTCTCAAGCACTCTTGGAGTCATTGGTGAAATTACTCCAATTGTTCCAAAACTAATATCAGGCCTAATGAATGTACATTCTTAAACAACTATATGTTTTATTATTCAAAATTTTATACATCGATATAATCCCCGTTAGTTACAAAAAAGTAATTTCCCTTCTATTAGTCCCTCCGCTTGATGTACTTAGCCGCCCATATCCTTTGGCTGAAGGGGTGACTCTTTTTGCATGGAGAGTGCATGCTAATGAATCTTCAAGTGCTGCACAACCTCCATCTCTCGCCGCTTTTGTAAAGCGAAGTAACATGTCGTTGGTTACTCGCTTGTTGGGGTCGAACTCCCACAAGATTTCTGACAAACCTCGAATGTCGCTCTCGGGATGGGGAACCAGAGCTCCTTTGAAAGTGTTTGATATCCCGCAAGGCTCGCAAAAAAAGGGAGTCTTGGGATCTCTTCATAGGCTTCTTGGGGGTTCTCGTAGCTCAAGGGGGTTTGAGCTGGAATGCTTCCCCGAGTTGGCCTCCCTCCTTCGGGCCGCTTTTGACCCCGCTTTTGCTTCAATAATAGGTCAGTAGTCTTCGCGGCATCTTCTTGTATACTTTGTAATCTGCTAATTCTTTCTTGTACCTCCTCTCTCGGGTCCTAAGGTGTAATGCGAGTCTCGGGCGGTTTTGGTTGCTTTCTTGCCGGCCGCCTTCTCTCGCATCTAGCTTCTTTGCTTTTGCCATTCCAAGAATGGTGGGGCAACGGGGGGTAGGTTAATCTGTGTCTCAACCGTGTTTGGAGTTGGGATTGGCTCTTCCTCGCGGATTTCCTCTGTTTCGTGTTGAGGGTTAGGCTTCTGGCTGTGAGGATTCTCCCGCCCGGGAAGGGTTGCCTCCAAGAATCTTTGCTATATCGTCGGGTCTCCTCCGACGAGGTTGGGGTTGTTCACCTTCGGTTGGCTCGTTTATAGATCTGGCCAAATGAGGTTCTTCTCTTCTTATTCGGGGGTTCTTGAGTCATTACCCTTTTTCCTTTGGGGTCGGGTCCTCTCTCGTTCTTGGTTCTTTGTTCCCGCCATTGGTGCCTTACGGTTCTCGCAACCTCCTCATCCGCTTCGTTCTCGCTTTCTCCTCCTTCCTCTTGGCTCTTTCTTCTCTTCTTTTTACCTTTTCCTCTTTCTTCTTTGCCTTTTCTTCTTTCCTCTTTGCCTTTTCTTCTTTCCTCCGCCTCTTCTCCAAATTCACAGTAATACCTAGGCAGCCTCTCCATGTCGACCTTGGTTTGTCGTCGGCATCTTTGAGCTTCGTTCACCAAGCGAGCACTTAAGGGGCTGGGCCTATCGTCCTTCTTTGGCTTATATGGGGCGGTTTGTTTGGTCCTAGCCATTGTAATGACAAATATCGATTTGGAGCAGGCCAAAAAGATCGGCTAATGAGAAGGAGCTCGTGGAAGCACGGAGAAACCTAAAAAAAAATGAGCCTATGTCCCGTAATTTATAGGGTTGGATTTTTAGGGTTTGGTCGATTTAGTCTTCCGGGTGGTTTTGTCGGGCAAAAGTCTCCCTGCCTTGGGCTTAAATTGGGGTCTTGTTTGGTGTCGCTTCTTCAATGGCTCTAAGAGTGCGGGGGGTGTTAGGTTGGGACCTAACTATGCTCCTCTGGCGCTTTGGAGTCGCCGGCCTTCTGCCCAACACACCCAATTTACACAATTTACATGTTGTTACTCACTAATTTAAGCATTTTAAGCAAGATCCTATCATTACTTTGACCCTTTTATTAATTTATAATCATTTTAAGGGTCACTTTTGGGATGACTCTAAGAGTGCGGGGAGGGGTGTTAGGTTGGGACCTAACTATGCTCTGGCGCACTTTTGGAGTCAGCTGCTCCAAAAGTGACTTGTACTTAATGTTTTTCGATGTTTTAACATACAATTCTAGCTATTTCGAAGCTTTTTTTTTTGATCGGGATTTCATCTTTTATCTTACCATTTGGAGTTCCTAAGGTCAAGTTCTAGGGTTTATATGGGGTGACGACTCTAAGAGTGCGCTGAAAGGGCCATTAGGTCTCAACCTAACATGCTCCCCGGGCGACTCTTGGAGTCATTGGCCAAAAGTGCTTGAATTTTAGTAGGGTCTCTTACGTTGTTTATTTCTATCTTACCTATGTTCTCTAATTATCTTAATCTTAGATAATTACTATCTCTACCCCGAGAAAAATTTTCCCGCTACTCGAGGTTTGTGCCCGGCTTTTTATCTCCAAGATCAATGTCTAGATGAGTTAGTCCCTATAGGGTTTCTTCGGGCCGCGCTTTCGATCCTCGGGTCCCCGCCAAGATCACAGCTCATACCATCACTGTGACGCCCCCTCTACGTGATACCTGCACTCACCGTGATACAAACAGAGTTCATCCCCCATACCAGCTCCATGCTAATACAGGGGCCTCCACATGACACCGCAACCGCGGTCGGGTTCCAAAGGGGAAGAGTGGAAGGGTCATTGCACCCCGCCTTCCTCGGCCTACCTAGCAGCGAAGCGTAAACATACATGTCGGTAGCACATACATCAACATCATGTGACCATCTCGGGATGGTCCTCCACATATCCGCATAGACAAATATCAAGACATCACATAGGGGATCCTACCCAAGGCTCGGACTCAAAGGATGACCGGCGGCTTGGGTCTCCGTGAGTTCATTGCGCATGTAATTCATGGCAATGGAGTTGGTCGGGCATATGAGCATGGCTTAGGGTTGTCCACTCCATCCGCCCCTCCCCGTGCACACTTTGCGAGTGGTCTCGAAAAGTGTCGGGACCTGATCAGAGCCACGGAGGCATAGCCAAAAGGGCTATTCCTGGGTTCCATCTCCCCATTCCGATGGGGCGTGTAGGGATCACTCCCTCCGTGAGGTCTACATGCCGACTCAAGGTGACTAGAGGGCCACCGCCTGATTCGACCAACCCACTCGAAAGTGTACACCACTTCACGGTGTCGAGCCCATGCCTTACCCGCGACTCGGTGGTAAGCCATTAGACCTAGTCACAATGACCCCTGGTAGCACTAACACACCATAGGGATCGCTCAAGAGTCGAACACGAACCTCCTTCTCGGCCCGCCCGGCCCCTTCACCCACATCCCTGGTGGCTCTTGTGCACAGCCGAATCTACAAGCAGTGCTAGAGAGGCTACTCTAGGAGCATCAACTACAAAGCTTTAGGTCTCTACCCCCCTTCCCAATACAAGGAGTTCATAGAGATACATCATCCATATACATCACGTAAGAACTAAAGAACAAGATCTAACCTACAACATAGAGTTAGGTTCTTTAGTTAGAATCAAGCATTCTAGAGATCTAGAGGGGCTGCTATGGCCAATCTAATAGGCTAAACCCACTGATTCAATGACTAAAATAGGGTTTAGACTATCTAATTGGCCAAATACCCCATCCTTGAGGGGCTCCTCCTCGACCGAGCTTCGACCATCCCTTGGCAAACGCCAATCTAGAGAAAACTAAGGATGCAATCCTCCTAGTCGAGTTCTGATGCGGTTTTTGGTCTGTTGAGGCAGCCAAAACAGTTCAAGCCCTAAAATCGAAAATTGGGCTAGTTAGGGTTTCCTACCCTATATAGACAAGGGGGTTGGCTAGGGTTTCCAATTATCCCCTTTTGGCATGTGGGATAATTGGAAATGGGCCCACTTGCCTTTAAGGGCTAGGTGGCCAAATGTGCACACATGGCAATGTGTGCCCACATTAATGTGTACATTGGAAAATGTGCACATTAATTGCACCTATGGGTGTGGCCCACTTGGCAATGTGTGCTCCATTAATGTGTTCATTGGAAAATGTGCACATTAATAGTTGCACATATTTCTGGCAAGTTGCCCCCTAGGGCTACTCACCTGGCTACACGCTAGCGTACACGTCAGCTGGAGTGGCGTGTACGCGTGACGAGGCAGTATGGTATACGTCCTGGGGCGTATACTGTGCTGGAACGTCACAACCAACTTATAAATCACACCTCAAAAACCCATAATTCTTTCCAAAACAGCTGCTTAAAAACTACACTCACTTATAAACTACACCTCAAAAAATAACACCTAGACTTAAAAAATCATACCACTTCAGAAAACTATACTTCCTTAGAAAACAACTACTTAAAGACTACACCTACTTATAAACGACACCTTAAAAAACCATATTTCCTTAAAAAATAGCTACTTAAAAACAACACCTCATTATAAACCACACCTCAGAAAACAACATCCTCTTAAAAACAACTCATCTTTAAAAACAAAAACTACACTTCCGCAAAATGAAACCACACCTTCAAAAAAAAAAAGCTATAGCTCCTTAAAAAAAACCTACATCATCTTCTTAATAAACCACACCTCCACATAACCACATATAGAGTTTTTTGAACAACAACATGTGGTTTTTCTTTTACTGTTGTTTTTAAGTGTGGTCCCAGAATTGGGGTGGTAGTGCTATTTTGAAATGCTGAGAAGCTAGCTTTTTTTGCCAGGTCCAACGTTTCTTTTGAAATCCTACGCTTGTGGCCTGAAGATAAGTGAGTTCTGCTAATTGCTTACCTAGAGGTACTCTATTGGACTGTAAGAACTTGCAAATATTTTGGCCAGAGTTGTTGTTCTATCTCTAGGGAACTCATGTTTGCAGCATTGAAGCTTGTGGAGCACGATTGGGCTTTAACCAAGAGGTAACTATTTACATGCTTTGTTTGTAAGTTGAATGTTAATGCAGGCATTTGAATTAAATTCAGTTGTGCAAATGACATTTCTGGTAAACAAATGCTGCCATTAAATTAGATTTGAGCATTCTATAGCCAAGATTAGATTTGTTAGATGATAGAAGTGGATTAGTATGGTTGGCCGAAGAATTACGTTTGAGTTTTTAATCTGCTTTGGTGTTTGTAGACCAAGCTTGCTACCAGGATGAAGAGTCCAATCCCTTTCTATAGACATCTTAATCTTTATTTTTGCATCAAATTGAGATGCATCTAAGCTAGCATGTTTAATTTTGCATTTCAAATCTGCTTACACTGTCTAACGATACCCATTTTAAATGAGAGATGCTGTTAAGCTATGCATATTCGTATTCTGGAGCTTTCTCGCATGTTATATATAGTGATTACTTGGAATTTGTGCAACGTGATTTTGCTGGAAATACCCTTTAGATTTCCATCCAAGGTAATACTCTTGAAATGCTTACATCAAGAGTCCCCTTTCTTATGCAGGCCCGTCATCCTTGTGATTTTTGCAGGCCTGAGGAAATGGTCATGGTGCAGTATAGGATGACCTAAATGAGTGTTTTGTCTGCTCCAAGTAGTCCTATATGAATCAGCACTTCATAACCACTCTAGTGCCAAGCATAAGAGCTCTCACCCTATATTCTGCCTGTGCATTATGGCAAAAAAATGCCAGCTTCAACTCAAAAGTGATTTTTAATGATATAAAAAGTCAGTACTTTATAATACAAAGATGTTCTTGGATTACCAGAGTTTTTTATTATTAATGATTCAAGGATGGCAACGTACGATTATGTCCCTTCTTTTGTTGTGCTGGATATGATGGATGAGGAAGAACAGTACCAAGGCTTGGCTTCTTAGGCGAACTCGTGGAAACTTTCTTGTGTTAACATGTTTTGGGCAATAATTTAATGAAAATATTATGTGGATAAGTTTTTCTCCCTCATTTACCATCCTAGCAGGACTCAATTTGAAAATTCCTTCTTGCAATGCTGCATTTGATATATTGTTTAAGGAGCTTCCATGGAGCTCAGGAATGGAATCTGAATTTGCAATACCCACAACACTGGATGGTCCATTTCAGCATGTAACTCAACCCCTTGAGCCAGCTTTGAGGATTAAAAGCCACTACTTACACTTGCATCATAAGAACAATATAATTGCCAACAATAAACCCTATTCAACAACTAAATCTTCTAGTGGCAACCCACTTATTTGCTCAATGATGAAATTTTTAAAACCATGCATAAATACCTTAGCTTTTGCTCAATGATGGAATTTTTATAATCATGAATAACCACCTTAGGTTGTTTGAGAGTGCTTTAAAAAATGGACCTTGCCTATAAGCATGAATCATAAAAAGCATCTAACATACATGCCTTTTGACCACTACTTACATTTGATATTAATAGCGCAATATTACTAAATATTTTATTTAAATAGCAAGTCCAACTATGCAGGTTTGGAACCAAAGAAATGTTCGCAGCGGCCTGAGTGTTATCGGATCCTGGAAACAAAAAGGACGGGACAAACAATAGTGTGAATCCCATGGTGGTCGACTATAGCACCTATCTATCCTATGGGCGCAAAACACGAGGCAATATTGGGGGTTCAACTCCTGCATGTTTTCAAGCTATATGTTCGAGTTGATACATCAAGTAGTCCTAGCAATTCTAACCTATAGACGAGTGTACTTAAAAGGATTAGGACATTAATAATGAGTTTAACTGCGCCTGTTTAATTTCCCATCGTTAAAAAATATAGTGGATTTAATTGAACAGGTTAGGTATGCTATAATGGATCCAGTTAGGAACTAAACAAGCGTTCGCGGCCTTCTTTCACACCATTCTCGAATTAACACAAAAGTTCCTTATGATGATTTTGGACAAGAGAAATGTTCGCGGCGGCCTTGGCCGCCGCGATTGCTTGTATATAATTATAAAGGGATAGCTAATGCAAGGGATCGAGGTCAATTTCAAAAGAAAGTTCAACGAATATTGTAGATGTGGTGGAGATATAATATTGACTATGGCGGGCATCAAAGAATGGAAAGATATCTTCTTTCTTATTTTAGAATGGCTTTGATTTCCATGCCAGGGAATGCCGCATGTAACGCCGTATGCAGCGTTCCCTTTCATCTTGCGGTCCCCTTTGCAGGATGTAGGTTCGCGACATTGATTGCCCTTTTGAATGCCCAAGGTCTTGGCGCCTCCCTGCTCTTAGAGCATATAATTTCAAAATTGGCTTATTTCGCAGACCATTATAATTAATACTTGCTTTTATAGTCCAACAATTCTTAATAGAGGTTAAGGAGCATCCAAGCATGTAATCTTAATATTGACTTACTTTTGGAGATCATGAATATGAATACTTGCTCTATATAGTCCTAACAAATCTTAATACAGAGTTTATTGAGGTGCTTCTATGTAGTATAGGAGAATAAGCAACGAGATAATAAGCAAACTCATATTATCCCTTATTCTGATTCTTCCAAATTATGGTGCCTGCTGCTAATACTTGCTATTTTGTTGCGCCTGCTGCATCATTTGCTTGGGCTGCACTTGCTGCGTTAGGTCTATTTTGATACATGATATGTTGCTTGCACATCTTGAATAGGCTGCATATACTGGATGGGTAGAGTTTGAATTTACGCAGGTTGCATTCTTTACATTGGTTGAACTGGCTGCGCAACAAAAATTGATTGCATCTGCTGCATCGCATGTCTACAGTGCTCATATAAGTAATATACCATTATTTCCATTACATGATGTGTCTAATTCTAATTGTCTCAGAATCATTGTTGCAGGTCTAGATCTATTTTCTATTGGCATTTTTCGTGATTCTATATGAGATAGAGTTTTCATCTTATTTGAAATGGTAATATGCTTTTGCGAGATCTGACTAATATTATGCATCTTTATTAAATAATAATGTACTTGGAATGCAACCATTGTTGCAAGTAAATAAATCCATGCAAATGTTGTGGTCTATCAAATGCAGTACTTTGGTAAATATTGACTAATATGTAACACAATAACAGGTGGGTTTCAGGGGGATTTGATATGGATGTAAAAATAACAATTTTTGAAACCATAGACCATACACCATATACCCCTAAAACAATTGAATGGGTTTTATTAAAAAAACATAGATTCAAGATAGAAAATGTGACGCTCCAAGAATCTATATGATGCTCACATCGTATAAATATGGGAATTCCCCTCCCGTGGCAACTATATCACCATGGAAAGGCCCTCCGTCTAACTCGGACCACTTGGGGTGGCTAAGTGTCTGGGCGAGGAACACAGAGGTGTCATTTGTCCCACATCCTCTATGTGAATCCTATACAGTGGAAACGTACATACATGTTAGCACACAACAATCATACTCAAAATAATATACCACCACGAAGGGTAGCCCATCCATCATCATCAACTAAACAATACAATACATAATACATAGCAATATACCATAAACGAGGCTCTACCCCGGGCTCATACTCCATGGTGGTCGACTAATGGTCAAGGCCGCAAGATATCAGCAGACAGAGGTATAACATGGCGTTGGCTGGCATAGAACAATGGCTAGGGTAGTCCACACCATCCGCCCCTCCCATTGCACACTTTGCGGATAGGGTCAAACATGCTATGGCGTGGTTGTAGCCTTCCGCAGACGCAATCCCATGGATTCACCCTATGGGACTACTTCGATTACATCTCCCCGTTCCGGCGAACTAGGCAGGAGAAGGATGAATCCCTCCCGAATCACAATGGTTCCATGGGTGTGCTAGAGGATACGTGCCACATATGTAGCACCCGCATCTATACCCGACTTACCCCCCTAAATCTACGCAAAGTCCAGGACGTCCACATAGTCACGTATCCCCGCAACCCGTGGGGCTGCGGACCATACCCAGCCCACACGCGTTGGATCGATCCGTAAGCCTAGCACACTTTGTAGGGGCCCCAATAGCCACACTCAAAGAAGGCTCGCCCCACTTCACCAGTTGGGTCTGTTATTTGGTGTTGAACCACATCATAGCATATACAGCCGGGTGGGCTCTTGTGCACGGGCTGCAATTATTGGATTTTAAGGGTTATAGCTAGAAACGTCCCTACTTCTAGGAAGCTTTCAAGTCTCTACCCTCCCCTTAATCCCAGACACACGGAAGGAACAGGAAGAAGGAACATAATCACAATCAAAACATCCATCATCGTCCTAGTAATATATAAAAGAGAATTTAACCCTTCCATCTACTCAAAGAAGTGTTAATTGAAGCACAAATTATCTAGAGACTAATCGGTCTCCTAGCTGGAACCATTGACGTGAAAGGCTTCCATTCTTCAAGTCTGATCACAACAGCTGGTGGCTCCTCCTTCCTCCGCTCTCCCCAATTCGATTTGGGGTAGGAATGGGGGTAGGACCCCAATTTACCCTCTAAAATTGGCAAGTCCCCCATTGGCCAATCGATTTGGGCCAGGTGGCACCGCCCTATTGTTTGACTTTAACTAATTATTAATCTAATTAGCCTAATTAGGTTAATTATCCCTCAATATCTTAGCATCTATATATAGTACTAAAGCCAAAATAAGATGCCACGGTTCTATTGCTTATTGCGATAGCAATAGAACCGTCATTCCTTGGATGGGGACACCCTACCTTGCATCTCTTATTTATACCATCTCCTTCTTCATTTCCAGTTATCGGCGTTCTCTTGAGCTCCTTTCTATTCTATTCATTTATTTTTGGCTCCGCAAGTTTTTTCTACTCTATCCCTCCTACCTATGCTTTCTCTATTCTATCCCTCCTAGCTTATGAGAGTTCTCCTTATCTCGACTACATATTCATTATTCCTCCTGGTTTCTGATGGTTCTCCTTATCTTAGCTATTGATTCATCTATTTCTTCTAGATTTGTTTAGACACATTGTTGGCGGCTTTGTTGTTATGGTGGCAGCAGTTCTAGTTTGCTTGATCCCCGAGTCCCTAGATCCTTGGTGCTGATGCCTGTAAGGAGCATCCAAGCATGTAATCTTAATATTGACTTACTTTTGGAGATCATGAATATGAATACTTGCTCTATATAGTCCTAACAAATCTTAATACAGAGTTTATTGAGGTGCTTCTATGTAGTATAGGAGAATAAGCAACGAGATAATAAGCAAACTCATATTATCCCTTATTCTGATTCTTCCAAATTATGGTGCCTGCTGCTAATACTTGCTATTTTGTTGCGCCTGCTGCATCATTTGCTTGGGCTGCACTTGCTGCGTTAGGTCTATTTTGATACATGATATGTTGCTTGCACATCTTGAATAGGCTGCATATACTGGATGGGTAGAGTTTGAATTTACGCAGGTTGCATTCTTTACATTGGTTGAACTGGCTGCGCAACAAAAATTGATTGCATCTGCTGCATCGCATGTCTACAGTGCTCATATAAGTAATATACCATTATTTCCATTACATGATGTGTCTAATTCTAATTGTCTCAGAATCATTGTTGCAGGTCTAGATCTATTTTCTATTGGCATTTTTCGTGATTCTATATGAGATAGAGTTTTCATCTTATTTGAAATGGTAATATGCTTTTGCGAGATCTGACTAATATTATGCATCTTTATTAAATAATAATGTACTTGGAATGCAACCATTGTTGCAAGTAAATAAATCCATGCAAATGTTGTGGTCTATCAAATGCAGTACTTTGGTAAATATTGACTAATATGTAACACAATAACAGGTGGGTTTCAGGGGGATTTGATATGGATGTAAAAATAACAATTTTTGAAACCATAGACCATACACCATATACCCCTAAAACAATTGAATGGGTTTTATTAAAAAAACATAGATTCAAGATAGAAAATGTGACGCTCCAAGAATCTATATGATGCTCACATCGTATAAATATGGGAATTCCCCTCCCGTGGCAACTATATCACCATGGAAAGGCCCTCCGTCTAACTCGGACCACTTGGGGTGGCTAAGTGTCTGGGCGAGGAACACAGAGGTGTCATTTGTCCCACATCCTCTATGTGAATCCTATACAGTGGAAACGTACATACATGTTAGCACACAGCAATCATACTCAAAATAATATACCACCACGAAGGGTAGCCCATCCATCATCATCAACTAAACAATACAATACATAATACATAGCAATATACCATAAACGAGGCTCTACCCCGGGCTCATACTCCATGGTGGTCGACTAATGGTCAAGGCCGCAAGATATCAGCAGACAGAGGTATAACATGGCGTTGGCTGGCATAGAACAATGGCTAGGGTAGTCCACACCATCCGCCCCTCCTGTGCACACTTTGCAGATAGGCTGAAACATGCTATGGCGTGGTTGTAGCCTTCCAGAGACGCAATCCCATGGATTCACCCTATGGGACTACTTCGGATTACATCTCCCCGGTTCCGACGAGGCAGGAGAAGGATGAATCCCCTCCCGAATCACAATGGTTCCATGGGTGTGCTAGAGGATACGTGCCACATATGTAGCACCCGCATCTATACCCGACTTACCCCCCTAAATCTACGCAAAGTCCAAGACGTCCACATAGTCACGTATCCTGCAACCCAGGGGGTGCCAGACCCATACCCAGCCCACACGCAGTGACTGACTATAAGCCTAGCACACTGTAGGGGCCCCAATAGCCACACTCAGCAAGGCTCCGCCCCCACTTCACCAGTTGGGTCTGTTATTTGGTGTTGAACCACATCATAGCATATACAGCCGGGTGGGCTCTTGTGCACGGGCTGCAATTATTGGATTTTAAGGGTTATAGCTAGAAACGTCTCTACTTCTAGGAAGCTTTCAAGTCTCTACCCTCCCCTTAATCCCAGACACGGAAGGAACAGGAAGAAGGAACATAATCACAATCAAAACATCCATCATCGTCCTAGTAATATATAAAAGAGAATTTAACCCTTCCATCTACTCAAAGAAGTGTTAATTGAAGCACAAATTATCTAGAGACTAATCGGTCTCCTAGCTGGAACCATTGACGTGAAAGGCTTCCATTCTTCAAGTCTGATCACAACAGCTGGTGGCTCCTCCTTCCTCCGCTCTCCCCAATTCGATTTGGGGTAGGAATGGGGGTAGGACCCCAATTTACCCTCTAAAATTGGCAAGTCCCCCATTGGCCAATCGATTTGGGCCAGGTGGCACCGCCCTATTGTTTGACTTTAACTAATTATTAATCTAATTAGCCTAATTAGGTTAATTATCCCTCAATATCTTAGCATCTATATATAGTACTAAAGCCAAAATAAGATGCCACGGATTGCGATAGCAATAGAACCGTCATTCCTTGGATGGGGACACCCTACCTTGCATCTCTTATTTATACCATCTCCTTCTTCATTTCCAGTTATCGGCGTTCTCTTGAGCTCCTTTCTATTCTATTCATTTATTTTTGGCTCCGCAAGTTTTTTCTACTCTATCCCTCCTACCTATGCTTTCTCTATTCTATCCCTCCTAGCTTATGAGAGTTCTCCTTATCTCGACTACAGATTCATTATTCCTCCTGGTTTCTGATGGTTCTCCTTATCTTAGCTATTGATTCATCTATCTCTTCTAGATTTGTTTAGACACATTGTTGGCAGCTTTGTTGTTATGGTGGCAGCAGTTCTAGTTTGCTTGATCCCCGAGTCCCTAGATCCTTGGTGCTGATGCCTGTGTTGGAGTTTTGGGCGTGCTGGTCCATGTTCTGCACTGTGTATTTTTCCTGGCTCGTTCGCTTGCATGCCCCCTTTTGCGATGAGTATATGGCATGGATTTTTGTGTACAAAGCACAGGTTAATCTCACAGATTTGGCTTTGCCAGAGCTGTTGGCTGTGCTATGACGTTTTTGCAGATCTGGTGTGGCTCTGGCGTTCTCATCTGCAAAGGCAACCGACAAGGGTTTAGGCAATGGCATGGGTTATGGCAAACGACAAGGGTTTGGTCGCTACTGGCTGGGTCTCCAAGTGCATTTTGGATTTGCTATGTACAACCATTTTGGCATCGGTATATCAACTTAATCTTTTTAAAGTTGGTTCTAATCTGGGATATCTCGGCCAGAGGTGATTTGTTGGATTTCGTCTGTTCACCGTTATATGTATGCATTATAGATTAAACTTAGCCTAACCAAATAAGTCTTCTGGTGGTATGTTTGGAGCTGGTATCTAGCCAGAAGTATCCCTATGTGTCTATCATTCAAAATAGCTTCACTTAATTTTGCAGGAGTGATGGGAAGCCACATTTTTCAAGCTGCATTGTTGGCATGCATTCTCTTGTTTGTCTTGTTATCAAACACATGTTTGGCAGGTCTTGATATACTAGTTCCTGGTTTCAACATCATGTCTACATCAGAAATTTGATGGCCAGATTGTTGCTCATGAATGGAGGTTCAAATAGTTTTTGCAGTTTGTCCACGACTTATCTTTTTAATATTTTTTGAGTGCTGTAAGTTTCTTATATGTTTTCAGCATTTCAATTGTTGCCCTTGGCATCACAAACTGGCTTTGCCAAGCATGGTGCATAACTTGAGGACCCCTGCCTTCATTGCTACAATCAACAAAGCAAGAACCTGCACGAGTTTCATTTACAGATACTTATTTCTAAATGTCTTTGTTTTACTTGTGGCTTGTGGTACATTATTTATTTAAGGTGTATTATTAAGCTACCAGTGTTTTGATTGTGGAAGCTGAGAGGCATTCACAATTTTATTGTTAGTTTAGTTGTCACTATCAGCTCAGCTCATTCTAAGCCACAGTTTTAGACGCATGATATTTTCAGGCTTTTCACATCATGATTGTGAGACATTTCACATTGAGATATTTTACCAAAAGCTTTCCAAGATCTCTGCCTCCATTTAGAATACATATTTCACAGTCAAATTTTGCGTCAAATTGTTGTGGCATATGATTAACATTGTGACAGATTCCTATGGTATGTGATTAACTTTGTAACATTTTTATTTATGGTAATTGCAGCTGATGTGCAGGTGCAGCTATTAGATAGTCAGGTTTGATTTTTTTCTAGTTCTTTTTTGCTGTAAGCAGCATTAGCCAATTGATATGGCCAATTGATATGGCGACCCTGTTCAAATTCGTTTTGGAGCAACAAGGTTATATATCTTTCTCACGATTGTGCCAATTTCTTCGATAACTCCAGATTTCTGTTTAGAACATGAGATTGAATTAGCCTTTTTCTATTCTTCTATGGTTGGGCCTTTCTGGTACAAATAGTCGGTGGTTGCTTCTAATAATTCACTTTTGGTTCTGCCTTCTTTACATCGGATTAAAGCTGAAAATAGTACGTTTTTTGTTGGTATCATCTTCATCTCTTTCAAAATTTGTAGCTAATTGATTCAGTTTCCCATTTGGATTATCGTCTGGGGGTGGAATTGTCCAGGGGCTTCTGTCGCCTTGCCATTCCATTCCATCCTAGTCTCTCTTTTGATGTTTATTTTTTCAAATAAAATGTGCATGTTAGTTGGTTGCCTTTGGTGGTTGGATCAAGAGGTCTATTTTACGAATGGGTGAGGATTCGAGTCCCATTGACTATAAAATAGCGTTTTCTTATTGATTTAGAAATCGTCAATCTAGCAATTTGTCACACTTACTGTATCGTCTTCTTATGACATGATTTATCTTGTTCGTTCATATCCTTGCGTATGACATTATTTGGTAATGTTTTCGTAACCTTGTATACCTCTTAATTGCATTTGTTGGTATTTCCTTATAATAGGGTTAAGTTTTTCTAGATTTTGTGTGATTGACATCATATTGCATGATTATGCATGGGCATTTGTTCTCGTCATCGAAATACAGTTGAGTTTTCGTAGGCTTTGAAGTTTTAATTCGAACGAGTTGTGGACTTTACCGCTTATAGTTTCTCATAATATCAAATAATGTCATTACTTCTATTAGAGCTTGTGGTAGGGCTTGCACTGTGTGGCTTTGCATGGCTGTCAAACTAGTTCGTGTTCCCATTATCTTACTACTCTGGTTTACATGGATTCAACATTTGCTACCAGGTCATGCTGTGGTCTCTTGTTATCTTGGATACTACATTATCCGGTTCGTATTTTACATTAGATGGTAGGTCTTGCATCATGTGGCTCGTACGAGCCATTAAATTAGTCGTGGTTTCTCATTATTTGGATGCATTGTGTTACCTGGGTTTTCAGTTTGTTTCCCACAGTTAGACTGTGTTCACAGAGAAATTTCGAGGTGATGTCACGTTTTACACTTTATGTTGCTAACATCATCTGGCAGGTTCTTTTACCATTTCTTTGGTTGGATTCTACATTATTAACACTCTCTCTCCTTTGTGAATGCGGTCTCGCATGTGTTGCATGAGCATTAATGTGTTCGGTTGGTATTTTTCCATGCCATAATCCTTGTTTGCTAGTTATACTCCTATATTTTACATGACATGATATCGTTTGTCTATAGATGCTGCTCGCATGAATTAGATGCATACATTTCGTTTGTTTGGTTAGCCACTAGGCCAAGAAAGATCTCTCCCCATAGGCATTTATTTCCTCGTAATCCATTTATTTTGTTTAGTTGAGGCATTTTGATCAAGGTGCTAAGAGACAAGTGTTTTTATGCATTCCCTTTAGGTTTGTGTTACACATGTTCATGCAAGGTAGATTTTACACGCATCATTGTTACTTTGCAAGCTACTTGCGTTTCCTTTTATGTGTAGGTGTTGGGTCAGTCGTAGTTCCATTCGGTCCATTTTTAGGCCTTCTACTTGGATTCATTTTGTCCATTCCTTGAGGTTCTACATGGTAGATGCTGCTCATACATAGTACATGATTTTTTCATTGGTTGCATTTTTCGCCATCTATTTTATATAGTTCCAGTTTCTTGCTCAGTCATTCGTCATTTCCTTTGTTCCATGCCATGTCAATCCTTGGACATGATTGCTTCTACCTGTTGGTCCAGCCTGGCTAGTCCTTTTGGTTCTTTTTATTTACTTTGCTGCTTCATTTCTTGATTTCCTCCACTTTTGGTTCCTTCTATTTACTTTGCTGCTTCATTTCTCTTGATTTCCTCCATTGACTTTAGGTGGTTTGTCAAACTTTACTAGGATCTTCCATTTGATCAATTTGTACCATTGGTTTCAATGTCTTATGTTTGTCTACTTGCTCCATTGGACACAATGTTTTGTGCTTGTTCCATTTGTCCTTCCGAAGTGTTTACATCTTTTCCTTCTTTCACTTTCTGTTTAGATGGTCATTGGGCCCCATTGGGTTTTCTTTAGTTCCTGTTTTTTCCATTTATTCTATTCTGCTTAGTTCCACTCCTTGCTCCTATTCTTCTATATCCAACTTGCTCCTTTCTGGGTTTCTCATACTCTAGTTGATTTCAATTCGATTGTGCTTACTTTCACCTTCTGTTTTTCTAGGTTCTAGATTTTCCTTATGCTTCTATTCTATGATTCGACGTTGCCTACTAGTTGGTCCTAAAACGGGATTATTCCTCGCAATATAACTCGATAGACTATGTATGGTTATACGTTGATTTATTTTGCTCATAGGTCCAATTCATGATCAAGCTTGAGGTGATGTTATGTTCGGCGTTTCCACTGCTTCCATACCATATAATTGGAGCTTGCGTATGTTTGTTCTCTTGAGATCTTTTTGTCATGTTGCTTCATCTTGCTCTCTACTTGTTACCACTGCTTAGTTATTCTCCTCTCTTCGTCTTTTTGCTGCGTAAGTTTCATCTACTATATGACGATTGCCTCATTCGTTATTCATTGTCATGTTTGTTCTTGCTTAAGTCATCTTTTGCATCTTCGATTGACTTCTTAAATTGTCTCAGTTTTTCTGTTCTCCTGATTTTGCCTACCTCCTTTGTTTGTCCATTTTACCACTTGATTCGCCCTCGTTACTCAGGTTGTTCGATTTTTACTCATTCCTCTTTCAATTCTATCTCATTATCTAGTTATTTCCTTCAATTTCTTCTACTTCTTTACTTGCATGTATGCTGATCACCGTAATTTGTTTTATCTGATCCTTTGTCATTTATCTTCTTTTTCTATCTCTTTGAGTTAATTTGTATTTGCAATTCCTTTTGCTCTATTTATCTCATTATATTCAGGTTTCTATTTTGTCCCAATTGTGTCAAGGGATATCACATGTTCCATTTTATCCCATTGGGCTTCTTTTTGACTCGTTTTCTCCTTCAGTTTCCATTTAGATTTTAATTGTCTCTCTTGCTCTCTTTCTCTAAAAGTCCTTAGTCTCATCATTTCCTTCATCTTTTTCTTGTCTATTGTCCGTAGTTATATTTGTTCTTTTTGCTTATGTATTTCTATTTGACTTTTTAATCATGGTATTCTCATCCTTTCAGTCTCATTTGTGTCTTTGATACCACCTACCTCTGTTTGCATTTCCTCTTATCATTTCTGTTGTTCGACTTTTTAGCATCGATTCTATTATGTCGCCTCATATCGTGTTATATCTTCTCACACATACCGTTCTTGTCCCAGGTGCACCTTGCTGTTGTCATATTTTGTTGATTTGATCCGCTTTGCGTTTTCTTCATACCTTGAGTTGTCCCACGTATTCTAGTGTGCCGTATTTTGGCATTCTGTTTCTTTCAATCTATTTTGTCTTTGTAACCTATGTCATCTCCTTCCCTTTCTCATATTCTCTCCGGCCGTCCCAGTTTTAATTGAATAGGTCATTGTTCCATCTCTTTGTTCGACTAGCCTCTTTGACCATGTTACCTCCTTTGCGTAATGCCTTTTTCTGATTTTACTTTGATTGGCCTTACTTCATTCATTCATCCCTTTGACTCTATTAGTTTCTCAGTCCATCATGTTTGTGTGAATTTTTTCCCTTTTGCTTCTTTTATCTTTGGACTTACTTGCACCATTGTGTTGCGCTAGTTTTTCTGGACTCATAGCTTCCATTTCTATCTTTACTATGTCTCCTCTTTATTTGCCTTACTTCTCTTTCCCTGTTGGTGTCTATATATCATGCTCTTCGCCTTCTGCATTGATTATCCCAGTTTCTCTACTAGCCTTGCTTCACACTTTCTTTCTTTGCCCCTTTTGTCTGATCTATTCCAATTGTCTTTTTTGCCCATCTTTCCCTTCATTTTCGCCTTTTGCCCTAATTTTTCCTTGTCATCCTAGTTTGTTGCATTCTTTCTTGAGGTAGATTCCTCTTCTATCGGCCAACTAGTTGCTTCCTAGGACCCATCCTAGGAATGCCACGGTTCTATTGCGATAGCAATAGAACCGTCATTCCTTGGATGGGGACGCCCTACCTTGCATCTCCTATTTATACCATCTCCTTCTTCATTTCCAGTTATCGGCGTTCTCTTGAGCTCCTTTCCATTCTATTCATTTCTGGCTCCACAAGTTTCCCGCCCCCCCTCTCCCTCTGTCATATCTAAGCTTGTTGGTCATATTGACATCCCATTTCATGTTTTCTCATTTTATGTTTCATTGTTGCAATTGCTCCATTTCCTTTTTGGTCAGTTTGTTATCTATGTATCTGTTTAATTTTCTACGCTTCTTTGGTTGCCCTGTAGCCTCTGATATCCTCCATGCTTTCTTTCTATCTTCTTTGAAAGCGCAGATATTCTTATTTTTCATCTTTCTCGGTGTGGCAATGTAGCCTCCGAGGCTTACTTATCATTTCATTCGTTCTCGGCATGGCTGTGGCTTTCGAGACATAATTTCTCATTTTCTCTCGGCGTGGCATTGTAGCCTCCGAGGCAGCACTAATCGGACGTTTTTTCCTGCGATGATTATTCTGCGGACAGTTTCCAATTGGTCGGCTGTTATTTCTTCCTCGGCGTGGACCTGGAGCCTCCGAGTGCTATTATATTCTTTTTATATGATTACAACTTGGCCCATGCCTTTGCTTAAAGCTCCTAACTTTTTAATGGGTTATTCAAATTTTTAGGTTTTTTCATTGCAGGTCCTTTCTTGCAGTTCTCTCAGTTGTCAGCATCGTCGTGTTTGCATCAACTTACTTTGGATGTATGCTAGCGGCATTCTTCGAGAGCGTTGGTGACAGTTGCACATTAGGGTTTTCCTTGAAAACCTAAAAGGCCGGGGTTTTTTCATTCCGATGAGGAGCGGTCGTCAGTTTTCATCTTTGCATATACCAAGTGGCAGAACAATCATTTCTTATTTGGCACCTTTCAATTTCATCATGCTCTCGATAAATTGTCTAGTATCAGCCAACTAGTTGTTTCCTAGGACCCATCCTAGGAATGATAATTCGTGTGTAATATTGACCGTTCATTTTATTGTGTTTCACAACTTTCATTTTTTATCGTGAGATTATTTTAATATTTGTAACTTTATCTCGACCGTTGAGTATTTGAGCATCTTGAACGTTGGATTTTTTTTTTCTTTGTTAAGATGGGTGGTTTAGATTAAATTGAGACGTTTCGTTTTTCTCGCGTTCCATCGTCTTGTGAGATTGGTCTATGCAACATCCTGAATGTCTTGAATGTTGATTTGGATTTGTTTCGCGACTTTCATTATAGGCCACCAGATCTAAAAGTAGTTATCATGGTGCACTGCGACATTTCTCTGCGATATATCGTTGAGCAAGGCAATTCTTCATCAAATTTTAATCTGAATAGGTACTTTTTTTGGAAAGCATTCATCCCACAGAGGTCTATTTGTTGTCATGTAACACAGCCCTGCGCGTGCCGTACTCAGCCATGCAATTTGCCCTATTGCACCCGCAAAGCTGAAACATACACTGCAGAGCGGAGATGAATAAAAGCTAGCTCGATAAATTTAGTATATCACGAGGTTCCTTGGGACAACAAAGGGGATAATAAAGAAGTAAAATGAAGGCATTGAAATCTAATGATGAAAATCACGAAGCAATTCAAGTGCATAGAATCAAGTCAAATTACTATTTCAAAGGCATAGAACTAAGCAAAAATAGATCAATTCGTTCACAAATAAATATAAGAAGACATAACTTATCCTTTTCTTTACTAATAGGTAAGGACAGTCTAATGCATAAACAAATGCTTGATTTCACCCTTTTTTTTTTCAACTTATGCCCAGCAATGCGTTGGGCACCATTACTAGTAACAAAAGATTGATGTCATTGCATTGGCCCACCTTATATAATGTCCTCATTGTATATAAAGCCCACCTAAAGGAAGTACTTATGCATTATGACGTGCCTATTTGCAATAGACGTTGCATGGGGCCATGATTTATTAAGGGTGCTTTCCCATGAGATTGGCGACCTGGAAATCTGGGTCCAGGTCAAAAACCTCAGCGTTAAGAAATGCTTGGTGATTACTTCTGATTCAGGTCAAAAATCTGAGTCTTTGAGGTTGAGGCGCCCATGGGAACCTGCATGCCCTTATCTGGACCTCAAGAAAACCTTGAGGTCGGAGATCCATGGAAAAGCACCCTAAGAACACAACGTAATCATTTTCAGGATAGGTTCGATAATTAAAAGCATATTCAAATTACATTATCTACAAATAATTTCAAACTATGTTCAGATCTTCAATTAAAAACTAATGTAGTCGGGACAACAACAACATATTTGCAATTTAAATCAAAACTAGTAAACGTGTGCCTGGCGTTGCCGGGCTAATGTCCTTGTATGTGTTTTTACTCGGCCTTTAACATCCATATTTGCAACTTAGACAACGACTCATATTGATATTGACAATAATGGACATTATTTACTTTTGTCATTATTTTTGTTATTGAAATTGTCTAATTATTGCATCATCAATGTATTAGCTTTGCTTACTCAAAAAGGTGACAGAGACCAGATCATATTGCATCATCAATGTATTAACTTTGCTTACTCAAAAAGGTGACAGAGACCCGATCACATTTGGCTAATGGGCCATTCACATGATAGTTTTTTGGGTCAGCAACTGTAAGCAGCTGATTCCGCGCTGCTTGAAATACCTCCAGCTGAATCAGCCACGCGGGTAGCATCCCGCGACAGCTGAATCCTCATAACGGGCTGAATTTTTTCTGGCTCAGCTCAAGTTCAGCAAGGACTCAGCCGTCCCACCGCCAATCTGTCCATGTGAACCCAGCATAAATGGCAACCAGGAATTTCGAGTTGTACAGGATGAGGAGAAGACTGTTCCATACAGCTGTACACGTGGAACTATATATATGGGCAATTAATGACAGGGATAAATGTGAAAAAAATATGCAAGAGCCGATTTTAGCCGAGAATCGGAAAATTTAAAAAAAAGGAGAATCGGAAAAGGCAGAAGGAGCTCGCATGATGAGAAAAATAGAAGCGGATCTGATTGGTTGCAGGAGCGCAGGTAATACCAGATCCGACGGAATAGCTGCAGCCAACGGAAAAGTTGCTGACAAGAAGTGTCGGAGAAACTGCCTGGTAAGATTGCCATATGTACTAGCTTGAAGGTATGCATTGCCGATTCCTTTGTTGTTTTGCTTTTTCTTAGTTGGGATATTGAACGGGGCTGCAATCATGTTGTTGGCGACATTCTGAGAGAGTGCCCACAGCATGTAAGCCAGGAATCGGCTTTCCCATTCTCTGGTAAGAAACATCAGATCACCTTATGCTATCATGCACCGCAGGTCAACAAGGTTGTTCAAAAGGTTGTTCATTGAACAGTTTCAAACGCTTTGATGCAGGTCACTACACGCAAGTTCCCTTAGTTCAAGATGTGGAGGCTTAGGATAGCAGAGGGTGGGGATCCTTTGCTTAAAACACTCAATGGTCATGTTGGGCGCCAAACCTGGACCTATCATGAGAACGATGGCACTCCTGAAGAGCGTAAAGCAGTGGATCAGGCACGGGATAACTATTACAAAAACAGATATTTAAATAGACACAGTGGTGATGCCCTCATGAGAATGCAGGTAGAGTTTGTCATCTATCTAGGACCTTATAAATTATTGCATAATTTGTCCTTGTTCTGTCTATACAGTTTGCTAAAGAGAATCCTCTTCCAACGTTGCCAACGAAAGTAGAACTTAAAGATCATCATGATATTACTGATGATGTTATACAAACAACACTTGTCCGATCGATACGTTTCTATTCCACCATTCAAGCAGCTGATGGTCACTGGCCTGGGGACTATGGAGGCCCTATGTTTCTCATGCCTGGTTTGGTAATGCAGCAGTTCTTTATATTGTAAACATCTCTCTGAATTTTTTAGCATATAGACGTGACATTTTTTTTTATAAAAAACAGGTCATTGCTCTTTATGTAACTGGTACTCTTGATAAAGTCCTGTCCAAAGCACATGTACATGAGATGTGCAGATATTTGTATAATCATCAGGTATATATGTTTTTCTATTTCTATTTGCATATACTGGCTATTAGGAAAATGTTGCAGCCTGACGAGAAGCGAGGATCTAAGCTATGAACAGTAGGCAACTAGAGAGAGTGAAGAACAAGGAAGAGCACACTGAAGTTTGAATAAAAAATGGCTGATATATTGAACGGAAGTGTTATGTAGCCTTTTGTCATGACTGCTTCCATTAGTCTTAGCTGACTCCTACCATATGCTACCCTAATTAACCCGTTTCTCAATTAATTTAGGCATTTAACTTGGCACTTAACTCGACTTACTCGTATAACTTCACCAAGTTAGGTAACTCTTGATGCAGCTGCCTTTCATGTGCATGATGGGCAGTCAGTGTGCCACCCGATTATTTCTCGTAGATAGTTCGTTACACATCTGCCATTGGTTCGATATATCAGCTGCCACCTTGTCCACACGCATCTACTCAGCTTATTCACATGTTTTAACAGACTCATGAAAACATCTGAAGTGTTTCGTGTGGGCCGTCAGATCTATGGCTCTTTGCATCTTGCCAATGTAAGATGTTGCGTTGACTGATATTGCAACTAAATATATTCAGTTTTACAATATGTCTTGTTTGATGCCATCAACTGACACAGTTAGACTTTGCAGAACAAGGATGGTGGATGGGGTCTGCATATTGAGGGGCACAGTACAATGTTTGGGACAGTTCTCTCATATGTCACATTGAGATTGCTTGGAGAAGGGCCCAATAATGGTAATGGCTCGATGGAGAAAGCTCGCCTTTGGATTCGAGATCATGGAGGAGCAACAGCATGTCCATCTTGGGGAAAGTTTTGGCTAGCAGTTGGTTCTCCCCCCTCCCTTGTGTTCTCTTTTCCCATTTTCTGCAAGTAATCGTTTCTGCATACACCTGCTAAAGAAAATGCAACTGCTTTGCAGGTCCTGGGAGCAATGGAGTGGTCATGTGTAAACCCCTTACCTCCTGAAATGTGGTTATTACCATACATTGTGCCGTTGCATCCTGGTATGCACAATGCATGGGTATAACTTTATATTATTCAAAGCTGATTTTCATCCAGTATATTGTTTTGTAATCTGAACGTACGTATGTACACATAGCAGTTTTGTAAATAAATAGGCCTGAGAAACATTTCTATGAGAGTCATACAATGCCGTTGAATTTTTATTGGATGAGTTCAGTTGAGTTCATATCTAAATCTGTGTTCAATTTTGGTGTAAATTTATGATTATATCTGTTGTATCTCACTCCCATATGAATGTTCAATTTAATGCAGGAAGAATGTGGTGCCATTGTCGAATGGTGTATCTTCCCATGAGTTATGTTTACGGTCATCAATTCTCTGGGTCACTTACAGATACTGTCAAAGACTTGAGAAATGAGCTGTATACGAGACCTTACAGCCAAATCAATTGGGATGGTAATCGAAATACCTGTGCCAAGGTGATCCCTTTTCATGTCTTTCGTAGGGTGCAATTCCATTTTGAATCAATCTTCTCCATAAATTCAACTAGCATCATCTAGGAAATTTCTTACTAGTATTGACAAATAGGATGCTGATTTGTAGGAGGATCTCTACTACCCACATCCATTGATTCAAGACTATGTCTGGGCAGCGCTTCAAAAGGTTGCTGAGCCTTTGTTGCGGCATTGGCCAGGATCTCTTCTTAGGCAAAAGGCTCTTCATGAGGCAATTGATCATATACATTATGAAGACGAGAACACAAGATATGTTTGTATTGGTCCCGTCAACAAGGTTGGAAGGTTTAGAGTATTTTATTATGTTTAGTTTTTAAAATTCTACCCATCTGCCAACCTAACATCAAGGTTATGGCGGGCTGCCACTTCTAGCAAGATGGCAGTCCTACTTTCGACTTTGCCTTCGTACCCGCTTGAGTTCCTTGGTGACCCAAAATGCATACCCCATCGCTCACACATTTGGGGTCATCTATTATGTGCAAGCATGGCATCCCTTTTTCCTTTGCATATTACATAAAGACTTTTCAATATGGCAGTTATACTCTTATGGTTTCCTAATGGCTCATTTGCTTGCTGGTCTCATCTTGCAAATACATACGTGATAGGCATTAGCTGGCAATCATGCAACACAGTTTTTCCTTCCACTAAGAAAAACTGACTCTCCCAGGTTATCAATATGCTATGCTGTTGGATAGAAGACCCGACATCAGATGCCTTCAAATGTCATTTACCTAGAATAGCTGATTATCTTTGGCTTGCGGAAGATGGGATGAAGATGCAAGTATGCCTATCTATATTGATTGAACTGTCTTTACATAAATGCATGCATTTTCTGAATGTTGATTTACTGTAGGGATACAATGGAAGCCAACTGTGGGATACAGCTTTTGCTGTGCAAGCATTAATTTCTACTAATCTTATAGAGGAATGTGGAGCAATGCTTAAGAAGGCTCATTCGTTTTTGGAAAAGACACAGGTTCTTGTCTCCCTTTCTTGTCATTCTTTGTTGTCCTATGCAGAAGACTCTAACATGGGAAAGAAATGGAAAGGTCCAAGAAGATTGCCCTGGTGATCTGAAGAAATGGTATCGCCACATTTCAAAAGGTGCGTGGCCATTTTCCACCAGAGATCATGGTTGGCCTATTTCAGACTGTACATCAGAAGGTCTGAAGGTGAGTAATAAAGAAATAGTCTATTATCACGGTGAACTCTGTTGGTTGTTTTTGTTTACATATGCAGGCTGCTTTGGCTCTCTCACAACTGTCTCCTAATCTAGTTGGAGAGCCTGTACCTGATGGACGTTTATATGACTGTGTCAACGTAATAATGTCATATCAAGTAAGTTCCCATTTTTCATGTTCTATCCCTTAAGATGGTTAACGATTCAGTTAGCCATTGTAATAAAATGCTAATTTGCTGGAAATAAACTTTAAGCCATTCTAGTATCTTTTATGATTACGTTCATGTGCGTGCCTAATAAAAGAGTGATCTGCAACATGTAACGTTGATGAAGACTTCCTGGCTTTCTAGAAGGGCTGCGTCAAAATTGTTTCATCATCTGTAGTATCCTAAGTTGAGATGAATTATCAGTTCAATGCAGAGCACATGAGGTGCTAAGAATACATCAGGAAAGGAGCTATGGCTCTTTCTACCTTATTGCAGTAATTTTTATATTGTAAATGTCAACACCCACCTTATGTTCTATCGTCGTTTAATCCGTAATGGTGGCTTCTCAAGCATAAATTAGAAGTTTCAACATTGCTTCTGCCCTTAAGCTCGTCACTACGTCCTGAATTTGAATCTCTTTTATAATTTGAATCTCTTTTGGTTTTGAATGTGCTCATGTGGTTTCTTTATCCCTAGAACTCAAATGGAGGAGTCGCAACATATGAGCTTACACGCTCATTTTCTTGGATTGAGGTATTTAATAGTTTCTGAATTTGGAGTTTAATTCATATAGGATCACATCTTTAGTGTGCTCAAAAATATTCTTTCTGTGCAGACATTCAACCCATCTGAAACTTTTGGTGACATCACTATTGATTATTCGTAAGCATCTAGAATCCTTTCATATCGTCAAAACAGTCAACGGGCTTATATAAATGAGATATGCTTGCAGTTATGTTGAGTGCACATCAGCTTGTATACAGGCGCTTTCCTCATTCAGGAAGGCATATCCAAATCACAGAAGAAAAGACATTGCTAGATTTATTACAAAAGGTCAAAACTTCATCAAAAGCATACAAGAAGCTGATGGCTCCTGGTAATTGCTCGTCTTCTATTGCAGATAAATGTTAGAACTCCATGGTTTGCAAAACCCAACTTCCTTCCAATGTAGGATCATCTTCTCTATTAGTTGTATACGTGCAGCAGATACAGGTACCAGCATATTAGAATGTGGTTGGCAGTTTGAAATCAATGGTAACTAATTAGGAACAAATAATGGTGCTTCTTAAAGAAACAGTTCAGCTAGTAAATTGTTTACATGTATTACTATAATATGTTTCAAGGAGATCAGCCCAATGGGGAAACTTGTTTGCAGGTATGGTTCTTGGGGAGTGTGTTTTACATATGGAACATGGTTTGGCATATTGGGCTTGCTAGCA
Organism: Isoetes taiwanensis; assembly: GCA_021234155.1. Taxonomy (NCBI): domain Eukaryota; kingdom Viridiplantae; phylum Streptophyta; class Lycopodiopsida; order Isoetales; family Isoetaceae; genus Isoetes; species Isoetes taiwanensis. Next base: position 777,718 of record JAJEKV010000064.1, read on the forward strand.
TCAGGTGAAACTTATAGCAGTTCTACTGCTATTCAAAGAGCTTGCCAATTCTTGCTCTCAAAGCAGCTTTTATGTGGAGGGTGGGGAGAAAGTTATTTAGGTTCCCAGAACAAGGTAACATTTGGCTTTCCAGCTTGTAGTGAGAAACATCTGAGTTGTGTTTTCTTCCTACAGGTCTATACAAATCTAGATGATGATCGTGCACATGTTGTACATACAGCTTGGGCCATGCTTGCACTTATTGCAGCAGAACAGGTAACATTCTCTAGTCATAGTGGTCTGCTTAATGTTGAGATTAGAGGACTGAAGAGAGGGGCAAGTTAAAATGAGTAACTATGGTATACAATGATTTCATATGCAGTCTGAAAAGCCTGATGTTACTTTTTTTGAAACGCCTCTAAATCTTAATCTAACCATAGTGGTTTTGTGAGGTAACTAAGTATCCTTCAAATGCATATAGGCTGAACGGGATGCGACTCCACTTCACAAGGCTGCTAAACTGCTAATTAATGCGCAATTGGAGAATGGTGACTATCCTCAAGAGGTATGTGAGGTATATGCCATAAATATAATATAATATGTGAACTAAGAAAGAGTCTTTTCCTACAGGAAATTACTGGTGTCTTCAACAGAAACTGCATGATATCTTATTCAGCATATCGAATGATATTTCCTATATGGGCCCTTGGAGAATATCGTCAGAAAGTGTTGGGAAAATGTTAAAAACTCCAATATGCCTTCTGATGTTCTAGTTCTTTAAATCTAGATTCATATCTACGTATCTACGTTGATAGCATCAATTTATAACACAAATAAAATTGTAAGGGATCCATACTTGAGTCTAAAACGTCAATAGCAGTGAAGCGCCATTCAAGGTCTTCATGTTGCCCGTTCCAATGTAAACGTCAAGAACAAGAATCAAACTCTTTCAAAGAGATTGAAAAATCCTACTAGCAAAGAAAGATATCCACCATTCTGGTGATCTGTTATAACTGGAGAATAACCCAACAATTATGTTTGTAGACTTGCTAGTCTGGCTTGGCGCAACTATCAACTTGAGATTGTGATAGGCATATCCCTCCCTAATCTCACTTTGATCTTGGCAATCATGCGAGATTATTCTGAGGAATTTATAGATTTATGCCGAGGGGAACATTGAGAGTTCAAAGTTCATAAATTGGAACTTATTCTTTGTAGTGTGCAACATAAGAATTGAAGAATTTTACTGGCCTTGCAGATCATATTTTTTATACATATCAATAAGGTATTTGTAGACATCAAATTCATTTTAAGTCCCTCTAGTGAGTAGATGTACATGGATAAGCCTACCTTGTATTCATGTAGTAGCAGCACAACTTTTCAAGAAACTCACCATAGACCTACAACCCACTTTTCTAAGCTCCTCAAGGATATATCTTTATCTATATCAAAGATTTATATATTGGTGTGTTTTTTGGTGTTTTTAGCAATGGTGGAGCAGGTCGGCGCGTGGTGATGTCAGTGGCTATGGTATGAGCTGGAATCAGGGGCTTTTTGTATAGAAGTATGCCATGTGCTATGTCTTGTATTAAAGGCTCTGTTTTGCATTGGAAGTTATGTTCGACATTTTGTAGGTAGTTTTCCAAGGTCTAGTATTGCCATGTGACATCTCTTGTTTTGTTGGGGACAATGCTTATTACTTTTGCGTATGGGTTCGATCATTGGGCAGCAACTTTGCAAATCCAGAAGTAGAAGCTTAGCCAGCATATGGGATTGATGGACGGGGACGGCCATTGCACCCATAGCCAAAGACAATTAATGTCTATTAAAATGAGATGCAAATTTTTGAAAGACATGCATGTATCAAAACTGCTACTACAAAGGCCTTGCCGCACATCGTATAATAAGATATGTACATAGTTGGGTTATTTGTAAATAATTGGGATCCAGCTTTATTCGGGGTTGAGCACCAAAATCTAATTTGGTGTTTAGTTTTGTATGGAAATCACTTTATGACTAAATCCTGCACTAATTTGGCCATTCAGACCAGGATCATTTGAGAATATCCCAGATGAGATCAAAACTTACCTCTCTGAATCAAGGCCCTAAAAATAGAATACGTTATGTACATAATACATTATGAAACCTAGGATTTTCAGATTAAGTCTTATCCAAAGGAGGTTCACCTTGAAATCCCGTATGAAACATCTGAGTTATAAGGAATGGGTTATTTTTGAAGTGCTTTCGTACGAAAATATATGGAAAGGGGTGATTTTTTTATCACATTTTAAGTCCTTACATTTTTGAAATGGGTATTTTTCTAGATTTTTTGGACCGTATACTAAGGGTTTTCTTACCACCCTAGTAACACAGATAGCATGCCCATATTGAATATAGATGAATCACCTAGGGGTCTTACCCCACCTGCAGAGTATACAATGATTTCACAAATTAAGAGGATTTTAAACTGTAGCTCCATTGGAATCAAATCCAAGCATATTCATTAAGCTAAAGACCTGAAATCATACCTGAGGACTCAATCTCGCTTCACCACGTTCCTCCAATCTGCTAGCACAACATCTAATCTATGAACATATATCGTATGCACAAAATACAATATTTCAAATCGTATTGATTTAATAAGCCCAATGTCTCAGCTTCAACAATCTCTAGTTTGTCATATTTGAAAATACCACAAGTTCTCCAAGTCATCATCAAATAGAACGCAGCAATGATGGCATCCTCATATCACCATCATAGCTTCTACACAGATTACAATATAGAAGACAATTGCGATGGCATCATCACCTCGCCATCACACGTTCAAAAAAAAATTAGAAAATAAAATAAACAAGCAATACAAACAAACAGAAACATAAATACATAAAAGAATTAATATCTTCAGCTTCTTCGATTTAGATGCCCGTTCATCCTGGAATGCCAGCGCATATCATAACGACGCATATTTTGTGCATGAGAGCTCTTGCCCTACTAAGGGTAGTTCTAGTTATGATGGCGTGGCCTTCAGAAGGGCTACAGCTCCCAATGTCCCGTACATGTCAGCCACAAATCTATGCAACAACGAATGTTATGCACCCTGTCTGATAGCTGGCCCACAAATGCTCAAGGGAGGTTCACTTTGAAATCTCGTATGAATCATCTGAGTTATAAGGAATGGATTACTTTTGAAGTGCATTCATACGAAAATATATGAAAAGGGTTGGTTTTTATCACATTTTGCAACATTTTAAGCTTGTACATTTTTGAAATGGGTATGTTTCTAGATCTTTTTGGCCATATACTAAGGGTTTTCTTGCCACCCTACTAATGCAGATGGCATATCCATGTTGTATATAGGTGAATCCCCTGGGCAAATGCTGCAAGCCTGCCACATAAACCATTAATATTTATCGACTCCTCACTTTCCAAGATTCATACATCAACTTCAGGAATAATATGGGCAGAAAAGTCATGGTCCTAATTCAAAGGGTTTAATGCATCATCAACACGAGGACTAGATATAGGATAGCCAGGTATAACCCTAGCTTCAATAGAGTTTTTCGGATGTTGTATCTCTATCACATATGCTCCTCCATAGGGAAAATTGAAAAAACCACAACACAACAAATTGCATGTGCTAAAAGCTTCAAGAGTCAACCAAATAAACCTTCCACCACAGCTTGCACAAGAATCGACCAAGCACATGGCTTATTAAGAAGCAGAGCAATCATCTTGCACATGTCAGAAAGCAAGCAACAAACACAATAGGATCTTGAAGCATACAACAAAAGAAACATAAACAAACAGGAATCATGTTTGCACAAAGGATCATACCAATTTAGCAAGGAGCTACCTGCTACCACATTTCCCCAACCTAAGAATCGCCCTGAATAATCAAACCCGAAATAGAAACTGAAACTAACAGCCACTTCTCCATTCAAAGCTCTCCTCAAGATAGCGACCATATCTAAAAAGCCCTGCCCTAAATAAAATACATCATGCTTCCAATGCAAAAAAAAATCCAAAAAAAAAAGCACGTTTAAATCATCCACTTCCTCACCTTGAGATTTTTTTTCTGGTCTAGTTGTTTTCCAGATTATGGACATATCTAGGTTCAAATCCTGGGGGGCCACTTCACCATTGAATATTTACTTTAATTATTTCTAGAAATTTGAGGCATTTTGTATGCTTGGTATTCAAAAAAATAGGGTTCATATTCAATGGACTTGCTTGAAACTACTTTGGATATTCCCTAGTGTTGTTAAAAAATCCCGTTTTCAACTATAGAGTACTTCTTAAAAAACCCCTACGTTTTCTAAAAGTTTGCAACCATCGGGGGTTATCAAAAAATGTAAAAAAAAAAAACCATTACTAATGCCTTGAATGACTTTCATTTAAATTTTCTAGTCTAGCAAACAAGATTTTGGAACTATGAGCGGCCGCATGCATGTAGAAACATGCCGAATGCATATAGAACCAGGATTTTGGTTTTTTGCTCAATGAAAGAAAGGTTTTTACTCCACCATGCAAACCAGGAAACAGTTCTTGCGCCAATCCAAGACAGTCGACCAAGGTAACTTTTCCATTCTTCTTCTTTTACAACTAATTTTATTTCGATTCATTTTTTTCTATATTGCTTCTGAAGATCTGACTACCATAAGTGACAAATAGAAGCAGGAAGTGACCCAAAACTGTTCCAAAGGTATAGCTGCTTCAAATAATTCTTTTTTACCTATATTTATATCTACCTCTAGTATGATAATAAGCTAAACATTTATGTTAGTTGCTATATTATTAAGTTAAACCTTTGAATTGAATACACATTTTTGTGATTTGATTGGAACCCAAATATGGTGCTGGTATTAAAAAATATTATATAATCTGTTTCAAAGGGGCAATTTGGGGTTTTTAAAGTTTTTTTTTTTTTTACGTTTTTTACGTTTTTAACGTTTGCAACGTTTTTAACATTTTTAATGTTATAAAAACGTATTCTAAGATTTTAAAAACCAAAAATAAAAAACTTAAAAAAAACTTAAAAAACGTATGGTACCCGTACGGTATGCAAAGTATGTAACAACATTGATATTCCCTTAGTGTATATTCAATATTTATAGATAGAGTGGGTTTAGAGTTTATACCATTGCATGTGCAAGATACAAGAAATTCATCTGGTTTGCAACGGTGCCCTTTAAGAATGTGCAAAGCAATTAAGAACACGTAAATCTATCCTCAAAATTCCCGAATTACCACAATTATTGAAACTGTCAAAACAGATTACCTAACAATTACCGTATAAAAAATATTCCAAGAATCACATCTTAATGACTTCTTCGATTGGACATCTGCAAATATCCTAGGAAAATATGGCCCTCCGAGGGCTTGCCCTCAAAGGCGAGAATCAAGTGCCAACATCGTGTTTGAGATAACATCGTGCCAACAGTATAAGGGTATCTTTTTGAACTTCGTAAAGGTCCATTTGGACACGGTAAACTTTTGCTCCTTCTTATATGTTACATTGCATGCTTATATTGCCAAATTGTTAAGCATCGTGTTAATAGGCTTGGAAAGGCAACTTTGCAGCTTGTTCGCCATTGCAGCTTGTTCTATCACACCGATTCAGTGGCAACACCAATGCAATTCACGTGGATCTAAGCACAAGTCTGGGAGACTATTGTTGATGTGACTGCAAGAGCCCATATTTAAGTTTTTTGTTAAATGCCATGAAACATTTTACTCTGGCATTCCCAACTGGTACTCTTACCAAGAAAACTCAAAAACACAAGCTTGGTTGCTGATGCAACATTGGCAGTGTGCATGTTCTCTCTAACCAGCTTTACAAGCTAAATATACACTCGGGCTGTTAGTTTAGTGGAGGAGAGAAGAAGAGACGAGAGATGACAGCACCGACAAAAAGTCCTCTTATTCAAGGACGTCCAAAAAATACCAAATACCACTCTGCAGGGTCAAAAAAGGAAGGTTTATCCATCCTAAATGCCACATGTCAACTCCTACATAGACTCTACTTTTTATACTATATACAATACATACATGATACATTTGCACCATTAATTAACATGCTAACAAATCCTCCCCTTAATGTGCAAATGCCATCATGATGCTGCAGGCTATTTCAGAAAGTTCGATGATGAGATTACTCCAAGACGTATCCTCGAACTTTGTTCTGGAAAGTCCTTTGTCAAAATATCTACTTGTTGATCTGTTCTGCAATGAACTAGATCAGCAATACCATTTTCAACTGCTTCCCTTATAAAATGATAATGAGTGGCAATGTGTTTTGTTCTGCTGTAAATACTGGATTTTTAGTCAAATAGATACTGCTTATGTTATCACAGTAGATTTTTACTGATTCTTGTTGACCAAATCCCAAGTTTGCTAGCAGCTTACCTAACCATATGACTTCACAAGCTGCCGCAGAACACGCCTTATATTCAGCCTCCGTTGAGCTGATAGACATTGTATCTTGTTTCTTGCTCAACCAACTTACCGCGGCTGATCCAAAACTGAATACATAAGCTCCTACAGATCTCCTATCATCCACACATCCCGCATGATCAGCATCACAATATCCCTGCAGCAAAAAGTTGCTGAATTTATCATAATTCAGCCCATAATTCAGTGTACCTTTAAGGTACCTTAGAACCCGTTTGGCAGCCATCCAATGAGTTACAGTAGGCTTAGACATAAACCTACTCAACACTCCTACAGCATAAGAAATGTCAGGCCTCGTGATTGTCAAGTATATTAGAGAACCAACGAGCTGACTATATATGTTCTTGTCAAAGTATTCTGCCTTGTCAAACTTTGACAATTTCAAGCTGACTTCAATTGGCGTGCCCAATGGCTTACTTCCTTCCATACGAAATTTCTTTAAAATCTCATGTGCATACTTGCTTTGTGAAAGAAAAATCCCTGCATCATGCTGCCATACCTCTATTCCAAGGAAATAATGCAAAAGCCCTAAGTCTAACATTTCAAATTCGCTTCCAAGCATTGCTTTTGCTTCTGAAATTTGTGCAGCAGAATTACCTGTGATTATGAGGTCGTCAACATAATTGACGATTATCAAAATTTCACTACCATTCAATTTCACATATAAAGAGTGATCCGCGTCACTTCTCCTAAATTCTTTATTCACAAGAACATCATGAATTCGCTGTGCCAAGCATGAGGTGCTTGTTTCAACCCATACAAAGATTTTCCCAATTTACAAACAAATGCTTCTTTACCTGGCACCTCGAAACCTAATGGCTGCTCCATGTAGACCTCCTCCTCGAGGTTGCCATGTAAGAACGCATTTTTTACATCCATTTGATGTAATGGCCAATTCTGATTTGCAGCTAAGGCAATGATTGTTCTTACCGTTGCCGTCTTCGCGACAGGAGCAAATGTTTCTTCGTGAATTCCTTCCCTTTGTGAGTAACCTTTTGCGACCAGCCTTGCTTTGTACTTATCTATGCTGCCATCGGCCTTATACTTTATTCTGTAGACCCATTTTGAGCCTATTACGTGCTGATTTTATGGTCTAGGAACCAATACCCATGTATGGTTTCTCATAAGAGCTTTGTACTCTTCATTCATAGCATTTTTCCATTCTTGGCATTTAGCAGCCTCTTCATATGAAGAAGGAAGCGAAGTATTCAAAATTTCCATCATAAGAGCAAAATTACAACGCTCTTGTTCTTCCCGTCTCGTCTTGCTCCGCGTGAGAGATGGAGAATACCAGGAAGGAGCTGAAGACTTTAAATTAGAGTTTGCTTGCTGATTTTGAGCATCCATACCACTACTTGTACTTGGCTGATCCGCAGATTTGTTATAATACCAAAACTCTTCACCTGTTTCATCTTTGAATGTGACAACTTTGCTTTTTTTAATTTGATCCACCTGTGGTGTTTGTGGCTGTCAAAAACATCCTCGAAAGTTGGAAAAGGATCCACCCCTTGATCCATGGCTGATAAAACAGCGGATCCGTCATTCTTCTCATCAAAAGTGACATCTCTGGATATTATCAATTTCTTATTTATCGGATCCCATAACTTATAAGCTTTACTCTGTTCACTATATGCAAGGTATGGCTCTATCATTAAACTTAGATTTATAATTAAGATTGCATGCATACGCCTTACATCCAAAAACTTTCAAATGCTTTACTGTTGGTTTAATACCTGTAAATGCTTCCTCCGGAGTGATACCATTTAATGCCTTTGTTGGCGCTCTATTAATCAAGTATACTGCAGTTTGAACTGCTGCTGCCCAAACACTTCAGGTAAACGCTTACCTTTCAGCATAATCCGTGCACATATGGATCTGTTTATGCTTTCTACGACACCATTTTACTGCGGCGTATGAGGAGCTGTTAGCTGCCTTTTTATACCTGCCTTATGAAGATACTCGTTGAATGCATTAGATGTGTACTCTCCTCCATTATCGCTGCGCAAATTCAGAATTTTATGCCCTGTCATATTCTCCACCATTCCTCGAAATTCTTTAAACTTCTCCAAGACTGCTGATTTTGCTTTTATAAAATAAATCCATGTCTTCCTTGTGACGAAATTATCTTGCTCCTCCTATTGCTGGTACCTTCATGGGTCCACAAACATCTGAGTGTACTAACTGTAACACTCTAGTAGCATGCATAAACTTCCCCTTTGGAAAAGGGAGTCGCGTCATCTTTCCAAGTTTACAAGCTTCACAACAGTAATCAAAAGATTTCAAGGCAGGTAAATCTCTCACCATATTCTTTGTTTTCATTTTCTCCATGCAGTCGAATGAGAGGTGGCCAAGTCTCTCGTGCCATAAGATCTGCCATAAGATCTGCTCTTTCTCTTCCTTACTCATTACATTCTGATTTTCAGCAGCAATCATGTGACTCTCTTTTTGCTCGGCCAATTTGTTTGGGATGCTGTCCCTTAGTAACAATTAATGCTTCATCCTCGTCAAAAATTACACGAAGACCTCTATCAGTGAAGGAGGCAACAGATAACAATTTTCTTCAAGTGTGGGACATAGAGTACCTCTGGTACCTTTCTCAACTCTCCATTTGGCATTGAGAGTTTTACATCTCCTACTCCTTCATTTCCCAAAAGAATATTTTGTCCATGGGCAGGTTGTCTGTTATTCACAATATTTGGATTTCCACTCATGTGACGAGTAGTGCCACTATCAAGAATGAAGGACTTATCATTCATTTCTGCACTATTTGTCTAATCAACCACATTGGTTTCACATTTTAAATCATCGAAATCTGGCACAAGATAATATGAATCCACATACTCTTCATTATCACAATAAATGTCATAGACTCCATTGCTGCCATCATGTTCAATCCCTGTTTGGACCTTGGTCGGAATAATTACCTCGTCCTCGTCTTCCCCGACCTCGGCCTCGTCTTCCACGACCTCGGCCTCTTCTTCCACCACGCGCTCTTCCACGCTGGTAATACCAATCATTTCCTTGATTTCCTTGGTTTCTTTGACTGGACCATTGGTTTCCAGAATGGCTAGAGGTAGAGGACATATTCCTTAGAGTTTGATCATCACCATTCCATGGAGCATTAGCATAACCTCCTCGACCTCTACCTCGTTGTTGCTGATAATTTGATGAAGAAGAAGCTTCATTGTTATAATTATAATTTCTGTCATTTCTACGGGATCCAAAGTTTTGGCTTCCTCTTCTACCACGACCTCTAAATTGTTGCTGATTTCTTGCAAACAAGGCTTCTTCCTGTTCTTGGACCTTAGAGTCCAACTCCTTTTGCAATAATCTAGAGGAAACCTCTACAAAGGTGGGCGCATATGCATCTGGCCTGGTTTTATAGGAATCAAGAAACACATCATATTCCTTTGCGCCCGTGTAAAGAGCATGCAATAACTCCTTCTCTGTTGACGGATCTCCAATGGCCGTGAGCTGACTTTTTATGCCTTCAAGTTCAGCCAGGAACTTCGTGACACTTTCAAAGTCACTTAATTTCAGAGAATTTAATTTGTTTCTCAAGTACTGCCTCCTTGATTCATTTACTGTCTCATACAGATTCCTCAACTTCTCCCAAGCTGAGCGGGAGGTTTTCTCATCAATAATATGCTGTCTGACCTCATCAGTACAGTAAATCTTGAGAAAGGCAAGTGCCAAGCGATCCTTTTGATCCCATTCTTTCTGTTCATCACTTCTCTCTTTCGATGCTTCAGGTGTCTTTCCACCTCGCCTTCTAAATGGGCCCTCGTCAAAGAGGGGATTATAAGCTTCCTCAATGTCACTGTAAGAGGTCTCTGATTCTGGCCTTGGGTGTTCACCTCTCACATATTCCCATAGACCTTTTACCTCAAGCACTGGCTCCATCAAATTCTTCCAAGAATTATAATTCTTGCCATTAAGAATATATCTGTCTCGAGAAAGTATTTTCTCCAGTGAATTCTCCATGATCCACAACCTGTTCTGTCACCAAATTCTAGATTTGCCACAGACGTGTACTTAATGGATAAGTTTGAAGAGGACGTCCAACAAATTGGACGAATTTTCAATTTGATCCCAACGGCCAAAGTTAGGAGCCAAAAAAAGGGCAAGGCCAAACAAGGAGGAACAAATTGGCTGGGTAATAGACTTTTTGGAAACGTCACAATTCCACCAATTTATTGTGACGAATTTGCTTGCTGATGTCCAGCAGAGGCCCAGGTATCATATGTGCTCTGATACCACTGTTAGTTTAGTGGAGGAGAGAAGAAGAGACGAGAGATGACAGCACCGACAAAAAGTCCTCTTATTCAAGGACGTCCAAAATACCAAATACCACTCTGCAGGGTCAAAAAAGGAAGGCTTATCCATCCTAAATGCCACACGTCAACTCCCACATAGACTCTACTTTTTATACTATGTACAATACATACATGATACATTTGCACCATTAATTAACATGCTAACACGGGCTTGGCTTTATTACAATGAGGTGGAAACAGCATAACATTACTAAAATAGCATATATAAAACTTAAGCAGTTTGTAATGACAAGCGGTCCCATAAGGTATCAAGTAAAGAAGCTGCAGCTGTGTTTTGTCCAAATGTAGATCTTAAACGCCCTAAAAATTCTCCATCTTTTGCTTGTGAAGAGGCTTCAGCAGCTTCCTTTGCCATGCCAATGCGAGCAAACATCTGCAGTGAATAAACCCATTAGAAGATGCTGGACTATTAGTTCTTATAGGCTCAATTAAATAACCCTTCAAGGAGCTAACCTCTGCCTTTTCTTGGGGATCAGAAAGCTTTGTTATATATTTCAATGCCTCTGCATTCTCACCCTCTTCAATACATGCTTCTGCAAATGGTTTGTATCCTGGATAGGAACATAATAGATTAAATGCAAATGAATTGTCATAACGGAAAGCTCTATCCGCACAGTTTAATCTGCTAACAAAATTGAAAATCAACTCCACGAAAGCCCTCTATAGAGAATGTGATCTTACCGACTGGTGGCCTCCTCTCTTTTGAGAATTTCTCCAGTGCCTCCCACTTCTTAGCAGTTGCTAAGCCTAATACTTTCAGCCAATAAAACCTCTTGTCTGGAACCTGAACAAACATAGGAAAGGTCAGCAAAGTTAGATAAAAAAAGCTAGTATACATAGAGAAGCCTGTCAACCTTAAATAGAACACGTATTCGTTGCGCATCTTGGTGGTTCCCAAGCACTATGCATGTGCGAATGGTATCACTTATGCTAGAGTCAACAAAAATAGGTTGACCAGTCCTGGTTTCTAATTCCTGCTGCACTCTGTGCGCAAAACAATAATTTAGCAATCAGTCAGATTCAATTGGAAAATGTTAGTCAATTCTTAAAAGGTCAAAAGACAATACTTCAGAAGTTTAGCATGTTCTTCAATGGCCTTGGCTTCAAATGAGTGCTCCTTAGTTTGTGTGTAGAGATCTTGGGCTTCCTCCAGAAGCCTGAGGCGTGGACCTTGAAGAGATGAACCTTGACGAGTGGCAGGGTTCTCCGCATTCTGCCAAGCTTCCTTCAAGAGTATTTCTGCTGCACACTGGCAATACAACAACATACTATTATTATGCTTTATCCATTTATTATTGAAATGATTAAATTAACTGGTTAAATTAATAGAAAGACTGTCCACACTACTGTGCCTTTAAACTCCCCACAACCAGAATAGGAGTCCCTATATCAAAGCCATATGTGTCTAAGGAGATATTCAACCACAGTTAAGGATTCCTTCAACGAATTGAACTATCTCTGAAGCTGCAAATGAAGAAGCCGAATAGCCCCTCTACCCCACTTTGTGCCTGTCATAACACTCCCAACTAATTCACAAGCCACATGAAGCGTTCCACCAAAAGAGTTGGCAAACAATATACATCATTCACATGCCCTTCTCCTAGATATACTTGTACACAAATAAGAAAATAAAGTCATAGCATATGCAATGTAATAGCCATACAGTCTCAACAGTGTTTGTCAATGGATGATGCCCAATGTCTTAGTGTGAAACAACTTAAGCTTTCGATTTTCGGAAATCATGTAGTCCCTTATGGTGTACAATGGATGATTACCTTATACTTTTGGATATTGGGTCGAAGCTTAACCAGGTATTGCACAAAGTTTCAAACCCAAGCACATATACTTGGGTTGGCTAATACCACGTTAGAGCAGTTCAATATTGCCCTTGAATTGTCCATAATACTCAATTCGGGAGGCAGAGGCAACATGCTGCTTCATATGTGCATGGAGGAAGTCTGTAGTGTGGCACTTCATAAGCTCCCAAACCTCTTATGGAGCACAATAATTGTTTCATATGCCTAGCATGCTAAAAATACACTATTGTGGACCCCTCTAGGAAATGCTCCCTTGGTTTTACAGTCTTTAAATGAAAAGGAATGTGAAGACTTACAACCACATACCATTATAACATCATAAATGTGTTGTTCAGAACAGAGAATAACATGCTTCCATCATATGGTTGAGTTTCGGTTGTTAAACCACAAAGCCACTATTTAGATTTTAAGTACCTGCGGTTGTCCCGAAGACAAAAAAAACTCCCTCAATATCGTAGGTTCATTTTGTCTACACATACAGAATCCAGCATAAATAGATAGTAGAAAGAAGCAAAACAATGTTTAATCTCTAAAGTCTTAGTCTATAAGTTTTTTGTTTAATTAATTTGGTTCAGACTTGTGCCCAAAGGAGCACGTTTGTAAATATTGAAGAACTTGTCACAAAAACTCTCACTAAATTCCCTGCATGTAGTAGACAATATAGTTGGACAATAATATCTGCCATAACCAAGCTCACATCCTCCCACATAGGAGCATAGGCTGTTTTCCATGCAACTCAGGATTGTCAATCATCCATTCTATTTAAGGATAACAGGTTCAGCAAACAAGTTATGTATAAAAGAACTTGTTCATGGCTGGAAAGTGCATGGATGTAATTTCTAACTGAAACATCATAAAATGCCTTACTATTTGCACTGCATAACATGCATAATCAGTCATGATTGCACCGCAACATAGCAATGAAACGGATCACAACAGAACACATCAAACGGAATGCAATTTGGGTCTCTCAATCTGCATGAAACACGTTTGCTTTAGGCTTATATAGTCATCCTTTGTTGCCTTTTTCCAGTATGGACATCCCAAACATGTAAAAAGGCCAGATTTAATACCTACATCTCCTTAATTCTATCATTTACAATGCACTGTCTTCGAAAGATACCATGCAACTGCCAAATTTGCCCAGATCTCTTCTTTCCTTTTCCAATTCACACAAGGCTCTTCTTCTCCTTTCCAAAATGGTGGCTTTACATTCCAGACAGAGTTCAAGCATCAAGCTTTAGTAAACGGGGAAGGAAATTCATTGGCTCTTCAGAGAGCATAACGCTATTCTGGGCAAGTGTACAGAGGAACCAGGGGCGAGAAAATGCAATGTAGTTACTGTGGCAACCTCCAAACTACGATGAAGAATCTGATGAAGATGACATAGATGATGATGATGTCAATGTGTCTCAAGTTTGTAACTAACTACTATCTATTATATAAATTGTTTGGGACTCCTACTGCTAGATCGATCAGCTCCTGCCATAATATAATGCATGTATCCCACTTGACATAGTGTAGGAATTGTTAGTAGTTTTTTTGTTTCAAAAAGCTGTTCCGCTACCTGCTCCGTCCAGTTGTTTGTTCAATTTAGTTGCAGACGCATGGCAAAGTGCTGCGGTGCAACCATGCATGAGCTTGTAGAACATAATCACATAACCTCAGAATGCTGTAGAGAGTTTTCTTGTCATTGGATGGGCAGCCGGGAGATGCTAAAAGTAGAGGTTTATGGGAAGGAAAAAGGGGAATGGCCTAAAAGCAAGCTCATTTCAGCAGGTTGAGCTTGTTCTTAGTCGAGCCAATCGTCTCATCACATCTTCGGTTGCTTTCAGAACTATAAAATTTTTAGGTACACACATGTGACTTAAGAGCTTATTATACACTTAAATACCTGGCATAAGACACAAAAAGATCGCGTGCAAGTTGTTTCCCTTGTATGATGCGGAAAAACTCCACCACAGGTTTCTGCCAGAATAAAAAATTTCGAGAGCAAAAGAGAAAGGTGGTCAAGAGATAAGATATTTCTGTCATAAAGACGAAGGCATAGAAGCTGATACTATTTTCATTAATAATGATGCATTCACCAGATCTCAGTTCAGTGCCAAAATATAATGAATACTTTAATGCATCACATAGATGGTATTAATGTTTCAATGGATCTGGTGTACAGAATAAACAGAAATTTCATTAAACTGATGAGGAGATACCTTCTGCCACAAGTGAAAGATTGTAAAATAAACAAGATCGGTGTCTCCACTTTCAATTGCTTTTTGCAGTGCCCTCTCTTCTTCTCCCATGCTTACCAGAAGAGGAACCTAAAATGACAAACCACCAATAAGAAAATTTCTTCTCTGAAATTTGATGGAGCCAAATGCCTTAAATTAAAAATTATAGAGGAATTAAACAGAGTATTTGCACTAGAACACGCATCTGGGCCCTTTTTATTTCCAAGGTACTCAGAAAAGAAGCTCACAAATGTCCAAGTGCTGCCAACATCCTTTTCTCCGTACTGGAGTTTCTATGTGTCTGTCTTAAGACTAACAAATTGGTTATCTGTAGACATAACTATTTGAACCATCAAAAGAACGAAAATGTCTTATGCTTCATGTCCATTCAGCCCTTCGCCCAAGAATTAAAGCAGCCCAAGTACTCAGCAATCAGCATTTAGGGATGTAGATCGAAACTCATACAAAATCAACAATGTAAAGAAAAACAATTAAAATACTAGCTATTCTCAATGTTTAAGCCCACTTTGCCATAATAAAAGATGTATGATGTGTTTTAAATGTGATGCATAGATGATAATAGAGGTGGAAATGAGACATCATATAAATAATTCAATAAACCAAAAACTACCTGTTCACCAGAGCGTGGCTCATAGTCCAAAAGAAGTGCAGCTAATTTGCGTCGTCCACTTTTATGTGCATATGCTGCAACAGCAGCATATGGGATTCCGGGGCATGTTTTCAGCTGAATAGATGTTGACAGCAATTTAGATATGATTCCCTCTAAACAATGCATGCAAAAATTGGAAAAAGTCTGGTATCACAATACCTTGTCAAGTATCACATCAAGCAATGAGGTATCTGGAACTGCATTGGCCACTGCATTGGCCACTTTTATTTTTGAGCATGCCCAATGCACAAGGACAGTTTCCTGGCTTCACAAACAGATGCATCAACATCAATAAGAGTTCCAAATAAACTCACAATAATAGCTCAATGAGAGCTTAAAGTACAATATAGCCTTTGTATCCTGCCATTGTGAGACAGATTAGAGGCCAGGTCCATGACTTAAGCAAATCCATTAAGCTCATTAGGGTCATTCTCTTGCCAAGATGTTACACATAGTTTTTTTGAAAAATATCAATGGCATTGTTCTCGTTGAGCAAAAACAAAATGTGTAGAGATGAGGAAGTCTACTCATGAAGTTCCCGGTAAATAAAAGGTGCAGAAGTTTCCAGATTTAACCAAAGGTACGAAGCATAATATGTGTCAGACCGAATAAAACCTCTCCAAGACTGATGTACACAATAAAAGTAATCACATGAAAGTCGTAAATGTTCTGCTATAAGCACCAAAAAATGTAATATTTACAGATCTAAGAGGAGGCACAAATTGATGAAAACTAACCTGGCCAAGGCCTAGATATTCTGATATGCGGAATGCAAGCAGGTGCCGATATGCATTGACTAAACGAGCAATCAAAACAGGTTCTGTCAAAACCTGCACAAAACTTGCAATGGAATTATTTAGGGAATAGTCAAGAAACAATACTGGTGCAGAAAAGTAACAAAAAGGATCTGAGTGTAGACATCTTTTAACCAAATAAATAGAGTCAGGACATTCTGACTGCCATGACTTAAATGGCTTCAATGACAAACATGTAATCTAGGCATGAAACAGGGGGCATGGAATTCAACTGTCTTCAACATAAGGTAGTACATGCAGCCTGGAGGAACAGATTCTTCAATCACCAAAAGACATGCTAGATGAGGGACAGAAATATTGAAAATACCTTACCTTCAATTGTTGTATTGTAAGAGGAATGCCAATCTCAAATCTCCGCACGGCGTTAAGTACCCTCAATATTTTGCACATTTGTGGAAAGCGGTCACGCGGGAAGCCACTGCACCATGGCCACAAACATTTATATAATATGAAATACAACAGAAAGCTGTTTTATGACACCACAGTTACAACTGTAGTGAAACCATGCTCAAGAGCTCATGGTCTTATGGTTTTAAATGAAATTAATTTTAAGATTGGTTACTACGGCAAAACAACGAGCAACTATATTTACCTGCAGAAAGCATGCCCATATGAGGCAGCACGCATGAGAGTACGCTGTTGTGATATATCAAATTCATGCCCAGCTGCATTAATACAGCACTCAACTGCTTCGGAAAGAGAAGAACTGATTAAGGTAAGATTCTCATCTGCCTGTGATTAGGAATCAAGAAGTTCTCAAAATGTCTGCTGTTTGATTAGATTATATGTTCACGTAGATCCTACCTTGATACTGCGTCTATCAAAATGGTCAAGTGCATCGTACAGCATTGCAGCTGGCGATGTGCTCCCAATCGAAAAAATTGAAAGCGTTGAATCTGGGACACGTTGCAGGAACTCCATATATGAGTTGGATAATATCCGGACTCCATCACATTCAGGAATAAGAACAAGAGGCTCCTCGTAAGGGTATTTGACAGATGCACCAGCAGGACCAACCATTAACAAAGTTTCTTCCCAATACAACAAAACAGTATCTACTCCACACCATGTTAATTGATCCGGTGGTAATGCCGACTGCATTTAAGATAATTGTCATCAGACAATACCATGTGAATCCTTAGATGATAAAACTTTTTCATCGCAAACAAATAATATATTGATGCAATTGGATGTTCGTGTAAACTCATACCTGTGCATTGAATTCAGCTCTAATGCTTGAAAAATCGGGGGTAACAACAAGAAGGCGCCCATCATGAGTAAAGCAAGCAAGCAAAATTCCTTGAATGCCAGTTGGAGACACAGCTATTTTCTGCAGTGGTCCAAACAGAATACCCTGATCTTGGACAGAATCTTGATCAACAATAAACACAGAGGATCCAACTCCCAACAACACTTCTACATGTCCAGAAACAGTATGCTGTGGCTCAATAACTGTCATGCAAAGTGGAGGCTCTTCTAGGTTCAAATTTGCTAGTTTGGTTGGCTGAGGATTGCTTAAATCAGGAACACAAAACAACTGATTAGCTTCTGTGATACATACCAACCCATTACCCCAAATGACACAATCTGCAACTCCCTGTTCCCAGCACTCTCTGCCAAGAGTAATGTGTTCTGGCAAAAGTTCACCATGCACATTATATTGAAAAACAGTACCATCTTGCATTATACACAACAGAATTTCTTCATCTGTCCACCCAATACCAATCAACCTTCCTCCTGGCCTATCCCATAGAACAGATGCAAGGAGCATACCTGAAGATGTGAATATCAAAAGCTTAGGTCTTGCAGATTCTGCTCTCAGTTGAACAATCTTCGCATCATCCCTTATGATAGCAATGGGTCCACCAAATCGAGCACAAGCTACCTTATGGCCTCTTAGATCCACCTTCTGCCAACACATAGAGTAAATTTCTTGCTTTCGGTAAAAATACTTCCCAAAGGCGCTCCATTCTGCAGCTACAGACATGGTTTGCGACCAATCTTCCTAGCAAATTTTGCTTGTTGCACTATCTATGTATTCAGTAAAGATTACCCAGGATGACCATTGTACATGCCCGCACTCCGTACTTTCATGCTATTTTGAGGGCTTGCTATTTGAGTTCAAGGGTAAAGGGTCCACCCGAAAAGGGTCCCAAAGTGCCCTTCCCCTACATTATAGAAACATAAAAACTATTAATTGGCTTATTTCCCACCAATATTGTTTTCTCTCATGGTTGATTTGGATTGTGATTTGCAAGTGCAAGCAAAAAACTATCAAATTTTTCCATGGGTTTGAGAGCTAGTTATAAATCTTTGCCTTCATGTTTGCAATGAAACCCATTTATTTTCCCATATCAATTCCTGCATCTCTAGCCTATCCTCGTGGCTGGCCACGTCATCTACTTTTATCCTAAACCATTGGATGTGCTAATATTCTCATCATGACTGAGGAAATCTAATGCGGGCCGTAGTGTTTTCTCACTTTCTTTATGGTTCTTGTTTTCATTGTCTCTTCTGGACCCTTAGATTATGGGAGATTCCATGGAATCTCCCACATCAAGGCCAGTACACCAGACCCCTTCGATCTTCACAGGGTGACCTACAAATTTGACGAAGTTAGACTGCCAGGAAGCTCGAGACTGGGTGAGAGATTGATTCCATGCTCATTCTGCCACAAAAAATCAAAAAGCAATTTGTGTTTGGAGCCCTTCGTTGTTTGGAGAACTAAAGTGCACAAACCATATCAAGAAATTTAATGTCTGCTTTCATGAAATGTAAGAGCACATGATCTTCCTCAAACTCTGCTCTTGAAGTTAGAACGAGATCATCATCAATAAGATTATAAAATGGTTCCGATTCTCTCAAACTTTTAAGCTATAAAACACACGCTCTTCAGAAAACAATCAACCGTGGTCACCTAGGACACTTATTTTCAATTCTGCTTCAAGATTATTAATTTGTTCTGTAATATACCCATGGGAGACCGCTTGAATGGATCTTGGTGTCACGTTCCTGAGACACTGGCATAAATGGGTAGAAGCGACTACTCATAAATGTCTAAACGATTTTGCCCAGTTGGTTAAGGGCATGTCGGCGAGGAACGTTACATTTAGTATCAGAGCAAGGCTGGAGTTCGAGTATCGGGGCATAAATGACATGAATGTCATATGACACGTAATTCCACCATGGAGGGAAAGTACAGTGTGGTTGTGTCCACAGTGGTAGCATGATGATCGAGGACAAGCATAGTTTTAGTGGGAGAGAGTGTAATAGACCCATGGGAGACCGCTTGAATGAATCTTGGTTTCGTGTTCCCGAGACACCGAGATAAATGGGTAGAAGCATCTACTCATAAATGTCTAGATGGTTTTGTCCAGTTGGTTAAGGGCATGTCGATTAGGAACGTTATATGTTCTGCTTCTAGACTATTAGCTTGGGAATACCCACAAGGTTAGTAACCTTTTTGTGTAATATTTTTGTGTAATATACTGGCTGAGGGATATGCAAGGTAAGGCAGACTAAGCAAAATGATCGATAAGGCAGACGATGGCAAGAATTTTTGGATTGCAGATGATAGCATCATTTTCGACTAGGCAGACTAGGTAGGCGATTGCAAGAATGATTGAATCTGGCCAGACAAACCTATCTGGCTGATTAAAGAATAGAGGGTCAAAAAAACATTGGAAATAGAAAGCGTTGAAATTTCCTTCCTTAAACCATTAAAATAAGAGGGTTAAAAAACATTCATGAAATTAAGCTCCCCAAAACTTGACATCAACCGAAATATGAAACCAAAATCGAAATCTTATTCCCAACCTTTGCAAGAATATTCATCCGCAATACGAAAGTAATTATGCAAACTGTATTCCGATTGCTTCCTTCTTTTCTCAAACATTTTGCCATTTTCCTTCTAAGTCCTTAATATCATTTTTGGTGCCAATTACAATTTATTCCAACAGCTCTAATCCGAGAGATGGAATCGGAAAAATCTAACAACAAAAAAAGAGATCGGCACATGCATTATTGATGAGATAGCAAAACATGAAAAGGAGGCACCATCCTTGAATTTTTGGTGAATGGTTGATCGCATGATTTTATATCAATCCTATTCTCTCCTTAGTTGTAATTTTAGCAAGGTCCCCCATCAGATGGCTCAGCAATAATGAGAATGGGGATCTGTACATTGAGCTGGAGCAGCACTTCATTACACTAAAAAAGGAGATGATCCACTCTATGGCAATCAAGAAACTGCTGGACAGACCCGAGGTTTGGAGGTATAACAGTTTGAAGCCGTTTTTCCAAGCTCTCTTTCATAAATGGCAACAGAAGAGAGAAGCTCGTGTGCTTATGCTGATGGATTACACCACTTTCACTGTGGAAGAACTAGATGAGCTCCTGAACATATTTGGCAGATCTGTTGTAGCAGATCTCACTGTGCAAGATCTGCTTGAAGCCAACCAGTGACTTTAGTGCAGAGCTAGATTTTGTCTACTAGCATATTTCTGAACTTCTGAGTTAATATTTTGTATGCAGCCTATATGGCTTATTTCCTTCCTTATGTTTTTTCACAAAGGAAGGACTTTTTTGTTTGTGACATACATAAATCTTCCAGGTATGGAAGATCGTGACATGATGTATTCCATGTAAAATGAATACAAAACCTACCTTGCCTTAAAAAAAAAAAAACTAGCAAAAGGCACAACAGAAGGTTATAGTCAATTTCATGTCATTTGTTTGATAAGTTTGAAACTCGATTTTGTTTAATTATAAGGAAAAATTGATCTTAAGCTTATGCAATAAGTTTGATATAAGATTAAAATTTTTAAAATGTGATAATAGTAGAATGTTTATTGTGCTCGACACATTTCACATCTTTATCGGGATTGTTTTTATTATTAATTTATAGTCCTCATATTACGAAAGATTCTAAGGGTCAATACACAACCATTACCCAGAGTCATGGCTTCATTATAAAAAGGGAAAATTTAACATATACCTCTCAAGTTTGCAAATATTCCAAAAATGCCCTCCTAATGGAGAGCATTTTTGTAAATATAGTAATATACTAAGTTGCCCATAATCATGGCTTTATTATAAAAGGTCTATACTTTATGAACAAGAAAAAAGTATTTACATTGCTTGTATTGTCATTTTGGATGGTCTTTTCCAGTTTGTTCTAGTGAAGATACTGCCTCAAAGAGTGACGTCTCATTATACAAATTATTTGGTTTTGTCATGCTTTTGTCTCGGCATTTTGGTCTTGCCCCTCCTTATTTAGAGGATCTTCACACATTGTCTAGAATCATGACATATTCTTTTTGCTCCATGGAATATTCTCTTTGCACGAGTGCATGTGAGAAGAAATGAACATGAATGCAAGAAAACGGTGTTTGTTCCTGAGAAATGAACATGAATGCAAGAAAGCGGTGTTTGTTCCTGAGAAATGAACATGAATGCAAGAAAGCGGTGTTTGTTCCTGAGAAAGCTCTTGTGATACACTAAACCACCATATAAAGAAAGTGCAATTTTCACTGTTGTCACGCTCAAGTTTCATCATGCATTTTTTTAAGTTGCCAAAGGGCAAACCCTTGCTTGGGCATTGGGTTGGAAGAATATTCCAAATTGTGTTGCTGATGGTTTAGAATGTTTGCTACTCGGCATTCCTTGACATGAAGTAGTTGGATTATCCTACGTTAGCACACCATCTTGTTGCCGATCCAATCTGCAATTCCGAAAGCTCAGCCCACAAGCAGAGGATACCAACAAGAATATCTGGGTATTGCTCCGGAGCTTTAACTCGGAAGAATGGCATTTGTGGAAAGCACCGACATAAATGAATTTGATAGCAAGGGGCAATATTTTCCAATACGAGTTAGGGGTGCCGATTTGAAGAATGTACTTGTTGGTGCTCAATGCAACTATCTTGTTTAGCTCTAGTGGAACTATGTGCAACAAAGTCACATCCTATGGAAGCACCCAGCCTATTAATTTTAGTTTCCAGTTCATTAAATTTTGATACTTTGTTAAACAAAATATTTTATTGTTGCTAAACATGGGCATCTGGATGTTGGTAAACATTGGCATTTTATGTGAAGGTCCACAAGTTATACAAACAATTAATACAATCTCTCATGTCTAGCACTTTTCAACTATTTTTTCCAGCTAATTTAGACTTTTGTTCCTCTCCATTCACAGTAAGTCATGGATTTCTAATAAACCACATTTGCATGACATGTCACGTACCTTGCAGACTTGATGAACGCCTAGGCATGGAACATTTAAATGTTGGTAAACCTTCGCATTTTATATGGAGGTTCCTCTCGTTTTAAAATAAATTAGAGTGAGGTTTGCATGTCTATGTCCTTATCTATTACCTTTTGTGTCGTGGCAAATAGGTGCAGTTGCCAACTTGCTAGCAACCTTAAATGTTTGTCTTTAGAGCGCTAAGTTCGTTTGTTGCATTTTAAATAATGGAATCTCAAAAATGTTGTACTTTACTAGGCCTATGGTTTGGCTGTTTAAGTCCTTTCTGCTGTAAAGGTTTGGATGCAGTTGCCACTTTGCTGCCACAACCATGATTAAAACTTGTCGTCGGGTCATAGGCTGATTGCTCTATCATCAGAGTGAAATAGTCATTTTTAATCCAATTGGGCAATCAAAGCTTGTTGTCTCATAAATCCTGCAATTAAATAAATCAACTATAATTCTTGCAATTAAATGGCCTGCTCAATCTTATCAAGTGAGTAGCCAAGATGCAAATATGGGCATTGCGCCAAAGCTTGATCTTTTCTATACCCTTTCTTACAATTTCTGATTGGCAAGGTTAGAATGGCAGTGAAGACAAACCCAATAACATCATGCTCTGGAGATTGGCCCCAAAGGTTAAGATATATGGTTCTAGAAACAAATCCAAAGGAAGAAAAGGGCACAACATGTAGGTTGCACGATCTTCATAAGGACTAGGGTCAGAATCCATGGTAAATTAATGTGAGATGGCCAGTCACTGATTTGATTCTTGAGCTATGGAGTTACAAACAATTCCCCCATGACACGGTGAAACATCTCCAGGTCTTATTCTCTCTCCGAGTCTTTCCTTTTTTGATGGATTGCCTCTTGTAAAGTTTGCATCAGTCAACAGTTCAGACCATAACTGCATGAACTAAGACATGATCCAATGCCTCTGGACTGTTTGTAGCACCAGAACATTGCATGCATTGTTACTACCGGCTTCATCTGCAGAACCAACTATACATGTTTATGAAGATCATCCATGCGTGTTATTAACTAACAATCACCTAAAACAGACATTAAATCATATGCATGTCATTAACTTGCAGTAGAGGTAATGTGAATCAACATATTTGCCTTCTCTAAAGCAAGGCTAGAGTATTCATATCTGACTCTAAGAGATTTCTTCTGGTGTTATCTTTTACGAGGTGCAAGGGATCGAGTTAGTGTAGCAGACCATGCTACACTAACTCGAGCCCGTCATGGATAAAATTAGAGCTCAAGATGAAGATTTCTACAAAGATCTTCAGAAATCAGGCTTCATGCTAGGGGACCTGGTTATTACATAGATGTGGGATGTTCTGAGCTCATAATTGAAGGCAAGGTTAAACTGAAAGCCAAAGTTAACATTGTGGATGTTAAGGAAGAATCCGTTGTACTTCCTGATGGAACAGAATTGGGAGAAGATGTGATAGTATTGGCCACGGAATATGGATCCATGAATGGCTGGGCAGTAAAGCTCATTTCTAAAGAGGTGGCAGATAAGGTTGGTAAATGTTGGAGTTTAGGTTCAAGCACCACTAAGGATCCTGGCCCTTGGGAAGGTGAACTTAGGAATATGTAGAAGCCTACTGGACAAGAGGCTCTTTGGTCTATGAAAAACTATTACCTGGACCCATTTTTGATGGATATGGATTGTGCTACAACCTGTTAGGAATTCTCAATGTTAAGACAAGTAAAAGCAAGGACAGAGAAGAAAAAAGACTACTGGCCATATCATTCAAACATTCGACCAAGCTGACAACACATTGGAAACCTAGGCAAGCACATTCAGACTTCAAAAAATGCCCTTCCACTAATGCTCTTCAAACACATTAGAATGGCCTATCCATCTGCGCAAGAACATAGAAAATCCAAGCGCCTGAAATTATGCAGCATAACTATACATAATGAAGGAAAGTTTAAGAATGAGAAGCATTTAAATGGAAAGAGAGTTTATACAGTGACAAATTCGGTGGTACACAAAAACTTTCGGTGTAAAATAGAGGTTTCTTTACTCCAAAGAAAAGGCTTTTTCTTCTTTGGAGAAAAGCATAAAATCGACAATTTACTATACCATCCACAGAAAAACATTCAGTGCCTCTGCCCAACACATTCAGTGCCTCTACCCAACCAATTCATATAACTGAAGGAATTAGAATCACAATGTGACATGCAGTCCATGTGGATAGAGATCAGAAATTACCGACAGTTTGCAACAATCAAGGCATAGTTTCTGATTCCAAGCACAAATTCCTTGACATACACGGCCCACGTTCTCTGTAAGTATTGCATCCAGATTAACGTCAACAAAGCATGACGTTTAAGATAGAAGAAACTCTAACGGCTAACCTAAGATAGAAGAAACTCTAACAAAGCATAAAGTTCAAGATAGAAGATTGCCATACCTTAACGGCGGGAAGGATCTGCAGCCGGATCGGAGGGAGCAATAGAGGTTTATGCTAGCACGAGCGATCTGGAGGGAGCACTAGCGTATTGGCCTCCGTTGCCTATGGAAGATTCGAGATCAAACGGAGAAGCCTGTCCACATCATTTTTTCTGATCTGGAAATTACACGTGGATAGGCATGTAGGCCCGGTAGGGTCAAAATATCTTTACCCTGGTTTTGGTTGATTCCATCGCGGTGAATACTTTCCGGCGGAATCACAGACCCTCCGGGAACGGGATCCGTCCCGGAGGCCCCGTTATCCGTACCTGACAATACGGCCGTCCATTTTATACTTCCCCGCGGAATCACAACGGTAGAATACCGCCGGACGGAATCACCAACTTGTAATTCCGCCGGACAGAATCACCAACTTGTAATTCTGCCGGGCAGAATCACCAACTTGTAATTCCGCCAGACGGAATCACCCCGTTCCACTTCTGCGGGGTGGAATCACATGGAATTGATCCTGCGGGGTGGAATCACCGCATACCATAATATTCTCCCCCGTGGAATCACCGCGTACGATAATATTCTCCCCCGTGGAATCACCGCGTAAATATTCTCCCGTGGAATCATCTGCGATAATATTCTCCCCGTAGAATCACCGCGATACTATTCTTCTGAAGGAATCACCCGAGAAGCCCAATGTTTGCCATTCTCAATTTCTGTAGATGAGCGGCAGATTCTCAAAGTATAACTTGCATTTGCTTGCTACATTTGCTTGCAAAAGCAAGCAGGGTGGATTGAATTGGAAGAAAATACTTGTGCTACTCCATTTTTTGTCTACCTGTCCATTGTTATTCTATGCAATGCCCAGAATTTTTATGGATGGGGATTTGAACCCCTTGCCAATATTGGCAATGCCATGGCCGAACTAAATCTTGCAAAAGGTCACCCAATTGCAAAAGAAAACTAATGTAATAAGATAAGAATGATGCATTTGAGAGGAAAAAACGATCCAATTTGAAAGAATTAAAGGCTCTAATTTGAACAGATCATATGGATTTCGACTAGTTTAACCAAATCCGTAGTGCAAAATCTGGCCGATTAATGGCGCCTGAAAGTGAGATCGATGCAAATGAGGCTCTGATTCACGTAGCTTTGATTTTTTCAGTTGAAAAACTCCGGGTGCACCGTGCAATTTGGGCTATTCTTCCAAATAGGTGGAGCCTTGGTATGCTCATATTAACAATAATCTCTCCTTTGCTCTTTTGCAGGATATTTGCCCAGCGGCAGGGCTTGAATACCCCGAATCCGAGATACACAAATGGTCGTATGAAGGATTTGAAGCGCCCGTGATGATATTTAAACTCTCATGAAACTCTCATGAAAATAAATTCATACAGGAACCGACTCCATAGCAACAGGAAAAGAGGCAATAGTAAGGATCAGTCTTGGAGAAAGCCCAGGTTGAGAAAGCCCAGGAGCGATCAATGGTCAAAACCAAATAACTATGCTAAAACTAAAAGAGAAAAAACAGAGGGAAACAGAGAAACCCTCATTGCACCGTAAACCTCCGCAATCAAAAGCCCTCGCAAATAAACTCTGCCTCCTGCATAGCGAGAGATCCTCTGCCTCCTGCATCACGTCTTGGAGCCCCTTGAACAAAGGCGCATTTCGGCCCGTCACATCTATGGCCTTGGCCCTGCCATCTTCGCCCTGATCTACCAAGAACTCCACAGATTCGCCGTCTTTCAGCGACCGGAACCCATCCGCATGAATCGATGTTTGATGCACAAACAGATCTTCCCCTTCGTCGTCCGGAGTTATGAATCCAAAACCTTTCCGGAGTTATGAATCCAAAACCTTTCGGTCTTCTTCGCCTCGCCGGATCCTGCTGAGCCTGAATCCGCCATTGCAAAGCTTGGCGCAACTAGGGTAGATTCGAGCAACAGAAAAAAGGGTTAGAATAAAAAGGAGCCAAATCTGACCTCCTACGAAGAGATTTAATCTGGATTAAAGCTCCATTGATGGGCGATTGTTCAATCGCCATCTATCGCCGGAGCAAGCCGCCATAACCGGCACTAGTTCTCAGAAGAAGATCATGACAGTAAAAAATTTGAATTTTTACTAGGATATTTGGAATGGTGATTCCGTCCCGTGGAATAAAAGGGCGGTGATTCCGTCCTGTGGTATTTTCCGAATGTGATTCTGCCGGAAGGTATAAAACAGACGGTCAGGATGGACCCTAGAGATGGATGGTTGGGATCCATCAGAAGGTACACCTGACGCTGTCAGGTACGGATAACGGGGCCTCTGGAACGGATCCCGTTCCCGGAGGGTCTGTGATTCCGCGGGAAAGTATTCACCGCGACGGAATCACCAAAACCAGGGTAACGATATTTGCACCCGGCAAAGCTGTAGTTTACGGTTGCCTTGTTATCGATATTAATTCCTCCTTAGGTTGTACCTTTCATGTCAGTACATATTGCCGTACTTGTTGAACAACCGAGTGAATTATCTAAACAAGCTCAAGACAACGTAGCTGGCATTGCAGATTACTAAAACGAAATTTTACTCACCTTAAAATTTCGGCCTTATTCGACCCATTTTTACAGGACGAAAAACACAGTTGAAACTCTGTGGGCATTTTTTGGCGGCGCCGCCTTCTACCCCTGTTTCAAAGACCTGCGTCATCCCCTTTACGCTCATCCCCGCTTCTATCCTACTCCGGCTTCTATCCCCTCGTCTTTCCTGTTCGGCTTCTATCCCCTGTTCTTCTTTCCCCGTTCCGCTGGTTTCTATCCCCGGCTATGGCGTTTGCATCCCTAGGCTCGGCCTGATGGCATGAGCAACAATTTTTCCGCAAAGGCTTCTTCTGGCTGTCATAGATAGAGCTCAAGAACGACCTGAATAAGGTTTCGATTGCATCAAAGATCAAGAACGATCCTCACAAGTTCAAGAAACACACAGTTCCGGCTGTATCGAGCTCAAGGACGGCCTAAATTTTAAGGTGAGTAAAAATCAAGAACGGTCCTCACAAGTTCAAGAAACACACGCGATTCGGGTATGACGAGCTCAAGGGGCGGCCTAAATTTTAAGGTGAGTAAAATTTAGTCGGAGAATTTCACTCACCATTGAAATTTCAGAGGAAATTTCGGCGCGGAACTGGGGCGCCACTTTCGCTTAGTGGCGCCGCCCGTCGAATTTCCTTCCTTCAAATTTCAATGGTGAGTGAAATTTCTCCTTCCGAAGTATGGTTTATATATTGCAGAGTTCTTCATTTTGTATGGATTTTGGTTGCGGTGGTTATCCTTGATGATAATGCCTAGAGGGATCGGGATCTATATTTGATAATCTAAGTCTCAGGTCCTACAATCAATGTTTATTGTGTAAGCATGTGAAGCTGAAGCTTATGAAGCAAGAAGATTTAGTATACTAGCAATAGTTCTAGGAGGAAAATGAAAGCTTTAATTGCAGCTATGCTGCAATTGGAGCTATCTTATTTGTAATAGATGCATGAAGCACTTCACAAGGCAACTTCAATGGGGCTGCCATGATATCGTTGTTACATCCTTAGTCCTGCTCATTCTTAGTCCTGCTCATTGAACCCATTCAAGTAAGTCTTTATCCTCCGCACATTTCACGGTCAATGGCTCCGAGCATGCAACACGGATCGTAGGATCTTGGATCCTATTAAGGATCGAGATCGTGTCATGTGGCATATATCTAAGTCAAGGACTGAGATCGTGTCATGTGGCATATATCTAAGTCAACATGAGTCGTAGGATTTCGGGCCAACAATAAGGATCGTCCCACGTGGCGGATCTTGGACCGCATGATCTGCCACGTGGATGGCCTATAAGGCCTCAAATTTGGCACATCAAAAACACCTCTCCCACTACATCTCAGCCATCCATCTCGCATAGGTGGCACATTTCACGGTCAGGATGGCTCCATATATAAGCCGATGCGCGAGCCTGATGTAAATATATATATAATGATATGATGGGATATGATGGGTAAAAAAATATTTTGGCCCCTTCGGGGCCTAGTGGTGTTTTATAGAAGATAAACTCCATTGTAAAGTAAATTGATGTGGTGGAGCTACTTAGAAAATGGATCATGGAATATGAAACATCATTATTTTTTGTAGATAAGATAAGGTAAAATAAAGATTTTATAGAAGAACATGGAATGTGATCATTCATACTATCTGTTAAAAAATAATGAATTGAATTAAATTGATTTCTATCTTCCGCGGAGATCAATTGACCTATAGGACCCAAACAAGGAATATAGCAAGCGTATTACTACTAGGATTAAAAAACCCCCGCTCTAGAGGGTTTTCGAGGGAAAAGCCTTGGCAGTAATAGGTATATTAAGAGACTGTACAATGATATATGACAATGGTATATTATGATGTACTTCAATGCATCGTCCGAGGACATTACTGAGCGTGGGCATCCATGATGTCTCGTGGGTGTGGAGGAAGTGTAGCAGCTACTTTTTCCTAAATGCCACGGTCCCAACGAAGGAGGAAGAACTTCAATTTGAACTCATTCCACGTCAACAATCTTGTCTCATTATACTATGCAGACACCATGAGCACACCTACTGCTCGCCACCGACGTTGCGTCAATGAATGGACAGAAGAGACCAGGGGACAATCTGCCTGGCTGTCACCCAAAGGGATCCACCAGCAACTGACTGTAGGATCTGTGTGGGCCATTGGATGGAACTGAAACAAAGTGCGCACAGTCTCCTGTCTCCCAAGCAGCTAGCAACCCCTTGAGGAAAGGAGATGCATTAGGATATGGAAAAAGTGGATAGAATAATGCCCATGGGAGGAGTGGCTTAATGGATAGAGAGCCAAAGGAAATGCACATCTGTAAAGACTGGTGAATGAGACGCAGATCTAGAGAATTATCAGCATTATTTAGAATCCGCCATATGAACTTAGAAATCAGCACCTTGCTCTGGAGAAGAAAGTGAATCATCCCCATCCCCCTATAAAGTTTAGGCATAATGCACTTCGCCCAACTAATTTTAACATCAGCTCCTTCTTCAGTGCCACCCCAGATGAAGTTCCTGACAGTACGAACAATGAGATGTATCTTTGTCTGCGGTGCTAGCAAGATGGATGCCATATAGACATGTGTACCACTTAGAACTGACTTTGCCACAGCTACACGACCAGCCATGGATAACTTAGCCGTGGACCACCAAAACAAATGCCTTTCCAACCCCTTAATAATGACATCCCATGCATCTCCAGATGAGAGGTGTATACCAACTGGAATGCCCAGAAGCCTAGTTGCCTTCCCATGAGGAAGAACCTTCCATGGATGCAACCACAGAAGATGGCACTGGAGAGTCTAGGGCCCACAAGGCAGTACACTTTTGCCATCCCACAAAGATACCAGAAGCCAAAAAGAAACTATCCAACAAGGAAATGGCATGCTGCAAATTCTGCTCATCAGCCATTAAGAACAAGAAAGTGTCATCTGCGTACTGATTACAAATCTCTTGTGAACTATTATTCATGGGAAGACCATACAGGATGTCTTCTTGCACTGCAAGAGAGAATACCTGAGAAAGAATATCCGCCATAATTGTAAAAAGCAGCGGTGCCAAAGGACAGCCTTGGCGAATGCCACGTCCCACCTGAAAATGTCGATCGTTCTCCTTGAAAAAGAACTGAAGAACGAGTAGAATAATGAAGTTTCATAATGTCTGTTGCAAACTAGGCACCAAAACCAAGACGTAAAAGGCACTGCTCCAAGAAACTCCAGTCAACACTGTCATATGCTTTTGCAAAATCTAGCTTCAAGTATACAATGGGGTAACCATGCATTCTAGCCCAATAGCGACCCTCATATGCTGCTCCCACATTATTCAAGATACACCGGCGAGGCAAGAAACCTGACTGTGTGGAAGAGATAGACTCAGTAAGCACGCCACAAAGCTTCTGAGCAAAAGCATTAGCAAAGATCTTGTACACTGAGGACAACAAGGTAATGGGGCGCCAATCTGAAATGGAAGAGGGATCCTTACATTTTGGAATAAGGGAGATGCAACCAGAGTTGAGGATTTTGTCCAGGTGCCCTTGTCTTTTAAAATCCATGAATCCTAGCGAGCTTACTGACGTTGTATCCAACAGTGCATGCAGCTGCGGGTTAGGCAGGATCAGCTCAGCATCGCTGGCACGAATGTGACTGAATGCTAGACAATGTTGTAGAGTGTGGCTTTCATCTTTAATAGCACCATGTTGGCAACACACACACAGTCTATCCTCTCATGCCTCCCGAGCCCATCTGCCTATCTCAATTCACAAGCAATGTGCACCTATGCGAATGGAAGCTATCAACATGCGCTTTTTCAGTGGCAAATGTATATGGAGGTAGCGCTGTGGATCACATGCAAGCATGGGATTGATCTGGACCTTATAGTGTGTTGTCCTAACATGTTCAAGGGCACCAGTATCCCAAAGCTTGCTGCGGAAGCAAGCATGTATGTATTGTTGCAGCTGATAGTGGTCCTCTTCCGTTTTGACCTGGATGCACCTATGCTCTTGTATGTCCCATTTGGAGAACCACTGTGCTCGCCTCTCCTTCCAGTACGCCTTGAGGCGCTGCGGGCCCATGGCCACAGTATAAGCCAGGTTGGGGAGACGTTCATTACCTATACTAGCCACCTTCTAGAAGTAAATAATGTGGTGATCAATTGCGGCTCGCTAAATAGGCAAGAAACATGTCTCCTGCTGAAGGATCTGATATAGAACTGTGCCCTTTAGTTATTCCTGAGTCTCATCGTAAAGCAGTTTGGCGATGGGTGTGGGACAAATTGCTCCATCCTAAGCTATCTATTTTATGGTGGCAGATCACTCATAGATGCGTACGAGTAAACATTGTTGTTCATCGATTTCATCCAAAAGTCTCTGTGATCTGCCCTCTTTGCATGCAGAGGGATGAGACAATTGAGCACTTTTTTTTCTTATGTCACCATGTTCGACTTGCTTGGCAGTGGCTTTTGAGTTTTTTCCATTGTGACTTGAATAGTCAGCAGGTTCTATTGTCAGTCTATCCTAGTTCTTGGAACAAGTTGGCAAAGAGGGCTTTCCATTTAGCATCTGCTTGGATCATCTGGTCCATCTGAAAGAGACGAAATCTCCTCATTTTCAAGGGACATGTCTTTTCAGATACGCAAGTGCTTAGCGATGCTCATAGTCGCATTGTGAAGGCGTACAAGTGTTCTTCCTTAAAGGATGACGTCAAGAGTGTCATTTGGGAGCAATATCTTCAGATTCAGACCTATTCATAGCAAACAGTTGTGCTCGTGGTGATATGTATTCTCTGCTTTTCTATCTTATGTATGTGGTGGGTAGTGTTGCTCTAGTGGATATTTTCTCCATTGGGTTTTGAGTCCCCCATGTACTCTTTGTATTCTTTTGAGTAATAAAGGTCCATGTTCATTAAAAAAAAAAGTTTGAATATCTAGCATTATATCTCCAAGATAGAACGTAGGAAATCAAATCACCTAAAATAAGAAGGTTTGAGCCTTGCATACATGCCTCTTTTTAGAAATTAGAGAAATAAAATGAAGGGGGGCAAGACCATTGGAAAATAGATTTTAAATAATAAAATACAGTGCGCACTCTAGAAGTACTGATTAGTAGACCTCTTGCAATACAACCATTAAATCATGTAAAAACTTTAGAAAAAAGCATATAAAAACACAAAAGAAAGTTATTATATAGATATTCAAGTGGTTGGCTTTGCATCTTATGATTCTTTGATATTATTCGGCAAGCTCAAAATGTCTATCTGGATTTAGCTTTTAGGCCTAGAGGCATTTGAGCTTTTTCTCATTCATATACATATAGGCTATATTGGAAGTCCTCTACGTAGATGCAACTCAATAGGTAAAGCTATGTTGCCATATGTGTATGATTCATGCATTGTTTCTTATTTAAAATAGTCAGAATGCAACAAGCTGCTTGACCTTGCACAAGCTACAATCTTTCAATCATAGGAACTTCACAGGTGAAAGTGGCTATGCTGTAAAACTATTTTAAGACTTAAATGAATTGTTGCAAATGTTCGTTGTAGAATAGAATAGAATAGAACATAACAGAACAATAATATATCCAAGGGGATTTGATGTGGATGATGCCCCTAAAACAACTGAATGGGTTGTTCCAAAAAAAAAAAAGGGTTTTGGGGGGGGGGCATCGATTCAATAGAAAAAGTAAGTATATGATTGGCATACTTATTAGAATATTGAATTATTTTGTTAGAGTTTTGAGTCTCTGATTTCACATTCTAACACCCCCTCCCCTCCCCCTTTTTTTTTGAAGGACATGAGACTCTTTTTATTGACAAGAACAAAGTCGCAATACACAATGCACAGATAGGAAGAAAACCCTAGTGGATAGGCTGACCCAACTAGGCACAAACACCTGTCTATGCATAAGAACACCGTAAATACGTCAACCAAATTATCTCTTTTTTATCATCAGTTAGATATGAGCAACGATAAGCTTTAGTGATCTTCTGCTGAGCACAATGAAGAAGCTGCTAATCCGAGATATGTGCACCTTGGAAAATACACAAATGTCGCCTCTCCCAGATAGACCAAAAAATCCAACTAGAAGCAAGATGAAATGTCCGCTTACGCAAGTTAGACCAAACAGGGGGATACAGTGCAAGTAGGATCTCCTAGCTAGTGAGAGACACACTGAAAAGAGTGAACAACCACACCCAAGCAAGCCGTAGATGACTGCACAAGAAGAAGCAATGTTCAACAGTTTCAAGACATTGGCCACATAGAGGGCAACGATCTGAGACTCTAGGGTTCATCTTGTGAACCAAGACATTTTCACTCGAACACACGTTAAATATCTTATTCTAATTTTTCATTACATTGAGGGTATGGCCTAAAAGGAAAACCTAGAGAATAACCTAAATGAAAACCCTAAAGAAAACATTAACCTAACCTACTGAGCATGTGAGCGACTAGAGAAGAGGAACGACGACCATCAGGCAGGAACCGAGGGAGAGAGGAGGATCGTTCATAGGGATTCAGGGAACTGTGTAGGCTTCTGTTAGGGAGGAGGAGGAGGGCGCCCCCGACTAGTAGAGAGGCAGGCAGGGCAGTCGGAGAACAGGCTGCAGGGGGGCGCCCCTCCAAATCAAGGTAGAATTTGCTAAGTACAGTTTCTTAACTAGTTCTAGCAATGGCAGCATCAACATTAGCAGAATTCTTATCATCAGCAGAGTTCGTATCATCAGCTGATTATTTATGTAATATGTTGTAGCCTTTAAAATTTTGGATTTGATGGCATTTTTCCAGTTAATTCAAGTTGAAGACGGGGTTTTCGATTTAATTTAGTAATTTCCAGTAGTAGTTTATCTGTGGTGGCAAATTTTCTGGTAGCCATAACCGGGGATTTCGAAGCCTGGTTTGCCCCCTAAGGGCAAGCCAAAAACTTAAAGGAAAAACCAAAACTGCTCCAAATTAGGACCACTAAAAAAAAGCAAGCAAAACAAAGTGTTTCGCATAGAGGGTTGCCCTCCGGTCTCCCGAGAGTGTGTTTTTCATATTTCTTGTTTCGTCATTTCGTTTTCATGTTTCTTATTGGGTCATTTTATGTGCCGGGCCTTATTAATGGTTTGAACGGGGGGTTTTGTTGTGTTTCCACTAGTGGTAATACACTAGGTCTAGCAACTATAGGTCTCGAGTTCGAGACCGCCCAGAATCGCACTCTGAACTGTTGGGTGTCAAAACCCACAGACGCAATGTAAAGTGGTTGGGGGCAGGGCCCAACAAAGCAATGTAGTGTGGTGTGTGGTCACATGTCCAGTTGGATGCTGCCTAGTGGCGTGACGTTAAAATACTATCTATCTATCTATCTTTTGTTTATGAATTGTACATGGACCAGGAAGAGGCTTGCGAAGCTCAGTGCCTAGACCAATTGGGATTGATGTGATCATGTTCTTTGTCTAAAATACATTAACCATTCACGAGAAATGCTTTATGTGGTTATATTAGTGATGGAAATTGTACAGGGCCTGTATGAATACATGATTTCATTTTCTTAGTGAATGCATACAAATATTAAGAATAGAATGCCCAATGGTAAAAAAACCAATTCGTGCTTTGCTAATATAACAATCCCATTTCGAATATGGGCGTTTAATGCTAATATAGTAATCCCATTTCTAATATGTGATATTGGGTACACACATCAGGAAATTTAACAAATTATTAGATTTTTAACAACCTTTTTCGCCTAGTGCAAATACATTCTTACGATATAGGCACACTGATTGATCCCTTGGTCTATAAAAACAGCACATGATAGCATAACATTAGAAGCAAAGTCATCATACAAGTGATTAAAGAATATACAACTGCTTCTACATGCTGAAAGCATTTAACATATTAATGAAAAACCAAATGCCATTGTTACAATATATTGTAGCCTATATAGCAAAAAGCGGGAACAACCACACTCTACGAGGACGACAGGCTCGAGCTCCTCTACCACCAAGGAGTCACGGAGCCCTCAATCACAACCATCCTTGCCATGTTCCGAGACTGCACCACAGGGATTGTCTTGCATACGGCAAACATATACAGGCACCATGGCAAGAACATGCAGCAATTCCTCGACAACATCAGAGCGATTGTCGAGGGTGCAATGACAGTCCACAACCGGAGCCAACAATGCAATTGGAAGCCCCCAGGACTGTCATAGACCTGCGGCAAAACAGCATCGTCGCGACCCTACAAGCCACTATGCCCGGCTAGCCCAGCAAGTCAATGCCCCCACGCGCTCCGCGATGCTGTTTGACAACATCTGGACAGGCTTCAAGCCCGCGCTCTGCGACATCGACCACCTCTATTGAAGGGACCACAGATGAGCATACATAGCGTTCAATTGAAGAACAAGGGAACTCCGAGAAATGCTACATAAGAGAAAAAAAAGAGGAAAAAAATAAACAATGATATTGCATTATATACGAAAGTCAATCATTGAATGTTATCTGAAAGTGCTGTTGAATGGTACCTGAAGGAAGAATAATACAGATTTTTTGTCTAGAAAAGCACGCCCATGCGTTTTTGGGCTTGCTTAATAGTCCATAGACTTTTGTTAGTGTGGTTTTCCTAACTCTGGCAATGATGTTCTATTGCGACAATAAATATTAGATGATTTCGGTATTGGAACAAATGAAATAAAAATTTTGGTTGTGAGTAAGCTATCATTATTGTTATGCTCATAGCATTGCTGCTCAAGAACTATAGTAAATGTTTGTTAATTAAGATAAGTTCCTTGTTGATGCACATAACCTAAAATGCAACTACACATCCCCAACGATAGAACTTTAGACAAACATTGTAGAAATTAAGTACTGGACCCCAGGCTTCGACCCCATATAAAAGAACAGGTTCCATCAAAACCATGAACAAGTGGGACAGATGGGGCCAATCACATAGCTCTGTTTTGTAGCTGTTATTCTGCATCGCACAAAGTGCCTTCCAGCCCGCAGTCACCCATAATTGAATGGGAGTGTTCCAGTATGTGATAGTAGGAACTCTATTTCCAGGTACTTGTAAGTGTGCGCCACGACCACATTTTGGCCCTGATAAGTGAAGGAATGAAGCCTTGGCTGGCATGAAGATGAGACAAGCAAGACCTTAGTCTTGGCCAAATTGACCTTCATTCCAATGACCTGACAAAACTATCCAGGGCATGTAGGTGCTGCTGCATGGCATCTGGGATGTGGGCTAGGAGGTCCACATCATCAGCTTAATGACTTGATGCATAAGTCGAGCTCCGTCACCCCTATGGTCGGCAAGCCACCCCTCCAATTGTTCAATGTAGAGGCCAAACAATGTTGGGGAGAGCGGGCATCCTTGGCCGCCACTAATACTACTATTGACAGGTTGTTCTATCGGTATCATGACGTCAGCCAAAACATGTCCCGTAGAGTCTGCAAACTGCATTTTGCAAGTCTTCAGGGGCCCCCAATTGTCTTAGTCTTTCTTACAACTTTTCTCTAGGCACAATGTCAAAGGCCTTTCTAAAGTCGATGAAGAGCAGTAGAGATCCTGGCGACGGTTCCTGCTATCCTCAACTAAGATCCAGAGCATAAATATATGGTCAATGGTGGAGTGTCGGGGCATGAACCCTGCCTGTGTGAGCGCTCTAAGTTCTGCCTCCTCTGCCCACATCGTCAATTGCAGTTCAAGGATGTTGGCCATTAGTTTTGCAAAGAGTGAACTAACCATGATTGTCCTGTATTTGGCTGATGTGGGTCTTCTGCCATGTAGATGGAGAGTACGCTGCTAGTGGTCCACTTTTGAGGAAATCCTTCCTGTAATGCCCTATTAAGTAGTGCAGTCAAGATGGGCACTATTGGTGGTCCCACCCACTTGAGCAGCTCTGCCTGCATGCCATCCAAGTCTGCCGCCTTGCCATTGGCAAGACGCTGTAGGCCCTGAGTGATATCTGCCTCTATAATTTCCAAAGTCGGGCCTCTTTGGGGAGGTACCTCTAGCCGAAACCCAGGAGGATCATAGAGCTGGTGCAAGTAATGCACCCATTGGTCCGGACTGATATTTCCTGTAGGCCGCAGAGGCTTGCTCGGCACCTTTCTTTAAATGTTATGGGATGCCTCTCCAGAAGGTAAAACATTTCCCTTTGATGTTCTGCAATGTATATGGATCTTTCCTTTCATAAAAAGACGATACTATCTATGCGCGAGGGGGCATAGAGTAGGTTCAGTGACATGTCGAAGCCATCGTTTGAGCTCCCTACTCTCATCATCAAACCATTGATTACGGGGGAAGTTTTTAGTTCCCGAGATGTTCCTGTGGACGGTTTCTACTAAAGCATCTCTCCGCGGCAGTCATAAGCACGGTGGCCAACTGATCAGTCTATTGTTGTAGCGTGTGGAAGTGCAGAATTTTCGCTAGTTCAAGTAGCATC
Source organism: Isoetes taiwanensis (assembly GCA_021234155.1). Taxonomy (NCBI): domain Eukaryota; kingdom Viridiplantae; phylum Streptophyta; class Lycopodiopsida; order Isoetales; family Isoetaceae; genus Isoetes; species Isoetes taiwanensis. The sequence goes on from JAJEKV010000064.1 coordinate 815,667, forward strand.
TGGGCATAAGTCACCGCGCGGTCGTAATCCAGCCGCAGCTGAGGTAATCAGGGGGTTGGATTACATGTGGTCCGAGCAGATTGTCAATCTACTTAGAGAAGTGGCTGGTGATCTGAGTCAGTCTCTTCATCTCTAATATCCGTGCCTACTCAGAGCAGGGCAATGAGCTGCAGATCTTGTTCAACCACCAGTACGTAATCCACAACACTGGAGCCGCCTCCCTGATTTTCCTACCTACAGGTGTAGTCAGCAGATAGAGGCCACTGCGCCAACTCATTGCATATGACTAAATCAAAGATGCTACACATCCTGCAAAGAATTGCCTACCATGTGGCATGATCTCATTGGACCGGCCAACCGATGTTCGTGGGCTGCAAATATCAGAGAGCGTAGACGCTGGACGCCTTTCTCGTAATGGGTCAAACTTCGTGAGTTATTCTATTCTCGTGCATGCATTGAAGTCTCCTAGCAGCACAACTATGCCCAACTGCACATCTGTATATCATCATCTAGATAGACATACGGATCCATCCGATCCATATCTGTATTGTGGCGGTAAAAGTTGGACTCTACATGTGGAAAGTAAGATGCTGCAAGAAAGAAACTGTCACCACTGCGGTTCTGTACTCGGACGGTAACGATTGTGTCTGTCTATCTTCTGCAATGAAGCTGATGGTACCAAGTCTGCGTCGTAGTAACAGGCGGCACCTCCATGTCCCCTTTGCCCGTGCACTCATTGAACAATGAGTAATGCTAATATTCTGGTAAGTCTAGTATCCAGTGCCCAGCATGTTCCCAAGTTTCCATAAGGAAGATGAGATCCATGTCTGCAGCAATAGAGTTGAGACTATCTCCCTTCTGCCAAGAGAAGTCTCTAGAATTCCAGGAGACCATATGCAAGCATTGTCCCTATTTGATGGTCGAGGGGGGGAGGGGGAGGGGGGCAGCATCAACACACTGCGCAGAGCAAATGAGTAGCGTATAGCAAAGAAAGACCGGAGGAGTGACAGACATGCAAAGGATGGAGCTGGTAGTAGCAAAGAGGGCACACGCCGAAAGCGTATGGTCATGGCAGGGGCAGATCTTAGCATCAACTTCAACATTGAATGCAGCAACAGCTCTGGAAGCCCGAGTAGCAAATGTGCCAGCAGCACCCTGAGGGATTTTAGCAGCCCTGTGCATCGCATCTCCAACATCAGCATTGGTTGGCCTGAACACTCGCGCTTTGCCTTGGACCAGTGCCGCTGCGCCTCTGGTGCCCTCCGATGCAATTGATGGCCTGCACATGAGCTAACTACGTTGTTCCTGTTGAGGCCGTGATCGACATACATTGAGATGCCTTTCAGTTTCACCCTTTGGCGTAGTATGCATCTCTTACCAGTGCATCAGCAACTCTAAATTTGACAATGCGTGGGGGGTGATCTGGGTGTCGAACACTGTGGCGGCTAGTCCAGGCAATGTGTATAGGGGCATGAAACCTCATATGTGTGACAGGATCACTGTGTGTAGCTATTGAATGAAGTGCTCCCTCTCACGCCTCGAACTACCACATATCTCTCCTATGAAAATAAGAGCTTATTCAAAGGAAAAGTGGAATATATCATTAACTTTACATTTCCTTTGGATGGCAAAATAAGCTTTCATGCCACAATTTACCTTGCTTCCACAGTATCACTCCATCTATAATTTTGATTAATAATGAAACCACGATATTTATAACTGGAAGCCAATTCGACCTCTTCCCCTTTGTAAGTAAAATGAAAGTCTGAGGTTTTGAGAGTATCAAATATCATCACTTTAGTCTCTTTAAGATTGACTTTCATACTTATTGATCTACAAAAAGCATCCAACACATCTAAATGCCTTTGCATCTCTCCCTGGCTCCTAGAAAGTAGAACCACATCATCTGCATAAATAGTAGAGAAATAATATATCCTCCCAAACTTGTGCCACCTCCTCTATGCTGCTCAATCCATGTTCCCAATGAATGTATAAAGATACCACATAGTGTAGGGAAAGCGGGCATCCCTGCTTCTCTCCTATATTACTTTCTACTCTTTTTTAATATTTATCATATAGAGGAATTGAGAGTTGAATTCAAACCTTTTCGTACAAGCCGGCTACAGAATTCATTAAGTTGGTTGGCTAAGCATGCTTTCCCAAAGTTTTTCCTTTCATACCATATCAAAAGCCTTAGAATAGTCAACAAAAGTGGCAAACATTGGTCTTTTTGTGCCTTTTATGGAACCCATCATAGCCCAGAAGGTCACTAAATGATCAATGATTGATATTTTGGGCTTGCCTTTTTGTCCGAATCCCCTTCTTTTCTGTCCATGAGTTGATTTTGGTCTCAATAATTGTTCCAAAATGTTTAGAGAACAGACTTCTGGTTGATGATTTTGTAAGACCAGACATGGTATCATATCAATGTGGTTCTCACTTGTAGATGAGCATGAAGGGGACATGCCATTTAGAGTTTGAATAAGCTAGTGTTTGTCTTGCAAGTCTGTATAAAGATGTCGTTTTACGTTGTGTAGAGCAAGGTATATGCTTCTGAATTTGCTCATATGTTACTTCAGAAATGGTATCCTACTATTAAAGAGGTAAACAATAAGGGCCTTTTTTTAAAAAGATGTTGTAACTGGAGGCTCGGCTTTCAACTATAGAAAAAAAAAACATTTTGGCATTAAGGCTAAAAACATGCATAGCTTTAAGAGATAGAATGCTCCACAACATTCTCACTGAGTAATTTGACATAAGATACTTTTCCCTTTGCTTGAACAAGAAGTCCTAGCCTTGTTGATGACAATGTTGTTTTTTGTGGTTTCATTTAGATCGTGTCTCTTGTGGATTTCTTTCTCATTGTAGGTGTACCATTATGTGAACTCAGTCGCTGTCTTTTCTCCACTCTAGAACTATCAGACTCAAAGGTGTGTTGTCTCACTTTTCAATGGTGTTGCCCAAGTTCAATTCCTGAGGAGGACAATTTTTTAGAGCCTATGGTTTTATAGCTTATTTAAGATAGACCAATTGTAGTGTGGATGCTTTTCTTTCTTGTGGAGTTTCCAATCATTTTTAGTGTGTGCACCTTGTTAGAGGACAATAGAAACAGACCACATGATTTGTATTGCTGCTTTGTGAACTTTGCTAAAGCTTTCGAAACTTTGCTAAAGCTTTCGACATGGTCCATAGAGAGAATATGTTGACAAAATTGATGCAGTAAAGAGCCCTTAGAACATGCAAAATGTAGTATATAGGATCTACAAAACGGGCTCAACTGTAACGGACCTGGCCACTTAATGGTTCAGTATACGCATTTGTGTATGGTACGTATATGGGTTGTACTATATGTACTTGTGGCATGCATGCAGCATGGGCTCATGTAAACAAAGGGTTTACAAAATAAGGCAATATTGAAAAGAGGGCTTTTGGTGGTACGTGAAGCTCTTTGCAAGAGAAGGCTATTTGGGAGCATCAAAGCAGAGAAGCATTGGAGCTTATCAAAGTTGGAGACGAGAACGGAACTGCACCAAATCTTCTCTTATCAGGTGGGGTTTTGAATTCTAAGGATTCAATTGAGGCTTGCATAGTCTGCTAAGAGTTAAATTGCATATGGTAAGAGCTGTGATTGAGAGGTTTTCCATCAGAGTAAGCAATCAGGAGGTGTTTAGGAGGTGTTTGTGGATATAAGAAGTATTAGGATAAGGCTTAAAGGAGGTCTGAATTAATCCTAATTGGAAAACTATGGGCTGCACTAAGGGTTACATTCTGCAACAAAATCGTCACATGTAGAACCGGATCCTCTTGAGACTCTTGGTAATGACCTGGAACACATCGATTTGGCTTGCTAAAGGGCCGAAATTGGAGAAGCAATAGTTGTTTGGCTGAAATTAGAGCTGGAAGTAGTTGTTGGATGGTGACAGTAGGCCAAAAAAAACAGCCCAGAATGACTTAGAATTGCCATAAAATGATGTGAATCTCTTATGGGTCTATCAGGATAGGCTTTAGCAGCAATAACGAACCTGATTATGGAGGTTTTGATCAAGATTGGGGGCTGCCGGATCTGTTTCATGTTTCAGAAGCCCAATCTATTTGTTGCTGCTGGATGATTTTTGATTGGAAACCACTTGGGTCAGGTCGATTTGGGGCTGGAACAGGCCGATTTCCCTGTGGGTCACTGGTATAGAGAGAATCCATGCCCAAAATCATAGCCAAAAGAGGCCGAGTTCTCTCTTTGTTTCTCTTTGTTTTTCTGCTGTAACTTTTGTGGTCTTCTTTGTTTGTTAATTGTCTATATTTGAATTTGTTAATTGGTGCTTGTAACAAGTTGTTATTTTTAGGATACATAAAGATAAGAAAGGGAACATGAAAGTATAAGGTGTTGGGATCTAGCAAGCCATCCATCGAGTAAGTGAAGGCAAGCTTGGGTAAAACAAAGAGACGAAGATATGTAAGAACTGGTTTTTTCATGAAAAATAATGTATAATACGGAATAAGATGTAATTCTAGGATTCAAAAGTCTAGAACCCTTGAAAATTGGTATTTCTTGGCTCTTGGAGATGGGATTCAGTCTAGGGATCAGTTGACAGATATTATATGCAGTTACGGTCACGAGACCTTAGAGATTTTTAAGCCGAAAGAGGACGAATTTTGAGTTTTACATTAGACGCATTAATAAATCCCTTAGCTAAGGAAGGTGGGTTTTAATTGAAATATTAAAACCTTAGCTAACAATAAATTAAAGAGTGGAACCTTGGAGATCAACCAAGTTGGGGCCGAGAGAGAGAAATATGAGGTATATGGAGTGTCCAGATGAGGCTATGGTATGGAGCACTGTAAGTCTAAGTGTATAACTGTAAGTTTTTAAGTTGTTGAGCTATAAGTTTTTAAGTTGTTGAGCTATATTTTATGAGAGGCATCATAGCTAATGGATTATCCTCATAGGAGAATGGTAAGGTTTGCATTTTGTGGATTGGTAGCATCTTTCCTTGTCGTAGCTACATCAATGATAATTAGGCTTATGGCTTCCTCGACGTGTTTGGATTGCAATCATTATCTTCATCAGTAACCTAGCTACTTCAACTTGGGCAGCTTGGGCAACATCAGCAGTAGTATGATCTAGGCACATTTATAGTAAACTCTCTAATGAACGCACATGTCATGGTCTTTGCATTGTTCCACTGTTGTCTTGGTATTTGATTATGTCTCTTGGAACCTCCGGGGCCTGGACTTCTAGGTTCTATGGCCTAGGTTGCTCCTCCGGATGCTTATGTTCATCCGTGATTCTCTGTGGTTGTTGTGCTCGTGACACCGGGCGTTAGTTCTCCGGCCTGATTACTCTACGTCGATCAACTCTTGTGAACTCCATGGTAAGAGGTCCTCCAGCGGGCGTGGGGTGGGAAGGGTATCTTGATACGAGGTTCACCCCACCAACTCCGCCCAACCTGGCTCGGAATGTGAGTGGGGCTCGGCATTTCTCTCGCTAATGGGGCCTCGCATGTAGGGTCGGCCGAGCTTCCCATTGTCCCGGAGCTATGTGTCATGATGGTTTGATATTTTTGACTATGTCTTGCTTCTGATGTTCATGTTGATATTTCTTTGGATTATGTTGTCATTGTCTTAGCACTGTACTCACGTAGGATTTTTCGTCTGTGTTTATGCTTATCCGAGATTTTCAGAGTATTCCATGCATGCAGTGGCAGCCAGGGATCCCCATTTAGTCACGAGGACTAACCCCAGTGAGTGCATGTGCAGTGAATGAGCAAGGGATGGCAGCGGTGCAGTTGAGGATCGTGGTGGAGCGAAGCTCTTGGGAGGAATTGTTCACAATTAGCTGTTATATTTGTTGAGAATATGGATTCTTTGGATGTTAATGTTATCTGATTATATTGAGATCATAAGTATTTTGCTTATTGAGTTTTGAGCGTGTCATTTCAACTGTGCAAGAGGAAGATTTAATTCTTCGCCATATCCAATTGTTTGCCACACCAACCTAGAATTAGCACAGTATTGACAAGATCCCGAGTTGCCTAGAGGGTCAACTCCCGGGCTAAATCCGCCAGTTTGGTATCGAGGCGAAGTTGGATCTTTGGGAGTTGGCTTGTTTGGTTGTGGCATTGTGATGCTAATGGTTTTTCTCTTTCAGAGACATCGGCAGATGGTATCCTCAGAGGGAGGAGCAGTATCTAGAGGGGGTTAGCATATGAAGGTGCTAAGCAAGAATTCCCCATGTAAGCATCAGAAGTAGCTTTCGACGATGTAGAGGTACAGCTTTCCTTGTATAGATTTGGTGTATATATGATCATGATAGTTCTAGAGGATTTGACAAGTGCTGCTAAGATCTCAGGATTGACCCATGAGGACATGGGTTAATTTTTAGAAGGGGAGACCGTGAACGGACCCGCCACTTAATGGTTCAAGATACGCATTTGTGTATGGTACGTATATGGGTTGTACTATATGTACTTGTGGCATGCATGCAGCATGGGCTCATGTAAACAAAGGGTTTACAAAATAAGGCAATATTGAAAAGAGGGCTTTTGGTGGTACGTGAAGCTCTTTGCAAGAGAAGGCTATTTGGGAGCATCAAAGCAGAGAAGCATTGGAGCTTATCAAAGTTGGAGACGAGAACGGAACTGCACCAAATCTTCTCTTATCAGGTGGGGTTTTGAATTCTAAGGATTCAATTGAGGCTTGCATAGTCTGCTAAGAGTTAAATTGCATATGGTAAGAGCTGTGATTGAGAGGTTTTCCATCAGAGTAAGCAATCAGGAGGTGTTTAGGAGGTGTTTGTGGATATAAGAAGTATTAGGATAAGGCTTAAAGGAGGTCTGAATTAATCCTAATTGGAAAACTATGGGCTGCACTAAGGGTTACATTCTGCAACAAAATCGTCACATGTAGAACCGGATCCTCTTGAGACTCTTGGTAATGACCTGGAACACATCGATTTGGCTTGCTAAAGGGCCGAAATTGGAGAAGCAATAGTTGTTTGGCTGAAATTAGAGCTGGAAGTAGTTGTTGGATGGTGACAGTAGGCCAAAAAAAAACAGCCCAGAATGACTTAGAATTGCCATAAAATGATGTGAATCTCTTATGGGTCTATCAGGATAGGCTTTAGCAGCAATAACGAACCTGATTATGGAGGTTTTGATCAAGATTGGGGGCTGCCGGATCTGTTTCATGTTTCAGAAGCCCAATCTATTTGTTGCTGCTGGATGATTTTTGATTGGAAACCACTTGGGTCAGGTCGATTTGGGGCTGGAACAGGCCGATTTCCCTGTGGGTCACTGGTATAGAGAGAATCCATGCCCAAAATCATAGCCAAAAGAGGCCGAGTTCTCTCTTTGTTTCTCTTTGTTTTTCTGCTGTAACTTTTGTGGTCTTCTTTGTTTGTTAATTGTCTATATTTGAATTTGTTAATTGGTGCTTGTAACAAGTTGTTATTTTTAGGATACATAAAGATAAGAAAGGGAACATGAAAGTATAAGGTGTTGGGATCTAGCAAGCCATCCATCGAGTAAGTGAAGGCAAGCTTGGGTAAAACAAAGAGACGAAGATATGTAAGAACTGGTTTTTTCATGAAAAATAATGTATAATACGGAATAAGATGTAATTCTAGGATTCAAAAGTCTAGAACCCTTGAAAATTGGTATTTCTTGGCTCTTGGAGATGGGATTCAGTCTAGGGATCAGTTGACAGATATTATATGCAGTTACGGTCACGAGACCTTAGAGATTTTTAAGCCGAAAGAGGACGAATTTTGAGTTTTACATTAGACGCATTAATAAATCCCTTAGCTAAGGAAGGTGGGTTTTTAATTGAAATATTAAAAACCTTAGCTAACAATAAATTAAAGAGTGGAACCTTGGAGATCAACTGAAGTTGGGGCCGAGAGAGAGAAATATGAGGTATATGGAGTGTCCAGATGAGGCTATGGTATGGAGCACTGTAAGTCTAAGTGTATAACTGTAAGTTTTTAAGTTGTTGAGCTATAAGTTTTTAAGTTGTTGAGCTATATTTTATGAGAGGCATCATAGCTAATGGATTATCCTCATAGGAGAATGGTAAGGTTTGCATTTTGTGGATTGGTAGCATCTTTCCTTGTCGTAGCTACATCAATGATAATTAGGCTTATGGCTTCCTCGACGTGTTTGGATTGCAATCATTATCTTCATCAAGAACCTAGCTACTTCAACTTGGGCAAACTTTGGGCAACATCACAGTAGTATGATCTAGGCACATTTATAGTAAACTCTCTAATGAACGCATGTCATGGTCTTTGCATTGTTCCACCGCTGTCTTGGTATTTGATTATGTCTCTTGGAACCTCCTGGTCGGACTTCTAGGTTCTGGTGGCCTAGGTTGCTCGCATGCTTATGTTCATCCGTGATTCTCTCGTGGTTATTGTGCTCTGTGACACCGGGCGTTAGTTCTCCCCGGCCGGATTGCTACGCCGGGCCAACCCTTGTGAACTCCATGGTAAGAGGTCCTCCAAATACGGGCGTAATGGGAAGGGTATCGCGATACGAGGTTCACCCCACCAACTCCGCCAATCGGGGCTCTAATGTGAGTCGGCCGGCATTTCTCTCGCTAATGGGGCCTCGCATGTAGGTCGGCCGAGCTTCCCATTGTCCCGGAGCTATGTGTCATGATGGTTTGATATTTTTGACTATGTCTTGCTTCTGATGTTCATGTTGATATTTCTTTGGATTATGTTGTCATTGTCTTAGCACTGTACTCACGTAGGATTTTTCGTCTGTGTTTATGCTTATCCGAGATTTTCAGAGTATTCCATGCATGCAAAGGGCGGCCGGGATCCCCATTTAGTCACGAGGACTAACCCCAGTGAGTGCATGTGCAGTGAATGAGCAAGGGATGGCAGCGGTGCAGTTGAGGATCGTGGTGGAGCGAAGCTCTTGGGAGGAATTGTTCACAATTAGCTGTTATATTTGTTGAGAATATGGATTCTTTGGATGTTAATGTTATCTGATTATATTGAGATCATAAGTATTTTGCTTATTGAGTTTTGAGCGTGTCATTTCAACTGTGCAAGAGGAAGATTCAATTCTTCGCCATATCCAATTGTTTGCCACACCAACCTAGAATTAGCACAGTATTGACAAGATCCCGAGTTGCCTAGAGGGTCAACTCGGCAGGCTCGTCACATCAACTCGAATGCCACCATATTGGAGTCTGTCAAGGACGGTGCCCACTCACTCCCATATTGTTTGAATTGTATATTGATTAGCTTGAGGATTGGCTTACACAGCCTGGAGGTGGGGGAGCCGGGCTTGCTCACCATATCATCCGGCAACTGATATATGTGGATGACGTGGACCTTTTAGCATCATCTCAAGTATGTAACATCTGGATGCACTGAGTACTTTTTGGCAAGCCACGAAGATGCATGTAATTGCCAAGTAAAATCACTGTAGTGGCATCTAAAGAGGGTCGTTGCAGCAACCAAGAATGCTTTGTTAACGCTCCTGGTTTGCCACGTGGCACGATGCTATTTGGGCAGGCCACACATCTTGGATTTTCCGATAGGAAATTTGTGACAATGCGCCACTGTGGCACCGCTTGAAAATTTCTCTGTGAGAAACTCCTCTCCTTGTGGGTTTCCTAAGACTCAAACAATTTTATTCTATTACAAGAATTTATCGCGACGGCAGTCGCCATCGTCAGTAGTTCTTTTTAATGGATGGAATCTGATTGTGGCAAATAATAATTCCATTAGACAAAGGGAACCATACAAAAAGAATGTGCTATTGTGTGAAAGAGTGATGTTTGTCTTTTGGAACTGGCTACATAAATTCGTAAAAAGAAGCCATTAAATTTGTTGGTGTAGTTTAGGGAATGCCATAATCATATATGAAGCTAAAAAAGTATTGTGTAGAAAAAAACTAAGGTTTGTCTATTTGAACTTGCCACATAATGTCAAATTGCCATTAAACATACTCTGTGTAACGTTCCTAACCGACATGCCCTTAGCCAACTGGGCAAAACCGTCTAGACGTTTATGAGTAGTCGCTTCTACCCATTTATGCCGGTGTCTCGGGAATGCCCCACAGACACATTCAAGGAGCATCCAAGGCTATACCATGTCTATGTCATACCATGTCACAATGATTACAAGTCTTTGCAAATTACCCATGCATATAGGCACCAATGGACACTCGAACTCGAGACCTGCTCTGATACCAACTGTGACGTGCCTAACCGACATGCCCTTAACCAACTGAGCAAAACCGTCTAGACGTTTATGAGTAGTCGCTTTTATCCATTTATGCCGGTGTCTCGGGAACACCCCACAGGCACATTCAAGGTTCGAATACTCGAGCGGTCTACCATGGGCCCGTTACATCTTGAATACATGCGTAGAACAGTTGATGATGATTTTAAACTAGCTATTTTGTCCAGTAGAGTTTTGCACTCAGTTGACCAATCAATTGGATTGATTCTCTGTATAACGATCTTTTGCCTTTTCTTGTCCATGTACTTACTTTGTACGACGATGATGTGAAATACCTGAGGGATCCATAATAGCCTTTATATCTCTATTTGAAACATTGATTGATTTGCGCATCAATTGATAGGCAGTAGGCCTCTCCAGTTGAGTCGGTTAATTTTGCTTAGACAATGTATAAGCATTATTTCATTAATTGGAGAAAATAATGCAATTTTGAGAATTTTAAGCACACCTAAATTGCTCAAGCACGAATATTTTCACCTAGTTCTCGAGCCCAAGATACATGAGGTCATTAACATACACATATACATACAAATTATGTGTTATACTTTTACGTGTACGTGATACTTGTACAAGCCCAATAATGGCGCTACAATCTACACCAATAATTCACATCAATTTTAGTTCGCTATAAAAACAGGTCCATCCGGTCATTCATCTTGCATGGCTTCCTTGCCTCCTCATCCGTAGCACATCCGATCCTTCAAGTGCTACTTGAGCTACAACGATCTGTGTTAATGCTATAGAAATGGTGTTAATCTTGATCCATGGCCCGGGGGTTTCACCTACTATAAAAGTGATACGCCACGTGCGTTAATGGGGTCAGCAAAAAACCCTCCGTATACGCCTTGTCCAACCTTCTAAATGCCCCTTCCCGTATACACATTACACTGGATTCCCCCCCAGAAAACCCCCTAGCCAAGCCCCTATCCGTATTTATACATACGGTTTAGGGTAAAAAAAAACCCACCCCTTTCACTCACATGGTACATACGCCTTAAAGTATGTGACATCCCCGGGATCCATGGCTCCAGTCCAAAGCAGATGGTCCTGCGAGTGCTTGCAGGAAGCTCACTCGTGTTGTGGTCCACCTTTATTGGCTTCCTGACCAGGAGATCTTTGAGCTGAATGCCATCACCTTAGCAGGTGTTGATGATGAGTGAATCGTTGAAGACTTGTGTACCTGCCAATAATGATATATGGGCACTTCTATAGTATGTAAGGATGTAATAAGCATAATCAATGTTATCAGTGATGACTACTGTATCTGTTAAGGATATAATAATGATATGAGCACCTATGAACTATGTAAGGATGTAATAGCACAATGAATATTATCTGATGTATCATACCTGAGTATAGTGTAAAGTTGTGCTTTTCGACCTCCACTTTATTTGCAAGCAGTCCCTAATTTCAATCACACCTAAATTACTCAAGCACAAATACTTTTACCTTAGTAAAATCCACAAAGCATGTTTTCACTTGATACACATATCCATACAAAATATGCATTATACTTGTACGTATACATGAGTCTTATATACGCTCAATAATGAAACTACAGTCTACCCCAATAATTCACATCAATAATTTTACTTCACTATAAAAGCAGCTCACTTCGGGGCTAGAGGTCATTCATCTCCCATGGATTTTTCACCTTCTTCTGTTCACCACATTGAGGCGATCAAGTGCTCAATGAACTACAATGATCTTGTCGGTTGCCTAGACAGGGGTATTCTTCTTGATCCCTACCTTCGATCCAAAGCTATGGGCGCTGAGATTCGTTGCCCTAGGCTAATTTGTGTTATGATCCACCTCATTTGGCTTCCTGAGCGCAATAGCTATAAGATATCAAGGATCACTCCTGCAGCTGTTGATGATGAATGAATCACCTGTTCAACATTGTATAGTGTAAGAGCTCTTGTGTTAAGATGAAAAATGCAAGACATAATGAATAATAACTAGTCTATTGTACCTTGCATACTTATATGATATAGTAATTATGTAAAACAGTATTGCATACCTCAAGAGTTCTCATCATCCTCGTTAGCTTCTTTAGCCACTAATTCTAATAGTTATGTACAAGAAAAGTTGTGTTGCTGAGTAGATGAATAATGCATATCTTACCTCAAGAATCCGCTGCATCGTGCTTAGCTTCATTAGCCACCAATTGTCCCCTTCATCTTCACCTTCAATAGCCTCAAGTGCCCCCTTCATCTTCAGCAGCTTCTTTAGCTAATAATTCTTGGAGCTGGAATCCTACACTTGTAGGGATCATTACTTGTCATGGCTTGTTCTTGACCAACCAACCATAGTCAATAGTTTTCAGATGTTGGTAACGCGGTGGGTCATTTGAATTTGGCCTCCACTTCTTCTCCCAGCAAGCTTTGTACTGCTGGCTATAGGTGGTTCCTTTCCTCACCACGGGCTCCCACCAAGACACAAGCACTTCCTCGTAATGTGGAAGAGTGGGATCCTGTATGGGCTCCTCTTCTGCATAGCCTAGCCATGTCAGACAAGCATCTCCAGGTCTAATAAGCAATAACATACCTTTCTTTACATCCTGGTATGGGTCAAAAACCTGTACCGGGTTTCTAGGCTTATTCTTTGCAGGTCCTACATAAGGCGGGGGTGCATCATACTCATCAACCAACGTGCTTTCTGGCTCAACCAACACATCTTGCCTGTGATAGGCCAAAAGTCCTTGATTTCTATAATGCTTGTGGGAACCACACTTAGGACACGCATTAGATCTGACTAGTAGTCAATAACTTCATTCATGTAAGCATTAGACCACGAGTTCTCACCTACCCTAGAGATATGGGCCCAGTGCATCATATATTTTGCAATAGATGATCTTAATGCTCCAATGCCTTTTAAGCTACCATACAGCATCACTGCCCTAGGCATCATGGGCAGATCATTCTCTCCGCTTTCCACATTCTAATATCTTTGTGAGGCAACCATTCTCGATGACCTGGCCTCATCTTGTAGTACATTAAAGGCCATCCATCTCTCATACAGAACTTGAAAAGCAGGGGTTTCCAAGTGACCAATCAATCGATCTTTTTTATCTGGGATGTACTCTTTCACAAAAGACTTCCAATCCGGAACCTCGGTGACTAGGTATGGTGCTGGTGCTTTGGTGCTGCATTCCCGAAAAAGTTGCATAAGCTCTGGAATAGTCAGCGCATCTGATCTGCGTAGCAGAGTCGAGTAGTTATCGAATAGAGCATCAATATCATTGTGTGTGTGACCCACCATCATGAACCCGAGCTGTATTTGCTCAAAAACACCCAGTGAAACAAGATAGGAAAGGTAAGAGAAAATATATCTATTTTTATTCTGGCCAGCACAATTGTCTAATTGCAAGTTCCTGGGTAGCTGTTTATGATGCACCGAGGTTGCTGGTGGGGGCACAAGAGCAGTGCCTGTGTTGTTGACTTTCTTGGTCTTCAAAGCAGCAGCGTTCAATATTGTAGCACCCCATTCGCATTCCAGAAGGGATGACTCCCTCAAATTGCCCCAGTTGTCCAAAGAGGCATCCTCCATAGTTTTCAATGTATGATTCAATGACCCAATATGAAAATTAGAGTCATCTTTCCAAAGGTCAAGTGAGAAATGCTCCAAGGCACCTATGCCATGGCCATGCATGAGTGCACCAGTCAAACTTACTTTCAAATGCTCTCCCCTCCACACCGACTTGACTAACATCTCAAGTCTAGGCAACATTGTCTTATTCTGGTCCATTTTGTCGTGTATGATTGTGAGTGCATGCTCTGGAGAACGGTGTGAAAGAGCTCTCCATGACCAGTAAAGGCTTCTGCAAGACATCTGAGCAGTCATGTGAGCCTTCCTGTCCATCTGCAGCTCTCTTCTCTCTCTTGGATCTCTTGTCTTGGCTAATTTCTCTTTTATTACAATACAACTATTACATTTAGAGAAGGCAATCCTTTTGGCTATTGCAACCTCTTTGTGGTGCTCCTTCCATACATTCAAGAACGACGACGGAGATATGTGCTTCCCAGTCATCTCCATTACGCCTTGGTGAACCTCATGAAGAATATCTTTTTTCGTCAAGACAGGGGTAGTCGCGTCACATTCTCCCTTGCACCTTCAGGTTACTTTTTGATCTATGGGGCATGACCTCTGCATTCTCATCTATGTACATAGTTAATATGGCATCTCCAGCCAGGGTATGAGATCTGGTTTTCTTGAGTCCAGTGTTACCATGTTCTGCTATCCTATGCCCCCCCATAAACAATTTCCGCCATTTGTAGAATGTAGATAGTGGTATACCATAAGCTGTATACCATGCTTTCAAGCATACTTGTTTGTTGTTTATCATCAGTTTTTGCACCTGACCATTCTCTGAGCAAAGGTCTAGCATGTTATAAGTGAAGGTGGTTCTGTCAGCTGCTTTCATATTCCAATAGAACATCCTAATGCATGTGATCTTAGACGTTGTAAAATTTGCACAACATCTTCTAATGCAGCAAATTGACGACTTGAAATCCCGAATCGCAACTGCAGTGATTTTCCTTGCTGCTTTACTTGGCGGAGCAGGCTTTCATGCTGTTCGATTGATCATTCTATATAGTCTTCTTTTAACAGACTCTCCTTCGAATTTCAGGGCGTATGGCTCCACTTCCATGAAGTCCTCTCTCACTGCCTTAATGAGCTTGGAGACAGGAACATTATCCACTGTGACCAAGTCGTTGTGCCATCTCACTAAGTCATACAGTTGTGGTACCTCGGCACAAGCCTGACATCTCATAGACGTTCTTTCTAGCATTGGATACAACCTCATAATTGTGACACCCAAGAACTCTTCTCCCAGCTTCATGTCAGCAACTGCATGATTAGGATCTGTGAAAATGATTACACCCAATGCATATGGTTTACCACAACACTCATGCAACAACGAGCAAGTCTTCTCCATGAGTTCCTCTCTTGAAATACCTTCATGTCGAGGGCATGCCTCAGGCTCTGCATCTTTGTCTTGAATGCACAACCAATTTATGCGTTTAACCTATGCTGGTGGTGTAACGGCATTATCTTCTGCAGTTTCTGGGTCTGAGATGTCATTGTTGGGCCAAAGAATAAATGACCCCTTTGACTCTTCAAGTGTATCAATCTCAGGTTCAGGATAGGGCAACGACAGATCTCCATTGAAAATACTTTCTAGTGACTTCATCCTGTAACAATAACAGGAGAAAGTAGTGTTATAAATCGCGGCCGCGATCCTTTGGACCAAATCTTAAGTCTGGAACAACATCAGGGGCATTCGAGATATGAATACATATTACCTTGAATGTGCTTGACAAGATCGTCGCCGCGATTTTGCTGAGGTGAAACGTTGTGACCAATGGTAAGCCTTTGAATTGCTGTTTCAGGATAAAACATCAATGAATCATGCTAATATCCCCCTTCGTAAAGAAACCAAATGAATGCCCCCTTAACAAATGATGTGGCAAGTACAGTGTTTAGCCAAGTTTAGCATCAGACTAGCAAACTACCCAATGTGTGCTTCAGACTAATTTCCAGATTCATTAGAGAACTCCACAGATATGCATACCAAATATTTGCAAATTTAGGCATCTTAACTACCCACAAACATGCATCTAAACATGCATCTACACATGCATCTGGACATGCATCTAAACATGCACCGAAACAGGCATCTAAACATGCAACTGAAGTGATGATGATCGGATAACTGAAGTGGCTTGACAAGATCGCCGCCGCGATTTTGCTGAGGTGAAACGTTGTGACCAATGGTAAGCCTTTGAATTGCTGTTTCAGGATAAAACATCAATGAATCATGCTAATATCCCCCTTCCTAAAGAAATCAAATGAATGCCCCCTTAACAAAGGATGTGGCAAGTACAGTGTTTAGCCAAGTTTAGCATCATACTAGCAAACTACCCAATGTGTGCTTCAGACTAATTTCCAGATTCAATAGAGAACTCCACAGATACGCATACCAAATAGTTGCAAATTTTGGCATCTTAACTACCGACAAACATGCATCTAAACATGCATCTACACATGCATCTGAACATGCATCTAAATATGCATCTAAACTGGCATCTAAACATGCAACTGAAGTGGCAAACAGAAAATTGAATCGAACAGGAAATACACAGAAATAGAAAATTAAATCGAACCCTTCAAATTGAGCGAAAACTTCAAAATTCTGAGGTCGCCTGCGCACATACACAGCGCCCAGAAAACAACAAACAGCGCCCACAATTGGGAACGGAGTGCCCACAAAATTGGAATGAAGCGCCTCTGAATTAGTTTCTCACTGGGTTCCGAATGCAAATTCAAAATGTATGAATTTGAATTCGAAAATGCTTGAATTTGAATTCGGAAATGCAGTTATCGTCCTCCCTGCATGAGTAATTATGGTTACGACCTGGCATACCCGTCAATATTACCTTGACGTTGACTGTTGCTGTACTGATATCCAGAGCGGAGCCGTCAATTTTATCCCATCCTTACGCCCGCCTGTCGTCCGTCAGACACCTGTATGCCGTCATTAATGCGGACGTCAGTCATTAATGCCCCCCAATATTAACGCCCGTCGTTGTCAATCCCTTTCATTAATTACTCACAATGTTCACGGCCGTCATTAATGCAGCCGTCAATCATTAATACCGTTCATTATTGTCGTCATTAATGTTCACGGGCTAATACCGTTCATTAATGCCGTCATTAATGCCCGTAATTAATTCGTGCCCGTCATAAATTCACTTCCTATTTATATAATCCTTTTTCTAAAACCCTCGCGAAACTTTCGAGCGCCTCGCCAGCTTGCCCTCCAACAAGGTATTTTCTGCGCTTTCTTTTAGTAGTGCTGGAGTCGAGCACTCCATTACCTAGTTTTAGGCTCGGCCACGCTCAACACGATCGCGACCACGATCCTTCTGAGCTTGGCCTGCCACTATTTTATCACAGACCTTGTTCTAAGGATCGCGGCCGCGATCTCCTTTAGCAATTTCAGGGTATAGGTAAGAATTGTGCGTGCTTGTAAGAAACGCCGTAGCGCTTTTGTTTAGTTCTAAGTGGTTAGGTTGGCGCCCTTTTAGAACTTTATGTTTTATGGCTCTCGAACAAATCACGGCCGCACTTCCTTGTAGAAGAACTTTGTCAATAATGTAGCCATCATATCTCCAAGTGGTTGGAGATATCGCGGCCGCGTTCCTGATTAGAATTTTTTTTGTCAACAGTATCACCTGCCTAACTCCAAGTGCTTGGAGATATCGCGGCCGCGATTTTCTTTATCTCTTAGGTTGTCTATGCCTCCGAATATTTTTGTTGATAACTTTTTTTTTTCTGCAGCTCTGGAGTTGTACCGTGGCCTCAACGTGGAGCCCATTCGCATAGTAACTCCTGGCCCCACCCTTAAGTGGCGCATAGAAATTGCGCAGGCTATACCGCAGACAAAAGATGATCGAAGAAAGGATTTATGCCTATTTATAAGGACTGGCAAGGATATTGAATCTTTAGAACAAATGGGTATCGTCATAGCCATGTGGGAAGGGACGAAGAACAACGTCCAGGACGCCCTTATCTGCACCGTCGAGGATACACAACAGTTGGCATTTGTTGAGTACATTTTACGCTGGCAAAGCTATGACCCGAATATGATGCTTGCAAGCAAGACAAACAAACCTGCCAGTGGTAAAGGGGCACCAACTAGCGCAAAGGGCTTTGGCTGGACCCTCCCTTCCTATGATTCATTAGCGCTGTCAGGTATTAAAGGAAACAGGGATATACTGGTAGGCTTCAGTAAATGCAGAAATGGCTTAGCCTCCGACAAAAAACCTCCGTCCTGTACTATCAAGGCCACAAGAGACAACAAGATGCCACAGAGGATGGATACCAACTGGTTGCGAGCGACAGCAAAGAAAAGGACCATGATCCCATTAGCTACATTAGGCGAATCATCTGCTCCTAAGTCCCCTGTTGAGCTCGAAGACCCCATTACACCTGTTAACCCCACTGCATCTGCCGTTGTCGATCCCACGGCGCCCAAGATGATTATGCCAGCACCTGTTGACCCTCCGTCCAAGAAAATCAAACCATTTAAAATAAAATTGCCCTCATTCAATGTAGAGACCCCATCCGCCTCCACAACTCCTTCGTCATCTCACCTTCACAATGCAGCATCATCTGCTCTGTCATGGCCGACAGCCACTAGGATTCCCGATGCTTTGAAATTTAATCCAGAGGAAGAGAAGAAACTTGCTGAGCAGACATCACTGAAACTGGAGCAATTCAAAAAGTTTTATCCTATGGGTGTAAACTGGTTTATGACGATCAGCATTTTTGATTGTGAATCTGCCCGGGTTAATATGACACACAGACTCCACTCCAATGACCATGTGCACACGTTGGTCAAGAGCTTCAAAACATGTCCAACTGAAGTTCTAACACCTGCAGACTTGGTGCCTTTCGATCCTATCACACGGTAAGTAGTTTCATTCTTTGCTTTCTTGTTCGTGTAGTCGACGGTAACACTTAATGTTTCATGCAGCAAACGAGTTACTTGGTCAAAGCCAGAGGATCTGGTTGGAAAAATTTTTTATATTATATCTGGAAACCACGGCATCTTTCTTTGCTTGCGGTTCTCCTTTCAATGGTAGGAGAGGTCGCTTAACGCCTAGAGTTTGGCGAAAAGCCTATGCGAGGAGGAGGTCCAGGATCCTGAATGGAAATCTCACGGACAAAGAATATATCCACTCTCTATACAATTATAACGAAATAATAGCCGATATCGCTTCTGAGGGGAGCCTTTGATCGAAAAACTCCAACAATTGAGAAATCAGCACAAAGCTTTTGGCTGCCCACCACAAGGCCCAACAGCAACAGCGGTAACTTCGGCTTGGAAGGTATTTATTTTGCTACACTTTGCTTTATTTCGCTCTTATTGCTTGAGAAGATCGCGGCCGCGATCCTAACCACCGCTTTTTCAGGATTTTGTTGATGTTATACCACTACTTTGAAGGTCAAAGAATTAAAAGATGAGAAGCAATTCATTTTTATGCGGGAATCGACTTGGTCGAAGCTAACTGAAGTTGTTGCTCATTGGTCCGGACGTAAGCTGAAGGACAACCATGGAGAATTGCCAGATAAGCCCAACAAAGATTTTTTTGATAAGACCTTTCTTAGGTATCTCCGTGGGATGAATAGCGATGAAGTTTCCTTATTGATGGACGAAATTTTGGAAGGCAAAACCTTCTTGAAGGTTCAGCCAGGTTTATCTTGGGCGATTCATTTGTCGGACAAATGAGCCCTAGATATTAGGACGCTATCTCTCATGCGCCGCGAAGTGCTATCCTATTCAAACAGTGTGCTGGACAAAGAATATGCCACTTTCGAAGAGTTGTTGTCTCATTTTCCAGATTTGACCGAGGATAGGCTTTTGAGCATCTCAGATACGGATTTTGAATACATAAAGGCAAATTACAATAAAGAAAACGTCCAGGGTAATCTTCCTAGTGCCTTTTTGGAGGCAATGAGATCTATAATCGTGCGGAGGAAGCCCAGCCTCTATCAAGACCAAAAGAAACTCGGTGCATCATGTAACTCTACGGGCATTCCCATCACAAAGACTCGCACAAGAAAATGCAACGATGGTCTTTATTGACGTGCGCGCCTTTAGTACAATTTATATCAGGATTTATTTAACAGGATTGCAGGCATCACAACGGCCAAAGTATATCATCTTGTAATTTTTATGAGGTCGGTGCAACTTCCGAACTGCCTGTACAACCAGAAACAAATCCAAGGTGGGTCTCATGTGTCAATTGGAGCTTATGAAGAGCAAGGATGGATCAACAAAAAAAATGTGAAAGAGTTTCAATATTACGTCACACATATGTTTGTCAATAGAAGTGGGGCTCGAGTAATACCAATTGTTCCAAAGTTGAAACTCCGACTAACACAGGTCACAAGCTGCCCGAGGAGCACCCCGCTTCCCAAATATGAAATAACAGGCAATGAGGAAGTGGACGTCAAAACCAAGCAGAAGTATTTACAATACTTCACGGGCAAACCAAAGTATACTTGGGCAGGTATTGAAGGAGACTTTGTGCTTAAATCACAGACAAAAACCTCTTATGTCTACCAGATGGTGAGAGAACTAGTGCCAGTAGATGGGTGCGTGCTTGATTTCTTTTCCGCGGGGATAGCCTCAAGAGTAGCGATGATGCAAGGCAAACGCAGCATAGCCTTTGAATTCGACGCCAAGGTACGTCGATTTTTGAATGCTTTCTTTGAGACCCTAGAGAAAATGCTTACCCCTAGCGTGGAAGAAAAAGTTGAGGAAAACAAACTAGATGTATTGTCTAACTCAGAGAAGCCGGATTTGAATATCACTCAGCATACGGATATTAGCAAAATGGATGAACTCTTGGATAAGCTAGACGAGAAAGGTTTTGAGCAGAGGCTTCAAGAGACCAGAGATCTGATAGAGGGCACCGCGAAAACACTTGATGCACTGGATCCTCAATTCCAAAAGCTCGAGTCACTAAACCAGAGTCTGGATATTGTCATGCCCTTGTTGTCTGGCAAACAGTTTGAATATATGGGTGTTTCTGAATCTGAAAACGTGGAGCAAGAAACGGGACAGCTCCACAAAAGATTAAAAACAGCAGATTCACAAGAATTTGCCATGAAATTGAACGAGATGCATGGAACACCCCAATTTGATGAATCTTATGAGGCAAGCCACTTGCATCAGTTGGCTGTTGCAATGAACGTTGATATACCAGATACAACAGGCTATACTGAAATGGACCTCTCCCAGACTATTGCAAGAGACGCTGAACATGTGGCCAGAATGGAGAATGAATTGGGAATTGCCTCAGACTCAGTACAAGAGACACAGTAAATACTTAGACTGTAAACTGTGATTTCAAATGCAAATGTAATGTTTCACTATCATTCATAAATGTGAAGCTTATTTTCAAGAGATTTATGAAATATAATCGTTTAAGTTTTTGTAATTTTATGTCGGGTGTCCTTGTAAGAGAATATTAATTTATGAATCTGCGAGCGCAATAGTAGTAAAAGAAATCGTGGCCGCGATTTCCTTGAGCTAATATCAGGAGGTTTTTCTGTCAAATGCTCCAGCTGCCCACATGACGTCTTGATATCCAGCTAATGCCTTCTTAGTTGCCTCACTCCCAGGATCCAAATATTGCAGCATTGCCTGGAACTTTTTGGGCAAAGTACCCAACCTTCTGATCTGAGAACGTAACTTGCAACATCCCTTGCGCTTTCCATGTTTTGATAAAACTAGTAAAGACAGATCCAGTACCGGAGATACCTGCAACTTTCATATCAGAGGGAGCAATAGTCTCCTCATAATCTATGCTTTAACTAATCCAGTAGGGCAAGCAACATCTGTGCTTGCATCATAAACTGTTGGGTAATATTGGCCTGGTTCTTATAGATTTTATCTGGCCTCTGGCTACAACCGTGTTGACTACAACATCGCTTAAAAGAACCTGGAACTTTCTTTAGGAAATGACATGTATGACCCCATAAGGCTTGTGTTTGGAAGAAATCTTGCCCTGTTAAAGACATCTGTGGCATCTCTTTCCTTGAGCTTGCGACACTGATCAACTGCAATATTTGCATTGTTCATGTCTTCAATCTTCCCTGCAAAATGAAATAAATCCCAATTTGTTAAGCACTTCCCTTCGTTTATTTCTTCAACATATTTAAATCAAGCATCTGGAACATGGCTAAGGACATCCCAAATGGTCGCGCCTCTTCCCCCTTCGTTTACCGCACCTTCATGAAGAAACCCATTCCAGGCTGACGTGCAAGAGCTAAGGCATGCATCAAGAGCGCCATAACCGAAGCTGAGAGCTGAAGCTCCAAGGCAGGAGTAGTCTTCGTTTTACAACCCCCCCCCCGGACGTGGCATTATCCCAACCCTTGATCTCCAGATTGTGTGGTCTGGATCTGTGCCACATTTGGTGGGGGGCCTGTAAAACGAAGGTATTTTCCTGCACTGGGCCTAGAGCCCTTGCCACAAAATAAGCAAATCTAATCCATGAGTTGTTGCTTTATATTTGCTAAACACTTCTTGTGCCTCAAGGATTCTGATGTCTGATACTTAAAGGAAGCCTAATTGCTCTCTGAAAGCAATGTTAATTGCTCCTTAAGAAAAACCCAGTATGTACCTCTGAAAATCTATCTCAGAACAGGGACGATCAACTTAGGGATAGGAAAAACAAAATTTAGGGAGGCTTAGATCAATCGATGGTCGCCACGGAAATAGGCCAGGAACCCGCTTGCTTGTTTAACAAATTCTAGAACGAACAAACAGACACTTAACGCCTTTGCGTCCCTTTATATGCGCACAAAGATGAAACCATATGCTTCTAGAAGAATCGAGATGGTACAGAATCGCAACAGCAGTTTCTAGAAAGACGTCCGCTCTGCTTAAATTTTTTGGTGCCCACACGTGTACATTCCTAAACATAGAAATAAACATACATGAACTTCATTTAAGCAGCAGCCCCCTTATCGGCCATATTACAATTATATATTAGAGATATTCTTCTTATTGACCACATAACCTATTCAAGAGGTAAGCAGGATATTGCAAGAGGTAAGCAGGATATTGCAACATGACACTCAAACAAGTGAAAAGATAAAATATTGGGACGCTTAAACACACTTAGTAGTCTATGTCGTTTACTGTGTCAACGTGATGAATAAGTAGCCGCCACGACGACGTGCTAAAGGATGTTCAAGGAAGCATCAAGACGACGTGCAGACGTATGCTAATTCACTGCAATATAAGGAGATAAGAACAGATGGATCTCTCCCCTTCCATTCCATTCCATTCCATTCAAATCAAATCAATCCTTTCAGAATGGATCCGACCAAAAAATGCAGCGGCCTGCTGCCCTTTATTCTGCTGTTATCTCTTCTGCCATTTCCTCTTGTCGCCGGACTTGAGCTTTCAAAAAATTACGTCGTCATAATGGATGCCACCAAAATGCCTGCAGTTTTTTCCCATACCCATCTCTGGTATTCCATGCTTTCTACCGAATTAATCCATGTTTACAACACCACTTTCAACGGATTTTCAGCCCAGTTGACTCCAGCCCAAGTTTCTGCACTCCACAAACTGACCGGATTTGTGTCAATTTTTGAAGATCAGCTCTTGGATTTGCACACAACACATACTCCAGAATTTTTATCTTTAAATTCAACCTCAGGAATATGGCCAGAGTCTGACTATGGCAGCGAGGCAATTATTGGAGTAGTGGACACTGGAATATGGCCAGAGAGTGCAAGTTTTATGGATACAGGATTAGGACCAGTGCCATCAAGATGGAAAGGAATATGTGAAAGTGGAGCAGAATTTAATGCTTCAAGCTGCAACAAGAAGTTAATTGGAGCTAGATATTACTATCAGGGATACCAAGCATCAGGGGTGAATTGGAGCCTAGAGTACAAATCTGCAAGGGATGATGAAGGGCATGGAACTCACACAGCATCCACAGCAGCAGGGAATTATGTTTTAAATGCAAGCATGTCTGGCCTTGCACAGGGCACTGCCAGAGGAATGGCTCCCAAGGCCAGAATTGCTGTGTATAAAGCATGCTGGAAAAATGGGTGCTCATCTTCTGATATTCTGGCTGCCATTGACCAGGCAGTTTCAGATGGTGTGGATGTTATTTCCATTTCATTGGGTGGCCCTCCTTCTGCTTATTATCTAGATCTCATGGCCATTGCCACATTTGGTGCCATCAAAAAGGGAGTTTTTGTCTCTGCCTCAGCAGGAAATAGTGGACTAAGTCCTTGGTCTGTTTCTAACTCTGCCCCTTGGATTGCTACAGTTGGAGCTGGCACTTTGGATAGAGTTTTTCCTGCTGCTGTAGTTCTTGGAAATGGGTTGAATTATTCTGGCCAGTCTTTTTACACTGGAGCAGGCTTACCAGGTCAGATACCACTTGTTTTTGTCAGTCTCTGCTTACCACAGTACTTGAATCCTAGTTTCATTAAAGGAAAAATAGTTCTGTGTGGAAGTGGTGGAAATGTTACCTCAGTTGCAAAGGGAATTGCAGTTTCAAATGCAGGAGGTTTGGGAATTATAGCCATCATGCCTTCAATAAGAGGTAACACTGCATTTCCTGCAAAATACACAATTCCTGGAATTACAGTCAGTTATTCAAATGGATTAGCATTACAGAACTACATTAATTCAACAACAAACCCTACTGCAAATATCAACTTCTATGGAACAGTTATAGGATCAAAACCTGCTCCTCAGGTGGCCTTTTTCTCATCTAGAGGTCCTAACAAGATCACTCCTGCTGTGTTAAAACCAGATATAATTGCTCCTGGTATGAGCATTTTAGCAGCATGGCCAGGAAATGCCTCACCATCGGATGTGGAAAATGATCAGACAAGAGTTAATTTTAATATAATTTCAGGAACATCCATGTCATGCCCTCATATAAGTGGAATTTCTGCTCTGATCAAGGCTGCTCATCCTGATTGGAGCCCTGCTGCGATAAAATCTGCCATGATGACCACTGCTTACATCACTGATAACACAGGGGCAAATATTTCTGAAGCATCTACAGGCCAACTGGCTGATGCATTTGCATATGGATCAGGCCATGTAAATCCACAACAGGCTCTATCTCCTGGACTTGTGTATGATCTTACAACACAAGATTACATCAACTTCTTGTGCAGCCAGGGGTACAATAGGTTGCAGATTTGGGCGGTGACGCAGGATTTCTCGGCGTCGTGCCCGGCAGCAAGGCCGCGGTCCGAGGATTTCAACTATCCATCCTTCACTGCTGTGTTCTCTGTGAGCGCATCAGGAGGAGCTGTGGTGTCTAGCATGTTCACAAGAATGGTGACCAATGTTGGTGGTGTTGCTTCAACTTACTTTGCCAAGGTTGTGGCTCCTAGTGGCATGAACATTACAGTCACTCCTGATGTGCTTGTATTCTCAGACCTTAGCCCTGCATTGACATTTCAGGTGAATGTCACTGCCCTCAGCCAAAGTTCCAACTCTTCTCTCAGTGGTGCCTTGATTTGGTCTGATGGGATCCATCAAGTCCGAAGTCCTATAATCCTCTTGTTCACATCCTAATTGTGAATAAACATAAAGATAGTAAATAAAGATAGTAAGATAGAATTTTTATGTCCACGTGAAAGACAAAAGAGGAAAAAATAATAGTAGGCCTACATACCATAAATCTAATAAAGGCTTTGCGTGTTTGGCCTTGCACTTTTCCATTTTATTACCACAAATTTCAAGAATTGGAGTAAGAGATGGAAAGATGTCAATGTCAATTGAACTTTTATGGCAGCCAAGGGAGTTTATGAATAATACAAGGCACATCTGGTATCTTTGTGGGATGGCAAAAGTGTACTGCCTTGTGGGCCCTAGACTCTTCAGTGCCGTCTTCTGTGGTTGCATTTCCATGGAAGGTTCGTCCTCATGGGAAGGCAACTAGGCTTTTGGGCATTCCAGTTGGTATACACCTCTCATCTGGAGACACATGGGATGTCATTATTAATGGGTTGGAAAGGCATTTGTTCTGGTGGTCCACGGCTACGTTATCCATGGCTGGTCGTGCAACTGTGGCAAAGTTAGTTCTGAGTGGTACACATGTCTATATGGCATCCATCTTGCTGGCACCCCAGACAAAGATGCAGCTCATTGTTCGTACTGTCAAGAACTTTATCTGGGGTGGCACTGAAGAAGGAGCTGATGTTAAAATTAGTTGGGCGAAGTGCATTATGCCCAAACTTTATGGGGGGCTAGGGATGATTCACTTTCTTCTCCAGAGCAAGGTGCTGATTTCTAAGTTCATATGGTGGATTCTAAAGAATGCTGATAATTCTCCAGGTCTGCGTCTCATTTACCAGTCTTTACAGATGTGCATTTCCTTTGGCTCTCCATCCGTTAAGCCACTCCTCCCATGGGCATTATTCTATCCACTTTCTCTATATCCTAATGCATCTCCTTTCCTCAAGGGGTTGCTAGCTGCTTGGGAGACTATGCACACTTTGTTTCAGTTCCATCCAATGGCCCACACAGATCCTACAGCCAGTTGCTGGTGGATCCCTTTGATAGCGGCCATGCAGATTGTCCCCTGGTCTCTTCTGTCCATCCATTGATGCAACGTCGGTGGCGAGCAGCGGGTGTGCTCACGGTGTCTGCATGGTATAATGAGACAAGATTGTTGACGTGGAATGAGTTCAAATTGAAGTTCCTCCTCCTTTGGTGGGACCGTGGCATTTGGGAAAAAGTAGTTGCTACACTTCCTTCACACCCACAAGACGTGGCTTCCCAGCTCTGGGTGGTTCATGACAGTGTTAAGGAGGAACATCTAGTGCACTCGATGTATGTGGTCCTGCTTCATCCTGAAGTGTTGCCTCCATCGCCAAAGTGGCCTTTGGCTATCCCTGAGCCTCATCGAAAAGCAGTATGGCGATGGGTATGGGATAAATTGCTCCATCCTAAGCTATCCATTTTATGGTGGCAGATCATTCATAGATGCGTGCGGGTAAACACTGTTGTTCATCGATTTCGTCCAGAAGTCTCTGTGATCTGCCCTCTTTGCATGCAGAGGAATGAGACAATTGAGCACTACTTTTTCTTGTGTCACCATGCTCGACTTGCTTGGCAGTGGCTTTTGAGCCTTTTCCATTGTGACTTGAATAGTTAGCAGGTCCTACTATCAGTCTATCCTAGTTCTTGGGACAAGTTGGCAAAGAGGGCTTTTCACTTAGCATCTGCTTGAATCATCTGGTCCATCTAGAAGAGACGAAATGTCCTCATCTTCAAGGGATAGGTCTTTTCAGATACGCAAGTGCTTAGCGATGCTCGTAGTCGCATTGTAAAGGCGTACAAGTGTTCTTCCTTAAAAGAGGACGTCAAGAGTGTCATTTGGGAGCAATATCTGCAGATTCAGACTTACTCATAGCAAACAGTTGTGCTCGTGGTGATATGTATTCTCTGCTTTTCTATGTTATGTATGTGGTGGGTAGTGTTGCTCTAGTAGACATCTTCTCCACTCGGTTTTGAGTCCCCCATGTACTTTTTGTGTTCTTTTGAGTAATAAAGATCCATGTTCATAAAAAAAAAAACATGACCTTTGCGAAGAATGACAAAAGTTAACAAATATAAATTCATTTAGAATATCTAGCATAATAACAGGGTTTTTTTTTCATATTTTTGTATACTTTTTGCAACGGTTTTACTATGCTTTGGATTTTTATTGTGTGGAGTGTACTAATGCGTACATCTAGAGTGCATATATATTTTTATCTTTTAATTCCACTCTGCTATGGTTTGGCCGGTGTTTCTATGATTTTTGTGCCATCTAATTTCTACCAGGCCATTCCGATGGCCAAGATCGACCCTCTCACTTTTAATCTTATAATTCTTTTATTCTTATTTTTCCTCACATCTCAAAGTTACATGCAGATGTTGAGTTGTTAGTTTTAGGGTTTCAAATGTTTTTTTAAGTTTTTTTACTTTGCCCTGGTTTCTGCTGCTTTGCAAGAACGGTGGCTAGCCAGGCCACTGGAATGGAAAAATCTCATTTTCCCTTTGGTCAGAAGTCTGCAGAATTTCCCTCGTGGAATGGATTTGGACGAGCCAGGACGAATTTGGTGCCAGATTTGGGCGATCATTAAAGGGTAATTTGAACTCATTCGAAGCAAAGAATACTAGATTCTCCAAAAGAATCGTTGTTTGGCATCAGAGGGCGGCAAAGAGTCTGATGCAGTAGCCAAGTACTGATGAGCGGCTTTGAAGATGGAACAATATATTTGGGCTGTAGATTCGTAGTTTACTCAGAGTTTAGCGAAGATTCTTTAGAGAGACAAAATTCTTGGAAACATTCAGCAAATTGTAAATAGGAGGAAGAAAGATGAAACGACCGTGTAAATTTGGAAGCTTTCTTACAGTAACAGTACTTACCTTAGGTTTATGGTTTTTCTCATGGTAAAAATAATAATCAGCTAATTTTGGATATTTACATCAATTGTTAACCATAAATTGTTATTCTAGATGCCTGACAAGGCTGTAGACGGTTCAATCTAGTATACACAGAAAATGGTCTTCAGTTTGATATACACAGAAAATTATTCAACCTGGGCAGGACTATTAATTACTTCACGCCAAATCCTTCTTCTGCAAGAGCCCAAGTTGAAGGAACATATCAGTCAAATGTTTCAGGGTGAACAAACCAGGTACATAGAAAACAAATGGAAAACAATTTTGAAAACGTCAAAGTTAAGCTGCACTTTTGGCTTTGTCAACGGCTTGGAAGAAAAAGGGATTCACCATATCTTTCCTGCTGTCATTGGATCAACATGGATGTGCTTTGCAAGTTGCAACATCCATTACATTTCCAAAAGAGGTCTATTATGCCACTAAAAGACAATTGCAAGAATAGTCATCTGCTTTAAATTTTTGCCATCTATATGCTTTCAAGTGTATCGTTTTTTACCTCTGCTATTTGACTGATATATGCAAGGCCATCATGTTTTCCACTAGCATGTTCATGCATTCAGGTGATAACAAAATGTGTTTTGCCTTGCAGGTCAGATTGTTCTTGCCAGCCGCCAATTTAATGGAACGAGAAGCTGATGGCTTCAAATGCTATATATCCAGTAAGTGTAGCTTTCATTATTGCTTTGTAGTTGAATAGATGATAGTAATTATATTCTTGTTTGGTCTCTTGAGACATTTCTTATGCAGAATGAAGCTTCAAACACTCTATTTCCAAACACTCTATTTGGGTGCAATTGTCCAGCCCTGTTATCTTATGTAGCACTATATTCAACTCATATCATAATGGATGGTTAAACTCTGGGTTCAAATTCCAGACCAAGTTTACTATGGCTATAAGCCATCGCTCCACCCAAGAATTTCATGCACATGAATTAGGTGCACAACTATTTTAAAAATTGTAGTTGCTCTTTATAGCTATTGTGATGAAGAGACAGATTATGCTTTTATGCCATTCATATACAGGATATAATGTTGTGGTGAAGAATCAAATTCCATTTCTATACCATTCTTTGTTTGTCAACTTGGTTCTTTACTCATTCTTCTTGCTCTTTTATTATTATACATCATCGTAGTTTTTTCTTTTTTTTTCTTTACATTTAGCAAAGAGACTAGGTGAATTTACATTTCTCCATGCCATTCAACTCAACCTAGAGGAGGATTCTTGCCATTCAACACAACCTAGAGGAGGATTCTTGCTATTTTGTTCCATTTCCCTGCTTCTTTGTTAGGCCCCGAAGGGCCCAAATTTTTTATAACATAACAACCAACATATAACTACCATTAACAATAATTAACACAAACCATTGCATCCAACACATTTAAATTATAAATCCCTCTGAAAACCCCTTTGGTTTGGGTGCATATTCATACGGGGGGTGATATAGAGCAGCGTGAGCCCTATAGTAAATTCCCCCAAACCTTATAGTATATTGCAAACCTCAATATACCATATATAAAAAATTGTACAAGCATTTGCCCAGCTTCTAAGTTAGTACATGTATGTCCTGATATACAGCTGAAAGGCAACTACTTAGAGACATGAATCTTTAAAGCAGAATTTGTTAGACACAGAATTTTGCTCTAGTGATTGGAGCAAAAAACATTGTACTTGCTTTTCCCTTCCTTTTGAAAAAATGCTTATGATTGTGCCAGACATCTCTCTCTCTCTCTCTCTCTCTCTCTCTCTCTCTCTCTCTCTCTCTCCCCTTCCCTCCCTCCCTCCCTCCCTCTCTCTCTCGGGGGACCCTAGGGCGCTCGTTTTGGACGCTACTCTCTATTTCTGCCTTCTTGCACACAAGCACGGGCTTAATCAGACACAAGCACCGGTTAAATCAGGCTGTAGGCAAGGGGAAAAGGATCGATGGCACATAAAACAAGGGCCAAAAAGGCTGAGGCCAGTGGGTCAACATCAGGGACATCAGGTGCAGCTACTGCAACAATAAAAAAAACCATAGAAAAGGGCTTCGAAAATAACTTCGAGGCCAATGGGTTGGCATCAGGTGTAGCTACTATAACAGCAGAAAAAACACTGAAAAAGGACTTACCTCTGTCTGAATCATACGATTCCGACTCCTCATCTGAAACTCCATTATTTGAAACCGAGAAGACAGGGATTTCGGCCCAATCTAGAGCAGAGACAACAAAAAAAAATCCCTCTCCTCAGACATTTGCCGGCCTATTACAGACTGAGATCATTGAGAAGACAGATGCTGGCATCGAGGAGCATATTGTTGGAAAATCACAAGGAGCAAATAATCAAGGGCAAATTTTGATTTCTTTATTAAATGAGATTGCTGCAACACGAAATCTAATGGCAAGTGAAATGGCTAATACCAGGAATCTTATGATGAGAGCGCTTGATCAGATGGAGGCAAATCGGCATGAAATGGAAAACAACAGAAAAGAGATGGAGGAATCAAGAAAAGAAACATCTTTTATTAGGGAAAATTGCTGCATCATTTCATGAATTAAGACAAGAGAATGGGATTTTGAGAATGGAAATTGAGAATTTGAAGAAACCTTCAGAGGCACCTGTTACAGATAATGTTACAGATAAGATAATATGGTAGTGCATCTTTTGAATGAAAAATTCAAGAATATACAGGAGCAACATGAACAAAGATTTAATGAAGAAAAAGAGAGCGTCAAGAACAAGAGAAGCGGGCTTTAAACTTATGCATTGCAGGACTTGGTGAGAAAGAACGAGAGAATACAAAAGAGGAGGTATGTGCTTTCTTTATTAACACTCTCCAATGTGATAATTTAGATGTGACAGAGGCTTTTCGTGTTGGTAAGAAAGGGGAAAAACCTCGTAATATTATTGTAAAAATGGGCAGTAGGAATGCAAAACTGATGATATTGCAGAAGAGAGGACTTCTAAAGGATGTCATATTTGGATCAATGATGATCTTACCACAGCTCAAATGCAGCATCGTAAAGAAGAGATTATGAAAATCAGGGAGGCAAAGCAGGAGGGCAGAAAAGCGTCTACTGGAGGATGGAAAAGCTATAATTGAAGAATAGGGAGTACAGACCATCAGGACTGCATTGTGGAATGTTAACGGGAAAGTAGTGGAAGCTTCTTTGCTGGATAACATTCTCATATCTTGGAATGTTATATTTATGGTAGAAACACATGAACATGAGGAAGAAGGCTTACCAGATATAGTTGGGTTTACGTTGGTACACTCTGTTTGGAACAGGAAAGGATGGAGAAGGAAGGGGTTTGGTGGAGTGGCATGTTATATACGTAGCAATCTTATGCATCTATTTAAGATAGTGAAAACAGAATCTAAACAATATATATGGATTGAAGTGATGGGAAGACATAGAAAGCTATTTATTGCTGGATGCTATTTCCCACCAAGGGAATCTCCCACGTATAGGAATGCAAATATGGACAAAGATGACCCCTTTTATCATCTGGAACAGGATGTTATGAAGTTGGGAGAATATGGTGATATTATCTTAATGGGTGATTTTAACGGACGGATCGCTAATAAGCAAGCCTACATTGCTGCAGATACAGGGGATGCTATATGGATGGAACACATTGATGCAGAGGCTATGGAGAAGGTAGGATGAGCACGAAAAACTGATGATTGTTGTTTAGATGTGCAGCCACAAGGTAGTCATTTGTTAAATATGTGTAGCGGGCTTGAATTGATACTACTTAATGGCATAAGAAAATTTCCATCTTCTAGTAAATGCACATCAGTAGGATCACAAGGGAGAGGGGTCAGTGTAGTTGATATCGCTATGGCTGGTATACATATGATACAGGAGATACATGATTATTACGTGGAAGATACAATAGCAACCTCTGACCACTTTCCTATTGTAATGGATATATGCATAAGAAAAGAAGGGGAACAAAAGAATACAAAGAAGGCAGTAAATGGGAAATCTGGTTTATACATGAGGCCACATAAACGAGATGACTATATGCAATGCTGTGAGAGCTTAGTTAGTAGGTATACGTGGCCAGATGGTGCATCAGGAATGGATGAGCTGCTTACTAAAGTGCTTATTGATGCTGCAACTAAATGCTTTGTATCAAAGCGTGTAGCTAAGGGCCTCCCTTGTAATGGTTGGTACGATCAAGAATGCAAAAGTAAACATGCTGAATTTAAAAAGGCAAAAGCTGGGCATAAGCATGATGTGCGTATAGAATATCGCAGGTTGGTGAAGCAGAAAAAACGTGCATACTTACAAAGGAAGCAAGAAGATTTTGTAGCAGAATTATTAAGAGATCCTAAACGATTCTGGACTCATCTTAAACAGGTAAAGCAACAACATGATATGTTGGATAGTGATGCGCTCATTGCACAGGTGCGTAAGTTTTATCACATTGATGATATTAATGATAGCATGCAAAAGAGTGGGCCATATTTGGTGCTAGATGTGGGTGGCAAGGCTAAGGATGTATATGGGTTGGTTGCTGCGATGGTAAAATGGGCAGGTGCCTCTACTATTTGCATTGTTACTGCTATTCTAAATGATGCACTTAAAAATGGCTTTCCCAAAACGTGGCAGGTAAATCGTGTGTCTCCAATTCATAAGGCAGAAGACACTCAAGATCCTGGAAATTATCGAATGGTGATGGTAAATAGTCTCTTTGCTAAGTTATTTGCTACAGTTATTGAGCAAAAATTAAGTGCATGGGCTGAAGAGAATAATGTAAGAGCCGAAGGCCAAGCAGGTTTTCGTCCCACTAGATCGACAGTGGATCATCTAGTAACATTGAGAGCAATTGTGGAATCCGTAAAGAAAACTAAAAAGCCACTATTTGCACTATTCGTTGATCTTACAAAAGCGTTTGATATGCTGAGAAGGAAGAATATTTGGGATTATATGGAGCATATTGGAGTGCCTCAGGAATTAAGAAATGCAGTAGCCACGCTATATGAAAAAGTACTGGTACGCTTATCATTCCCTTTGGATCAGCATTATCAGGAGGAGATTGTCAGTAATATAGATGTCAAACAGGGGTGTCCATTATCGCCGACTCTTTTTGGTATTTATATTGATCAATTGGAAGGATGGATCAAACAATATGGTGGTAGAGACACTATACTTGCGGGATATGTAGTGATGCTTTTACTTTATGCAGATGACATCGTGATTTTCGCTCGAAATGCTTGTGATATGCAAAAACACATAGACGCTCTGGCTTCTTTTTGTGATTCAACTGGTATGAAGGTGAATCTTAATAAGACGAACATTGTGATATTTGGTGATTTGGTGTGAGGGATCCTAAATATGATTTCTACTACAAGGGACAGCGCATTGAGATATGCCACACCTATAAATATCTAGGGCTTATTGTTGATCACAATTACAGTTGGAATAAAGCGGTTGAGCAGAGAGTGGATGCTGGGCTTAAAGCCCTTTATGCATTGCAAAAAACATGTAAGCGTGCTGGTGTTGTGGATTGGAAACTGAAAAAAATGCTTTATGTTGCTTTAGTAAAAAGCGTTGTGCTGTATGGATGCGAAGCATGGGGGGCAGGCTTGTCTCAGGAAATGTGGAGAAGGAGAAAAAGTACAGAAGAAATTTCTTTTAACAGAATTAGGGGTTAAGATGCAAACCCCCTATCCAATGATGTTAGCAGAGGCAGAATTGATGAACTTGGAAGTGGAAGCCTAAAATATGTGTTAAATGTTCAGGAGATGGATGCAGAAAGATTACCCAGGCTGGCTATGTTGCAAAGCAGCTTGAAAGGATGGTATGCGGAGGTTGGAAAATGGATGCAAAAATGGGATATGCATCTGGATGATGTACCTGAGAATGCCAATAATTTATATGGATGGATTTGTAGTAAGGTGCAGCAAAAAATATGGCGGAATCCAGGAACAAAAATGCAGTTCTATCATATGATTAACCCAAATTTGGCAGAAGCTTCGCACCTGAATGAAAAGAACTCTTATTATAGGCGTCATCTGGTATGCAGAATGAGACTAAGCTCACACCATTTGGGGGTTGAAGTAAAGAGATGGAGGGATGTTCCTCGCATTTGTCGTACATGCAAGGTTTGTGGTGAAGATGAAATTGAAAATGAGGAGCACTTGATTCTAAAATGTCCGGCATATCAGAATCTGAGGCAAAAGTATGGTATACCATGCACAATTGTGCTACGAGATTTCTTCTTTCTAGCTGCGTTAAGCATAAGCAGCTATTTAACAGATGCCATGAGAATAAGGGAATTAACTATAAAGAACTATAGACATTTGCTGGATATGTATGAGATAGAGGAGATTGGGCTCGATGTTGCTCTTTCAGAGAGCGCATACGAGGATAACAGGCAGTGATAGTATTATATTCAAGTGTGTGTCTTCTAGACCTGATGGTCTCATAGACAGTAATTAAACATTTCATTCTCTCTCTCTCTCTCTCTCTCTCTCTCTCTCTCTCTCTCTCTCTCTCTCTCTCTCTCTCTCCCATTGTTTAGATGCATGGTTCTATTGCTCTTATATGTCTTTGATGATGTTGTTCTTCTTTCCCCGCTTCGGTGGAAGGCATGCGTAAGCATTTAGATGCTACCGGCACATTTCGTGAAACGTAAAAAGTATGAGGGTAAATATGTCAAAGACTAAGATGATGGTATTTGGGACAAATAAAGTAGATCATCTTAAATTCCTCTATCATGGAGAACCCGTGGAAATTGTCACCTCATATAAGTATCCGGGGATACATGTGGACAAGGGGCATAGCCGAACTCTGGCTGTTGAGCATAGAGTAAATGGAGGCCCGAAAGCACTATATAGCATGCAAAAAAAAAGTGGAAAAGTAAAATATGGGACTTTAACCTGGGCGTACATTATATCGAAAATTTGGTCCAAACAGTTTTGCTCTATGGGTGTGAAGTATGGGGGGGGATTATCCAGAATCTGGGAAAAAGGTTGAGAAAGTGCGTAAGAAGTTCTTGAGAACAGAATTGGGTACTAAAGCTCAAACTCCATATGATATGTTTGCTTGTAGAGTGTGGCATGATGCCACTAGAGGTCAAGCCCTATGCGTAACAGCTTACATATCTCTCTAAGTTGCTATTTGATATGCCGGAAGATAGCTTACCAAGGCTAGCATTAGAAGAAACAAGAGACAAGGGATGGTACTTTCGGATATTAGGGAATGGATGAGGAAGTGGGGGATGGACATTCATGGTATAATTGAGAATAAGGGCAATCTAAGAGAGTGGGTGCATGAGCACCTCATTAGAAGAAGCCGGAGAGTCCCGAGACAAAAAAACATTTCTATAGACGGTATATAAATCCCACTCTCCAAGAGGCCAAATACCTCAAGGAAGGTGTGTCTTTTGGCTCAACAGATGATAAGCGGGGATGCGGCTTAGCTCCCATAGGCTTGGGGTTGAAGTAGGACGTTGGAGTAATATTCCCCATGAATTGAGATTTTGCAAAGTATGCAATATGGGAGAAGTAGAAGATGAATTACATGTCATCGTAAGGTGCCCGGCCATACTCGGGGATTCGAGATAAGTACAATATCCATTCAAACTCTTTGTTTGGAATTCTTTGATATGCCCGGACATCACATTGGGAAATACTTGAAGGAAATATTGATCGAGAGAGAACAGCTAATGAGTATTAAAGATTGTAATGTTATACATGATGAGAGATGGGAAGAGTCTAATGCATTCTTGTCAGAAGATGCATTAGAGGATATCTTTTATAACGTCGAATATGTACATTGATCGTCTCATAGACCTGGTGGTCTACAGACGTAATAAATACAACATTTCATTTCATCTCTCTCTCTCTCTCTCTCTCTCTCTCTCTCTCTCTCTCTCTCTCTCTCTCTCCCTCCTTCCTCCCTCTCTCTCTCAGTTGAACCCTAGGCGCTAGTTGGGTGCGCTCCAAAAAGAAAAAAAACTCTGTTTGCTGCAATCGATGCCAACTGCTCTGTTCTCGGTTTGTAGGGCCTGTAATAAGCCGTGTGTCTGAATCAGTGCTCATCCCTTGCCAGTTCTGGCTGTTGGTCACTTTTGCATCAGACTTTCTTGGATATCTTAGAGGCAAAATCTTCTATTGAGTCAAATCGGCTCAACCTGGGTCTTGAAGTCTTCTATTGAGTCGAATCGGCTCAGCCTGGGGCAGGCATATTCGCTGGAGTTCTGAGGCATTCGTTGCAGGGACAGAT
The DNA here is from genome assembly GCA_021234155.1 of Isoetes taiwanensis. Classification (NCBI taxonomy): domain Eukaryota; kingdom Viridiplantae; phylum Streptophyta; class Lycopodiopsida; order Isoetales; family Isoetaceae; genus Isoetes; species Isoetes taiwanensis. The sequence goes on from JAJEKV010000064.1 coordinate 852,164, forward strand.
TCGTTGCGGACTCGAGGCCCACAAAACAGTAACGCCGCCATAGGAAATAGGTTCTGAGGCAGACCAAGCTCTCGGTACCTGTTTTTAGAACCTGATTTGAAGGCCCACAGACCTGCTGTTACAGTAACGAGGCCACTGCCATGACTGCTCCAAAGAAAATTTCCAAAAAACCCTCATTGAAGCCTAAATCCAGCTCTGAATCTGATGGAGAATCGGAACAACAGGGACCTAGCAATGGGGCTGACATATCTTTGGCTACAATTTGGGCTGAATTGATAAGTTTCAGACAGGAAGCTGCGGCAAGAGAGAACAATCTTTTGGAGGAAATACGATTTTTGAGGAAGGAGAATGAAACGCTCAGGGCAGATTTTCAGCAAATGCATAAAGACATGGATGTGGTTAAGCAGGAAATTAAGGAGCTACAAGATTGTGGAGATATACCAGACGAAAAGAAAGACAGCCTTTGATATACCAGACGAAATCAATGAACTCAGGACAGCCTTTGAGCAATATGTAGAAACCCAAGAAAGAAAACATAGAGCCCTCAATCTGCGCATTGTGGGACTTCCAGAACAAACCTCCGAAGATACTAAGAATGTGGTGGGAAAATTCTTTCAAGAAGAAATGCAGATAGCAGCACCGGATTTTACTGAGGCTTATAGGATTGGAAAGAAAGACAAGGGAACTAGACATATATTAGTGAAATTTCCAGACCGTGAAGCTCGTCTTCAAGTCATTAAACAGAGGCATACATTGAATGGGAAGTTTACCTGGGTGAATGACGACCTTACCCAAGAATAAATGAAAGAGAAGAAGCACGAAATTGAGAAGTTTAAGGAAGCTAAAAAGCAAAACCAGTTGGTCAAATGGGTGAAAGGCAAAGCCGTGATATCTCTATAGGGACTTGAGGGAGGTCTCAGAGTGGTACTATGGAATATAAACAGGCTGACTCTGGATAAAATATATAGTATGAAGGATATTCTCAATGCCACAGATGTGATATGCTTTGTTGAAACGAAGGAACATGATCTTTATTCACTTCCAGAAATTGAAGGTTTCAATCTGATATATTCTGTTAGTAGTAAGAGATTTAGAAACAGGGATATGGGAAATGGCGGCGTAGCTTGTTATGTCAGACCATTTGTTGAAAATATTATACAAGGTGTCAGAAAAGATAAAAATAATCAATATTGTTGTTCAAAAGGATCACATTCATTGTATTTTTTGGCTATATGTTATTTTGCTCCCAGGCATGGGAAGGTATATACAGATACTGATGCTTGTAGCGATGATATGTTCTATTGTTTGGAACAGGATATTATGGAGTATCGGAATAAAGGCAAAGTTATTCTAGCTGGAGATTTTAATGGCAGAACAGGACACAATCAAACAGCCATGTACACAGGTGCTAAAGACCCACTCTGGTTAGAGGCCATGTCTGAAGATGAACTTAAGCTGCAGGGCTGGAATAGGGATTCGATGGACAATATTGTGACCAAATCAGGTAGGCAGTTATCAAGTCTATGTGGTAACACAAATCTTTTAATTTGTAATTGTTTAGCAAGATTTCCAGAGTCCAAAAAGAATACTTGTAGAGGCAGAAGCACAGTAAACTACTTGATCATGACAGATGACACACTAGAACAATTATTAGCATTTGATGTTAGTGATGGAAACTTGGAATCTGATCATGCATTCTTGAGATTTGTTTTATCTGCTAGCCAGCCTGTAACACAAACTACATATGAATCCCCGCTTACAGGATAAATTCCAGGCCAATCTTGAAATGAAATTCAGCCACACCAGATGGGCGGCTTACACGTCCTTAGCATGTCAACAGTTAAGATTGCTGCTAGTGAACACTGCGCAAGAAACTTTCGTTTCTAGTAGGGCCAAAAAGGGACTGCCTTATAGATCCTGGTTTGATCAAGACTGCAGATTGGCAAAGTTTAAATGGAAGCATTATGAACAGAAGGATAAAGGCTTATATAAGCAACAGTATAAAAGCATAGTAAGAAATAAGAAACGTCGATTTATAAAATGCCGGCAGGAAGCTATGTGTCATAAATATATTGCTGAACCCAAGTTATTCTGGAATGAATTGAAGAATAAAAAAACAAGTGAGATCCCCATCTCAGGTGAAACATTGTGGGAACATGTATGTCGGTTGTATCACCAGGATAATGTTCCGGCAGAAACTAGTATAAGGTCGGATCTCCAGATAAATGAAGCAGACGTGGCCGAAGGGATAGCGGGCTTAGCTAATAATAAGGCAAATATGGCTTGTGCGCAAAACACTTAAAAATGGGCGGGAAACTCTATCCATCAACACTTAAAAATGGGCGGGAAACTCTATCCATCAAATCATTGCTAAGCTCCTCTCTGCAACCATGAGAGAAGGTCTTCCATTAGAATGGCAGTTAAACAGAATTGTGCCAATTCATAAAGGTGGATCAAACCAGGATGTGAGTAATTATAGGACCATTATGGTCAGCAGTCTATTTTCAAAGCCATTGGCAACCATTTTAGAGAAGAAAATCAGCAAATGGGCAGAAGAAAATGATAAGCGAGCAGAGAGTCAGGCTGGTTTTAGAGCAGGGAGGTCCACTCTGGATCACCTTCTTGTGTTAAAAACAATATTTGATGCTGTTAAAGGAACCAAGAAACCCGTATATGTGCTCTTTGTGGATTTTAAGAAAGCTTTTGACAGAGTCCCGCGAATGAAACTATGGGAAAGAATGATAGAATTACAGGTCCCACCAGAATTGCGGGATGCAACCTGTGTTTTGTATGAAAAAGTGTTGGTACAGCTGTCTACACCCGGTTCTTTTAGCCACATCGAAAGTAACACGGGGGTGAAGCAGGGATGCCCATTCTCGCCAATGCTTTTTGGTGTGTTTATTGATAGCTTGGAAGATTGGTTGCATGAAAACTGCCCTGGAGGTATGGAAATACATGGATATGTGATCCAATTATTGATGTATGCTGACGATGTTGTTATTTTTGCATGCTCGAAAGAGCATATGCAAAAACATTTGGATGGATTGTCACGCTTTTGTGATGTTACAGACATGCAAGTGAACTTAGAAAAGACGAAGATGATGACAGTAGGAGCACTTAAGCATGGGCATTTCACATATAAAGGAAATACGATTGATACATGTGAGTCATATAAATATCTAGGGTTGGAGTTTAGTAGAAACCACAGATGGAATCAGTGTATTGCACAACGAGTTAATGGTGAGCAAAAAGCATTGTATGCGTTACAGAGTATGTGCAGGCAAGCGCATGTATGGTCATGGCATCTTAAGGTTAGGCTTTTTGAATCCTTAGTACAGACTGTGATATTATATGGATGTGAGATATGGGGGCCAAGTCTTCCTCAAAGGCTATGGGATGACATTGAGCAAGTGTTACGTAAATTTTTGAGACATGAATTAGGAGTCAAATCACAAACACCATATTCGATGATGTTGACGGAAAGCGGGTTTATGCCACTTGAAGGAGAAGCCATTCTGAGATGTATCCATTACCTACAAAAGGTAAGACTAAAAAATGACACCTCTCTAACACACAGCATTCAGGTTTAGTACAGAAAAGGGATGGTTTGATGATGTGAAGCGGTGGTTCCATAGATGGGATATCCATTGGGAAGAGGCACTTTCTATAGGTGATCACTTGAAGCAATGGGTATTAGCTAATATACATAAGAAATTGTGGTCCCAACCTAAAACCAAAATGCTACTATACAAGCAGATTATGAATCCCAATTTGGAGATGGCAAAGCACTTGCGGCAAGAAGAATTATCCATTCAGAAAAGACATGTTATTAGCAGGATTCGACTGTGCTCACATCATTTAGGGGTGGAAGTAGGGCGTTGGGGACATATTATTCCTAGGTATGAAAGATATTGTAAAATATGTGGGGAAGAGCAGGTGGAAGATGAAGAACATGCCTTACTTAGGTGTATTGCATATACATCTATACGAGACAAATACCAGATAGATACTGAGGATTTACAGTCCTTTTTCATGATGGATGGAAATATAATAGGGGCTTACTTGATTGAACTTCAACAATATAGGGATAGTTGCCTAAAAAGTTGTACTGATTTACTAGGAGATAATGACATTATGAGTGAGAGTGATGAGCTAGATGAGGACTCAGAAACTCATCTATTATTCTATGATGATATTTAAATATGTTGTCTAATAGGTCTTTGAGGCCTCCCATAGACGTAATAAACTTCAGTTCTCTCCCTCTCTCTCTCTCTCTCGTGTGATGGCGCAGGGACAGAAAACTAGGGCTAAAAAAAGTGATGGGTCTGTGACCGAAGTAGGGGGGGCCAAGACTGGGCCGGAACTAAGTGGGCCGGAATCTGCAGTAGGTGTCTCGATCCCTGCAGGGACAACAAAAAACAAATAGGAAAAACAAAAGAAAATACCCCTGCAATCGATGACATCCAAATCTGATTCTGATGGAGAGTCCAGCGCTGGGTCTGATAGCATTTCGTTGACAACCATTTGGAAGGAGCTTAACTTGTTTCGCCAAGAGACAGCTGCAAGGGAAGGCAAATGGCTGGAAGCACAGGAAGAACTGATTGCAGAAATCAGAAGGCTCAGGGAAGAGAATAAAATGCTGAGGGAAAATGTGACAGTGATGCGAACAGAGATGGATGATGTAAAGGCAGAAATGGAAGAAATGAAAATTCAGCTACAAACTAACCTGGCCACTGAATCTGCTGAAGAAATTGATGCACTGAAGGCACAATTCCATGAATATGTAGAAGAACAGGACAAAAGGCAAAGATCTCTGAATCTCCGGATTGTTGGTTTAACAGAGACTAACAATGAAAATACAAAAATGGCAGTTGAGAGATTCTTTGCTGATAATTTGAAGGTGAATGACGCCGGAATAGTAGAAGCTTATAGAGTTGGCAAAAAGGATGTGGGCACAAGAAACATAGTAGTACGGTTCACTAGCAGAGATGCACGATTAGCTATTCTAAAAAGCAGAAGCCAGCTAAAAGGGCAATTCATCTGGATCAATGAGGATTTAACTAAAGATCAAATGCAGGCTAAAAAACAGGAATTGGAGAAGGTTAAGGAGGCTAGAGCCAATAATCAGAAGGTGTCCTGGAGAAAGGGAAAAGGAATCATAGAAGCATAGGAAGCTGCGGAGGCCTTCAGAATAGCAATCTGGAATGTAAATAGACTTACGGTGGAAAAGGTGATTTATATGGAAGACATACTGAGTAGAGTAGATATGATCTGTTTTATTGAAACTAAGGAGCATGACTTGTATGGTTTGCCGGAGATTGAGAGTTTTGAAAATGTTTATTCTATCAAAAATACCAGGTTCAAACATGGTGATTGTGGTAATGGCGGACTGGCCTGCTATGTGAGAAGAGAATATAGACATCTGATTAAGGGTTTAAAGCAAGACATCAATAATCAGTTTTTATGGATCACAATACAGAGAGATACACGCATGATATACATGGCGATATGCTATTTTGCTCCAGCCCATAAGCAGGCCTATGCCCATGCTGCTGATGCATCCAGTGATGATCCTTTCTTTTATCTAGAACAGGGCATCATGAAATACCAGGAAAAGGGGAAGTAATTGTGACTGGAGACTTTAATAGTCGCACAGCCAATCCACGGTATATGTGGGAGATGACGATCCATTATGGTTAGAATCTGGAGATGATATCTTGCTTGAAAAGAATGGATTGAAACGAAAATCAAGTGACAATGCAATAACCAGAACAGGGAGACATCTACTAAATTTATGCAGCAGTACAGGTATGTTCTTAATCAATGGTATTGCTCGCTTCCCAAAATCAGGAGGATATACATGCCGTGGCAGGAGTGTAGTAGATTATTTAATTTGTGGTGAATCCACAATCAATCAGATTTGTGATTTTGAGGTTATGGATGATAGAATGGAATCAGATCATGTGCCGCTGCTCTTTGTAGTCCCGTCTATGATGACAAAAGCAAAAGAATCTGTTGGAGCACCAAAGCCTAAGATGAGGTTTGATCACGCAAAAGCTGATTTGTATAAGTTACATGTGGAAGGTAGATTAGAAAGTTTGGTGTGGCCAGATGATGTGAATGAATTGAATGCTATGATCATTGATGTTCTGTTAGACTCAGCCACGGAATGCTTTGTGCCACATAGAGTTCTGAAGGGACTTAAATGTAATTCCTGGTATGATACAGATTGCAAAGAGCTGAAGAAGAGGATGCAACAAGCTGCTGGGACACAGAAACAATGCCTTAAGAAGGAACTCAGACGCATGACAAGACGTAAGAAGAGGGTCTATCTTAAACAAAAACAAGAGGAGCTTGTACTCATGTACCTACAGGAACCAAAGAAATTTTGGAACAAAATGAAGCAAGCTAAATCCGCAGATATTCCACTTACTGCTCAGGAACTGTGGCAACATGTAAGTGCTCTCTATAACATGCCTGGAGTGGATGTAGACAGAAAGGGAATGACCGAATTTACATTTTTTGAAGAGGATGTCATTGATGGGATAAGTAAATTAGCCAATGGTAAAGCAAGAGATGCTCATGGGCTGGGGGCTGAGCTTCTAAAATGGGCTGGTTGCAGAAAACTCTTTGATGGAGTGACTAAAATGCTAAATAAGGCTTTGGAAAATGGGTTTCCTGATGCATGGCAGACAAACAGGGTGGTACCAATTTGGAAAGGAGGAGAACCATCAAATCCACATAACTATCGCACGTTGATGGTAAGTAGTCTCTTTTCCAAATTGTTTGCTTCTATTATTGAGAAAAAACTTAGTACATGGGCAGAGTCTGAGAATATACGAGCTGAAAGTCAAGCAGGTTTTAGAACTGGCAGATCCACCTTGGACCATTTGGTCACATTAAAGACAGTTATGGATTCTGTTAAAGGTAAGAAGAAGCTGGTTTACATTCTTTTCGTGGATTTTAAAAAAGCATTTGATAAAGTGCCCAGGAATAAGCTGTGGGAAAGGATGGAACACCTACAAGTACCTATAGCATTAGGGTAAAAGCATGTTAGGGTGTACCACTTTTGGAACCTGCAAAAGTACATACACTAGGTACTTCAGAACTGGGTACTTTCTCATTTTTATTCTCATTAAAACTAGTACAAAGGTCCAAAATAAAAGTCAAGGATGCATTAATATTCAAAGTTAAGATAAAGATAATGCTACTGGAGACCAAAATATATATAAAAGTTCTAAAATGTAACTTTTATTGAGACATTACACGGGTACCCAGTACCCAGTCCTGGGTACCTTTTTAGGTACTTTTTTGGTCACTAAATAATACTTTTTAAGGGACACCCTAACATGCTTTTACCCATTAAGAGAAGCAGTACGGACTCTATATGAAAAGGTATTAGTGCAATTATCATTTCCGTTTGCTCTTGATGCTCCTACCAAAATCCCAAGCAACATTGGTGTCAAACAGGGCTGCCCTTTGTCACCAACCTTATTTGGATTGTTTATTGATAGCTTAGATGAATGGCTCGCAGAAAATGGGGGTGGAGGCACTGACTTATATGGTCATGTGATACGGCTGTTGTTGTATGCTGATGATGTCGTAATCTTTGCCCGGTCGAAGGACCATATGCAGAGACATCTTGATGCGTTATCTTTGTTTTGCACTCACACAGGCATGCAGGTGAACTTGGATAAAACAAAAGTGATGGCTGTTGGGATACTCAAGCAAGAACATCACTTCAGATTTAATGGGAATGATGTACAGGTATGTGACTCGTACAAATATTTGGGCTTGACTATTCATAGAAATCATAGATGGAACATGTGCATAGCGCAAAGGGTGGAAGGAGGGCTAAAGGCTTTATATGCTCTACAAAGCTTGAGCAGAAAAATACACTTATGGTCATGGCAATTAAAAATTAAACTCTTTTTTGCATTGGTACAAACAGTGGTTCTATATGGAAGCGAAGTCTGGGGGCCTAGCTTACCTAAGAATCTTTGGGAAGATATTGAGCAGGTATTGAAGAAGTTTTTGAGACAGGAGCTTGGTGTAAAAATGCAGACTCCCATGCTGCTTGCTGAATGTGGACTAATGCCAATGGAAGGAGAAGCTCTTGTTAGATGCATTAGATATGTGAAGAAATTGAGGCAACGCAATGAAACTTGGCTCTCCTATCGAGCTATGCAAGCGAGTTCAGGGGCTGGTTGGTACTTTGACATTAAACAATGGATGAGTAAATGGAACATTTCTTTGGAGGAGGCATTGCTTTATGATGGGGATATCAGGAGATGGATTAAACAGAAAGTTATGGATAAACTTTGGCTGAACCCACAACCAAAGATGAGTATGTATAGGTTTAACATGAATCCTTGTCTAACGCAAGCTGTGCACTTACAAGCTAATATCTCAGTGGGTAAGAGGCACGCAATCAGTAGGATGAGACTCAGCTCCCATAGACTGGAGGTCGAGGTAGGCCGTTGGGGAAAGATCGCCAGAGACAACCGGACATGTAAGGTTTGTGGTAGTGGAGATGTCAAAGATGAGCATCATGTGATGATAAGCTGCCCGGCTTATGTGATGATCAGAGATAGATATGATATTATGGCTAATAATTTGATTGAGTTGTTCTCACTAGATGCTAATTTAGTGGGGTCTTTCATTATTGAAGTTCTACAACATAGAGAATCTCATGTCAAACAATTACAAAATTTGTTATGTGATAGTGAGAGTGATGATGATTGGGGGGAGGAGCCTGAGGAAGTCTTTGATGTGGACTTCCCAGAAGACTTGATGTAAAACTGAAATTTATCGTCTTATAGACCTGTGAGGTCTCCATAGACGTAATACATTTCATTTCATTTCATCTCTCTCTCTCTCTCTCTCTCTCTCTCTCTCTCTCTCTCTCTCTCTCTCTCTCTCTCTCTCTCTCTCTCTCTCTCTCTCTCTCTCTCTCTCTCTCTCTCTCTCTCTCTCTCTCTCTCTCTCTCTCTCTCTCTCTCTCTCTCTCTCTCTCTCTCTCTCTCTCTCTCCCCCAAAATTGAATTAGTATAATTTTTTTCTAATGATTTCATAATGAAAACCAATTCTTAAAATCAATATTGATTTGTGGGCCAAAAAGTTTACAAACCATGTCTAGTTATACAATATAGTTCATCAATGCAATTTTATAATCTGACAAACAAATACTGTTTCGAAACATACTTAATTTATCAAGTTTTTCGAAAAGGTATTTGATCACATCTATTATCTTTGGTTTATTGACATTGTAATTTTGCACAATTAGTATGATATTTTATAGTGATTAATCATCTTTGTAATTTTAAGCGTGTAGTTATTATGATATTTTATAGTGATTAGTCATCAATAAAACTATGCCTGATTTAGAAACTAGTATGTCTTTTTTTCTGTGATAAATATGTCCAATTTTGAATGTGAAAAACTAGTGTTGCATTTTAGTTATATTGGAGTGGTTAATATTTCTGGTTAATATTTCTAGTATATTATCTGGTTACTGTAAATGCATTATTAGCATGATGTATAGCGATCAATCATGCTGCAACATGTTAATCTACTTGGTTTGAACATCGTAACATGATTTTTTTTTCCATGATATCAGTTTATGCCTACTTTGGCACCATGGTTTTTCATGTCTACTATAATTGGTTCATTCATGGTTTTTCAATTTGATTTATCTCTATCATATTGATATTGTGATCGTCTTAATAATGGTTCAATGTTGCAGTAGTCTTATACTATTAACCTAAATGTCATTGTATGTGGCATATACTACATCCACAAAAACAATGGGGTCCAAGGATTTGAACCTTGGAAAACCATACACCAGCTGTCTATGTTAGAAAATAAGAAAACATGAGTGCCCAAGAATTGGAAACGCTTCTGAAAATTTCTTCAGCTTTGGATTAATAATGAACATCTGGTGGATGAGACATCTGCGGCAAAGCATATGCAACTGACATCATTTAGGCATTACATCACAAAGCTAGGCCAAGTACAAGCACAAAAAACCAAAACATACAAAAATAATATAAAAAAAAGTGGCTCTCTTACCTCAGATGCCACCAAATCTGCTGCAAACGTTTCACCAATATGTAAATAATCAAACAATGGGGCATCCATAGAATATGAAATGTTATATGCATGTGAGATGATCTGGGCCTATGCTTTTGCTACCATAAGATGTCCTTGGGTAAAAGCTTAGAACTGGTTACCTCTGTTGTAAACCATCCAAAACTAGATTGAACTTGGGTAAAAGCTTAGAACTGGTTACCTCTGTTGTAAACCATCAAAACTAGATTGCATCTTGAGCCAGCTCTGTTAAAGCAAAATAGAATACTAAAACACAAAGCAAGGGCGTTGGTTCAAAGATGTACCGATCAAACTGAGGCCAGTTATGGCAAGGCAAGCTGAGGCCGATCAAAAAGACGCTCCAAGCCGCTGAGCAAAGAGCTTATAAGGCCGCCCAAGCAGCAGGAAACAGAGCAGGAATTTGATGTTCAAGCTTCTTCTCAGCCACTGATGAAGGAGGAGCACATCTTCATGAACTCCTACAAGCAAAAAAAAAATCCGCCCCGTAGGGCCTCGAGGCGGCGCCGCCAGCCGAGGCGGTGCACGAGGCGGAGCCGCGAGTGCCGCCAAGGCTGTGCGGGCCGCCGAGAGGCCGTGCGAGGGCGGAATGCCCCCCCCTCCCGTAGATTACGGGACGTAATAAAGAGTAGGTCAAAATTACGAACATAATCATGGCTATGGCGGATGTTCTGGTCTGTTTCTTCCCTTGCTTCTGTGATTCCGAGCTCTATTTCTCTGTTTCTCTGTTTCTAGCTTCTAGTTCTCTGTTTCTAGCTTCTATTTCTCTGTTTCTAGCTCTCTATTTCGAGTTAAAAAAAAACTTCAACTCTGTTTCGGTCAGCTCTGTTTCGGGAAGTTCAGCTCTGTTTCGAGTGTTTCGGGGACTTCCAGCTTTGTTGAATCTGAGGAGCAAATCCGGCGGCTTCGGCTTTGTAGTAAATCTGAGAGGCTTTGTTTGGCTTTGTTCGATGACTGAAGAAACAACGCAAACAGGTAAACAAGGCCGAAATAGGTAAACAGGGCTTCGGATCAAACAATAAACAAGGCCGAAACAGGTGAACAGGGCTTCGGATCAAACAAGTAAGCAATGCCGAAACACAGGGGAACAAAGCGAGGGGGCGTACGGCGCCCGCAAGCGGAGGATATTGCGTGGAAAAAAACACGCAAAATTTCACAGTAATTTTGACCTACTGTTTATTATTGTTTCGTTTTTATTGTTTCCTTATCGAATTTTTATCCCATCTTTAAATTCTAACCACTGATGTGGTGAATATTCCATCTTCTATGCCACATCAAAGGCCATTAAATTTTTGATTCCAAATCTCCCTGCCACTTCCAATGGTCCAGAACTGACAAAGGTGCAAGTGCAACCGCCCACTGTAATCAGGGCTAGAGCCGAAGCAAGCAAGCATCTCTTCAAATCCGGCTTGCCCAGGCTAGAGCCGAAGCAAGCAAGCAGCTCTTCAAATCCGGCTTGCCCAGCACCTAAATCCGGCTTGAGACCTTCATCTCCAAAAGCAAAGCTAGCTCTGCAGCACCTCCAACAGAAGCACCTTAGCCTCAAGCCGTAACGACATCATCTAACAGGAGCACCTTAGCATCTGCATCTTACAACGGGAGCACCTTAGCATCTGCAGAATCTTAGCTCTCCAGAATCGGCCTCAAGCACCTTGAATCGGCTTCAAGCATCCTCATCAGAATCGGCCTAAAGCCCCTTCTCATCCTGCTCTGCGCCTCAAGCCAAATTTCATTCTAAAGCCCCTTCTCATCCTGCTCCGCGCCTCTGCGGCATGCCAAATTTCTTTCTAAATTGACACCATGGAAACACAAATCCACATATACTGTAATCCTAGCGCCACTATCTTCCCCCGCCAATAAGCAGCTCAAACCGTTGCAAAAATACCCTCCACATACGATTTGGAATACAATACAGCCACCAAATCTAGGCCCAACCATGCCAGAAATACCGCCCCCAAATACCAAACAAAATAATTAGAACATTATAGCCAGCCAAGTTTGAAAATAATAATGCATTTGTTTTTGTTTTTTTTCTTATTTTTTAAGTGCAATGAAGACATCCTGAGAAGATATTGCTTAGAGAAGACAAAAGTAATTAGATGAAGAGTACCATCTAATATTCGATGTATAGAAATTATTGCCAGAAGAGAAAAGCCTTGAAATCCTCAGTAATGGCACATTCTGGAAAATGACGTAGAAAAAAGTAAGAGAAAAAGTAAGTGGTATAGTACACGATGTTGTTGGGATTTAACCACATACTGGTAGTTTATATTGCAATAGATGAAGTGGGAAGGTTTGATTGGAAGTTGTAGCTTATTATAAGTTATTCAAAAAGAGAGGGATGATGGTTTAGTTTGATGTTCAAAAGAATTACCCTTCGGAGCGGGGGCCTTTGTTTTTCTACATAGTAATGGATGTACTGTTCGAAATGTCATCCATAGGCTTGTGAAAGCTCTAAGGGAAGTGCAATGTATAGTTATATCAAGGAATAAAGTTAACTGCCTTCTTTGTCTTCGATCCCTTTCAATTGCAAATTCTTTCAACATCCAAAGTGACATTATATTTTTTGCTAGAATTAGGTGCTTTACCCTATAATAGGGGAATTTTTGTAGTATCTATTGCACAATGGGACAATATCTAAACCATTATTTTAATCATCACTACACAATTCATACAATGGGGCATGTTGGGTTGGATTTAACCATTTGAAGTGGGTAGTTTGAGACGATTTTCTAGAGTTGAGTGTATATGGATCCGCAATGCAACATAGAATTGTACTCACTACCAATTTCTTGAAGTATAATGTAGAATATTTGAGTTTGTAAGAAGAACTTTCTCTACATGTGGATACCAATTAAACAAAACATGGACTCTACAAAATCTACCTGTCAATCTATTAAATACAAGATACAACATGACTTTGCTCAAAAGAAAGTGAAGTACAATGTAAAACGTTTGAGCTTGCTCAGAAGACAATGGTGTACAATGTAGAACATTTGAGTTTGCTAGGAACCAAAAAATTGCAATCTATGGAAGCCCTTAGCCAGTTTATAAGTACAAGAAATTTATCGGGTCGGCCTTTCCAACTTTTCTGCGCTTAGAAAAGTGAGTCAGAAAAGAAGAATAATATGTTTGCAAATTTTAGCAATTTATTAATGCATTAGATGAAATGTTGATGTCTAACTCATGAGCATTATCTAGAATTGTCACCCTTGTTATCAATGCTCAAAATTTTTTATATTATCGTTTATTGTCTCTATGACTTTATGCAAAACCAAAGATTAAGTTAAAACGAAGGTTGCATATGCACAACCGTAGTGTCCCTATGATATCATAAGAATGCAGTCAATCTATCCCAAAATATCTTAAAACCACTTGCCTGGTGCACCATATTGTTTATGTGCTATGAACTAGAGTTGTTAAGTTTTTTGTAAGAGAAACCGTTGTTTTGTACATCTTTCTATGCTTCTTCCCTATTCATATAAGTGGAGGTTGAATAAAGCTTTGAGATGTTGCAGCGGTTCCATAGCCAGACAAATAGAGATCAATAATGGCTTAGCATGTTCCGTCATAAAACTCTTTCCAGATTATCCATATCGGAGTAAGTCCCATCAATCCGACCTCGTTCAACTATTTCTATGGGATGCAGAGTTTTATCAGAAGCTTTCTAATTTTGATGGTGATATGAGAGCTCGTTTTATGAGGGTTTGTTTTGAAATAGTTAACATTTGCATAGCTTGTTATAGTATACATGGGGCCATGACGCCATGACCAACACTAAGGGACAGACTGTTGAATACGACAATGTAGATGGTGTGACCAAGGGCAGAGATATCAATTTAGAGCCATGTTCAACATACATGTCTAAAAATGTAGTGGTAGAAATTCTATATTTGAATATCAAGGGAGGGGATACCAAGGCCGCCTCAAATATTTCTTGTTGTTATAAGATTTATTTATGAAGAAGTATTCCCCATATTCCATATTCTAAAACCTTAGACGAAGCCGTATAGAGGTTCGATATTCCATCAAGATCGTAGGCGAACTCATATTCTATATTTCAAAATCATAGCGAAATGAGAGGTGCCTGGAGGCTTCAGCATACGTTCTGATCTGTAGGATTGATGGATTCGATGACTGTGGTAGTCCAAGGTGCACCATGTTTAGTAGAAGTTTCTGATATAGTTGCTCTAGGAATCTCCTTGACACCGATGCTCTACACCATACATTTAGAACTCTTCATCAATCCAAATATGCAAGAAAAAACCTAAATTAGCATGATAAAGACTTTAAAAAAAATCCAAAATCCTCCTTTGGACAAAAGATGTGCACATTCTGTGATACTAAATAGTATACCACAAAGACAGAAAACTATGCTACGTATAATAGCAGAAAACCAATAAACAAGCCAATGTACATAACAAAAATATATAACTACAATTAACGACCACGCTCTAAAATTAGTGCAAAATTAGATACGAGAGTTGGAAATACTACTTAATGCAAAAATCTATGCTCAAAGAATAGAATAGAATAGAATAGATTTTTTAACGTCCACGGAGACCAATAGGTCATGGGACCCATACAATGGGCTAGTACAATCATTACTACTAGGATTAAAAAACCCCTGCCTCGAAAGGTTTTCAAGGGAAAAACCTTTGCAGTAATGATGATACTAGACAAGCGGAGATAATGACTACTGAGGGCTCAGTAATTGCAGACGTTTATCTAGAACCTCAAGTATATATAATGCCAAGTCATGCACAGATGGTGCTCTGAGAAGTTATAGAAGCGTGGAATGGAATGCTAAGGTCAAACAATGATTCCGGACTATCTCAAAAGCAGGGCAACTCAGAAGAGTATGGCTTTCATCTTCAATAACTTGTAACTGGCAGCAGGCACATAATCTAATTCTTCGCGGCAATTCGCGGCCGCTCCCATCTACCCCGCCTCAATCAGTAGCACAGTGGGACCCCGTGGCGAATTGATGCAATAGCTACAAGCTTGTTCCTGGACAATGAAGCAAGCAAATAAGCTTGGGGCCCCAGTGCCAAGGTGGGATTTATGTGTGCATGATAATGACCCGCTTTTCACTTGGGCCAAAGTAACGTGGTCCCATATCTTTTGAGAAAAAGCGACCATTGAGATATTGTTGCAAAAGCTCAGACCGAAACCGCAAGCATCAGGTAGTGCTTTGGTTGCACAGCCCAACGGGCAAACCATGTAGTGCAATGCTCTTTCCAACATCGTTTCAAACGCTGAGGAGATTCAGCCATGGCAAGTGCAAGAACAGGATACCTAACATCATCCATGTGGTGCACCTTGCAGATATAGTGGAGATGGCAAAAAAAAGAAACAAGTATATTAAAAGAACAACAACATAAACCAACATCATATACTGCTAACAAACATAGTAAATAACTATGTGCCAAAAACCATAGCACACTTGCAAAATCAAACATGGTTTTTGGACTAGCTAAAGAAACTTGGGATGATGAAAAATAGGTTAAAAAGTTAGTTTGATAGTTATAAGTAGTATGTGAAATCATCTTGAATTATAATATTGACAATGTATGCTTAAAAACTACCTTCTAAACTAGTAATAATTTTTAGAAACTTGTGTCAAATGTAAAATCAGTATAAGAATTAAGACTAAACTGGTAGTGATTTGACAAAACCATGAAAGTCATATAGTTTTTATTGACATTCTGAATTGCATGTATTAAAAACCACTTTTATACTGGTTTACATCATGATTATGAATGCAAGTTAATTTTTGGGAGCCTTGTGTCTCTCTCTTGCGTCGGCCACATGCTCCAAATTTTTTTCTCTCTCGTGCTATACGGCGAGAGATAATTTTTATACCGTATAGCACGAGAGACAATGAGAGATAATAATCTCTCGTGCCTTAACAAGACCCGTTAGACGAAAAAAGGATTTTTATGCCGGATTTTTTTAACGTCGAATTTGTATATGCCGGATTTCTAAGCCTGTTTTTCCACGATTGTCCTTAGAAGAATCAGCAACATCTGTTTTTAGAACAATCGACCTCTGAAAGGACCCATTCCGGGCTCAGATCAAACATAATATTACTATTCTTTTGAAATCTTTTCAATTTTATCGATTGTACTCAAAAACCCAAGCCCCAAATTCACAACCCAACTCAAAATCGATCACCTTATTTTCTGCTACAGATGAATTTGGGTGCAGATTCAAGCAGCCCAGAACCCAGATGAATTTGGGCGTAGATTCAAGCAGCCCAGAACCCAAAATTTTATGTGTTTTTCCTTTGGATTGAAGCTTACATTCTGAGATATAAATCCGGAGCTGTGGGCGATGATTTTTGGAGTTTAAAAGCTTGGAGTAGAGGGCCAAATGCGAAGAATTGCCAGATGGGTTTGTTTTGTCGGGTTGATTTACTCATCAGGCGTCAAGTGTCGGAGATCGAAACACATTTTTTATGCTCTTTTTTTTTCCTATTGTTTGCTCTATTGACAGTCAAATTCATGATTTTCCTTAAAAAACAGAGCAATCATACTTCTAATGTAATCTGAGCATGACTACTGCGACCCAAATCTGTCTGAGAAGGACTACTGCTATCCAAAAGAAAACGGAGTTCATAAACAACTTAAAGCTTGAGAACAAGCTTTAGCAAAAGCTTCAAATCGATTCTAGCACAAAGCTTCAATCGGACCTAGAGCTGGAGCAAAGCAAGAACAAAAAAACATAGGCAAACCTGGTCGGAATATGGCACTGCAATACAGTGGTCGAAATTTTACAAACCTAGTCGGACTATGGCAAACCTGGTCGGATTTTACAAATTCATGGCGCCTGTAGAAGCTACAGTGGCTGTAGTGCTCCTCTTTACTAGATGCTCCCGAATCGATGAAGGATTTGGTAGATGCCGCAGAAGAAAAAGGTCCCAAAGATCTTCTCTGTAATTCACGGGCCCCAAAATTCATGGGCCCCAAGATCATGGGCCGTGAACAGATTATGCCGTTTGACGCCATAGCTCTGTTTGCCATAGTTCCTGTTTGCAACACAACCCATAACATTTCACGAGGCCCCAAAAACTTTTACGGCCCCAAAATTAAAACCAAAACTAATATGCCATCTATAATGGAAATGCCCCTAACAGCAGTTAGGGGCAAATTGTCTCTCGAGGTGAGAGTCAAGAAAACCCACCCCTTCTTCCATCTCTCGTATTGTCTCTCGTAACCTCTAAGTCCGCATGTGGCCAACACATCTCCTCTCTCTCTCTCTCTCTCTCTCTCTCGGTACGTGCTCTTCGGCAAATATCTGAAACCTTATCAGATCTGAAACAAGAAAACAGGGTGCTACGAGAGGAGATTGCAGAACTAAAACATAAGGAGATCTCGAAGGATGAATACTACGAGGGAGATGAACATAACTCATTCCAAGATGTAGTCAATAAATTGAATAGCAGGATGGAAGATATTCTGGAGCAGCAAGAAAGGCAAAAACGGGCACTCAATTTGAGAATTGCAGGGCTGCCAGAGCAGGATGGGGAAGTCACTAAAGAGGTGGTCTCTAGTTTCATTGAGAACACATTGCAGGTGGATGGAATCGGCCAAGAAGATGCTTACAGAGTTGGGATGAAAGGTCCAAAGCCACGCAATGTGGTGCTCAAGTTCTCCAACCGTAGTGATAGGATGAAGGTACTACAGAAAAGAAAATCTTTGAGTGGGCAAAATATTTGGATCAACGAAGATCTCACCAAGGAACGAAGACGCTCACCCCACCACCAGCTGAAATTCAGAAATTTAAAAATGCAAAGCAGAACAATAAGAGGGCAGTATGGAGAGGTGGGCGAGTGCATGTTGAGGAATAGGAAATAGAGACCATCAGGATTATGGCATGGAACATTAACCGGTTGAATAGTGAGAAGGTAGATTCAATGGGTGATGTTCTAGCATCTATAGACTTGGTCTTTTTTCTCGTAAAACATGGGAACATGAGGAAAATGGATTACCGATATACCGTGTTTCATAACAAGTGCACTCCAGTTTGGAACATAAAAGGCCGGAGAAGGCGTGGATATGGGGGATTGCATGCTACGTTAGACAAGAGTTTGCTCACATGGTAAGATTGGCTAAGGACTCTAAACAATACATCTGGGTGGAAATATCGGGAAATGGGCAGAATATTTATATTGCGGTCTGCTACTTTCCTCCACTAAAGCAACAGACATATAGGATGTATGGCTTAGATATGGATGACCCTTTTCTAACACCGAACAGATGTCTCATATTTTTTTGGCGTCGGGCAAAGTGGTGCTAGTAGGTGATTTTAATGGCGGGACAAATTTAGTAAACAAGCAGCCATGTCAAGTGATCGCGGGGATCCTATATGGATGGATCAATTGGATGAAACTGAAATAGGGGAAATAGGATGGAATCGGGTTTCTCAAGATATGGACCAATGGCCCACTCCTATGGGGAATGCCTTGCTAGGTATGTGTAGTGGTCTGGAAATGTTAATCTATAATGGCACAAAAAGATTTCCTAATACAGATAAATGCACATGTCGTGGCAAGAGTGTGGTTGATTATTTCATAGCACCAAATTATTTTGCGAGCATGTTATAGACATGCAAATTTTGGAGGAAAGGAGTGAATCGGATCATGTACCCATCATTGCTAGTATTAAGTTCTGTGGAAAAATCTCGCAACAGCCAGTGCATCATGTAGCTAATAAGATTTATGTTGATGACAGGAAGGCAGAATTGTATCTTTACGCTTTTGAAAACGATAGAAAATATGGAATGGCCACATGGGGCGAGATGAGACGAGCTCTATCTTGTCGCCTCTTATGCTAGAGATCTAGAAAGTCAAGCTTCACATCAGTAGCCTTGAGCAAAAAGGACTCCCTTGCAATGGGTGGTTCGGCCTTGAATGCAAAGAGAAAAGAAGGCAATATAAGCCGGCATATGGGGAGGAAATCGGCCGAACTCATTAAGGAGTTTAAAACTCTAGTGAAGAGGAAAAAAAAGGGCCTTTTGCAACGCATAGCGGGAGGAGTTGGTCAAATCTTTGCTCACTCACCCGTTTGATTTTTGGAAGAAGCTTAAGCAGGGCAAATATGAAACACCACAATTACAAGTGGAGGATCTGATGCATCAGGTTAAAAAGCTATATCATGTGGAGGGGATAAGCGACAATGTGGGTACAGTGAGGGGTGATCTCACCTTTTCCAAAGGCGGATGTGCGGGGAGGGGCTACAAAAAATTGGCAAATAGGAAGGCGCCAGACTCCCTTGGTTTGGTGGCGGAGCTACTTAAATGGGCTGGGCCACAAATGGTGGATGCACTAGTACATCTACTAAATGCTGTTACTAGGGATGGGTTTCCTGATACGTGGCAAATGAACAGGGTGATACCAATTCATAAGGCAGGTGACAAAACTGACCCCAATAATTACAGAATGATCATGGTTTGCAATCTTTTTGCGAAGCTTTATGCCACCATAGTAGAATCCAAAATCGCATACATGGACCGAAAGCAAAGATGATGTTAGGGCTAAGGGGCAGGCAGGTTTTAGGCCTCGAAAGTCTACCATCGACCACTTAGTCACTTTCCGAGCTATGATAGACGCAGTCAAGGGAAAAAGAAAGCCACTTTTCGCTGCATTTATAGATTGTACCAAAGCATTTGACACAGTGTGCAGGGATAATTTGTGGGTCAGCCTGGAAAGAATAAATGTGCCTGATGCATATAGAGATGCGGTGAAAATGCTATATGAAAAGGTATGGGTGCAACTTTCTTTCCCTTATGTGAATGAGTGTAGAGAGAAAGTGGACAGTAATATAGGAGTTAAGCAGGGTTGCCCACTATCTCCAACTTTATTTGGGATATTTATTGATGAACTGGAAGAATGGGTTGCCAGTCTAGGCGATGGTGGCACCTCACTTGCTGGATATGTTATTCAGCTGCTGCTCTATGCTGATGATATTGTGCTGATTGCACGAAGTAAGGAAGGGATGCAAAAGCACCTAGATGTGTTGGCTTCTTTTTGTGATGCCAAGGGTTTACATGTAAACTTGAGCAAGACCAAAGTGGTGATATTTGGAACAACGCTAGACAAGAACTATGAGTTCACTTATAAGGGCAGCGTGGTTGAGATCTCGACGTCCTATAAGTACCTGGGCTTAATCGTGGACAAACACTTTAGGTGGAATCAGACAGTGGAGCAAAGGATAAACGGCGGGCTCAAAGCCTTTTTTGCAATGCAGAGGAAATGTGCAAAAGCAAACATATGGAAGTTCAAATTGAAGAGGATGCTTTTCAAAACACTAGTACAGGCAGTGGTTCTATATGGATGTGAGGTTTGGGGGCCGGGTTGCCTCAAGACCAATGGCGTAAAAATAGAGAAAGTGCAAAAGAAATTTCTACATGCGAGCTAGGCGTAAAGGTACAAACTCCATATGAAGTAATCTTTTTGTGGCAGAATCGCGAATGCTTCCTCCGAATGTGAAGCCTTATGCCAATTTCTTACATATTTGAGCAAGTTAGGCAATCAAGATGAAGACACTTACCCACGATTGGCACAAAAAGAGTCGTTTGAAAAAGGGTGGTATGGGGATGGGATGGTATGGCTGAAGAAGTGGGGACTTAGCATTGAAAATCTAGGGAGTAATAAAGACAGGGATTAAGGAATGGGTGAGAGAAACAAAGATGATGAACGTGGGGTATGGCACAGGCCGCCGGCACGAAGATGATGCATTATAGAGAGTCTATGAATCCTCCATTTAGCGTGAAATGGGCTATCTAAATGAAAATATTTCCATAAAAAAAAGGCACGCTATATGCAGGATGAGAATGAGTGCACACCACCTTGAGGTGGAGGTTGGGAGATGGTACGCGATTGCTCGTGAATATAGAGTATGCAGGGTCTGTGGGGTCAAATGAGGTCAAGATGAGGAACACGCAATTTTGAGATGCCCAAATTATCAAGCTCTGGGGCCGACAGTTTGATGTAGATGTACCTAATCTCCTAATGTTCTTTGAGCTACCAAAGAACAAGAGTTGCTAGTTTTTTGCTAGATATGTTGCAAAATGCGAGACGATACTAAAAGCTAACAAGGATGTGATGGAGGAAGGAGAGGATAGAGAGCCTGATGATGAGCCCAAAGTGAGGGCTTGTCACATGAATTTGTTTTTGACTATGAGATCAGCATGTTTTTCTTAGCGCCTAATAGACCCGATGGTCTCACCGGGAAAATAATACACTTCACTTCTCTCTCTCTCTCTCTCTCTCTCTCTCTCTCTCTCTCTCTCTCTCTCTCTCTCTCTCTCTCTCTCTCTCATATGACTAGGGCACAGACAAAGGCGGCTAAGAAAGCAGCAGGGACTATGGCATGTGGTCCTGGGGGCAGCCCATCGCAGCCAAAGGATGCAGAAATTAGAATAAAGCAAGGGGATGTAGACAAGAAAGATAAAAAATATGAGTCGCAGCCAAAGGATGCAGAAATCAGAGTAAAGCAAGGGGATGTAGACAAGGTAACAGGGGAAGGGTCGGCATCGGCAACAACGGCGTCTTCTGGGAAAGCTCAGATAAAAAATAGAGGGTCCAGCATCTCGGAACCTGCAACCACAGAGATTGAAAAGGAAAAAAAGGGCTTGGTCGCTGTCCAAAAGGTAGAAACAGTAGGAAATGGATCTGCCCCTGTAGAAACAGGGGGCGTAAATGGCTCTGCAGGCTCGGCCTTTAATGAAATGGGCAGCCTCAGCTCGGTTCTATCAATGGAATACACAAGTCCTGCTTTCAATGGGGCTGCATCAGACACAAGTTCTGCTTCCAATGGATCTGCATCAGACACCTGCCCAAACCCAAACATGTCAGGGGGATACACAGCCACGCCTCAAAAGGGCATCGGATCTGTCTCAACCCCATTCTCGGCTGGGGCAGCACTTGAATACAGGGCCTCTGCTCCATGGTTCGGAACTGCACCAAAGCCAGGGGCTCTACAACAACTAATGGGACCAGAGTTTACCTCCCTGGTCCGCACCATTATCAAAGAATCTGTTCATGAAGCAATTCAGACTGCAATTTCTGAGATGAGAAGCCTTGTTGCAATGGAAGTGAAGAAGGAAGTAGAAATTGTCACAGCCTCTCTTAAAGCAGAATATGAAGAGTTTAAAACAGGGGTTCTCATTTCTCTGGAGCAAAATAGACAGGAACAAGCAAGCGATGGAGACACAACTAAACCTGTAAGTGTTAATGAGGAATCAATTTCTGAAATTAAACAGCAGCTTGCAAGTTTCATTGAGTTGCAAGACCAGAGAAATAGAGCACTAAATCTTAGAATTGTTGGACTGCCAGAAGAGGAAAAAGAAAATACAAAACAGGTAGTTTGTCAATACATAAATGAGCATATGCAGATTGAAGACACCGGCATTCTCGATGCTTTTCGAGTAGGCAAAAAGGGAGAATGGACACACCATGTGGTCATAAAATTTCACACTCGAGAATACCGTTCTACTGTTTTAAAGAAAAGAACCGCTCTGAGAGGGAAGAATGTGTGGATTAATGAGGATTTAACAAGGGATCAACTCCAAGAACACAAGGTACAAGTGCAAATCATGAAGGAGGCCAGGCAAGCGGGCAAGAAAACATTTTGGAAGAACAGGGAAGTGATAGTTCAAGCAGGGTCAGAATAGGGCCTCGAGACCATCAGGGTAGGGGCTTGGAACATCAATACTTTGAAAATCAGTGATATAGAGACAATGGATGATGTTCTGTCAATGTTAGATATGGTCTTTTTCCTAGAAACAGGGGAACATGAGGGGCGTGGCTTACCAATAATCAAGGGGTTTTCTTTAGTCAGTTCAGTATGGAATCATAAAGGTTGGAGGCTCAAAGGATATGGCGGCATCGGGTGCTACATCCGGGCAGAATTTGCTCACCTGATCAAACCAGTAAACCACAGAATAACAAAAAATTACATCTGGATCGAGCTTCCTGGCAGGAATAAAAGAATTTTTATAGCGGGATGCTATTTTCCACCAAGGGAATCACCAACCTACAACCTTGGAGATGTGGACCGGGACGATCCATTCTATTATCTGGAACAGGAAGCGAATGCGCTAATGCCATTAGGTGACATTATGCGGATAGGTGACTTCAACGGACGCATTGCCAATAGGCAGGCAGCCATTAGCAGTGACCATGGTGATGCAGTGTGGTTAGAAATGTTGGATGATGTAGAAGTGATGGAGTCAGGCTGGGCTAGATCCTCACAGGATACGGCTCGATGGGCTAACCCGCAACGGCTCCATTTATTAAATATGTGTAGTGGGCTGGACCTGTTAATATATAATGGTACAAATAAATTTCCTGGCACGGGACAGCGTACATGTCGAGATGCCAGCGTGGTAGACCTTGCTATTGCCAGTGCAGACTTTGCCAAAGAGGTAAAGAACTTTTATGTGGGAGACTGCCGCACGGAATCAGACCATGTTCCTCTAGTCATAGAGATCCTTGTGAATGGAAATCCACAGCGTACTGAGCATATACATAGCCACCACATACGCATGCATGCAAATAAAAAAGAGAAGTTTCAACAGATATGTGAAGAACATGTTAGCAAAATACAATGGCCCATCCATGCAAATGAGATCAGCGATCTGCTTTCATCAGTGCTACTAAGTTGCGCTACGCAATGCTTCCAGTCTAAAAGGAGACAACTTGGTCTACCTTGCAACTCATGGTTTGATGCCGAATGCAAACAAAAGCGACAACAATATAAACAAGCTGAAGGCGGCAATAAACAAATCTTGAAAAAAGAGTACATGAAATTGATCAAATGCAAGAAAAGGGAGCATTCGCTGAAGACACGGGAAGCCATGGTAAGAGAACTAATTACTGAGCCAAAAAGATTCTGGAACAGGTTGAGATCCAAAGGTAAACAAGAGTTGAAGTTGGATTTAGACTTATTGATGCAACAAATACAGAGATTATACTACTCTCCTGGGATGGAGGGGGTGCAAAATGCAGATAAGCATAATGTCTTGCAATTTTCCGTGGAGGATATTCTTGGGGGGTTGCAAAAATTATCCAATGGGAAAGCTTCTGATATCCAAGGGTTGGTCTCAGAAATGATCAAATGGGTCGGCACACCAACAGCGGAGGTCCTCACTTTGATGTTCAATGCAGCTTTGCGTGAAGGGTTTCCACTATCTTGGCAAGTGAATAGAGTTATTCCATTGCACAAAGCAGGTGATGAGACAGATCCCAACAATTATCACATGATTATGGTTAGTAGCCTTTTTTCCAAATTGTTTGCCACTATACTTGATGATAAGATAAGTAGTTGGGCAGAAGAACACAATGCTCGAGCTAGGGGGCAGGCAGGTTTTAGAAAAAAGAAATCCACTACTGATCACCTGTTGACACTCAGATGCCTGATTGATTCCGTAAAAGGCACAAAGAAACCCATGTTTGCTACATTTATCGATTTCACAAAAGCATTTGACATGGTGCGGAGGGAATGTCTATGGCAAAGGCTAGAGGTACTCGGGGTTCCACCTGATCTTCAAGGAGCAGTGAAGACTTTGTATGAGAAGGTACTGGTACAACTCTCATTCCCCCTATCTCAGAAATGCCCAGATCTGGTTACAAGTAATATCGGGGTCAAACAAGGGTGCCCTTTATCTCCCACATTGTTTGGGCTATTTATAGATGAGTTGGAGAGCTGGATAGATCAATCTGGAGGGGATGGCACCACCTTGGTTGGGTATGCTATTATGTTGCTCCTATATGCTGATGACATTGTACTACTATCACGAAGCGCACAAGGGATGCAGAAGCACTTAGATTCCCTTGCTTCTTTTTGTGACACAAAAGGTATGAAAGTAAACATGGCTAAGACAAAGGTGATAATATTTGGTGCCACCAAGGTGGACAAACATGCTTTCTTCTATAAAGGGGAAAAAGTCGACATTGTGGATAATTATAAATATCTGGGTCTGATAGTCGATAAAAGCCCTAGCTGGAACCAAGCTGTTGAACAAAGGGTTAATGGGGGGCTCAAGGCCTTATATGCCATGCAGAGACGATGCCACCAAGCAGAAATATGGGACTTTGGATTGAGGAAGATGTTATATATTTCTCTGGTGCAGACAGTAATACTTTATGGTTGTGAAATTTGGGGACCAGGGCTCTCGATGGATAGCTGGAAAAAAATCGAAAAGGTTCAAAAGAAACTCTTCCATGCTGAGCTAGGGACAAAGATGCAGACACCATATGATATGATGCTAGTGGAATGTGAAATGCTACCCTTGGAGCTGGAAGCCTTATGCAGACTCCTTGTATATCTGTGCAAGGATACGAGCACACACACAACAAGCCAGCTTGCCTCATATGGCTCTTATGAGCAGCCAAGAAAAGGGGTGGTATGCAGATATCGTGCTTTGGCTCGGAAAGTGGGGTATGGATATTGCTGACCTGGAAGCGAACAAGGAAAACATCAAAGGTTGGGTGAGACAACATGCCATGGCTAAAATGTGGAATGTCCCAGAAGTAAAAAAAGAGCACTACAGAACCATCATGAACCCCGGGCTAAGAGCAGCCTCATACCTGAATGCTGGTTTGTCAGTGAAGCTCAAACATATGATCAGCAGGATGAGGCTGAGTTCACATCATTTAGGGGTAGAGGTTGGACGATGGGCAAATATCCCTCATGAATTGAGATGCTGCAAGGTCTGTGGATCAGGTGAAGTTGAGGATGAGGAGCACGTTATCCTGTTATGTCCAGCATACCAATCTATTCGAGCAAAGTTTGGGATCCATGTAACAAATCCGGTAAATTTCTTTGAACTCTCCCGGTCCACAATTGGACTTTCTTGTGGAGGTTATGCAGGCCAGAGACACCAATATTGAGAATTTTAAATCATTGATGGGAACTAATGAGTTTGAATCCGAGGAGGAGAGCACTAATATGTTCTTGCCTGAAGACATATTAGATGAGCTAATATACAATGTAGAATGTATACAATGAACGTCTTCTAGACCGATGGTTTCACATAATGTAATAATAAAGATTCCATTTCATTTCTCTCTTAAGATGTAATTCTTGGTATGACTTAGATTGCAAAGCCGCACGTCGAAGATATCTAGATGCATCAGAGGAAGATAAAATATGGCAACATAAGCGTTATAAGCAATTGGTCAGGAAGAAAAAGCGTGCATACCTTAGCCTTAGGCAGACTATGCTTTGCAATGAATGGGTACAAGACCCACGGAAATTCTGGCATAAGTTAAAAAGGAAAGCACAACCATGCATAGACTTGCGAGGTGATCTTCTCCTCGAGCATATAGCAGCATTGTATTTTAAAAAAGGACTTGTAAATGAAACACATCTATCACAGGTACAGGTTGAAAATTTCTTTACAGATGAAGATGTAAGCAATGGAATAGGGCGCTTAGCAAATGGAAAAGCTACTGATAATTGTGGTCTAGTGGCCGAAATGCTCAAATGGGCAGGGGAAAAATGGGTGTCTTATATTACTTGTGATGTTTAATAAGATATCGTGGAGGGATTCCTACAAACTTGGCAAGCTAATAGGATTGTTCCAGTTTATAAAGGCGGGGATAAAGAGGTAGTGAGCAATTACTGGGACTATCATGGTAAGTAATTTATGGGCTAAGCTCTTTGCAAACATAGTTGAATCTAAATTGAGTAATGTGGGTGAGGCGGATGGAGTCGAGCACATGGACAAGCCGGATTTAGACCTAAACATTCTACCATAGACCAGCTGGTTACATTGAGAGCAATTGTGGAGAGCGTCAAAGGTAAAAAAAGAAGCCTATTTTTATTGCATTTGTTGATTTTAAAACCGCTTTTGATACCGCGTCGAGAGGAAAGTTATGGGATAGATTGGAAGCATTGAATGTTCCAGTTACCATCGAACAAGCCGTTAAAGTTTTGTATGAGCAAGTCTTTGGTAGAGCTTTAATTATCCCCGGTCGAATGTGCCGTGGAAGAATAGCAAACAACATTGGCGTGAAACAAGGCTGCCCATTGTCCCCACTCTATTTGGGATTTTTATTGATGAATTAGAAGATTGGATTGTCTTCCATGGTGGTGCTAGATCCCCACTGTTGGCATATGTCATTGCCATCCTTTTATATGCAGATGATGTGGCTTTGTTGGCGCGAACAAAGCTGGATTTGGAAAGGCATCTTGAGGCCCTATCAACCTTTTAGCAAAAAGACAGTATGATGGTGAACATTACGAAGACGAAGGTTATGATTGTTGGCACAAGGAGCAAACACGATTTCACTTACAGAGACATGCCATTGGAAACGGTAACCTCTTTTAAGTATTTGGGAATTATTTTTAGTAGC
This sequence comes from Isoetes taiwanensis, assembly GCA_021234155.1. Classification (NCBI taxonomy): domain Eukaryota; kingdom Viridiplantae; phylum Streptophyta; class Lycopodiopsida; order Isoetales; family Isoetaceae; genus Isoetes; species Isoetes taiwanensis. The sequence goes on from JAJEKV010000064.1 coordinate 879,636, forward strand.
AATTATTTATGGGATGAATGCATAGAGCAAATGATACAAGATGCGCTTTTAAGGCACTATGTATTTGTTGCAAAAGCAATGTCATAAAATACATTTATGGAATTGGGATTTAAAGAAGCAAACTCTATAGAGCACTTATACAAACAAGATGCTATATGGTCATTGAAGTATGGGCTCCAAGCTTGACGGCCAAGCTATGGAAAAAGGTGGAGAATTTGCAAAAAAAAAAATTGCGCGCTGAGTTAGGGGTGAAAATGCAAACGCCATATGCGATGATGCTTGCAGAAGTGGGAATGCTGCCTCTTGAGGGAGAAGCAATGATTCATACTGCCTCTTACTTGCTCAAGGTCAATGCATTAAGTGAAGACCGCCTTCCCAGTATAGCTAAAAGAGCGTCCGCGGATAAAGGTTGGTACCATGATGTAATTTGTTGGTTTCGTAAATGGAATATCGATGTAGGTGACTTGGTGGGCAAGAGAGATAAAATACTGAGATTTGGTTTGTCAGAAGTTTCAAATTAAAACCTGGAGCACGGTCCAAGAGGTAAAGATGTCTTTCTACCAGCAATTTATTAACCCATCTTTACAGGTAGCAAAATACTTGTCAGAGAATATATCTATCTCAAATAGGCATTTGCTTGCTCGCATGCGTTTGAGCTCACATTATTTGAAAATTGAGACCTGAAGATGGCGAGAGGATAGAAAGGGCTGACCGTATATGTGAGTTGTGTCCTGATGGTATGATTGAAGATGAAGCGCACACCCTGTTATACTGTAAGTGTTATGAAGACATTAGACTCCAATATTCTATACAAGAAAGTTCATTAGTTGAGCTCTTTGGACTCTCAACAAAATACTTGTGTTCTTATATAGATGAGGTGCTACAGAAAAGATGTACTTGCTTGAAAAAAGAAGTAAAAACAGGTGGAGAGTGAGGAGTTGGAGGTTTATGATTAGAGTGATATTTTGTGTTTTGTACTTTCTCGTTCTATAGACCTGATAGGTCTCTAAAGGACGTAATAAAACATTTCATTTCATTTCTCTCTCTCTCTCTCTCTCTCTCTCTCTCTCTCTCTGCCCTATACCTGTTTTATTAATGTCCTCAGATGTTCGAAGCCAGCCAGCATTTGCTAAATCGGCATCATCCAACTCATCCACCCACAAAGGGTCTCTATCTGGTTTAAGGATTGGGGCTTGTTTATTCCCTGTACGTGCATTGAAATCACCAACTAATATAATATCCCCTGTATGCATCAGCTCCATGGCAGCGTTCTCAATTTGCTGAAAAGGATCGTCCATGTCCAGCTTATACTGTGCATATGTCTCTCTCTTGTGGGGAGGGAAATAGCAAGCTGCTATGTAAATGGGTCTGAGCACGCCCGGTAAAGCAATCCAAATACATTGCATAGTACATTTATGGTCAAGCACAACCACTGATTGTTTAAGTTCAGTTCTGATATAACAAGGAATGCCACCATAACCACGCCTTCTCCATCCCTTCTCATACCAAACAGATTTGACAATAGTAAAGCCTGGAATTTCTGGTAAGCCCGCCTCCTCGTGTTCCCATGTTTCTAGAAAAAATAGTATATCCACAGAATTGAGAACATCTCCCATTGTAAACACTTTTTCTTGTGATAACTGGCACATGTTCCATACTAAAACCCTGATGGCCCCAGTTCCCTATTCATCGACTACTACTTTCCCTCTTTTCCAGTATGCTTTCTTGTTTTCTTGCCTAGCCTCTTTCATTTTTTGCATTTCCCCTTTCCATTGTGCATACCGCTCCCCGTAAGGTCCTCATTCAACCAAATTTTTCGTCCTTTTATCATACCTCTTTTTGCTCAAGATCTTTTGCTTATCATCTCACTTGAGTAATTTGACAATAATATTTCTTGGTTTTCCGCTGGTTTCCCAATTCTATATACGCTGTTAAACATCATAGACTCAAAGCCCAATGACACAGAAAAAAAGGTACTTACCTCGTGCTTCACATCTTCATTGTCTTTTTCAGGCAGTCCTACAATGCGAATATTCAGAGCTTTCTTCTCTCTTTCTTGGAGTTCGAGAACTGATTCATACGAGCATTAGGTTTATTAATGCTATCGGTCATATCTTCGTGATTCCTCTTAGCCTATGGCATTCTCTGTCTCTATTTTAGTTTGAAGGGCGCTGATTTCTTCCTTCATAGCCTTATTTTCTTGTCTCAGATCATGCAAATGTGACTTATCTCTTGTAATGTTTGTACTAATGCCTTTTCTCTGCTTGCAGCCTCTTTCCTGCTCGCTTCCATTGCTTCCATAAGTTTCAGCATCATCGTATTCATGTTCAACATGAGTGCTACTATCTGCTGCTGCTCACCCATGCCTATGGTCTCTCTTCCACGTTTGGCTCAAAAGAAACCTTTGAAAAGGATGGTATGCTGATGGGTTGGTGTGGATGCGAAAGTGGGGCTTAGATATCCTGGATTTAAACGCTAACAAGAAGCGTCTTAGGGATTGGGTGAAGGAGGTCTAATGGCTAAGTTTTGGACTAGGCCAGGGGTAAAAGCTGAACTATACAGAAATACTTTTAATCCTGGATTGCAGCATGCCAGGTACTTGGAAGAAAGTATTTCGATGAAAAAGCGGCATTGCATCGATTAAACCTGGTATGCATTCACATCATTTGAATGTGGAGGTAGGAGATGGTATAACACCACTTTCGGCCACGTGTGTGCGTAATGTGTGGCACGATGAGATTGAAGGTGAGACTCATGTAGCCTTACACCGCCCAAAGATACCATGCACCTGCCTCTTAGGTTCAATGTGGTTGCTTCAGATATGCTTCACTACGTGCCTTGCTGCGCAGAAACATCGGTAGTTTTCTTATTGAATGCTTGCGGTTGAGGGAGACAAGGATTAAAGAATTATGCGAATTATATGTACTTGATTCAGATTTGGAGGAGACGAGGGTGAGATAGAAGAACTCCCTTAAGAGGTCTTTAATTTATAGTTGATAATTGATGATTGTACTTGCTAAGTCTTATGGACCTGATGGTCTGACAGACAAAATATAAAACTTCACTTCACTTCACTTCTCTCTCTCTAGCCGGAACCCTAGCCGCTGGAACTGTCGCTCTTTTGCAGGAATGGTTGCTTATCTGGGTAGGGTCACGAATCTGTGCAGAGATGGCAACAACTCGGAAGACTAAATCTGGTGATGCAGGGGGAGGCCGATCCGCTCTCGGGGCACAAACTAGGAAGACCAAATATGCTGATGCAGGGGAGGCCGATCCCGTTACTGTAGCACAAACTAGGAAGACCAAATATTCTGATGCAGGGGAGGCCGACCTCGTTACTGTTATGACTGATACAGATGGTTTCAAAAAGGAGGCTCCTAAATCTAGAGCTTCCAGAATTAATAATAAAAAAGTAAAATGTCGGTCTTTGAATCACCTCGATGTCGAATCCAACAATAAAAAAACTGAGAGTGGTGGGTCGGACTATGAATCCGGTTCTGTTACAGGAGAGGCAAAGGATTTTGATAGATCCGAAGGTGTGCCCAAGGGAGGTTCCTGTGCTATCATGAATAATGCAGGGATGATGTCTGGCATGTTACAGCAGAGTGGGCTACCGCAACAGGATTTTGGCAGCTTACTTGCAATTTTGAATATGGTGATGATGCGATTGATGGAGACACTGGATCAGATACACAAGGAGGCAGCAAAAAAAGACTTAGAAACAGTAAGTGTTCTGCAGCAAATTTCGAGTTCATTGTCTGATTTAAAGCAAGAAAATCGGTCCTTAAAAGAGGAGATCGTGGCTCTTAGAGTAGAACTGAAACAGGAGAACAAAAATCTTAAAGATGAGATTACGATCTTAGAGGAAAAGGGAGCAGAAGTTTTCAGTGGTGATGAGGATGAAGATAATAATGAGACTGTCAAAGAAATGGTGGACAAATTGAACTCGAGGATGAATGACATCCTAGAGCAACAGGAAAGGCAGAAACGTGAGTTGAACTTAAGGATTGCAGGTTTACTAGAGACGGATAATGAAAATACTAAGAGCGAAGTTGCTCATCTATTTCTTGCACAAATGAAACTAGAGGGGATTGAAATCGAAGATGCGTTCAGGGCAGGTCCAAAAGGGTCTTTTTTTTTTTTATTGAAGTCGGTATATATATATATTAAAGTATAAATATAGAGAGTACACAAATAACTTTTTACAGGGAAGTTTAACCCAAGAATAGAAAGGAGGGCAAGGATCCCTCCTATCTATTGAAAGTCAAAAAATTTTCCGAAAATAGGTAGATAAAAGCCTTAAAATAGTATTGGGTGTGATATTTTTCCAACAGATAAGAATTCTTCACTTAGAAACTCGATCTGAGATTAAGATTAGTAGTTTTCCTTCCTCTTCCCCTGACCTCTGTGCTAAGGGTGCGTAACATACACATACAAGACCACCTCGCCATCGCCAGATTATATCTCCCCTTTGCATCCTTGGCTTTGCGTTTAAAAGCCCGTCTGATATCATAGTTTTGGTCGCAGCAGCAGTTACACATACAGGGTTCTTCATGCCCAAGTGTATTGGGTGAGCCGAATAGCCTGGTCCACTCCCTGTTTGCCTCCAGATTAATTTTCTTCCACTTGATTCTCCTCATCAACACAAACATAATTCCTGCAATTAAAAGGGCCATTAGTTTGATAATCCTTCAATAATCCAATCAACATCATATTTGATCGTCTTTTATCCCCCTCCCTCAGGATAATTTCATAATTGAAAACAAATTCATTTCTTCCTTTCCAGATCCTCCATAGGAGGATGTAGATCTTCCAGTCAGTAGGGTTGGCTGGGAGAAAGAAATCCAGGGAGTTAAGAGAAAGAAGATCATATCCCAAGTATGTCGAGGCTAAATCAAGAATCCACTCGGCCCAGATGCAGTTTCTGAATAAATGGTCCTCATCCTCTCTGTTAGCCATACATCTGATACAGATATCTGAGTCAGCCATATGGAGTCTGTGCCTTTTCTTGTTTGTGGCCAGGGCCCTGTGCCAGAGTTGCCACATAAACGACTTGATTTTAGGATAAATAGGGCTGGACCACATGAAGGTAAGATTCTTGATGCATCTATCTTGGTCAGTATGCCATTTTCTATGGATGGTGATTTCTTGATTCCTCATGAGATGCCTGTAGGCTTTTCTAACTGTAAAGTTCAACAACCCATTATGATTCCAGTTAATTCCATCAATTGACCAAATACCATAAGTCAGAGTGGTACAGATGTTGTTGTACAGGAATTTGCATTCCTCTCCTTCATCAGCCAAAGGAGAATGTTCGAATGGAATCAGCCCCTGGTCATTGAACATATTGTGCACATAAGTGATGCCTTTAAGACTCCATTTTTTAACCTGATCTGGAAAATGACAGGCTAAGCACAAGTTCCCATTGTTAGTAATCAGGGCCGGATTCTAGAAAATGGTCTGATCCATCGACAATCCTTCCTTCCAAGTATATATACCTCTAACTTGAATCCAGGCTTTAATCCATTTCTTAAGAATTCCAGGAGTAGAATTGGGGACAGTAAAAGGAAAATAGATGGAGTGGGGAAGGTGCATTTTAATTTGTCTCCAGCCAAAAGGGTGGCACTTATTAATATAGTGCTGGATGATAATCGAAATAGGGTGCTTTATAAGACCATAGGCAGCTTTATAAAAATACTTGGCCGTGAGTGCAATCCCCTGCTTCTCAATATTAATGACACCTAGACCACCATCTCTCTTTTTTTGCAAGGACTCTTCCATGGACACAGGTGTCCAACATCTTCTGTTCTGACCAGCAGAGATAAACCTTCCAATTATACTTTGAAGCTTAGATGAGACTTTCTTAGGAGCAAGGATAATGTAAGACCGGTAAACATGAGAAGAAGAGATAACAAAATTAGCTATGATGGCCCTTCCATTTTAGACAAATACTTAGAGTTTAAGCTATCAACTTTTCTTTGAAACTTGTCAATAATACCCTCCCAGATATCAGAAGGACTACTCCTAATAGCAAAGGGAATACCAAGAATCTTTGATTTGAGAGTGGGGGGGTCATACTTACAGCCCCCGTGAGGGCAGGCTGTTTGCACTCCCTTTACCCCATTTCTTGCCATCACCCTTGATTTGGTCCCTGTTAATCTTACAACCCGAGGCTGCTCCAAACTGATCCAGAATAGTTTGAGTATTCAAAATCGAGTTTGCATCCATAGAGACCATGAGGAAAGTGTCGTCTGCAAAGTGCCCATTTAGAATTTGATCTGTAATATTATTGTCGAATAAAGAGAGTCCTTGGATCATATTAGTATTCTTGGCCTCCTCGAGTCTGCTATGCAAAGCTTCCATGACAATTAGAAATAAAAAAGGGGCCAAGGGACACCCCTGCTTCACACCCCTTTTCAGGGGGAAGAAGGGGCTACACTCACCATTGATAAGAACTGAGGATCGAGAATTATTTAAAATAGAATAAAAGATATTAATTACCTCTCCAGAGAAACCAAGAGCCCTGCAACAGTGGAGCAGAAAATTCCAACTCACCATATCAAAAGCCTTAGTAATGTCGAGCTTAATGAGGGCAATATCTTGCCTTGAATCTTTGGCCCAATTCAGTCCTAAAATAGCTGTAACCACATTATCCAAAATGTACCTATCCCTTAGATAGGCCGATTGGGAGGAACTAATAATACTCTCAAGGACAGGCTTGAGTCTAGCAGCAATGGATCCTGAGATAATCTTATAAATCACATTTGAGAGGGAGATAGGTCTGTAATCTGAAAAGCTACTTGGCATATCATTGAGCAATGAGGCTAGTATTAATTCTAGCATCCAGACATTTCTGCTGTCTGAATTTGTTTGCTAAATTTGTGATACTGTCACCCAGGATAGGCCATGCTTTCTTGAAGAACTCAACCGGCAGACCATCGGTCCAGGAGTCTTGCCATTCTCCATTTCCTTTACTGTATGATACAGCTCAATATTACTGAAGCATTTCTCCAGTTCCCTATTATGCTCATTGCTAACCTTTGCTTGGAGATTAATAAAGTTAAACATAGTGCCAGGATGACAGTCTTGATTAGTACCCATAACATTAGTGAAATGACTGGCAGCAGCCCTCTTAATATCCTCTTCATTTGAGATAAGATCATCTTCAACCATAATCTCAAAGATATGGTTTTTCTTAACCCTACCCTTAGCCTTAATGAAAAAAAATTTGGAATTGCATCTCTCATCCTCCTTGATTTCCCTAATTTTGGATTTGAGCTTCCAACCTTTGGCAATTCTGATTTCCTCTTTCTCAATATCCTTCCCGATTTGCTCTTATTGATCCCCTCGAGGCATGAGGAAGAAGATCCCTAAGATTATTAAGATTGGCCATCTTCTGGTGATGGATTTCCTTCCCCCATTCTTTTAGCCAATTTTTAATTGCCTTAGAAGCTCTAACCCACCAATCCATCCAACCAGAATTGCCCAGGGGCTTCGGGTATCTATCTAACACCTCCTGGAGCTTAATCATAAAATCAGTGTGATCGAGAAGAGTGGTATTTAACTTAAAGTAAGTTTTTCTCTTCCTGTTTTGATCTTGGGCCGAGATAATAATCCTCTGAGGGAAATGATCAGACAGGGTATAGCCTTTCATGTTCTCCACTCTGTTACTATTATTCCAAAGGTTCTCTGAAATGTAGAATCTATCATGTAAGCACCAAATAGGGTCCACCCTTTTATCTGTCTAACTAAAATCATTAGGCTTAGTTCTAGCTAAAAGAAGGTGATGGGACTGTAAGAGGTTATTCCAAATGTTTCTTTCCTGGGGCAACAGAGGCTTGAAATTTTTATTCCTCATGTAATCATTGGTCACCATGTTCATATCACCTCCCATGATACATTCATCATAATCAATGTTATCCAAGCTGTTCTTGACTTTAGTCCAAACCTTAATCCTATCCCCAGGATTATTATAAGCATAGATGTTGACAAAGACTAACCTCACTTTTTTCATGTTACATCTCAAAATCTGCCACCTACCCTTTCTATCACTAACCATGTAAGGGTCAGTTAGATTAAGATTATCTCTCCAAATAATGGCAATGCCTGCAGAAGATTCCTGAGCAGGAATGGACCATAAACTATACCCAATAGGGAGAGTCTTTCTAATAATAGATTCATGCTGAAGGTCGTGAATCTTATGCTCCTGAAGAAAAAGAATGTCAGGGTTAAGAAATAGAATACATACCTTTAACCGCTCCCTTTTGATTATACTATTAATCCCCTGTAAATTCCAGGTAATACAACTTAAGGACCTATCCATTAGTACATAAACTTACCTGCTGTCCTTCCATCCTGAATCTTTCTTGGGCTGGTTCTGGTAGGCCCCAAATATATTTTCTTCTTACCCCTACCTTTTTTCCTTGTAACAATTTGCCAATCCTGCTTTTTGTCCATAATGACCTCATCAGCAATGTGATTCGAATCCCAAATTCTTCCCTCCATAAAGCTCTCAGATATGTTCTCTGGAAGCACTAAGGTGAACCTATTTGTATCAATTTTAACAGAGAAATTCGCATTATTTAAGGTTAAGACAAGGTTTTGATCCATGTTTATGCTGGTGTGGTCAATGTTTTGAATGGGGATCAATGTTTCTTGATACTTCTCAGTTTCCTCTGTAACACTGGATTCCCCTTTTTCTCGGGTCTTAGGAACCCAAATTTGTCTGCTCTGTTCCTTTTGGGGGCTATTTATAGATGAGTTGGAGAGCTGGATAGATCAATCTGGAGGGGATGGCACCACCTTGGTTGGGTATGCTATTATGTTGCTCCTATATGCTGATGACATTGTACTACTATCACGAAGCGCACAAGGGATGCAGAAGCACTTAGATTCCCTTGCTTCTTTTTGTGACACAAAAGGTATGAAAGTAAACATGGCTAAGACAAAGGTGATAATATTTGGTGCCACCAAGGTGGACAAACATGCTTTCTTCTATAAAGGGGAAAAAGTCGACATTGTGGATAATTATAAATATCTGGGTCTGATAGTCGATAAAAGCCCTAGCTGGAACCAAGCTGTTGAACAAAGGGTTAATGGGGGCTCAAGGCCTTATATGCCATGCGAGACGATGCCACCAAGCGTAAATATGGGACTTTGGATTGAGGAAGATGTTATATATTTCTCTCAGTGCGCATGCATATACTTTATGGTTGTGAAATTTGGGGACCAGGGCTCTCGATGGATAGCTGGAAAAAAATCGAAAAGGTTCAAAAGAAACTCTTCCATGCTGAGCTAGGGACAAAGATGCAGACACCATATGATATGATGCTAGTGGAATGTGAAATGCTACCCTTGGAGCTGGAAGCCTTATCTGGAACTCCTTGTATATCTCAGGCAAGATAATGAGCACACACAACAAAACAAGCCTTGCCTCATATGGCTCTTATGAGCAGCCCAAGAAAAGGGGTGGTATGCGGATATCGTGCTTTGGCTCCGAAAAGTGGGGTATGGATATTGCTGACCGGAAGCGAAACAAGGAAAACATCAAAGGTTGGGTGAGACAACATGCCATGGCTAAAATGTGGAATGTCCCAGAAGTAAAAAAAGAGCACTACAGAACCATCATGAACCCCGGGCTAAGAGCAGCCTCATACCTGAATGCTGGTTTGTCAGTGAAGCTCAGACATATGATCAGCAGGATGAGGCTGAGTTCACATCATTTAGGGGTAGAGGTTGGACGATGGGCAAATATCCCTCATGAATTGAGATGCTGCAAGGTCTGTGGATCAGGTGAAGTTGAGGATGAGGAGCACGTTATCCTGTTATGTCCAGCATACCAATCTATTCGAGCAAAGTTTGGGATCCATGTAACAAATCTGGTAAATTTCTTTGAACTCTCCCCAGTCACAATTGGACGCTTTCTTGTGGAGGTTATGCAGGCCAGAGACACCAATATTGAGAATTTTAAATCATTGATGGGAACTAATGAGTTTGAATCCGAGGAGGAGAGCACTAATATGTTCTTGCCTGAAGACATATTAGATGAGCTAATATACAATGTAGAATGTATACAATGAACGTCTTCTAGACCTGATGGTTTCACAGACGTAATAATAAAGATTCCATTTCATTTCTCTCTTAAGATGTAATTCTTGGTATGACTCAGATTGCAAAGCCGCACGTCGAAGATATCTAGATGCATCAGAGGAAGATAAAATATGGCAACATAAGCGTTATAAGCAATTGGTCAGGAAGAAAAAGCGTGCATACCTTAGCCTTAGGCAGACTATGCTTTGCAATGAATGGGTACAAGACCCACGGAAATTCTGGCATAAGTTAAAAAGGAAAGCACAACCATGCATAGACTTGCGAGGTGATCTTCTCCTCGAGCATATAGCAGCATTGTATTTTAAAAAAGGACTTGTAAATGAAACACATCTATCACAGGTATAGGTTGAAAATTTCTTTACAGATGAAGATATAAGCAATGGAATAGGGCGCTTAGCAAATGGAAAAGCTGCTGATAATTGTGGTCTAGTGGCCGAAATGCTCAAATGGGCAGGGGAAAAATGGGTGTCTTATATTACTGTGATGTTTAATAAGATACTGGTGGAGGGATTCCCACAAACTTGGCAAGCTAATAGGATTGTTCCAGTTTATAAAGGCGGGGATAAAGAGGTAGTGAGCAATTACAGGACTATCATGGTAAGTAATTTATGGGCTAAGCTCTTTGCAAACATAGTTGAATCTAAATTGAGTACGTGGGCTGAGGCAGATGGAGTCAGAGCACATGGACAAGCTGGATTTAGACCTAAACATTCTACCATAGACCAGCTGGTTACATTGAGAGCAATTGTGGAGAGCGTCAAAGGTAAAAAGAAGCCTATTTTTATTGCATTTGTTGATTTTAAAACCGCTTTTGATACCGTGCCGAGAGGAAAGTTATGGGATAGATTGGAAGCATTGAATGTTCCAGTTACCATCAGACAAGCTGTTAAAGTTTTGTATGAGCAAGTGCTGGTAGAGCTTTCGTATCCCTGGTCAGAATGTGCCAGTGGAAGAATAGCAAGCAACATTGGCGTGAAACAGGGCTGCCCATTGTCCCCCACTCTATTTGGGATTTTTATTGATGAATTAGAAGATTGGATTATCTTCCATGGTGGTGCTGGATCCCCACTGCTGGCATATGTCATTGCCATCCTTTTATATGCAGATGATGTGGCTTTGTTGGCGCGAACAAAGCTGGATTTGGAAAGGCATCTTGAGGCCCTATCAACCTTTTGCACAAAGACAGGTATGATGGTGAACATTACGAAGACGAAGGTTATGATTGTTGGCACAAGGAGCAAACACGATTTCACTTACAGAGACATGCCATTGGAAACGGTAACCTCTTTTAAGTATTTGGGAATTATTTTTAGTAGCAATTATTTATGGGATGAATGCATAGAGCAGCGATCTGATGTCGCTTTTAAGGCACTATGTCTTGTTTTACAAAAAGCAATGTCATAAAATACATTTATGGAATTGGGATTTAAAGAAGCACTCTATAGAGCACTTATACAAACAGATTATGCTATATGGTCAGAAGTATGGGCTCCAAGCTTGACGGCCAAGCTATGGAAAAAGGTGGAGAATTTGCAAAAAAAAAAAAAAAAAGCTACCGAGTTAGGGGTGAAAATGCAAACGCCATATGCGATGATGCTTGCAGAAGTGGGAATGCTGCCTCTTGAGGGAGAAGCAATGATTCATACTGCCTCTTACTTGCTCAAGGTCAATGCATTAAGTGAAGACCGCCTTCCCAAAGATAGCTAAAAAGAGCGTCCATGGATAAAGGTTGGTACCATGATGTAATTTGTTGGTTTCGAAATGGAATATCGGTGTAGGTGACTTGGTGGGCAAGAGAGATAAAATCTGAGATTTGGTTTGTCGGTTTCAAATTAAAACACGGAGCACGGTCCAAGAGGTAAAGATGTCTTTCTACCAGCAATTTATTAACCCATCTTTACAGGTAGCAAAATACTTGTCAGAGAATATATCTATCTCAAATAGGCATTTGCTTGCTCGCATGCGTTTGAGCTCACATTATTTGAAAATTGAGACTGGAAGATGGCAGAGGATAGAAAGGGCTGACCGTATATGTGAGTTGTGTCCTGATGGTATGATTGAAGATGAAGCGCACACCCTGTTATACTGTAAGTGTTATGAAGACATTAGACTCCAATATTCTATACAAGAAAGTTCATTAGTTGAGCTCTTTGGACTCTCAACAAAATACTTGTGTTCTTATATAGATGAGGTGCTACAGAAAAGATGTACTTGCTTGAAAAAAGAAGTAAAAACAGGTGGAGAGTGAGGAGTTGGAGGTTTATGATTAGAGTGATATTTTGTGTTTTGTACTTTCTCGTTCTATAGACCTGATAGGTCTCTAAAGGACGTAATAAAACATTTCATTTCATTTCTCTCTCTCTCTCTCTCTCTCTCTCTCTCTGCCCTATACCTGTTTTATTAATGTCCTCAGATGTTCGAAGCCAGCCAGCATTTGCTAAATCGGCATCATCCAACTCATCCATCCACAAAGGGTCTCTATCTGGTTTAAGGATTGGGGCTTGTTTATTCCCTGTACGTGCATTGAAATCACCAACTAATATAATATCCCCCTCAGATGCATCAGCTCCATGGCAGCGTTCTCAATTTGCTGAAAAGGATCGTCCATGTCCAGCTTATACTGTGCATATGTCTCTCTCTTGTGGGGAGGGAAATAGCAAGCTGCTATGTAAATGGGTCTGAGCACGCCCGGTAAAGCAATCCAAATACATTGCATAGTACATTTATGGTCAAGCACAACCACTGATTGTTTAAGTTCAGTTCTGATATAACAAGGAATGCCACCATAACCACGCCTTCTCCATCCCTTCTCATACCAAACAGATTTGACAATAGTAAAGCCTGGAATTTCTGGTAAGCCCGCCTCCTCGTGTTCCCATGTTTCTAGAAAAAATAGTATATCCACAGAATTGAGAACATCTCCCATTGTAAACACTTTTTCTTGTGATAACTGGCACATGTTCCACACTAAAACCCTGATGGCCCCAGTTCCCTATTCATCGACTACTACTTTCCCTCTTTTCCAGTATGCTTTCTTGTTTTCTTGCCTAGCCTCTTTCATTTTTTGCATTTCCCCTTTCCATTGTGCATACTGCTCCTGTGTAAGGTCCTCATTCAACCAAATTTTCTGTCCTTTTACCATACCTCTTTTGCTCAGTATCTTTTGCTTATCATCTCTGTTGAGTAATTTGACAATAATATTTCTTGGTTTTCCGTTGGGTTTCCCAATTCTATATACGCTGTTAAACATCATAGACTCAAAGCCCAATGACACAGAAAAAAAGGTACTTACCTCGTGCTTCACATCTTCATTGTCTTTTTCAGGCAGTCCTGCAATGCGAATATTCAGAGCTTTCTTCTCTCTTTCTTGGAGTTCGAGAACTGATTCATACGAGCATTCGGTTTATTAATGCTATCGGTCATATCTTCTGCATCAGATTCCTCTTCGTCTATGGCATTCTCTGTCTCTATTTTAGTTTGAAGGGCGCTGATTTCTTCCTTCATAGCCTTATTTTCTTGTCTCAGATCACGCAAATGTGACTTATCTCTTGTAATGTTTGTACTAATGCCTTTTCTCTGCTTGCAGCCTCTTTCCTGCTCGCTTCCATTGCTTCCATAAGTTTCAGCATCATCGTATTCATGTTCAACATGAGTGCTACTATCTGCTGCTGCTCACCCATGCCTATGGTCTCTCTTCCACGTTTGGCTCAAAAAGAAACCTTTGAAAAAGGATGGTATGCTGATGGGTTGGTGTGGATGCGAAAGTGGGGCTTAGATATCCTGGATTTAAACGCTAACAAGAAGCGTCTTAGGGATTGGGTGAAGGAGGTCTAATGGCTAAGTTTTGGACTAGGCCAGGGGTAAAAGCTGAACTATACAGAAATACTTTTAATCCTGGATTGCAGCATGCCAGGTACTTGGAAGAAAGTATTTCGATGAAAAAGCGGCATTGCATCAGTCGCTTCCGTATGCATTCACATCATTTGAATGTGGAGGTAGGGAGATGGTATAACACCACTCGGCGGTCACGTGTGTGCAGAATGTGTGGCACAGATGAGATTGAAGGTGAGACTCATGTAGCCTTACACTGCCCAGCATACCATGCACTGCGTCTTAGGTTCAATGTGGTTGCTTCAGATATGCTTCACTTCTGTGCCTTGCCTGCAGGAAACATCGGTAGTTTTCTTATTGAATGCTTGCAGTTGAGGGAGACAAGGATTAAAGAATTATGCAGAATTATATGTACTGATTCAGATTTGGAGGGAGACGAGGGTGAGATAGAAGAACTCCCTTAAGAGGTCTTTAATTTATAGTTGATAATTGATGATTGTACTTGCTAAGTCTTATGGACCTGATGGTCTGACAGACAAAATATAAAACTTCACTTCACTTCACTTCTCTCTCTCTAGCCGGAACCCTAGCCGCTGGAACTGTCGCTCTTTTGCAGGAATGGTTGCTTATCTGGGTAGGGTCACGAATCTGTGCAGAGATGGCAACAACTCGGAAGACTAAATCTGGTGATGCAGGGGAGGCCGATCCCGTTACTGGGGCACAAACTAGGAAGACCAAATATGCTGATGCATGGGAGGCCGATCCCGTTACTGTAGCACAAACTAGAAAGACCAAATATTCTGATGCAGGGGAGGCCGACCTCGTTACTGTTATGACTGATACAGATGGTTTCAAAAAGGAGGCTCCTAAATCTAGAGCTTCCAGAATTAATAATAAAAAAAGTAAAAATGTCGGTGCTGAATCTGCCTCTGATGTCAGAACTAACAATAAAAAAACTGAGAGTGGTGGGTCGGACTATGAATCCGGTTCTGTTACAGGAGAGGCAAAGGATTTTGATAGATCCGAAGGTGTGCCCAAGGGAGGTTCCTGTGCTATCATGAATAATGCAGGGATGATGTCTGGCATGTTACAGCAGAGTGGGCTACCGCAACAGGATTTTGGCAGCTTACTTGCAATTTTGAATATGGTGATGATGCGATTGATGGAGACACTGGATCAGATACACAAGGAGGCAGCAAAAAAAGACTTAGAAACAGTAAGTGTTCTGCAGCAAATTTCGAGTTCATTGTCTGATTTAAAGCAAGAAAATCGGTCCTTAAAAGAGGAGATCGTGGCTCTTAGAGTAGAACTGAAACAGGAGAACAAAAATCTTAAAGATGAGATTACGATCTTAGAGGAAAAGGGAGCAGAAGTTTTCGGTGGTGATGAGGATGAAGATAATAATGAGACCACAAAGAAATGGTGGACAAATTGAACTCGAGGATGAATGACATCCTAGAGCAACAGGAAAAAGCGTAAACGTGAGTTGAACTTAAGGATTGCGGTTTTTACTAGAGACGGATAATGAAAATACTAAGAGCGAAGTTGCTCATCTATTTCTTGCACAAATGAAACTAGAGGGGATTGAAATCGAAGATGCGTTCAGGGCAGGTCCAAAAGGGTCTTTTTTTTTTTTATTGAAGTCGGTATATATATATTAAAGTATAAATATAGAGAGTACACAAATAACTTTTTACAGGGAAGTTTAACCCAAGAATAGAAAGGAGGGCAAGGATCCCTCCTATCTATTGAAAGTCAAAAAATTTTCCGAAAATAGGTAGATAAAAGCCTTAAAATAGTATTGGGTGTGATATTTTTCCAACAGATAAGAATTCTTCACTTAGAAACTCGATCTGAGATTAAGATTAGTAGTTTTCCTTCCTCTTCCCCTGACCTCTGTGCTAAGGGTGCAGAACATACACATACAAGACCCTGCCATCGCCAGATTATATCTCCCCTTTGCATCCTTGGCTTTGCAGATTAAAGCCCGTCTGATATCATAGTTTTGGTCGCAGCAGCAGTTACACATACAGGGTTCTTCATGCCCAAGTGTATTGGGTGAGCCGAATAGCCTGGTCCACTCCCTGTTTGCCTCCAGATTAATTTTCTTCCACTTGATTCTCCTCATCAACACAAACATAATTCCTGCAATTAAAAGGGCCATTAGTTTGATAATCCTTCAATAATCCAATCAACATTATATTTGATCTGTCTTATCACTCCCTCCGGGTGGATAATTTCATAATTGAAAACAAATTCATTTCTTCCTTTCCAGATCCTCCATAGGAGGATGTAGATCTTCCAGTCAGTAGGGTTGGCTGGGAGAAAGAAATCCAGGGAGTTAAGAGAAAGAAGATCATATCCCAAGTATGTCGAGGCTAAATCAAGAATCCACTCGGCCCAGATGCAGTTTCTGAATAAATGGTCCTCATCCTCTCTGTTAGCCATACATCTGATACAGATATCTGAGTCAGCCATATGGAGTCTGTGCCTTTTCTTGTTTGTGGCCAGGGCCCTGTGCCAGAGTTGCCACATAAACGACTTGATTTTAGGATAAATAGGGCTGGACCACATGAAGGTAAGATTCTTGATGCATCTATCTTGGTCAGTATGCCATTTTCTATGGATGGTGATTTCTTGATTCCTCATGAGATGCCTGTAGGCTTTTCTAACTGTAAAGTTCAACAACCCATTATGATTCCAGTTAATTCCATCAATTGACCAAATACCATAAGTCGAGTGGTATACAGATGTTGTTGTACAGAATTTGCATTCCTCTCCTTCATCAGCCAAAGGAGAATGTTCGAATGGAATCAGCCCCTGGTCATTGAACATATTGTGCACATAAGTGATGCCTTTAAGACTCCATTTTTTAACCTGATCTGGAAAATGACAGGCTAAGCACAAGTTCCCATTGTTAGTAATCAGGGCCGGATTCTAGAAAATGGTCTGATCCATCGACAATCCTTCCTTCCAAGTATATATACCTCTAACTTGAATCCAGGCTTTAATCCATTTCTTAAGAATTCCAGGAGTAGAATTGGGGACAGTAAAAGGAAAATAGATGGAGTGGGGAAGGTGCATTTTAATTTGTCTCCAGCCAAAAGGGTGGCACTTATTAATATAGTGCTGGATGATAATCGAAATAGGGTGCTTTATAAGACCATAGGCAGCTTTATAAAAATACTTGGCCGTGAGTGCAATCCCCTGCTTCTCAATATTAATGACACCTAGACCACCATCTCTCTTTTTCTTGCAGCACTCTTCCATGGACACAGGTGTCCAACATCTTCTGTTCTGACCAGCAGAGATAAACCTTCCAATTATACTTTGAAGCTTAGATGAAACTTTCTTAGGAGCAAGGATAACAGAAGACTGGTAAACATGAGAAGAAGAGATAACAAAATTAGCTATGATGGCCCTTCCATTTTTAGACAAATACTTAGAGTTTAAGCTATCAACTTTTCTTTGAAACTTGTCAATAATACCCTCCCAGATATCAGAAGGACTACTCCTAATAGCAAAGGAAATACCAAGAATCTTTGATTTGAGAGTGGGGGGGTCATACTTACAGCCCAAGAGGGCAGCTGTTTGCACTCCCTTTACCTGATTTCTTGCCATCACCCTTGATTTGGTCCTGTTAATCTTACAACCCGAGGCTGCTCCAAACTGATCCAGAATAGTTTGAGTATTCAAAATCGAGTTTGCATCCATAGAGACCATGAGGAAAGTGTCGTCTGCAAAGTGCCCATTTAGAATTTGATCTGTAATATTATTGTCGAATAAAGAGAGTCCTTGGATCATATTAGTATTCTTGGCCTCCTCGAGTCTGCTATGCAAAGCTTCCATGACAATTAGAAATAAAAAAGGGGCCAAGGGACACCCCTGCTTCACACCCCTTTTCAGGGGGAAGAAGGGGCTACACTCACCATTGATAAGAACTGAGGATCGAGAATTATTTAAAATAGAATAAAAGATATTAATTACCTCTCCAGAGAAACCAAGAGCCCCCTTAATGATTGGAGCAGAAAAATTCCAACTCACCATATCAAAAGCCTTAGTAATGTCGAAGCTTAATGAGGGCAATATCTTGCCTTGAATCTTTGGCCCAATTCAGTCCTAAAATAGTCAGAACCACATTATCCAAAATGTACCTATCCCTTAGATAGGCCGATTGGGAGGAACTAATAATACTCTCAAGGACAGGCTTGAGTCTAGCAGCAATGGATCCTGAGATAATCTTATAAATCACATTTGAGAGGGAGATAGGTCTGTAATCTGAAAAGCTACTTGGCATATCATTCTTTGGGATAAGAGCAATGAGGCTAGTATTAATTCTAGCATCCAGACATTTCTGCTGTCTGAATTTGTTTGCTAAATTTGTGATACTGTCACCCAGGATAGGCCATGCTTTCTTGAAGAACTCAACCGGCAGACCATCGGTCCAGGAGTCTTGCCATTCTCCATTTCCTTTACTGTATGATACAGCTCAATATTACTGAAGCATTTCTCCAGTTCCCTATTATGCTCATTGCTAACCTTTGCTTGGAGATTAATAAAGTTAAACATAGTGCCAGGATGACAGTCTTGATTAGTACCCATAACATTAGTGAAATGACTGGCAGCAGCCCTCTTAATATCCTCTTCATTTGAGATAAGATCATCTTCAACCATAATCTCAAAGATATGGTTTTTCTTAACCCTACCCTTAGCCTTAATGAAAAAAAATTTGGAATTGCATCTCTCATCCTCCTTGATTTCCCTAATTTTGGATTTGAGCTTCCAACCTTTGGCAATTCTGATTTCCTCTTTCTCAATATCCTTCCTGATTTGCTCTTATTGATCCCCTGAGGCATGAGGAAGAAGATCCCTAAGATTATTAAGATTGGCCATCTTCTGGTGATGGATTTCCTTCCCCCATTCTTTTAGCCAATTTTTAATTGCCTTAGAAGCTCTAACCCACCAATCCATCCAACCAGAATTGCCCAGGGGCTTCGGGTATCTATCTAACACCTCCTGGAGCTTAATCATAAAATCAGTGTGATCGAGAAGAGTGGTATTTAACTTAAAGTAAGTTTTTCTCTTCCTGTTTTGATCTTGGGCCGAGATAATAATCCTCTGAGGGAAATGATCAGACAGGGTATAGCCTTTCATGTTCTCCACTCTGTTACTATTATTCCAAAGGTTCTCTGAAATGTAGAATCTATCATGTAAGCACCAAATAGGGTCCACCCTTTTATCTGTCTAACTAAAATCATTAGGCTTAGTTCTAGCTAAAAGAAGGTGATGGGACTGTAAGAGGTTATTCCAAATGTTTCTTTCTGGGGCAACAGAGGCTTGAAATTTTTATTCCTCATGTAATCATTGGTCACCATGTTCATATCACCTCCCATGATACATTCATCATAATCAATGTTATCCAAGCTGTTCTTGACTTTAGTCCAAACCTTAATCCTATCCCCAGGATTATTATAAGCATAGATGTTGACAAAGACTAACCTCACTTTTTTCATGTTACATCTCAAAATCTGCCACCTACCCTTTCTATCACTAACCATGTAAGGGTCAGTTAGATTAAGATTATCTCTCCAAATAATGGCAATGCACGAAGATTCCCCCGAAAGGTGAATGGACCATAAACTATACCCAATAGGGAGAGTCTTTCTAATAATAGATTCATGCTGAAGGTCGTGAATCTTATGCTCCTGAAGAAAAAGAATGTCAGGGTTAAGAAATAGAATACATACCTTTAACCGCTCCCTTTTGATTATACTATTAATCCCCTGTAAATTCCAGGTAATACAACTTAAGGACCTATCCATTAGTACATAAACTTACCTTTGTCCCATCCATCCCGAATCTTTCTTGGGCTGGTTCTGGTAGGCCCCAAATATATTTTCTTCTTACCCCTGCCTTTTTTCCTTGTAACAATTTGCCAATCCTGCTTTTTGTCCATAATGACCTCATCAGCAATGTGATTCGAATCCCAAATTCTTCCCTCCATAAAGCTCTCAGATATGTTCTCTGGAAGCACTAAGGTGAACCTATTTGTATCAATTTTAACAGAGAAATTCGCATTATTTAAGGTTAAGACAAGGTTTTGATCCATGTTTATGCTGGTGTGGTCAATGTTTTGAATGGGGATCAATGTTTCTTGATACTTCTCAGTTTCCTCTGTAACACTGGATTCCCCTTTTTCTCGGGTCTTAGGAACCCAAATTTGTCTGCTCTGTTCCTTTTGGGGGGTGTTCTTACCTTTGTCGGAGGCTTCCCCCGGAGGTAGGACTGGCATTTTAGAGTAGTTGACCTTGAGACTCAGGAAGTCTTCAGGGCCAGTCTTCACCTTGATCTCCCTTCTCCAATTAGAGTTAACTTTTTTAGAGATACATATGGAAGGGTAATTCGTTTGAGGAATATTGATGTCAATGGTATCCCCTAATTCCTCAGATATAGCTTTGAGGTGAGAGTTAGTCCAGAAAACAGGGGGAAGGTTGGGGAGAGTGACCCATGTGGTGATAGAGATATTCTCAGGCTTATTAGGAATGTAATCGGGACTCCACCTCATAATATAAAAAGGCTGGTAGTTTATATGATCAATCTTCCTCTTCAGAATTTGATTAACACAGATCTCGTCTCTGCAAACAATTTGGAAGGTTCTGTTGTCCAGCTTAAGAATAGACATGATAGGGATATTTTGGACTTTAGTGACCCACAACTTGACTTCACTGATGGTCAGACACTTCCTGGGAAAGTGAATAAGGAAAGCTTTCTTCGAGAAATTGTCATAAGCAGAGGGATCAGATATGGAATAAGGGTCAATAAAATCTTTTTCCGGTCCCTTTTCCTAACATATGTTCCTGTGCTTTTCCTTAGAACAATCCAAAGAATCATTTTTTAACAAAGCATTTTTATAAGAAACAGGGGTTATCAGACCTTTTGTCGAATCACTTTTGCCCATCACCGGAATTCTGTTCCGAATTTTGAGGTCCCCCACCTTGGTGCTTGTGCTGTGAAGCCTATTTTCCTTGATAGTCTTGCAATTTTGGCACCCACACATCTCGACTTCAGCAGGGTTGAAGAATCCGTTACTGTCTCTGATGCAGCATTCCTTGAGTCCCCCTCTTTTTAAGTTGAGTTGATAGGTTTCGAGGGAAGTAGAAATTTGTTCCAAGAAAGAAGTGTTGCTTGGGAGAGAGGCTTTAAACTGATGCTTATCTCATTCTATTACATGATCTTCCGCATCCTCCCATCGTTTAATTAGTTTCACACTCGCTTTGGAAGTCCATTTCAGGCTATCAAGTTTAATTGCTATCTTCTTCGCCTTATTGAGCATTTCATCCATAGAGTTCCTAAAAATATTGTTCTTCAAGCTGCAACAATCTTCCTCGGTATGCCCTTGCTTAACTGTAATCAGCTTATACAGAGAATGATCTATAGCCTGAGCTATTTCCAGCATGTTCCACACCCAGTCTCTGTCACTCGCCCTTCCCTCAAGGTAATCCTTCTCAATTTCATCATATTTCTTCAGTCCCGCCACAACCCGACCATCTTCTTGCACTCCCATGCATACAGCAGCAGCCTTCTGTTGATCTTTGCATAGAAGGCAATATAGATTTCTTTAAGATTTTTCCAGGTTTCATCCCTTTTGTCCTCCAACCAAAAGATTTGCGTCCATTCCTCGTCCTCCACTCTTGCCTCTTCAGTTCCCTGTTTTGGTCTAACATAACCGCTCTTCCCTGCTTTGCCTTCCATTTCTTCTGCTAGTTGGCGACTTGAAACCTCCAAACCAAGATGCCTAAGTCCTCGAGGCGTTCTGCTGGTTGCAAATCAAAGAATAGAGCCCATCGTACTAGAGGCTCGGCGCCAAAATCTATGGGGATGCTGAGATGAAAGAAATTTCTGGGGAAGCGGTTCCCTAAAGCCAAATATCCGGTATTATGAGCAGAAATTCTAAGAGATCCTAATCTGTCAAAGCACAGAATACTAAGAAAATGACTGCCAACTGACGTTCTACTGAATCCTACTCTCGATTGATTATTGTACGCTAAACTAAGAAGAATCCTAATTGCATCGACTGTCACATCATGGCCCACTGGGATCTGAGGAAGCCCAAGACTCTGGAGAACATCCTCTAACAAGGACTCATCCATCGAGGCTCAAGCTTCGCACGTTTCCCAAGGCGGACGCGAAGAGCGCCAACGTTCATTTTTTCGCAACGCCCAGGTCCAAAAGGGTCTAAATCAAGGAATGTGGTTGTCGAGTTTTGTAATCGCCATAGCAGAATTAAGGTATTGCAGAATAGAACGGCATTGAAAGGAGAAAATATTTGGATAAACGAGGATCTTACAAAGGAGCAATATGAAAATCACAAGATGGAAATCCAAAAATTCAAAGCAGCCAAGCAGAACAACAAAAAAGCATTTTGGAAGAATGGGAAGGTGCAAGTCTCAGATTAGGAAGTGGAGGCCATCAGGATTATGGCATGGAACATAAACCAGTTGAGTGCTGAAAAGACTTACTCGATGGGAGATGTTCTTGCATCAGTCGACATGGCATTTTTTCTTGAAACATGGGAGCATGAAGAATATGGTTTGCCGGATATCCCGGGTTTTTGTATTCTACAATCAGTATGGAACATGAAGGGTTGGAGAAGAAGAGGTTATGGGGGGATTGCCTGTTATGTTAGACAGGAGATGGAGCATTTAGTAAAGGTGGTGAATGTCACTAAACAGTACATTTGGGTTGAGATGACAGGAAGGTATCAGAAGATATTCATGGCAGGATGCTATTTTCCGCCTCTAAAGCAGCAAACATGTAGTGTGTACAACTTGGATATGGATGATCCATTCCAGGAACTGGAACAAGATGTGTCTAGGGAGAGGTGGTGATTATGGGGGGACTTCAATGGTAGAATAGCGAGGAAACAAGCTGCTATAACAAGTCCATATGGAGAACCATTGTGGATGGAACAACTGGATGAAAGCGAGTTGAATGACATAGGTTGGAATAGAGTATCTATGGACACAGACCAATGGCCCACACCTATGGGAACAACATTATTGCATATGTGCAGCGGCTTAGATTTGTTGGTGTATAATGGGACAAGGAAATTTTCGGGGTCTGACAAGTGTACATGTCGTGGTAAGAGTGTAGTGGATTATTTCATTGCAGCCGCACATCTAGTGGATGAAGTCATCGCCTTAAGTATTATGGATGAAAGGAGTGAATCAGATCATGTCCCAATTATTGCTTCTATAAGAATTGCAGGTTCAGCTAAGCAGCAGCCAGAGATCATGAGATCTGAGCGTATACATATAGTGGAGAGGAAGGAGGGCCTCTATCTTAACATGTTTGAAGATAAATATGAGCAAGTTGTTTGGCCTGAGGGAGCGGAGGAGATAAGCTC
Organism: Isoetes taiwanensis; assembly: GCA_021234155.1. Classification (NCBI taxonomy): domain Eukaryota; kingdom Viridiplantae; phylum Streptophyta; class Lycopodiopsida; order Isoetales; family Isoetaceae; genus Isoetes; species Isoetes taiwanensis. The sequence goes on from JAJEKV010000064.1 coordinate 902,983, forward strand.
TCTTCTGACCGCCATAGTTGCTAGTGTTGCACATGAATGTTTTTCCTCGGGACGCAGGCAAAAAGGACTACCTTGTAATGGGTGGTTTGATCTGGAGTGTAAAGAAAAGAGGAGGCACTATAAAAGAGCGGTGGGAGAAGTATGAGGGCAGCTAATAAAAGAGTTTAAAAAACTTGTCAAAGCAAAAAAAAGGGCTTTTTTGCAAAAAAGACAGGAAGAGCTAGTTGGAGAGTTGTTGACTAATCCATTTAAGTTTTGGAAGAAACTCAAAGAAGGCAAGCATAAGCATCACACTTGCAAGTTGGGGATCTGATTGGCCAGGTAAAAAAACTATATCACGTGGAAGGTATTCCGGATGATGGGCAGGACAGGAGATGTAATTTGATATTTGTAGAGGATGATGTACGATGGAAACTTGGCAAGTTGGCTAACAGGAAGGCGGCAAACTCCGCAGGTCTGGTAGCCAAGCTTTTGAAGTGGGCAGGCCCTCATATGGTGGAGATTCTCACAAAGATGTTCAATGCAGCCGTAAAAGAAGGATTTCCTACGTCATGGCAAGTTAACACGGTGGTGCCGATACACAAGGCTGGTGATAAGGAGGACCCTAACGACTACCGAATGATTATGGTTAGTAATTTGTTTGCTAAGCTATATGCTACTATTGTAGAACATAAGATTAGCACCTGGGCAGAGGAAAAAAAAGGTTAGAGCCAAGGGGCAAGCGTGATTCAGACCAAATAAATCAACAATAGATCATCTTGTCACTTTTAGAGCCATGATAGACGCTGTTAAGGGAATGCGGAAAGGGAACTCTCAATGTTAAGGGAACGCTTTTGTGGATTGCACTAAGGCTTTTGATACAGTTTGTAGAGACAATTTGTGGATTAGTTTGGAACGGATAAGGGTGCCAGAAGAGTATAGGGAGGCGGTGAGACTGTTGTAAGAACGAGTGCTAGTTCAATTATCCACTCCATTTGTTGAGAAATGCAAGGAGACAGTGGTCAGTAACATTGGGGTTAAGCAAGGGTGTCCCCTGTCGCCTACTCTCTTTGGCATATTCATTGATGAACTGGAAGAGTGGATAGGGAATATTGGGGGGGAAGGAACTATACTTGGGGGCTATGTTATCTTGCTGCTTCTGTATGCTGATGACATTGCATTGATTGCATGAAGCAAGGAAGGGATGCAGAGACACTTGGATGCATTGGGGTCTTTTTGTGATAGTAAAGGGCTACAAGTAAATCTGAGTAAAACCAAAGTAGTAAGTTTTGGGACAACGCTTGATAAGAATTATGTTTTTTTCTATAAGGGTAATCCAGTGGAGATTTCTGCAACATACAAGTATCTAGGGATTATGGTATAAGAATTTTAGATGGAATCAAACAGTGGAGCAGATGATCAATGGCGGGCTTAAGGCCTTTTTTGCAATGCAAAGAAAATGTGCAAAAGCAGACATCTGGAATTTTAGCCTGAAGAGGATGTTATTTAAAACTCCGGTACAAGCAGTGGTGCTATATGGGTGCGAGGTCTGGGGGCCAGGTTTATCACTAGAACTATGTTAAAAAATTGAAAAGATACAAAAGAAATTTTTACATGCTGAGCTTGGCGTTAAGATGCAGACACCATACGAAATGATGCTAGCTGAATGTGGCATGCTGCCATTAGAATGTGAGGCCTTATGCCAATATGTAACATATTTAAGCAAATTAGGTGGCCTCGAGGACAGTAGCTTCCCACGTTTGGCTCTAAAGGAGATCTTTGATAAAGGTTGGTACTCAGATGGCAGAGTGTGGCTGTGAAAGTGGGGGCTAGACATTGAAGAGCTAGGGCGGAACTTGAAAAGGGTGCGAGAACGGATTACAGAAACGATGATGAACCGAATTTGGGCTAGGCCAGGCACGAAAATGATGCACTACAAGGAAAAGATGAATCCGATGCTGCAAGAGATAGGGTACTTGAATGACAATATTTCCATGAGGAAGAGACAGGTAATCTGCCGGATGAGGTTAAGTGCCCATCACCTTAATATTGAGGTCGGCAAATGGATGAAAATTGCACACGAACATAGGTTTTGTCGTGCATGTGGGGCAAACGAGGTTGAAGACGAAGAGCATGTAATTCTTTGGTGTCCAGCATATCAAGCTATACGCGATAGATTTGGTTTTGGGAGTATGAGTATTCAAACTTTCTTTCGCCAGCAAGCAACCCGGGTTGCGAGCTTTTTGATAGATGTACTGCAAATGAGAGAAACACTTGTAAAAAATTCTAGAGATATTCTTAGTGATGAAGAGGAGGGAGAGCCTGATGATGAACCATTCTTGTATGAGGGGTCATCGCTGAGATTATGTTCAATTTTGAAAATGTTTTTCTAGACGCCTCATAGACCTGATGGTCTCTAAAAGACGGAATAATACACTTCACTTCTCCCTCCCTCCCTCCCTCCCTCCCTCCCTCTCTCTCTGGCACACAAAACTAGGGCAAAACAAAAATATGATGGAGTTGGAAGCAGGAAAATCGAGGAGGCAGGGTCATCTTCTGGCTCGGGGGCTGTTGCAGGGAAGGGCAATGTCAATCCAAAAAAAAAGCATAAAACAAATCTGATGTAGTAGTGGAGAGATTAGAAACAGACTGGGGTAGCAGCGCGCAACAGGAAGAGGCTGGGAAAGTAGACATTGATGTTGATGCACTAGAACAAGACCTTGCAACCAAGACCCGCCGCTGTCATTAGACTTGGCTTCGCTGGTGGGCAGATCGGATCCAATGCAACCGGATGGGCCCTGGCTGTTAAAATGTAATGAGCTTGGCCCGTTAGCAGGCATGTAATTTACATTTCATCATTGATGCTTATGGAGAATATTCTAATTGATCATTACATGAGAAATACATACTATGTATGATGAGTTTATACTAAATTCATGTGACAAAACTAAAGGGCATCAGTTTCTATGAGGGTTTCTGGAAGGAGGCAGAAGGAGCAATTTCGGGCAGTTTTGCTGGCCGAAATTTGGAACATCATATCTCGGCAATCCGAGATCCAATTCAGGTAATTCTTATTTTGTTGGAAATATTTTTAAGTCATCTTTTCGGATTGGGTCTGATAAGGCCGAAATTCATCCGTATGAGGGAGATATGGCAGACAGAGTAAAGCTATATCAGAATTGACTGCACCATTATATCTCTTTGTGCAGCTTGCTTCCTGGAGCTAGAAGCTAAAAAGGAGGGGATATTCTGAGAAGAAAACAGGTACAAGGAGTCAAAGGATTGTCATTGAAGTGGTTTTCAGGTGGGTGGTTTGCCGCTTACACCAGGGGAAGCTTAGATTTCTTAGGTTGTTCTTGTTGTTGAAGGAGAATCATGATTTAATGATTTGAATTAAGAGTATAAAGGAATCTGGGTGATCCTGAATGTGATAATGTGATATTGAATGCCTTTTGCCACATTGGTGTATAAGAAGAAGTAAGAACTAAGCTTATTGTAAGAAGTCTGGGAATAGTCCTTAGAATTGTAGATAGTAGGGCAGACCTTGTATATTGTAAAGGGGATCCTGGCAACAACAATATAGAGATTGTTCTGCTTGGAGAAGCCAGAACTCAATTGGAACCTTGAGATCATGTAGCTTATGGGGGTTGCATGGAGGTGCTAATAAGGGCACGAAAGGCGCCATCGGCTCCATGAGACAAGAAGCTAATTTAGAAGGTAGACAAAGATGTATATATACCTTTGGTGATTAGGTTGAAGTTAAGATGCTAAAATAAACTATGATAGGGAATTCCACTGCTAAGAAACAACCGTGGAGGTTATGTGAGATATGTTAATCTTTCAGTTAGATAGTAAGAGAATGCATGCCAAAGCGGCCTAAAGAAGCTTATGGGGGCTTCTGCAATATGGCAATGGCATGAAGTATTGCTGGCCAAATAAAATGCTAAGCTATGTAATTAACTTATTAGTAAGAAAGACAAGCTAACATATTGAATTGCATTGCATATGAGTATTCTGTAAAGTGTTCCACTCCTTATGGAGGGAGTGACTTTTGGGAAGCATGCCGATAGAGGTATGTTGTAGTTGCTAGGTGATCCTTGTACCTTATATGGATGTAAATTGTAGGGATGTCATGATTGTTTGGGAATAGGACATTATGACATCCTAGAATAAGCTTTTCCTATGGGGAGGAAAATGCTAGACCTTTTATGTGTTCTTGTATAATATATCTAGACATGTTAAATGCTTGGATACCATGGTGATATGTCAAGGTTGCATTATGCTAGCATGTACTTGTTGAATATTTGACATCATGTGGTAGAACATGAATGTGATCTGTCTATGATATCATTGAAAATGCTGGCATTGTCTTCTGTTGTTCCTGGTAAATGCATAGGAAATATATGTGAATTATGACTCTTGATTCTTAGATCATATGATGATAAACGTGGTTTAAACTCTAATATATGGGGCATCTGCTAAGTTCTTGGCTGATACATGAGTGCATATTTTCCGGGGCCGGAGTCCATTTGCGGTGGCTTGGACTCGCGGTTGTTCTTGTTCTTGACATCGGGCGTTGTCACCCCAGCGAGGATGCTTCGTCGCGCTACATGGCTTGGAAGTGGTCCTCTAGTGCTGGACGCAGGCTAGAAGGGTGTGTACACATGAGGCTTACCCCGCCCGTATTTGCTGCAGGGCCTGATCAGCCTGGGTAGCCTTCATAGAACTGGAGTAGGCACTGCATGCTTATGGATATCTCATGGTTATTTCATGGTTCCTCATGGTATCATGATTATCTCTTGATATTGTAAAGTTATGACATGTGCATTTATATCTTGTTTGGATGGCTTGATGATGTTTTGGTTCCTATTATCATTGTTCATGTTATGGGCTAATACTGCATTGCTGGTTTCTAGCATAAAGGGATTCTTAGGTGAGGCATCTAAGTCTGAGAATTATTCTTGTGATTGGTACATCGTACATGTTTCTTATTGATTATGCCATCATTTTCTAAATGCCTCAAACCCCCACTTAGTCTTTAAGACTAACCCCACATGTTCATGGTGTAAGCAGTTTCAGAGATAGCAGAATGTAGCAGGGCAATTGAAGGGCACAACTACATGCAGTCTTTACTTATGAGGACTCTGTATGCCTTTAGAAAGGCCTTATCATTTCTGGAGTTTATGGATATTAAACTGCATATCATTACCTTGTATATGCTACAAGAGGGCTATACAGTTATGTTTCAAATATGTATGTACTTCTAACTGTGGATTTGAAGACAAAGATTCAATTCTTTACCAAGATTTCTTCAGTAGAATTACATTATTCAACTCATGGATAACAATTTGTCATTGAAGTTTAGATGGAATTTTGGGTTACCTGGAGGGTTAACCCGGCAGGCCCATTACAGTGTGACGAGCCTGCCGAGTTGACCCTCCGGGCAACTCGGGCTTGATTTATGTAAATGTGAATTCAGGTGAAGAATTAAATCTTCCTTTGCAATTGAAATCCACAGTTTAAACTCAACAGACAACCCTGCTCATGCATTCAACATATTCATAAGCTTAATATATTCCAATCTCTAATTGAACAAATCAACAGCTCAATATTTACAATGTGTTATCCAATGTACATGTACAACAGCATTGAACAAATCAAACAGAAACTGCTAGCTCTTGAAGTCAAGCACGATTCCGGGCCACATTACCACCATCAACTTGACTGCTGCCTTGCGGGTTCACTGCACATGCACTCACTGGGGTTAGTCCTCGTGACTAAGTGGGGATCCCATAGTTGTTGCTGCATCCATGGAAACACTTTGGCATCTTGGATAGCAAGAACATAAACAATTCAAAACACAAGATTCTACGGTGCAGTGCTAGACAATGACAACGAAAGAAACATCATCAGCATCAGGAGCAAAAACACAAAGTCAGAGTACCAAAATAGCATAACAAAGCTCCGATACAATGGGAAGCTCAACCAGCCTACAAGCAGGCCCTGTTAGCAGAGAAATGCCCGGTCAGCTCACATTCCGAGCCCCGTTGGCGAAGTTGGTGGGGTGAACCTCGTATGCGCATACCCTTCCCAGCCCACGTCTGGCGCTGGAGGACCTCTTATCATGGAGTCACAGGAGTTGACGTACAACCTCACCGGGAAGCTACGCCCGTGAGGAGGCCATGCCCGGTGTCACATAGCATAGATACAAAGAACACAGATGACATTAGAATGCCGGAACTACCCAGGCCACCGAACCTGGAAGTCCGACCCCGAAGGATTCAAGTGCATAATGCAATGCTAAGACGATCAGGCACATTGAAGCAATTACCAGATTATGATATGTGATGTTCAATTATGACATTTATAATACATGTGCAGACCACTCTTGCCGAGGATGTCCATGGTCACAATAGTCTATCACAGTCGAAGCAGCTGGCTCCATAATTCTGTCACATTGATGGTGTGCCATTGCCTCGCGCTCACAAGGGGGCAACTTCTCAAGGTTATTCAAATAAGCCACCCTTAGCTATGGTTTTCATATTCTTATATTAAAATAACACTTCCATAGCTAGTTGATTTATTGGCACCACTAATGTGGATTCTCAAATCCACATTGCTAGTTATCTATACTTGATGCGGAGCAACCGTTTATGTCCATTATCAGTGTTGGACTCTTTCCTAGCATAAGCTTAATCTTTGGGAACCAAATTTACAATGCCTTATGTTTCTTGTTAATTAACCAACCAAACATACTTAATAAATTAATTAAATCTTACATAGTTATAATCCTTGTTGTTCCCTCATGTCCTCTCCAGGCTGCCATACTCCAGAATTGACAGATTGTCTGGCTTTGCCTGCTATAATAATAGCCACGTCCTTACTGTAGGACAACTTATTCTAAAGGCCATATTATAATTCATCAACCAAAAGAAGGTCAAAACTCAAAATAACAAATATCCAAGAAAATAACAACACTTTCACAAGCGTGCAACACATTAGCAACAAACGGGCGGGCTGAACAAATCCAGCAGCCCCAATCTGGATCGAATCCTCCACAATCAAGTTCGAAATTGATGTTAAACCCTTTCCTGGCAGACCCACGGTGGATTCAGTGTAATTTAAGGCAGTTCTGAGCAATTCCGAGCCATCCTTTGGCCCTACTATCATCACCCAACAAACATTTCCAGCTCCAAATTCAATATAAAAACAGATGCTTCTACAATTTTGGCCCTTTAGAAGGCCAAATTGGCATGTTTCTGATGGATTCGGATCTGTTTGGGGCAGTTGGGTCACTATCCAATGTTGCTGTTGGAGGAAATCTGGCCTGTATAGGCATGTCCAGGGACTATCCAATGCCAAATCGGCATGTTAGAAGACCATATCTACCTGTTCCAGGCAAATCAGTATGATTCCCAGCATTTCTAATCGATTCGAATCCATCTCCAATGATTTTCGTTGCATATAAAAACAGTTGCTAAAGCTCATAACTCATAAATTTATTAACTTCTAGATCAATTCCCACCTATTCCCTGTGGATTTACGAAGTTTCCAGAGTAACACATCTGGCTCAACGATTTTGGTGCAGCCACCTCTGTTTTTAACACAGATCCCATTTCTCATACCAATCCCGAATCTTAGCATATACATATCGATTATAAACAGCTTATGCAATTCTCCATAGATTCACAAACCCCACCTGAAAAGGAAGAACGATATGATGCCGTCTATGCAAGCTCTTGCCTCCAGATAGCCTCCTCCGGCTCCTCTGCAACTCAAATTCTATTGCTCATGGTAGACCGCTCGAGTATTCGACCTGTGTGGGGCGTTCCCGAGACACCGGCATAAATGGGTAGAAGCAACTAGTCATAAATGTTTAGACGGTTTTGCCCAGTTGGTTAAGGGCATGTCGGTTAGGAACGTTAGAGTTCATATCAGAGCAAGGTCTTGAGTTCGAGTCTTCATTTGGCCCGTTAGCAGGCGTGCAATTTACATTTCATCATTGATGCTTATGGAGAATATTCTAATTGATTTACATTTCATCATTGATGCTTATGGAGAATATTCTAATTGATCATTACATGAGAAATACTCTAAGACTCTGCACTTGCATGAGTCCACACACATCATAATGTACTATTGCAAGCAACTCAAGTGCATGCCCCCCTTTATTTTCAAAGGGAGTCTGCCTTGCTCTCCTAGCATACAAGATTCACACGCCATGCTCTACATCTAATAACTTATTTTTTTGGCAATTTGAATATTGTTATAATTTGCATGTGCCAATCTAAGACGCCAAGTATGTAGGTAATCCATGACAAAAACTTTGATAATGGCTTCTATATTCAATTCAAACAAATTTTCATTTCTTTGAGCTTCAAAGTTTTTCGCACCATCCTTTATAAATTTGCAGCCAGTCTTATGCAATACTAATTCAAAACCATGTCCTAAATTGGTGATTGAAATCAGATTGAACAACATATATGTATAATACAACGCGCTTGGCATACTAAGAATACTTTTACCGGCCTTTAACAGTTTCAACCACATCCATGAACTTCTTGACGGATTTTTTTTTTCTCCATCTGGACCATAAAAACCTCAACTCCAGTGTCTAAATCAATATATTCTTCCTTCGTATATTAATAATTATTCCAATCACTGGTACCTCCTCTTTATCATTCACTAGTGCCTTCTTCTTATTGTATTCATATACCTGTCGTGCAAAACCACGACTCCACCTATTCTCCCTTGCATATGGTAATAGTGTGATTTGCCTGCTTGCAAATGCAAATGTTAAAGTTTGCTATTTCTTTTTCTTTTCTTTTTCCTTTTACTTTTTTTGTGGGAATATATTTTGCTTGCATGTGGAGTCCCTGCAGAGATGCAAGCGAATCATCGGATTAGCTGAAGTGAATCACCAAGCTTCACTTAAGCGAATCCGCATACAACTGAAACAGGAAAATTTCAGCAAATGAAACTTTTCGTACGCAAAGTAGGCTAGCTCTCAAAAGCTCTCCGATTAAAATCCTAGAGCCAATACTGCCATTAGAAGAGACATGCTCAAAAGAAGGATGCCAAAGGAAAGGGGGGTTAAAAAAGAGAACAGTGTATCAAACATTATATCTCTAACATATAATTGTAATGGGGTAGTTAAGGGGGCAAGCTAATTGTAGTTTATCTGAAGATTATATTTATGTTTAGGATTGCACATATGGCGACACTGAAATTTTTTGGAAGAATGCAGGTTTTTCTGGAAGCCACTATTGAAGATTCCAGAACTTCGATTAGTCATACTGGAGGGTTCCAGAGAGTTCTAGACCCACCTTTGTTTTCTTATAAGAAAAGAGGAGCAGACTGTCAGCTGGATCAAAGTTGATAAGCAATCGTTTATTAGTCGCTGGTATATGGTGTTTGCGGATGAAAGAGCGAATGGGAGTGGGAAATTATAGGAGAAAAGTTTAGGTACGTAAACTAGTTAGAATTTTCATTAGTTGTGCGGTGTCTGCTAGGCCACTATTTTTTGGCATATTACAGACCATTGGTGTGACACATGTACATGAACATCGAGTCTTCCAAAAGGTGCACCCACTTAAATATGTAGTATCCATCTAAATATCATTACATTACACACATTCATTTAAAGTTCTTCACTCCATTTCTTCTCCTCAATATTCTAAAGAATGATGTTCAAGCAAAATTAACAAACTCAAGTGCAGGCTTGGGTCTCCATCTCCAATGAATAAGCAAAACACGAATTTGGTCATAGTGCTATAAATTTGCCTTTTCGTGACACGATAGAATTGCAAATGGCAATATATGGCCACCTTCAATATTTTGCCTCATCGTCATGCAAAACAAATCCTTATTGAACAAAATTACTAGCTTAAAGCCATCTAAAATTTTTACTAAAAGGTGTAAATCATTTCATGTTGTATATGCCTATGTTATTGTCAACATCATCATCATATTACATTCTTATTTACAACATGCAAATTAAAAAACACAAAGTTGGCGAAGGCGCCGAATGCCGCCACAAATTCTTGTATATCTAAGAAATGTGCCTTTCGCGGGACAACGGGGAGGCATATAAAAAAGATATGCCATTGAAGAAATAGGAAGTCACAAAAATCAGCAATGAAGGTTTTGATTGTATTGGAATTGTCTAATTGACAACATGGCGTATGTTGAGCCCCAACAAGCATTGATATTTTCTGAAAACATCCATATTTTTCAATGAGCCTGACAACCCTTGAAATTTTCCTCCCCTAAAGGTAACAATACTGAATAACATCTGTTTAAGGCTGTTTCACTTTCAAGAATAGCGTGTTACAAGATTGCCATCATTTTGTTGCTTACAGGCTTCTGCCTTCCAGCAGTCTTTAAGGGGTCTTCGAGCATTTTGTTACTTTAGGTGTTTTACCTAAATAATACTTTTTAATCGAATAATATATTACAGCCTAAAATACAGTCAGGCACATCATGATCTAGTGCTGTCCCTTTCGTCTTTGCTGAAAGAAGGCGTGTACTGACTAGATGATGACGGAGAATATCCTGGAACTGATGGAGAGTAACTTCCACCACTGGGACTGCAAGAACAAAACTTAATCAGAAATTCAGCACATTAGCTTGGCTCCAAAATCATTCAACAGAAATTAACCTGTACTGAGGAGAGGTTGGACTATATCCTGGACTTGATGGAGAATACGTAGGACTGCAAGAATCCAACATGATGATCACATGCACATTCAAAAAAGAAGAGAAAATGCTGACACACAAAGATGTACGAAAAATACCTTGTTGGCGAGTACGAAGGACTAGTAGGTGAATATGATGGCGATGTTGGAGAATAAGACGGAGATGTTGGACTGTAAAAAAAAATAACAATCAGTTATACGTACTTTGTTAAAACCACCATCTCATTATATGCCAAAAACAACACATACCTGTAACTTGGAGTGTAAGATGGGCTTGAGGGTGAGTACTTTGGGCTACTGGGTGAATATGTAGGGGAAGATGGACTATAGCCAGGTGAAGTGGGGCTATAGCTTGGTGATGAAGGGCTATAGCCAGGTGATGTTGGGCTATAGCTTGGTGATGTAGGGCTATAACTCGGGGATGTTGGACTGTAGGAGGGTGATGTGGGGCTGTAGGATGGCGATGTTGGGCTATAGCTTGGTAATGTAGGACTATAAGATGGAGAAGTTGGACTGTAAGTAGGAGAGGTGGGACTATATGATGGGGAAGTCGGGCTGTAAGATGGAGAAGTTGGACTATAGCTGGGGGAGGTAGGACTATAAGATGGAGAAGTGGGACTGTAAGATGGAGAAGTCGGGCTATAGCTGGGGGATGTGGGTGAGTAAGAGGGACTGGTGGGGGAATAGGCAGGTGATGTTGGACTGTAGCCTGGTGAAGTTGGACTGTAAGCAGGCGAAGCAGGGCTGTAGCTTGGAGACTTGGGACTGTAGCTCGGTGATGCAGGGCTATATCCAGGGGATGCAGGGCTATATCCAGGGGAAGCAGGTGCATAACCAGGACTGAAACTGAGCGATGGAGCAGGGGAAAATGCCATGCCACTGACAAATGGTGAAAACTGAGCATCAGATATTGGTGACGCACGTGGGCTTCCAATAGGGGAAAACATCACCCCATCATGATAAGGGGTACCCATCATTGGAGACATTCCAGGTGCCAAACCAAAATCACCTTCCATGTAGCTAGGTAGCTGAAGTTCAATAGCATCTTTCAGCATTACATCATTCAAATGCAATCCAAAATCTCCAGTGCCAATTGGTGCCAATTGCCCAAGCATAATATTTTCTGTGACACCTCTAAGATGATCTGCTTCAGCAAAAACAGCTGCATCAAGCAGGATGTCGACAGTTTCTTCAAATGAACACCTCATCATTGGGCCAGTATCATTTCTATTGATGCCATGACGTGTTATTGCCATGAGATGTCCGCGGTAAGTCATGATATCACACAAGATAGCTAAATGTCTGTAATTCACATATGAACCATCAAATGAAATCACCTCCCTAAGCTCCTTCAATAGAGCTTGACGGACTGCCTCTATACCCAGTACTTCGATAACCTCAATAAGGTGATTACTCATAGTTCTAGTTGCATCGACGTCCTCATGACACATAACAGCTAGCATGTTCACGCCCTCTGTATCCAACATCCATTCTTCTTCTGGTTGGAATCCTTCTATATCGTCAAACTTTTGTTTCTTGTGTTGCCGAATAAATACTTTATGGATATCAGGAATACCACGCAATGCCATCTCTGTAAGCATGTTACTCTCAATCTTTTTCAAAAAGACATCGTCTTCCGACTGTTCTTCTGTTTGACCCTTTGCTGGTTCATCATTCATTATCCTGATTCTCAAAATCAACTTCTCCGCATTATCATCGGTAAAACTACAAGTCAAATCATCATCAAACTCAAGGTTGATCTTTTCAGCAATATCTGCCATACTCAGCTTCTTATCAACCATCATCTCGCGGTTCAGTTCAATACGCAGTAGCCAAGGTGATATCTTATCAGGATTAATATCCTCATCAGGCATCTCATAATATGACCGCACAAATTCAATATCCTCTTCAATTAGCGTGCTCACGGGATCAGGGTCATACCAGATCTCAGTTGCCTGGGTTACACTGCGCAATGTCGTGTATTCCAAAGCACACTGAACATTTTTAGCATTTTCTTTGACATTACAGATCTCTGGTTTTAGGTGTACATACAAGGACGGTGTTTTTATTTTCTTGGCTACATTGATGATCTCTCTTAGACGTGGAACACCAAGAGTGACATTTTTGGCACTAACACCAGCATAATGAAAGGTATTCAAGGTCATCTGAGTGGCAGGTTCACCAATTGACTGTGCTGCAACACAACCAATCATCTCACCAGGTGCAACTAACGACTGTAAAAACCGTGTTTCTATCTCACCAACTAACCACTCAAATGCCTCTTTCGTGAGCCTGTACTCCTTTAGTACACGCTTGCTGGCTAAAGTGCTGCGCAGGAGACAGTTGAAGAACAGGGTTGCATTTTTCTGTGCTTCAACACTAATAGGATCATCTCCTGGAACAACAAGCAGCCTCTCCTGTAGCTTGTCAACATGTTCCACAATCTCCATAGGATGCATATCAGAAGGCCTTCTAAAATCAATCTTAAAAGTCTTTTGAGCATTCCATATCAGACGATTAAGATTAACTGGAAGCGGCCAATTAGGATCTCCAGTTGGTACAATTTCCATACCCAGCTGCCTTCTGTCTGCTTCCAGCTTCTGAACTTCAGCGTCAAAGACATTCCGGATTTCTTGAATAGACTTAATATCTTCTGCACAATCAGCAGACATGTAATCTGGATTCCAATTTTCATTGTCTGCTTCAAACTTGTAAGTCCTGTCAAACTCGTGCTTCTTCATCTTGAGTACATCCAATTTCTGTGATTCAATCCAAACAGCGTCCATACCATCCTCCCCATAAAGAAACTGAATAACATCGCCTAAGGAGTTCCTCACTGTTCCATCATATTTCACCATAACATCTTCCATAGCTTTGACAAGGCGCCTCTGAATATACCCAGTTTCTGATGTTTTGACTGCAGTATCAATAAGACCTTCCCTTCCTCCCATAGCATGGAAGAAAAACTCTTGAGGAGTAAGGCCACGCAAATATGAATTCTCAACAAACCCACCCGATTTCTGGTCCATAATCATCCTTAGTAAAATGAGGGAGCGTTCTGTCAATAAAGCCATATGGAATACGTTTGCCTTCAACGTTCTGTTGCCCAACACAAGCAATCATTTGTGATATGTTAATAAAGGAACCCTTTGAGCCAGCCATCACCATAGCTTTCACGTTGTTACTTTCAGATAAACTTTTCTGAGCACTGCTACCAGCATCATCTCGGGCCCTATTTAAAACCTGTCATCCCAGGAAAGTGTTAGTGAGCATAACAAAACCCTGTTTTACAAACTCCTCTTCCAAGGGGCAGCTTTGTTGATTCTTACCTGATTTACTCGATTTTCAAAAGATTCCATCATTGTCCGCCAGGTTGAGCCTCCAATTTCTTGTCTTGAGCCATCTTAATGAGATCCTTCACTTGATTTTTTGCTTGGGCAATTGTTTCATTGATTTTCTCCATAGTTGAAGAATCTGCAATTGTGTCACCCGATACCAATACTAAAACCTTGCTGAAGTAACCAGTAATTGACTAGCCACTGTGTGTGCCCCAGAAACTTCCGTGCAGCATCTGGTCCAACCTCCTCCCTGTACAATTAAATTAGCATTAATGGGTTGATCCAAGCACTTAATAGGATCAAATGTTGATATAAATCATTCCCTAGAAGGGCTTTGGTTACCAGATAACATGAATCAAACTGCCCCCAGATGTCCCCAGAGTTCTCTTGCAAAGCGTGCCTGTAATAAGCTCTCCTTTCTCAATGCGTACTTGTGTATCTCCAGGAGTGGTATAATCCCCTCCTTCCAAGTCACTATGCCAAGCCGCAGTACGTGTCAAATTAATCTGCTTAGGTATTATGAGACTGAATATCTGTTTCCCAGTCCACAGTGGCCTCGGCTTTAAAATCGTAGGGGTTGGTATTCTCCCATCAAAATCTTCCCACCACATCAAAATATTCATAAACACATCCTGCAAGCAGACAAAAAACCATGAAAATCATTCTAGTGTTCTATTAATGGACAAAATGTATCTCCAAATTGCATAATAGCCAGCTTACCTTTTCAATAAATGTATCCCTCTTGGTGACCTTCCGACACCCCAAAAGGGTGTCCTGGACAATTCCTATTACAGGTCTGTTTGATTGAGGTGAGACAATGCACTTCGGAACCAACATAAGTTCCAAGACCTCTGCTCTGGTCTCAAAAGACTGCGGGACATGCATATTCATTTCATCACCATCAAAATCTGCATTGTAGGGAGATGTCACACTCAAATTTAGACGGAATGTAGAATAAGGCATAATTCGAATTTTATGCCCCATAATTGACATTTTGTGGAGACTTGGTTGCCGGTTGAATAAAACAAAATCACCATCGTTAAGATGTCTTTCCACCTATAGAACAGCGATGCTTCAGAACAGGAATCTATTTTCATGTGCATTGAATTTCACCTCCAGCCTAGAGCATTACCTTATAGCCAAGCTCCAAATGACGGTCACTGCTCTTCTTAAGGTACCTCAGGTCTAACCTTTGGCCGTCTTCTCTTATGATGTATTTAGCACCAGTTTTGCCTGGAGGGGGATGAGGCCCATACTCCACAAGCTCCTTCAATCTTTAGCAAAAAAAGTGTCAGCTATTAAGAAAACAAGCTTAAAAATCAAACTACCAAACAAACCTCTCCAAATTGTAAGGAGTGACAGTCTCTGGATATGTGAGGTTCAAGGCAATACTCCACGGGACTCCCAATTCATCAATGTTAATATTTGGATCTGGTGTAATAACTGTTCGAGCTGAGAAATCAACACGTTTACCCATCAAATTTCCTCGTATGCGACCTTCCTTTGCTTTCAGTCGCTGACAGATAGATTTTATGGGACGCCCGGACCGTTGTGTAGCCTGCAGAAGAAAAAAATTCAGAAACTACTATATACGCTGCCAAACAAGTCCACAAAGAGACATACCCTTGGCTGCCCTGGCAAATCGTTATCAAAATATGTGGCAATATGAAACTGCAACAACTGAGCAAATTCGTTAATTATGTGCGTTGGAGACCCATTTTGCTCTTGTCGCTTGAGATTGTTATTATGCCGAATAATCATGGCAAGCTGATGAGTAAGGTCATCCTGTGCAGTCACAGAAAATGCAGTCAGTGGTGCACTTTATGAGTCTAATGAACTCGCACCCACTTCACTTCGAGCAGAACTGTCCATCATAACGGATGGCCTGACAGGGGGAGGGGGAACTGGCAATACTTGTAATATCATCCAATCAGGTCGCGCATACTTTGGGTTCAGACCTAGTAAGGTGCAGTCCTCATCGCTGACACGTTTCAAAATGGCTAGAATCTGGAAAGATGGCATATAGATCTTAAATACTTGTGTAAACGAAAAAAGAAAGGCCTATTTAACACACCCTTTCGGCACTGAGTTGTTGTTTTCTTTCCACAGGCTCAGGCATGTATTGGTCCTGATCTTCGTTCTTTTTGCGAGATGGTTTAAATTCTGCTACTATTTTCATTCCATCAATGGTAATCTTTGGCTGTTGTGCTCCACATCCCCCATGACGTTTCTTATTCTTTTCCTCATCTTGACCTTGATCCTCCTCAATTTCATCCCCACCTTCGCACTTTCCTTTATTTTTACAACAGTCCAACACTCTCCTAAGCCTCTGCTTAGGATTCCGGACCTTTCTTGCTTGTTTGAACTTGGCGTCCTCCTGTGGACACATTAATATTTAAACAGTGCTCACTGATTCCATAAAGAAGAATGTGTAATCTACTAACCTCATTCACAAGAATGCGAGAACAGTTGTAGCAAACACAACGAAGGATTGATAGAACCGTTTTAAGAAATCCAATGTGGAACATTGGCTTAGCAAGCTCCAAATGACCAAAATGGCCAGGGCATTCTGCCATTGTACCACCACAAGTCTCACATTTTGTTGTGCGATCAATTGTTCCCAATCTTGGGTCACTGAGACCACCTGGTTTAGGTTTCCCACGATCATAGGTTTCACTGCTTTCAATTTTGCACACAGACATTTGGCGCTGTTCCATAGAAAACGTTAGAATGTCTTCAACATAGTTTAGTATCAAATTGTAAGCATCGCATTAAGCTCTTAAATGAAGAGCATAAACAAAGAAGAAAAATGAACCCAACACTTCTAGGCAACTAAGCCCTAATCTGCATTACATAACCATAAAAGCTGCAACCGACTATAAATGGAGCCATCAAGTGGAAAGCATTGTAAGATGATTCCGTGATTTCTAACAAAAAAGATACACTATCCGTCCTGAAGGTCTTAGTGTTTCTGATTCAAGCCCTAACACATCAATGACAGGTTTGAGAACTCACGATTTCATCGGGGCTCATGATACCGAACTGCACCACTTTTACACGGGCAAGTTCTGCAGGGGAGTAAGGAAATCGTAAATCCATGGTAGCCTGCAAGGAATATTTTACAGCGCAAAGCCCTGTGGTTTGGTTTATATCAGATTTTAAAAGGCTGCCGTATTCGGCTGTTCGCTCCGGCAAGAATGAAGCGAAGGGTTTATGTTAGAGGTTTGGCGCCGGACAGGGAGCTCGAGCGGCTAAGCGCCTTCGAGTCCAACAAAGAGAACAAAGAAAGCACAATGCTGTGCTTATATAAGTCAAAACATGTTGCTTGTATTTTAAGACTCGGTTAACAGGTGGGGTGTTTGAAATATGCCCTCCATGGCTCCATATTCTTACTTTTTGATATTACATGGTGGGATAGCGAACCTCGTATTTGTATGGTGGCATGGAATGTGGGAAGCCGATTCCAGGATCCTGCGACTGGTGGGAGCCGGGAGCGGGTCTGGAATCGGCGACCCACTTCCAGGCCGCCACAACATGGCAACTGGGAGGATTGCTTGATTTTTACCTGCAGCTAACCGCTTGAGCGGAATTGTTCTGCCGCTTTCCATTCCGGAGGCGGAATCACCGACCCAGTTGCCATGTTGTTATCCACCATCGTGTTTAATTAAACCAGCCTTAATGCATTGGTTCTCAGCTTCACATGCTGAGATCTAATCTTAGCCGTTAATTAAAGTGATGTTACCGGCTAGTAACAGCTTCACCGGCAGACATTTTATGTTGTTTCTCATAACATCCTAGGTAATACAGAATAACTCCCGCCATCTTAAGGAGGGGCTTTGAAAATACAGAATAACTCCCTCCATCTTAGATCTTAGGGAGGGGCTCTGAAAACTTTTATGCTGTGTGAGGGATTCAAATCCTAGGCCTTGCTCCCTAAACCCCCATACTTACCTCTAGGCCAATCATTAATTTGTTAAAAAATTGGAAGTTCACATATAGTTAAGGGTGGAACCTGATCAATTCAAGGATATTCTAGAATGTTCTAGATGGCTCTAGAATCTTCTAGAATCTTAATAATCTAAATAATAATGGGTAATCACCCGAGGGTACTTTCACACCATTGGTTATGTTATCTTAAAATTTAGATTTTATCCCCACTTTAGTTACTGTAAACGAAGGTTGACATAATGGCTCTTACGCTGTACTTGTTATCTTAATATTAAAACTAATAGAATTCGTTAAGACTGGTTACGCACTTGAATTGTTATGTTAATTTTTCGCATAACATAATCCGTTAAGACCAGGTACACACTTGGATTGTTATGTAAATTTTTAGCATAATAGAATCCCTTAAGATGCATACACACATAATTACTTATGTTATTTCTTGACATAACATAATTAGTTAAAAATGCATTCACATATGACCAATAAGTGCTCCAAAGCAGATTCCGTTGCTCATTCTGATACCACCTACAATGAACAACCTACAACCTAGGTATCCATTGCTCCAAGAACCTAGATTTTTGTTATAATATTATATGTAGAAACAATGTGTTTTGTCGTTCGGACATTGCGGAGGCTCCAAAATGGCGATTCGACTTCGCCACATCGTCCGGAATGCCAAAATTACCCTAGGGACCAAGTTACACGGTCAGTTTTGCAAAAGAAAGAAACACTTACGCCCTACATTGCAGTATTTCGCCACCACCTCCTAGGCCAATTGACTACGAGTGTGTTGCACATGAGATAGTTTGGCGCTTCTTGAGAAGGGGTGGGCTTCGCCACAAAACTTGGTCCCTAGGGCAATGTCGACGCTCGAGTCCATCGGCAGAGATCATCACGGTTCGGGAGGGGAAGTTGCCCGTCCGTCGCCGCCAGGCAAAGCCGCCTCGGTGGTTTTAGGGGTCCGTGCTCAAGGCCAACACCCCCTCTACGTCAAGACACAACGCAAGGTCCTAGTCAAATCGACAAGGATAGAGCCTCCAAACGTAAACCCTATGAGTTGCCGGGTTCTAGCGGGGTTTGGCGTTTTGGGTGCCGAAGTTTTGGTCTTTTGCACTTGGGGCGTGGCCGATCACATGCGATTGAGAACGCCGAAGCAAGGGGAACCCGACGGAATGGGTTTGGACCTCAGTACTTCTCCCGTTGTGGCAGTTAGAAGTCAAGGGCCGCTTTTGCAGTAGCAAGACATTCGTAAATTCGTAATTAATGCATAGTACGGACTTAAACTCTGATTTTTTGTCAGCTAGCTTCGTAAGTCATCGCCAACATACAGGCCAACTTTCAAAAATTTTGGATAAGGTTTAGATCAAATAGTTTGCATTAGAACGGTCCGGGCAGCCTGTTGTTGGGCAGCCGAGCTGGCACACTTGCCCAAGTCAAACAAGGCCAGGACCTTGCAAGGCCTCCTCATTAGAGGGGAGAGTCTGAACCCCATGAGGCGAGCCCCAAAAAGCTTTCCTGGTTTTTTGCTCTTATGTTAAAGATAGCTTCCAATTTCTTGCACTTCTTCTAAGTTTCGTACCCAGCAATTTCTTAAGATCTCCTAAGTCTGACATCTGAAAGCATCCCCTATATGATGCTTTGCATCTTCCGAGATATGCTTTGTCATTGTTCACTATGACACAATCATCAGCATATGGTGCCATTATCAAGCATGTATTCCCTTCTTTTCACATATATAAATTGCCTTCTGTTTTTAGCTTCCTAATCCATAAATTAAATACCCATTACACACTATATTATTTCCTTGTTCACATCCTTCAGGCTGCTCCACGTAATTTCTTGTTCTAGATCCCATTTAAGAAGGTTGTCTTCACATCCATGTGCTCAATCTCCATATCATTTTGTACTACTAATGTTGATAGAGCTCTCAGACTAGTCACTTTGATTATGGGTGAAACAATGTTCAGATAATCTACCCCTGCTCCCTGTGTATACCCTTTTGCAATTAGACAAGTCTTATACCTTTCTACTGAACCATCGGCCTTCCCTTTGATTATAGAAGTCCATTTATTGCTAACAATGCTTTTACTTATAGGACGGGATACCAGCTCGTAAGTTCCCATTTTCTCAAAGGATGTTAACCCGTTTTGTATAGTCGCCTTCCATTCTAGAGAATCTGATCCCATCACGGCTTGCTCTACAGTTCTGGACTCCATCACACAAAGATATCTTCGACTTTGGAACTTTTTTTGTTCTGCAATAGAGATCTGAATCAAAAGAAAACTATAATTTAAGGCATTCTACCTCTTTAAAACAAGTGAATCCCCCCCTTGTCACAGTTTCAATATTAATTCTTTGTCCTTCATATGTTCCATCATGCACATCTTCTTGCGCACTATCTGATGCATTATCAGTTTCTACAGCCTCATGCACATCCTTATGCTATATCTTTGATGTATGCGATGAATTATTCACCTCTGTAATCTCATGCACCTTCTGGTTTAGTATCTGAATCACCATTTGTAACCAAACTCGGTTGTTTTGCTCCCTTTTTTTTTTCATTTTCCTTTCCTATATCATGTATCAAATATTCTATTGGCATCCATTTTGTCTCTTCTTCATTCATCAAACACTTCCTGTTCTTATATAATATCTTTTTGTCAAATACAACATCTCTACTAACATGTATTTTATGCTTTGCAAGGTCATAGAGCTATAGTCATTTGCTTCCTCGTCATATCCTACTAAGAAAGTAGAAATACTCCTATTGTCTAGCTTTCTCCTCAACTCCTATGGCACCAATGTATAAGTTTAACACTCGTGGACCTTTAATCGTTAGACAAGTTGTTTGTTTTCAGTCTACATTTCCTCAGAAACAGCTCCCTTTAATGTAAATGCTGACAGCCTATTCTGCACATAGCAAACAATGGTTATGGCTTCTTTTCATAGGTAATTGAGCAATCCATGAATATAGCTGCAAACATAATAGTGTAATTCTTACGTTGTGCAATACTGTTTTGTTGCAGTGTATAGCAACATATATATTGTCTTTTTAACTCCACACATCTGACAAAACTTTTAAGTTCATCTGACCTATATTCACCTCCAAGATCTGATCTTAGATATTTTATCTGTGAAGATGTCTCATTACCTCTGCAACGTAAAGTTGGAAAGAATTAAATACTTGATCCTTTGAACGAAGGTAATAGCATTTGGTTCGTTTGCTGAAATCATCTATACGAGTAGAAAAATATAATTTATACTATGTATGATGAGTTTATACTAAATTCATGTGACAAAACCAAAGGGCATCAGTTTCTATGAGGGTTTTTGGAAGGAGGCAGAAGGAGCAATTTGGGGCAGTTTTGCTGGCCGAAATTTGGAACATCATATCTCAGCAACCCCAGATCCAATTCAGGTAATTCTTACTTTGTTGGAAATATGTTTAAGTCAGCTTTCCGGATTGGGTCTGATAAGGCCGAAATTCATCCGTATGAGGGAGAAATGGCAGAAAGAGTGAAGTTGTATCAAAATTGACTGCACCATTGTATCTCTTTGTGCAGCTTGCTTCCTGGAGCTAGAAGCTAAAAATGAGGGGATATTCTGAGAAGAAAACAGGTACAAGGAGTCAAAGGATCGTCATTGAAGTGGTTCTCAGGTGGGTGGTTTGCCGCTTACACCAGGGGAAGCTTAGATTGCTTAGGTTGTTCTTGTTGTTGAAGGAGAATCATGATTTAATGATTTGAATTAAGAGTAAAGGAATCTGGGTGATCCTGAATGTGATAATGTGAGATTGAATGCCCTTTGCTACATTGGTGTATAAGAAGTAAGAACTAAGCTAAGCTTATTGTAAGAAGTCTGGAATAGTCCTTAGAATTGTAGATAGTAGGGCAGACCTTGTATATTGTAAAGGGGATCCTGGCAACAACAATATAGAGATTGTTCTGCTCGGAGAAGCCAGAACTCAATTGGAACCTTGAGATCATGTAGCTTATGGGGGTTGCATGGAGGTGCTAACAAGGGCACGAAAGGCGCCATCGGCTCCATGAGATAAGAAGCTAATTTAGAAGGTAGACAAAGATGTATATATACCTTTGGTGATTAGGTTGAAGTTAAGATGCTAAAATAAACTATGATAGGGAATTCCACTGCTAAGAAACAACCGTGGAGGTTATGTGAGATATGTTAATCTTTCAGTTAGATAGTAAGAGAATGCATGCCAAAGCGGCCTAAAGAAGCTTATGGGGGCTTCTGCAATATGGCAATGGCATGAAGTATTGCTGGCCAAATAAAATGCTAAGCTATGTAATTAACTTATTAGTAAGAAAGACAAGCTAACATATTGAATTGCATTGCATATGAGTATTCTGTAAAGTGTTCCACTCCTTATGGAGGGAGTGACTTTTGGGAAGCATGCCGATAGAGGTATGTTGTAGTTGCTAGGTGATCCTTGTACCTTATATGGATGTAAATTGTAGGGATGTCATGATTGTTTGGGAATAGGACATTATGACATCCTAGAATAAGCTTTTCCTATGGGGAGGAAAATGCTAGACCTTTTATGTGTTCTTGTATAATATATCTAGACATGTTAAATGCTTGGATACCATGGTGATATGTCAAGGTTGCATTATGCTAGCATGTACTTGTTGATAAGCGAGGTTTTGACCCCTTTGGCGCTAGAGGCGCAAACACATGCTTTAGCTCTGGAGGTGGGAAAAGGCGCTATCCTGCAATGGGTGGTTCGATGAAGAATGCAAACTTAAGGAAGGAAGGAAGGAAGGAAGGTATTTTTATCGTCCACGGAGACCAATCGGTCTATGGGACCCAATACAAAAACGCAGCAGCAGATTACTGCCTTCATTCCATCTCCACCTGTACAGAATAGGCTACCACCTCCTTTTATACCATCACCAGAAGCTGCAGATGATGCACCACAACAGGTGTTTCAAAGGAGACTGCCCCCACCATTTGTAGCTTCTCCTGCTACGGGGTCTGCAAACACGCCCACAAGAATGTGAAGTTTTCCATCACTTTTCTCACCACGACTTGTCTATAAATGAAGACGATGTTGTAAGATCCCCACCTCTTCCCACAACTGTTGTGACACATGGGTTTGCAGAATAAAACAGCAGTAAGAGAAATGTTTGCTAGGACTCCTAGTCAAAATAATCCCACAACTTCTGCACCCACAACATCCTATGGCCCATCACCTACATTTAACACTGTTCCTCCGAATTTTTCGGGTATTGTGTCATGTGGTTTGTTCTCCTCCAGAAACACACCACTAAGAGAAGAGGAGGTCACTCCTAGAGTGGAACTCTCATAAGAGGATGAAGGCCCTGACAAGCAACGAGATTACATGTTCTCTAACCAATCTTCAAAGAAATTCAAAGTGGATTTCAACTTGAGAGCATGTTCTCCTATAAGAAGAAGAAACCTGATGGACGAGCAGAAAATGAGAAGAATTTAGGACTCCCTGCTGTTCATTGGGTTGCATTAGCAAATTCAACATGGCTAAACTTCGTGCAACTAGAGACAACTATAGTTCCATGACAATATCAGACCAGAATGCCTACTTGGCTATTCATGTAAGACCAGACCGGCACACCTTCTTGCACTATATCAACCTCAACAAGTGTATCAAAAATGCTTCATGGTCGTCCACCGTTTGGGTTCCTCTAGAATGTCTCGAATACATAAAAGGTTGGATAAAAACCCTAGCATTGATGACCACTGCGGGCCAGGAAGAGTTGTAACAATGCATGCCCTGGTTGCTGTGGCTTGGATAGAGAAATACTTTAAAGAAACGTGTGAAAATTTGCCAAACAGCAACATGTATCATTTGACGGATAACATCACAAAAAAAGATGTCTTCAAATAATACAAAGAGACATGCAGTCAGTCTCAGCACATCTCTTACGCACATTTCACTAGACTGTGGAAAACTCAATTTGGTCTTTCAAAAATTCCTCGAAGACATAGAATGTCTGTGTGTTCAACGTGTGCAAAATTGAAGAGTCAAAAAGAAACTGCAAGGACAGAGGTCGAAAAAAGTTAAGTTCAAGTTCTTCATTCTCGTGCTTGCATCATTTAATTGTTTTGACTTGTTCCTTCAACAGATATTGTGCAACAGAAGCTTGCTAGGCACCGTGACCAACAAGCAGCTGAGAGAAGGAAGCTTGCTAAGCATAAGAAAAAAGCTCTTGAGCGTCCACTTGAGTACATGTCCGTTGTAATTGATAGAATGGATTAAAAAAAGACAACTCTGCCTCATTTTTTAAATATTCCAAAAGATGTTTGTCAAGGTCTACCTTGTAGGAGCCATGGTCTTCAACGGGAGTCTAAAGTGCAAAGTCTTCTTGACATATCCTAATTTGCATGGTGATCTGAACCTCACAATTACAATTCTTAACAAGGTTCTTTGTGAGCAACAACAGTTACCACTTTTGCTCTACCTGCAACCCCAAATTTTGCTCTATGTGTAGTTTTATGCTGTATTTTTTTGCCAAAAAACAATACCTAAAGACGACCCATAATTTTGTTCCGAAAATGCTAAAAACAATGTGTAGTTTCTGTCTAAAAATTCTATGCATAGAAAAATTACAGTCTTTTAAAAAATTGAATGCGTTGTTTTTAGGTGTTGTTTTTGTTAAAAAAATAACATGTGGTTTAGCAAAATACCCACATGTGGTTTTTTAAAATAGTAATTGTTTTTAAATGTTGTTTTTGCAGAGAAAACAACATGTGGTAATAAAATATTCACAAAAGTAGTCGTTGTTTTCAAGTATTGTTTTTACTAAGTAATATCATGTGGTTTAACAAAATATCCATGTGTGGTTTTTTTAAATAATTGTTTTCAAATGTGGTTCTTTTCAAATAAAGGCACGTGGTTCTAAAGAATATCCACATGTGATTTTCTAACATAGTTGTTTTCAAGGTGCTTCTCAAATACGGCTCTAAAGAAAACTACATAAACAACAGAAAAACAAAGTTTTTCAGATAGGTAGTCATTGTTCTTTTTATTGTTCTACAATTGATTAAAACTCATGCTTTAAAGCAAAGCACAAGTGAGTAAATTTACTCACTTGTGCTTTGCTTATATCTTAATATGCATTTTGGGAATTGAACCCAAATAAATCCATTCTGGATATGATGTTACAATAATCTTAAATATTGTGCATTACAAAAAAATGTTGATAAATTATTTTTCAAAAGGAACTCCCTGGCTATAACTAAAAGATGATCATCCATCAAGTTGATCATCCATCTCCAGCGTTCCTAAATGTTTATAAGACATTAAAAAATTTTCCTTTTTAAAGAAAAATCTTCTAACTCTGGACACCTAGGGAATAATGTCATGCTAAACCTAGTATTACATAAGAAAGTTGCAGAAATTTAATAGTGTTACCGACGATGCAGGGGCAAAACAAAAGGGGGCCGACTAAGGAGGCAAAACTCTACCCAATCTGGTCACAGAGTAGCCCCAACACATCAGCCAAGGAGCTCCTCTGCTTCAAATAAATAAAAAAGAATGCTTCAATGTATGAAGAGAAAAAAAATAGTGTAAGACTTTAAATTTTTTGAACTAGTTCAAAGTAATATAAAGTAATATCAGAAAGATTAGTCTACCTTGGAAGCTCAAAACCGAATATCTGGCCAGAGATGCTAGGTAGCTTGCAGGGCAAAGCATGCAAAGAAAGAAAAACGAAAGGTAGAATATGCTTCATCTGCCACATTCACCATCATAGAGTACTCTATCATAGCTAATCCGAACCTGCCATTCGTATTTCAAACAGACTAAGATAATATGAATAAGCTAGAAAAATAACCAAGGCCGCTAGCAATAACCTGGACATGAGTAAAAAGTTGGATATCATGATTAAAAAGCTGGAGCAAAAACTGCATTAGTTTCATCACTCCTGCATCTCTGCGTTTCTTAACAATCTGCAAAAAAACTTAAACCTTATCGATAGTAGAAGCAAAGATGATAAAATTGAGAGTAGTACTGGCAAATAGATTCGATGTGCCATCTAGCTCCTTGTTAACAAGAAATCAGAAAGAATAGAAATCAGAAAGAATAGAAATGCAAAATGCAAAGAAAAGACGACAAGAAGTCTCCCAACAAGAACTCTGGTGATGCTCTACTCTGCTATTCTGAACACAAGTGAACAAAGCGGCAACCAAGGCGCCATAATCTCCACAACTTAGGGCCAAAAGAAATCTGAAATCTATAGCCGATTCTGGCTAGGACGACACTTGAACGCTTGGCGGCTCGGCCATATTGCCCTAGCCTAATCGTTCTTTAGTTGCATCATCCCGTCAGCCAAGGCTTCCCACATTCACTTACCAGGGGCAGGAGGTAGAGGTGGCTCCGACCTACAAGTACTTGGGGATTGAGTTCTCAACTACCACTCATTGGGATGCAGCTATCAGGTTGCGGGTCACGGGGGGTTGGAAAGCATTGTATGCCATGCAGAACAACAGCCACAAAGCAGAGTTGTATGCCTGGGGCCACCAGTCACATTTGTTTCGGGCCTTGCTTGAGGCCGGTCCTTTTGTATGGGGCAGAAATGCGGGTCCGGTTATATCCCTCAACACCGAATGACCTCGAAGGTCGCAGAAGGCCTTCTTGGCACGGGCCCCGTGGTGAAGTCCACGCCCGCATCTGCATCCTACTCCAGAGACAGGCTTTCTACCCCTTCAACGGGCTGCATTGGAACGCCATGTCGCTTACTTCCAAAGGTGGTCGCTATGGCTGATACACGCTTTGCCCCACCTTGCTTTGCCACGGCGATGGGTCCCCAACGCCCCAAATCCTGCTGAAAGATAAACAAGCTCGCTGGTTCTCACGCGCTGGGTGTGCTAGCAAACAGATGCATCCGTGTCGATCGAAGAAAGATCGCGAGGCACTTAAACCGCACCTAGATGCTACTTTCCTTCGCAAGCTCGGGATGCGGCTCGCTCTCGGCGCATGTTAAGTCGGCACACTATCGCCAACAAGTCAATCCTAGGCTCACAAGAGGCCCACACCAAGATTTGTACACCCAAATGCCCATGAAGAAGCGCGCAGACTTATAGCTTCCATTCGCGACGGGTGCACATCGCCTCTGCATTGAAACAGGGTGTTGGGCTCAGGGACCCACGAGAACAAAGGCTTTGCGGTGTTGCCACCGTAGCGATTGAGGATGAATGTTATACCCTACGATCTGCTCCAAAGATTTGCCCATATCCGAGAGATATGTTCGACACTAGTGCCCGCATACCTCCATGAGGTTATGGATGCACCGGACTTCGCTTGTGTCCTACTGGGATGGTATTGAACCGTCCCTATGCAATTTATGCGGTGTGCAAAGATGCTTATTACTGCTAAGATCTTTCCCTCGAAAACCCTTCGGGGGTTTAATCTCGTTAGTAATACGCTTGCTGCTCTCTTTTTGTTTGGGTCCCATAGGCCAATTGGTCTCCGTGGACGCTAAAAAACCTATTCTATTCTATTCTATTCTATTCTATTCTTTGTTGCAGAATAAATTCCGCCAATCAACCCCTTTTTTCCGGATCGATGACGTGGATAAATCTCAACTATTCGTCGTTTAAACTATTCCCGCGGGCGGGCAATTTCAATTTTCTTTTTTATTGATTAAAAATGGATTGGTCCAGAATATAATAGGCCCAGAAAAAATGGATTTGAATGTTTATTTAATGAAAGTTTGCCGCCACGCAACTCTTTATTAGTTTTCTTGGATCATTGGATCTCAACATATTGCTAGAAATATGCTAAATTTAGGGTTGAGGAATATACCACCTCAGGCCCATGTATAAAATAATGCTCCCCATACGACAAGCAATACATACAAAATACTTGTTAAAAAGAGCAATACATGGCCCCGAACCATTGCAAATAAACTTAAATGGAAGCAGAGCAACTGTAGAAATGAAAGCTTTCGGATGCCTTGAAAAAAATTGTGCCGTTCATGCAATCCGCTCATGACATTGCCAATTCCTTCAAACAGACTTTTTGCTTTCTCCTTATCAGACAACAATATTAGGAAGTTGTTCGAGATTAGGGCACAAAAAGGCTCCATTTTTTGCATATTTGTTTGGAAAGTTTAAATCGATTATTGAAAAATCCCCAACTCAAACGATGATGCTACAATAAGAAGTCTGTGACAACCAAAAGAAGACATCACCAACATAAAATTGCAAATATAACCTGGGGGTTTAGCTCTTGGATACTAAAAGATGAAAAGGCAGGCAAAAGAAACCCATTGAAAATGGTGCAGAATAGCATACCTAATCCTAGAGCTGCAAAAACACTCATTTATACACAACACCACAAACATCATCTAATGGAACATGTGCCAATAGTCATATTTTGTCAACTTGATCCAGCATACATTCATAGACGTTAGTCTCTTTGCACGAGAACAAATAAAAGTTTGTACTACCAGCTCCTAACAAGGTCCAAAAAATAGATGGATGGTATAATTCCAACATCTAAAAACAAGATATTAAGGTTGACGCATAACGCATAACGACAACCGTACCTATAAGCCAAAAGGTGGTTAAAAGGGAGAGCTTTAAACTGCATCAGCTTGAAAATTTTTGAAATGCTATGAAGACAAGATGAAAATTGACATCCAATTGTGCACCAGTCTCAAGCAAACAATCTCTTGAAAATCTCAACACAATTCAATGTCAATGCATGAAGTCACTCACTATAAACATAACATTACCACAACTACATAATCATGACATGGTGCAATATCAAGCTCAAACCTACTAATGTATATGTCAAATGCCTATTTGATTTGGCCTGAAGCCAGAACAACTTTCTATATCAAACAATTTTGGTAAGTTTTTTGGCGTCTTATTCATTTTCCACACCTCACATGAAAACGCAAGGGAGTAATTTATCTAATGGGGTCCATGATTTTTCTAAATGGATGGGTCCTTGATTTTCCCAAATGGATGGGTCTTATCTCACTCAAGAAAAACCCTTTTTCAAAAAATTGGTCTAGTCATTTTCTATTTAAAGTGCATAAAATGCTTAGTCATCATATGACATGCCACACCATCCAAAGGAATGCCATGTCACCATGGAGAAAAATGTTTTTTCTTTAAGTTGCCAAATTGTCTGTGCACATTTTCATTTTTCCACTTCTTCATATTTTGCCATCTCACCAGTCATATTTGCCACCTCACCATACTCATGCCATGTCATCTCATGATTTTTGCATATAGTCACTTTCTCAAAGAAAAAAAATTTGCTTGCTCTTTTTTATGCCACCTCATCATTTCTAGTGCCATAGCATTGCCACGTACCTTGTCTGCCACTATTCCACTCTGCATTGTCACTCTGCACCAACGAAGCAAATTTCGACCACAACATGCGAAAACCTAAGGCATCGTCAGATTCGACCAGGATTTGGCACACCATGTCATTACATATGCGGGTGGGGTGGGGGTTTGTTTTTTTGTTTTTTTAGGGCGAGGGGCATGAGATTTAGGGGCACTAACAAGAAACCTACTTATCTCACTAAACAAAGACCTTTTTCATAAAAATGGCCTATTATTTTCTATCTAAAGTGCATAAAATGCTTAGTCATCACGTGACATGCCATGCTATCCAAAGAAATGGCATGTCACCATGGAGAAATATGTTTTTTAAATGTTGCCAAATTATCTATGCACATTCTTCATTTTACCACCCCTTCGTATTTTCCCACCTTACCATCCTCATACCATATCATCTCCCATCATTTTTGCATATAGTCACTTGCCGCCTCATCATTTCTAGTGCCATATCATTACCATGTCACCTTATGTACCACTATTCTGCTTTGCATTGCCACTCGACACCAACAAACCAATGCAGCACACAACTTGCAAAAACTAAGGCCAACAATCCATCACCAGGGGGGAAGACATTAGTGCAACTGGGAAAGGCTGCCTCAGAAACTTGTTTGGGGTTTGCCTTCTGGGGTATGACCTCTCCCCTCCTGTGAGGCTGTAGCGTAAGGTGCTAAACGCGTTCGAAATGGGAAAGGTTGCCACCACGAAGCGTCCGGTGGGCGATCGTATAGAAACCCAAGTATTTCGTTCATTCGGACAGTATAGGGGCTCCAAAATGGCGATTTGACTTTGCCATTTCTCCAAGAAGAACAAAGTAGCTCATGCCCAATACATTTGTAGTAAAGTAAAGTAAAGTAAAGTAAATATATTCACTATCTCATAGAGACCCTACGGTCTAGGAGACGAACTATCAGAAAGAAACATAAAGGTGCCACAAAATGAGGGACAAATCAGTCCACCGCTGCAAAGAAACCTCACGAACTTGCCATATCTCCTCAAGGAGAGATGCAAGTGACTGTGAGCGTAACTGAAAAACTGTATATACATTTCAAAGATCCGACTCTTTCAATCCATGACGATCTCTTATGGCTGTATATGCTGGATAGGCAATAAGAAAATGATGTTCATCTTCAACTTCTTGTGAGCCACAAACTTCACATGTTCTCTGGTCCCTAGGAATCTGACGCCATCGTCCACACTCAATTCATAGGTGATGGGAGCTAACCCTCATCCGACAAATCAAGTGTTGGTGTGCCCTAGGTAAATGATCAAGGAGATATTGCTGCGGTGTGTAGGTGACCATAGGATTAATCTCTCGTTTATAGAATTCCATTTTTCCTTGCGCATTTGCCCATATTTTATCAGTAACTTTTAACCTGACCCATTCCCTGGTCCCTTCTGGATTTGTAGGCATATCTATCATTGAGATGCTCACGGCTTGCTTCTAATACCTTATACGGCAATCTATCTGACGCTAGAGATTGAACTCTAAGCACATATCTTATAAATTGGCAAAGAGCCTCCGCCTCTAAAGGCAACATTCCCGCTTCTGCAAGCAGCATTGGGTACGGTGTTTAGAGTTTAACTCCGAGCTCATCCATCAGAAAGCGTTTCTGTACAGATTCAATGCTTTTCCATTTCTTGCGTGATAGCCCTGGTCCCTATACTTGGCAACCATATAGGGCCATTGGTTGCACGAGTGCTCTATACAATTAATGGTGGCGCATAGTCCAGTCCCACAATTGAATTGTACGACATTTTGCCTGCATTCCAAATAGTGCTCTTCTGCCTGCATTTACTCTTTTGCCCACTGCAACATTCCATGTATAAGTATCTGTTATCTCTAGGCCCAAATATCTGTAATTATATACATGTTCCACCACCTATCCGTCATAGTATAAATTACATACTTTTCTAGTACCAAACACCATGACTTTTGTCTTTTCCAGATTTACAGTCATCTCTGTAAGCTCATAAAACCTTTTCAATACATTTAGATGTTTTTGCAAACCTGTCTCAGATCGTGCAATAAGAACTATATCATCCGCATAGAGCAGTAGTTGTACTAAATATCTATAATAAATGCCCCCTCCAAGTAATTTTTCTTAAGCCACTCTTCAAGCTCATCAATGTATACTCCAAAGAGCGTTGGTGATGCTGGACAATCTTGCTTCACTCCAATGTTGCTAATAATTTGCTTACTGCATTTCTCACTTAAAGGAAAACAAAGCTGGACAATTACCTTGTCATATAGGCGCGCAAACATGGCTCTTATTTCACGCGGGACCCCAAGATCCTCCAAACGCTGCATTAGCTTGTTTCGTGGAACTGTATCAAAGGCCTTGCGAAAATCAACGAAGCACGCATAAGTAGCTTTATCCCTGCCTTTTGAATCTTCTATAAGCGCTCTCATAACCAACAAATGATCAGTGGTAGAGTACCCCTGACGAAAACCTGCTTGTGCACGTGCTCTGAGATTGTTATTTTCCAGCCATTTTGAAAGTTTTTGCTCTAGCACTATCCCAAATAACTTTGCCATGGTACTGCTTATCATTATTGTGCGATAATTATTTACATCCTGCTTATCTCCCCCTTTGTGGATGGGGACAATTCGACTAACTTGCCAATCAGGAGGAAAACGTAATGCCATAGCTGAATTAAATAGACTAGCTATTTCAATAATCATTTGATCTCCAGCACATCTAAGCAACTCGGCTTTAAGCCCTGATGCATCTGCAGCTTTGCCATTTGCCATTTTCTGCATTACCTCAGAAACATCCTTTGTTGTGATAAGCTCGGGATCAAAAACACCCACTGTCTCAATATCTTGTGCATTGTCTTTATAGTACAGGTTTTGGATATGTGTATACATTTGCTCAGTGTCCACCTCGTCCGCCCGTGATTTTTGTGCATTCATATGCTTCCAAAATTCTGCTGGATGGCATATCAGCTTATCATATAACTCTGTTTGTATTTTTAACATAAAGGCCCTCTTTTTCCTTTTTAGCATTCCCCTGTATATTCTTAAATGCAGTTTCCTCTGGACCCCCTTCATGCCCTGCAGATTTTTCCTTGCCACCTGACATTCATTATCAAACTAGAGTCTATCTTTCTTCCTTTTCGGAGTTAAAGATGAGAAAACAAGTTTTGCAGCCTCTAGCACTTTATTCTTGAATACTCTGCTTCGCTCCACATGATCCTGCGAAGGTACCCAATTGTCAAAGAGCTATTTTACCTCTTTTACATACTCTGCTTATCTAGTATAGTTCAGCAGTAAAGGAGCTACACATCTCGGCTTTGCTTTTGAGCGACGGTTTCCCCATACCATTGATTATATTATCTTGCGATGTACATTTCCATTCTGTGCCAATTATATGCCAGGCCTCAGCTTCCTCCATCCATAAAGGATCCGGTTCTTCCTGTAGAAACCAAGAGGCTTGCAAATCTTTAATGCGTGCATTAAAATCTCCTCCTAATACGACAGATCCTTCTTGAGAAAAATTTGCAATATCTTGGCTCAGATATATAAATGGGTCTTCTCTAGAAAGCCCATCCTGGTTATATATATTAGCAGCCGGCAGCGGTGCAAAATAGCACAAAGCCAAAAAAATCTTGCGTGAACCGCTTATCTCAAACCATGCATATTGTAAAAATTCACATACCTTAATAAGTTTAATCTGGTGAGCAATGTCCTGTCTCGCATAGCAGGCTAATCCTCCCTCACCTCGTCCAAAACCTGTTGATCTTATTTTGCTCGTGGCGAGAAGTCGATTATAACCCTTAAGTTCTGGCAGTTCATTTGCTTCATGTGCCCATGTCTCTACTAGTAACAACAAATCTATTTTCTGAATAAAATCATGTGCACTAATAGCTTTGAATTCTGTAAAACCTCCAATATTCCAGATACAAGCCCGTAGGGTCACTAATTCCTACTTACTTCTTGGCACAAATTTGCTATTGGTAAGAACAGCTACCTCATCTCGGATGAATGCCCTCAGACCCTCTGCGCGATGTTCTTTTACTTTGTTCCATTCCCTCCTCCATAATTCGAGCTGCCTGAAAGTTAGATCATGATCCAGCCATATATTCTTATAATCTTTGAGATTTGTACGATGCGACAAGACTCTCTGCTTTGCCTCGGTGCTTGCAAATTTTATAATAATGGGCCTAGGCTTGCTGCCATTTTTACCAACTCTGTAAGCTCAATCAATCTGCGGTTCACTTAAAAACATAGTAGATTGGAAAAAATCCCCTACTACATTCTTAATTTCTTCGTTTTTTGCTTCTTCTATACCAGACAATTTCAGATTACATGCTTTGCGTTCTCTAGCTTCTTTCTCCTCAAAAAAAAAACCCGGAGCAACGTCTTCTGATTGGAACTCTCCATTTCCATAAGCTTCTGTTGGCTGAACTGTTTCCAAAATTGTCTTGAGATCCTTTCCCTATGTCTTTTGTAATTCAATTAACTTTACATTACGATCTTCTAATTGCATCACTCTTGCCTTGGTTTCTCTTAATTCCTCTAGAAGGTAATCTGAGAAGATCAAATTGGCTAAAATCGAAGGCCTACCTCCGTGTGTCATCGCATGAATAGGATGAATGTGTGTTGGG
This sequence comes from Isoetes taiwanensis, assembly GCA_021234155.1. Taxonomy (NCBI): domain Eukaryota; kingdom Viridiplantae; phylum Streptophyta; class Lycopodiopsida; order Isoetales; family Isoetaceae; genus Isoetes; species Isoetes taiwanensis. Next base: position 936,911 of record JAJEKV010000064.1, read on the forward strand.
ACACCGAGGATTCAGCAGAGTCGATCTTTGCCCAAGAACTTGCGGGACTTGCAAGTCCAATTCCGGATCTTTGCCACCATCCAACTTTTCCTCCGGTCTGTTTTTTCTTCTCTCTTTGCATCTTGGGTTCTCTGATGTCCACTGCGGAATCGCCATGTAGAAAACGAGGCTCGCGGGGAGGGGGGAGGGCATTATCATAAGGCTTCCCCGGAGGAAAAACTGCCGGAAAGGGCACCCCTCGAAAACATTTTGGGGTCCATCTCCTGGGGCTTGCCCTCTCGTGAGGTAGCCGCCAAAAAGTCCCGCCTTGTTCGACTTGAAGAAGGTGCCACTCTCTCTCTCTCTCTCTCTCTCTCTCTCTCTCTCTCTCTCTCTCTCTCTCTCTCTCTCTCTCTCTCTCTCTCTCTCTCTCTCTCTCTCTCTCTCTCTCTCACACACACACACACACACACACACACACACACACACACACAGAGAGAGAGAGAGAGAGAGAGAGAGAGAGAGAGAGAGAGAGAGAGAGAGAGAGAGAGAGAGAGAGAGAGAGATGAAATGAAATGTTGTATTTATTACGCCCCAGAGACCACCGTGTCTATGAGACGCGATCAATGTACATATTCAACGTTATAAAGACATCCTCTAATGCATCTTCCGGACAAGAATGCATTAGACTCTTCCCATCTCTCATCATGTATAACATTACAATCTTTAATACTCATTAACCGTTTCTCTCTATATCAATATTTCCTTCAAGTATTTCCCAATGTGATGTCCGGGCATATCAAAGAATTCCAAAGCAAAGAGTTTGAGTGGATATTGTACTTATCTCGAATTCACGAGTATGGCGAGCACCTTACGATGACATGCAATTCATCTTCTACTTCTCCCATATTGCATACTTTGCAAAATCTCAATTCATGGGGAGGGAGGGAGGGAGGGAGGGAGGGAGGGAGGGATGGATGGATGGATGGATGGATAGATAGATAGATAGATAGATAGATAGATAGATAGATAGATAGATAGATAGATAGATAGATAGATAGATAGATAGATAGATAGATAGATAGATAGATAGATAGATAGAATGAATTTTAACGTCACGCCACTAGGCAGCATCCAACTGGACATGTGACCGCACACCACACTACATTGTTCAGTTGGGCCCTGCCCCCAACCACTTTACATTGCTATGTGGATTTTGACACCCAACAGTTCAGAGTGCGATTCTGGGCAGTCCCGAACTCGAGACCTATAGTTGCAAGAACTAGTGTGTTACCACTAGATCAAACACGAGAGAGAGAGAGAGAGAGAGAGAGAGAGAGAGAGAGAGAGATGAAATGTATTATCCTATAGGGAGGCCTCTCGCCCTATCCAGGCGACAAGTGTTACAAATCACAATAAAAAAATAGAGATGAGTCTCCAGGAGTCCTCATCTAAATCCTCACTCTCACTCATACTCTCATCATCATCTATTAAAACATTTAGACTTTTAGTATATGTTTCTCTAAAGTCTAATGCTTCTACAATATATGCACCTATCTTATCTGCTTTCAATGAGAAAAACATATCAAGATCATATGCTATTATGTCATGTCGGGCTCTTATCGTAGTATATCTTTGGGCACTTTAATAAAAGTGTTCTTCATCTTCTACATCATCAGCCACCACAGACTTTGCAAAGTCCATTGTTCGTGGGAATTTTCTGCCCCCATCTTCCAATTTCCACTCCCAATCGATGTGAACTAAGACGATCCCGCATATATAGAATGTCTTTTCTTAATTGATATGTTATCCTTCAAGTAGCCTGCTACTTCCAGATCGGGATTCATGATTTTGCCTATATAGGATCATCTTGGTTTTAGGACTCCCGGCCACGCTTTAGCTTTCACCTTCAAATGTATCCATTATCCGAGCTTATTCTCATGCACTAAAACCGAGTCTTCCCCTGTTAATGTCCCATTTAAGGAGCCAATTTTTCACATCTGCAAACCATCCCTTATGCTCACTAGCCATCATAGACTTATATGGAAGTCTTGTGCTTTTCATCTTACGCACCTTCCTAAAATATCTAATGCATCTAAGAATAGCTTCCCTTCAAGAGACATGAATCAGGATTCAGCCTAGCATCATCGGGTATGGGGTCTGTACCTTGACACCCAATTCTAGGCGAAGAATCTTTTTCAAAACCTGCTCAATGTCTCCCCATAGGCAATCGTGGTAGACTCGGGCCCCAAATCTCACAACCATACAACACCACAGTTTGCACCATGATTGAAAAGTCTCATTTTAAAGCCGCCATGACCATAGAAAAAATCCTTCTCGCACATGCTTTGCATAGCATACAATGCCTTCATCCGCCTTCAACCCGTTGAGTAATGCAAGCATTCCATTTGTGATTCCCTTATAACTAATCCCAAATATTTATAAGCATCACACGCCTCAATATTGTCGCCCTTGAATTTAAACCACGATTCTTGCTTAAGAGCACCAACCGCCATAATGTTAGTCTTTTCAAGATTCACTTGCATGCCCGCTGTGTCACGTAAATCGCCAAAATTGTCCAAAAGTTCTTGCATGTGTTCTCGTGTCCTTGCAAAAATCACCACATCATCTGCATACATTAGTAATTGGATCACATATCCATTTAGATCTACCCCCCCTGTACTATTCCGCTGCATCCATTCCTCAAGGCCATCAATGAACAGCCCAAACAATGTCGAGGACATTGGGCACCCTTGCTTAACTCCGACATTACTTACAACACAATCCTGGACATCTAAGCATAGGGGAAAGGATAGCTGGACCAGAACCTTTTCATATAGCACACGAACTGCTTGCCTTAAGTGTTTGGGTACTTTTATCTTTTCCATCCGTTCCCAGAGCTTCGCCCTCGGTACCTTATCAAAAGCCTTTCTAAAGTCAATAAAAGAAACATATACGGGCTTTTTCGTACCTTTAACAGAGTCAAATATGGTCTTCAATGTGAGCAAATGATCTGTTGTGGATCGATTTGGCCTAAATCCTGCTTGAGTTTCTGCACGAGCCTTATGTTCTTCCGCCCACTTACTAATCTTCTTCTCCAAAATTGTGGCCAATAGTTTTGAGAACACACTACTCACCATAAGTGTTCTATAATTATTTGCCTCCGTTTTTGGTCCACTCTTATGGATAGGGACTACTCGGTTCTTTTGCCACTTCGATTGGAATTCCCTCCTTCATGGCGTGCAATGAGTGAACATATTAGCAATAAGCACATGGAGATGCGGCTGCCCATTTCCCCGATACTCCGCTCCAAGATAACCCTGTATATGTCTCTTTTGCTTTTCCATTAGCAAGTTGAGCAATGCCTTCAGCTATATCATCCTCCTCCTGAAGGCTAAATCAGATCTGATTTTTCCTTCCTTGCAACAACACTACTATCATAATATAGTTTGGCAACATGATTGTATAAATCCATGGCCTCAAAGCGGAATCTCCGATTGTTTTGCTTTGCGGCTTGCTCCAAAAGTGTTTAGGCTCATCTAGATAATGATCTACTGGCGTCTTGCTGCCTCTTTATGAATTTTCGTTTCTTCATCCTTACCAAACTTCTATATTTCTTTTTTAGTGTTGGCTTCTCTTCTTGGACACATCTATGGAGCAGTTTTTTAAAACTCGCACTCATGGTCAAACCATGAGTTGCATTTAAGCCCTTTCTCGACTCTAGATGAAGTAAAGCTTTGCTCAGCCGATTCACGAAGAATCTTATGTATATTTGCATCGATACTTGTAGCATTTCCATCCCAAATTTCATGCACTTAATCATATCTTCTACCTTGTTCAAAAGGCCAGCCCAGTTTTGGATTAAGCCTCACATTGGTTCCTTTTTGTTTTTTTGGTACATCCTGTTCTTAATGGGCAGCAACAACCTGTAAGGGCACATGATCAGATTCTATGTACTCCTCTAGAACCATAAAATCATTAATTTCTTCCCAAAGGCTTGATCTGGAAGCAATCACATAATCAACCACGCTTCTTCCTCTACATGTGTGTCCTGACGATTGAGGGAACTTAGCAATCCCATTGCATATAAGAAGCCGCTACTGCAGCTTGTAGATTGAGAAGCTTGTTCTTCCCCGACCGAAAGTGACCACGGTATCATCTGATTCCCTATACCATCCGTGTGTGCCTTCAAATCTGATTCTTCCATTGTTTCTAGCCATAAAGGATCACAATTGCCCTTCAATATGTAGTTGCTTGCTTATTTCCTGTCCTGCAATTAAAATCTCCTACTATTATGACATTTCCCTTATCTTGATATCTCATGATATCTTGTTCAAGCTCAAAAAACATGTCTTCTCCATTAGCATCTGAGTTCTGGTATGCTTGCTTATGCCGTGGTGCAAAGCAACATGCTGCTACATAGAATGTGTTAACTCCTTGAATTGTGAACCAAATATATTGGTGATTAGGATCTTTTTTAACACCATGTATCAGATCTCTAAATGCTTCTCTCACATAGCATGCAACTCCTCCATTGCCGTTATCTCCATCTCTGAATCTATGATTATATACTGAGTAAACATTCTCAAATCCTTCAATTTCTGGTAGCTCAAAAAGATCATGCTCTTTTGTCTCTAGAAAACATATTACATCAGCTTGTGCAATTACTTCTTGCATACTAAGAATCTTATCAACAGTAAGTCTATTTATATTCCAAACTATTATTCTGAGGGCCTCCACGCTTCCCTATTCTTCAATGAAAGCTTTACCTTTCTTCCAAGTGACCTTCTTATTCTCAGTAGCTCGCTTCTTTCACCTTCTCAAGTTCTTGTTTTTCAATACCATCCGCTCTTTTGTTAGATCATCATTAATCCGGATGGATTTATCTTTCAACTTGTATCTTTTTAATCACAAAGAAACCTTGCATCTCTATTCAAAAATCTAACAAGGACATGTCTAGTATATGTACCTTTCCTTCCAATGCGAAAAAGCTCTCAGAATGCCGTTTCACTCCTAGCTCCTCCACCAATAGTTTCTCAACAAATACCTGTGTATTCTCATTCTCGGTCTCCATCAGCCCTACAATAATGAAGATTCATTGACCTTTGTTCACATTCTTGCTCTTCCATATATGCTTGGAATTGACCTCAACAAATCCACTCTGCGGAATGTAGCGGATCCACTCATTTTTCTGATTTTTTCATTTGCTCCTTTAGCCGCCTTTGTCGCCTCTTCGCCATCGGCTTTAATTTTATCTAGTGTCTGGGCATTGCACATCCAAAAGATTGGCCGACCTTTTGTGTTTCAAGTCTCACCGCCTCTATTTCCTCTTTCATTTTTGCATTCTCCCCCTCGAATCTCTTCAAAAGCTATCCGAAAATCATCAGTAGCGATATCTTTACCTCCTTTATCATATCTTGCATCCACGGTATTCATGAACTCCTTCGTAAACTCCTTTTTGAACTCCTTTCAGATCGCTCTTCATACTATCCCGCCATTACATTCCCGGCATTTTCTTTACGAAAGGCCTTGTCTTGCTTGGATAGCATATCCTCGAGAATCCGGAACTTTCCACCTCGGACTCTACATACATGCCTTTGTCGATTAGATTCATCACTCCCACATTTTTCTTGAGGGGTACATTTTTGACTCGTGCCTGCAGCGGAAGGTTGGGTGGACCTTGGTGGAAGATCCCCATCTAAACTTCTTGGCCACCTTGGTAGCGCCCATCTTCCTAGAGAGAGAGAGAGAGAGAGAGAAAGAGAGAGAGAGAGAGAGAGAGAGAGAGAGAGAGAGAGAGAGAGAGAGAGAGAGAGAGAGAGAGAGAGAGAGAGAGAGAGATACGAGTTGGCAATTTGAGACAATTTGATGGGGAAAGATAGGAGATGGCGAGAGATGAAGGGAGAGTAAAAATTGGCTCTCCCCTTTGTGACGCCCCCTACTCGTTATCACGAGTTGCACTCGGCAGATACAAACAGAGTTCATCCCCCATACCAAACTCCATGCTAATACGTGGCCCTCCACATGGCACCGCAACCGTGACGGTTCCAAAGGGGAAGAGTGGAAGGGTCATTGCACCCCGCCTCCCTCGGCCTACCTAGTCCGCGAAGCGTAAAACATACATGTCGCAGCACATACATCAACATCATATGACCATCACGGCGATGGTCCTCCACATATCCGCATAGACAAAGATCAAAGACATCACATAGGGAATCCTACCCAAGGCTCGACTCGTAAGGATGACTGACAAATTTTGGGTCTCCGTGAGTTCATTGCGCATGTAATTCATGGCAATGGATTTTACCGGCATATGAACATGGCTTAGGGTTGTCCACTCCATCCGCCTCCCGTGGTACACTTTTGCAGATAGGTTGAAGAACTTCGGTTGGACCGTAGCTCGCCGGATCATAGCCAAAGGGCTATAGCCGTGTACATCTCCCCTGCACTGATGAGGCGTGTAAGGAGGTTTCCTCCCACCGATGATCAATGCCATAGCAAAGTGCATCTAGAGGACATCAACGGTCCGCATCTGACTTTAACCCACTTGAAGGGAACTACCACCACGCCAAAGTCCCGATCCCCGTGCCAAGACTACCACCGCAACACATGGCCTCGGCCGAAACCCCCGGTGGCACCGCCGCCAGCACGGCTTATCCCCAACGGGTAAGTCGAACTCATACTGTGGTGCACGCAGTCCCCGAAAGTATTAAGCGCTTAGTCCGGCAGTTGCTCTCCTCCGAGTAGACTTTACATCCCGAGAGAGCAACCGCTATGGACACAAACCACCCTTATCAACCTGGCCCGACCCCTAAGAACACAACACAAAGTGCTATTGTACACAGCCGCAACTATAGTGTGCTAGAGAGGCTACTCTAGGAGCATCGACTACAAAGCTTTAGGTCTCTACCCCCTTCCCAATACAAGGAGTTCACAGAGATACATCATCCATATACATCACGTAAGAAGTAAAGAACAAGATCTAATCTATATCATAGAGTTAGGTTCTTTAGTTAGAATCTGCTATCTAGAGTTCTAGAAGGTCGCTATGGGCAATCTAATAGGCTAAACCTACCGATTCAATGCCTAAAATAGGGTTTAGACTATCTAATTGGCCAAATACCTGATCCTTGAGAGACTCCTCCCGACCTGAGCTCTCACCATCCCACAAACGCCAATCTAGAGAAACTAAGGTTGCAATTCTCCCAAATGAAGTTCTGATGCTGTTTTGGCCGTTGAGGCAGCCAAAACAGAGTTCAAAACCCCTAAAAATCGAAAAATTAGGTTAGTTAGGGTTTCCAACCCTATATAGACAAGGGGGTGGCTAGGGTTTCCAATTATCCCCTTTTTGGCATGTGGGATAATTGGTAATGGGCCCACTTGCCTTTAAGGCTAGGTGGCCAAATGTGCCCACATGGAAATGTGTGCACCCAAATGTGCTCACATGGAAATGTGTGCACATTAATGAATGTGTACATTGGAAAATGTGCACATTAATTGCTCCTATGGGTATGGCCCACTTGGCATCAAGTGGCCACATGGGAATGTGTGCCCACATTAATGTGTACATTGGAAAATGTGCACATTAATACTAATGCACACTTAGCAAGTTGCCCCCCAGGGGCTACCCACTTGGCTATACGCTACGCATTAACGCCAATCGGGTGGCGGTACGCGCGGACGGGCAAAGATAATATACGCCCCGGAGCGATAACCGCGGCCGAACGCCACATTCTCCCCACCTTGAAATGATGTCGCCCGCAAAGATCGCGGGTTCTCCCCACCTTGGGATCTTCCTAACCCGCAATCAACCCGATGCATACCATATACTACTATAATACTTACATCGCTTATTATGATTACCTTAAGGTAATACTTTTATCACATTATTATATTATAAAATAACTTATCAATTCACAACATTACTAAACAGATTACTCCAACTTCACTTAACATTACGATTAAGTTTATCAAAATTTAAAATTAACGCTCGAGGTACTCTTTGATTCCTTGCAACACATTCCAACAAAATTTGTGTTGTAAGTCTTCGAGTTCGACCTCCTTGCCCTCCTGAGCTTCACCGGGCCTCTGTGTCGACACTACATTAGTACCATTTAATTATTAATTAAAATTTTTGGTTATATGGTGACCACCCCACCTATCTACATGGATGCATGGCTAATCTCCTACCAGAGGGAAGAGGGTGAATCTTCCATTATGGTCATGAGACAACATGCCTATATGCCTATATGCCATGCCTACACCTCTAGTTGCCCAACAGGAGGATATCCTTCTCTGGGGGGCTAAGGATAGATTCCTCCTATCAAAGCATATATGGGGCTAAAGGTGCTTTCCCTATCAATGCATTCCTTCATGACCTCCTTTTCTTCGAGGTCGCCTACTCCGTGGGACGTAAGACTTTCTAATCTACCTTCCACTCACCCAAGCGAAACGCTGGCATGTCTACCTTGACATTACACCACGCCCCTAGAGATCACCGTAGTGGTCCCATCATCGGTGACAACGCATGCACCCATACTAAGCTGTAGGTGGCATGCGAGATTAATCTTAACTATACAAGCATTAATCTACACAAATCGACATGCCCGAGCCGATTTCTTCTGAGATGACCTTGCCGCCCCATTGCTCCATAAACCGTGGGTACCGCTTTTACTAAATCTTTCTTAAGTACCCATGTCGCTGCCTTCCACCGGGTAAGTGTTTCCACTTGACCAAATACCGAGGAATTCTGATCTCCTCGCTTTGAAAGCTTTATCAAGAATCAATTTCGAACTATTTCCAAATGCCCTCCGCCATTTGCAAATAACGCTATAATCCAAGACTTCGCCCGATTTGGGGTATGCTTCTTCAACAAACTCACGCGGGAAGACCTTATGAATCTTTAGGTGTGGCCGGCAAGTCTAGCTTGTAGGCTTGATTACCTACTCTCTCGACTATTCTCAAGGGTCCAGCCCACCTTGGAGCAAGCTTCTTGCAATTGCCGATCCCGAAGCCACCGCTTCACCTTGATCTTGAGCCAAACATCATCTCCAACTTCAACTCTCTTATCGCTCGATGCTTGTCGGCGATGCTCTTCTCGACGGCTTGTCGCTAGCGTGTAGCCACGAACTTCCTCTACAAGCCGCCGCGATATCGCCAACATCTCGGCCGCGAAACTTCCACTTTTGACACCTGGTTGTGCCAAGTGTCCGAGTTAGGCAATCGATAGTCGTAATTAATCATAAACGGCGACATTTGGGATGATTCCCGCTTGGTGCTATTGTATGCAAACCCACCAAGTGAATAAATTCTTCCCACATACCTTGCTTATTCCGCATATAGTTTCGTAGCATGTCCTCTAAAATCCCCGCTGGTCCGTCCGCCCGCCATCCGTCTGAGGATGATATGCCGCGGCTCATGGATAGCTTCGCCCGATCGCCGCAAAGAGGTCTTGCCAAAAAAGCACTCATGAACTTCGATCCCCGCTCTGAGATGATCTCCCTTGGCATGCCATGAAGCCCGAAGATCTCTTTTGGTGAAGAGCTTTGTCGTATCCATGGTCAGATCTGTGGTTCTCCGCAAGGCACAAAATGTGCCATTTTAGACAACTTATCGACCACTACCATCAAGGCATCTTTCCCTCTTACGGCCCTTGGGAGCCCCGTGATGAAATCCATGCCGATACCTCCCACTTAGCGCTTGGCACCGCTTAATGGCTCTAATGCCCCCGAATTCGGTCTCCTTCGCTTTCGTCACGGGCATAGCCGACATTCCTTGATGTAGCGAAGCTATTTGCTTCTTCATTCCCCGCCAATAATAGCCGCCACAAGACTTTGAAATATGTTTTCATGAATCCCGCATGGCCAGCTTATTGGGTCAAGCAGCGGGTCGTGGAGGATCAACTTCCTTACACCGATGATTCGTTACGCACAACTTGTTCTTATGGTATAACAGTTGCCTTCCTTCTTATAATGCTTGAAGGCCTCCCCGCTTTTTATCCGTTCTAGCCTCCTTAGAAAGGCTTGCCCATACCTCCTTGAAATCTCCACGCCCGCTGGCAAGGACTCTTCAATCCTCTTACCAAAGTCGCCGGAGAGCGCCGAAATTGCATTGCAATGCACTCTAGTTGTCGGGGGATGCCTTGAAAGCGCATCTCGCTACCACATTGAGCTTCCCGCTTGTAGACTATATCAAAGTCATATTCTTCGAGGAACTCCATCCATCTCCGCCCTCCAGATTAAGGTGTGGTTATGGAATACATATTGAGGCTCATGGTCTGGTATCCAATTGGAACTTCCTTCCCAAGAGATAATGCCTCCATATTCTTAATGCCCCGACAACCGCAAGCAACTCCCCGATCGTATAAGGGTAGCGCCCCTCTGCGCCGCTCATCTTCCCCGAATCATACGCTACCACACGCTTTTCTTGCATAAGCACCGCACTGTAGCTATCTTACTCGCGATCCGTTGCTACCAAATTTTATCTTTCTCCCGTCCCAAGGGTTAAAACCGGGTGTTGTTAAGGCTTCCTTCAACAATTCAAACCCCTTTGGGCTTTCCCGTACAATGCTCTACCCAATCTTTTCACCTTCTCTCGCCTCGCCAAGTCCGTTAATCCGGCTGCTATCTTAGCAAAGTTCTTCACGAACTTCCCCAGTACCGCTAGGCCGAGGAAACTTCGACTTCATGCACATTCTTCGGCGCGGCCAATCGAATGACCGCCTTCAATCTTGGCGGGTTCTGTCGAGATGCCTTCGCCGAGATCACATGACCCGATATCTCCACCTTTTCTCAAGGCGGCGGCACTTTGACAACTTGGCGCATAACCGGTGCCTCTTCAACTTCTAGTACTCTTCTCAAGTGTTGTAATGTGTTTTTCAAGGGATCTGCTATACACCGTAATGTCGCCAAAGAAAACAATGACAAAGGTGTCCAGAACTCCCCGAAGATGTCGCTCATGAGCCTCATGAACGCCGCGGGGCATTTGATAAGTCGAAAGGCATTACCGCGGAATTCATAATGCCCATACCGCGCTCAAGGCGGTCTTATGGATATCTTCTTCCTTTATCCCGATCCGGTGATAGCCCCGACCTTTAAGTCGATTTTGGAGAAGATCTTTGCACCTTGAGCTGATCCATCAAGTCGCCTGATCTTGGAAGCGATACTTGTTCTTAATGGTGTGCTTATTCAACTGCCTATAGTCTATGCACATTCTCAAAGATCCGCCCTTCTTCTTGACAAAAAGAATGGGCGCCCCAAACGGGCGAGACACTAGGTCTAATGAAACCTAGGTCGAAAGCAGCCTCCGCGAATCGCTTTTCAGCCCGGCTAACTCCCCGAAGTTGTCATTCTATATGGAGCCTTACTTGTTGGTTTTGTTCCCTGGTTCGAAAAGCTATCTCGCACTCGACTTCCCCGTAAGGAGGGAGCCGCTTGATCTCATCCGAAAGAGATCATGGAACTCCGCGGATCGCCTTTAGCTACTTGCTTCGCAACTTGCCGAGCACCTTGTCTCCTTTGCTTCCTTCCGATTCCGCTCACTAATCTCAAGCTTGAAGATGTATGCCACTTGCTCACTCTTGATGCACTTGAACAAACCGCTTAGAAGACATACACCGCATGATGGGAACAACTTCAAGCACCGTTATCTCAATGATCTTGCCGCCGGGCGCTGGGAAGGTCACCTTTCGCTTCCATTACCGATAATGGCCCCTCGCTGGCCCAAGGTACTCCATTCCTATGATCAAATCATACTTTCCAATGCCCATTACTTCTGCCTCCCATCTTGATATTAATCCCGCAAGTCGATGTCGGTTAATTTCTTGCCCGCCGTCGCCCTTATCGCACTACACTTGCTAAAACAACGGGTCTTGGCTTTGACTTTAGCGGCTTCAACTTCAACATCCGAACCATTCTCGGGATGCAAAGTTATGGCTACTTCCCCGAGTCTATCAAGACTATGAATGACTTAGCTTTAGCCTTCCCCACCGTGGAAATTACCTTATACCGCTCTCTCGCTTGCTCAGATCTATTATTGGCGGCAAGGATATGACACTCACCCTCAATGTAGTCGCTGGCCTTCTTTTCGCCGCCGCCGTCCGGACAGGGCTTCCCAATCTCCCATCTCCGCTAGAGCCGCACTCATGACGAGGGGCGCTTTGTCGCCCTATGGCCCTACTGAAGCACCTCCGGCACAACCGCTTATGCACTCCCCGCTTTTTTCCTTGGGCATTGCTTGCAAGAAAGATTGCACCGCTTTGGAGTAGTTTGACCTTTTCCTCGCTTGTCCTTGAAGGATACCGCTTTTCTCCCCGCCGCTTCCCCGGTTCCCACCATATTGTGTTCTAGCCGACTGATCGCTGCCCCTGGGCTATAGCTTCCCTCGTCGCTTTGCCTTTCTCCCCGAAGTACTGCCGCTTGTGCCCGCTTATTCCGAGGTCCCGGACCCTTGCAAGCTTATAGCCTTGATTCTCGCTTCGATATCGTCCTAGGGTTTATTGTTTCACAAGCTTATGGGATCTCCCTTTATTCAGCCCCCCTCGATATAGCTTTCATCGCATGCTTTCTCCCAATTTCGCACATACGTAAAATTCTTTAGCCTCATGAATTCCTTCAGATATTTCTGAACTCGATTTGTTGCCTTGCCGTAATCGGTAAAACCGCCGGGTGATCATGCCGACTTATGTTCCCTTTGAACGAATGGCGCTTTGAAGGCTTTAGCAAACTTTCTCAACTTACAAGCATCCCCGCTAAGCCGCGGTGCCTTTATGCACTTCTTCCACCAAATCCGAAGCGTTCCTTTCAAGTTGGTCAAGCGTAACTCGCTTTTGTCCTTATCCTTCATGCCATAAGCATTTCCAGATTCGCCATTTCGTCCAGCCATGCCTCTCGCTTCTAAGCCTCGACTGTTTTCCCCGAAACTGCTCCAGCCCGGCCTTCCATACATTGCCCAAAGGTCAATCTACCTTCTTCTCGTAGTCGAGGTCCCGTATCTCTTTGTCGCCCTTCTTGGGTGTTCCTCCGCTTCTTCCATCCGTTTCGCTCTCGATCCTCGCTTTTCCTCTTCCTCGAGTCTGAAGTCCGAAGTTCAACTTGAGCCGGAAGATTCCGGCCGGGGATTCTGCTTTGTTCTTTTTCCCTGCCCCTTCCTTCCTCCGAACCGATGCTTATGGAACCGAAAGGCTGCCCACCGACCCACTTCGCTATGCGACAAGAATGTTTTTATCCGCCTTCCATCCGCCCTCATCCGGCTATCTCCCCGCCTGGGTCATGGGTTCCCTATCTTCAAATAGGTTCCTTGTCGGGTGGTCTCAAGGGGGTCTCGCTTCTTCTATAAGGTCTCGCAGCTTGTCGCTCCCTCGCTTTTTTAGCCCTCTAGCCGCATCCACAAGCGATTAATGGCTATATGGTTAGTTCCATTTGTTCTCTTGCATTGTTTATGTTTGTTGGTATAATTGTGGGGCAACATACATCAATAAAACATTTAAAGTGCAAATGTAATTGTATTTATATATCATATAATATTTTAGGTACACAAAGTCTCCTGATCAAGAGTCTAACTAGTCTTGAAATCGCCGCAGAAGACGGGTTGTCTTCAAGAAACTTCTTAACTTGGGCCGCCCCTACCGAAAGTGACCCAAGTTCCCGATGATGCTTGCCGGGCGAGCCTCCTTGATGGCTCTCACCAGTGTCTTCTACCCCGCTGTTGGATGTAAGGGCCGCAGCCATCGCTAATCTCGGGCGCTTGGGGGGATGGCGGTCGAAGAGGTCAAGTGCCATTGCCCTCTTGACTAAGACAAAGATAGTCGACATTTGCCGCTATTCGAGCATGCCCGCCAAGCCCGAGAGTGCAATCAGCATAAACACTCCCTCTTCACCTGGACTGAACTTATGTGAATTACCGCTATTCTCCCATCCATCGCCAGCGGTAAGTAGTACCCGAGCGAATTGCCGCCAGGTGTCACCGTTTCTCCGCTTTGTTTGGCCTCCAGCCTGCGGGCTTCAAAATGCACTCGCCGACCTCTACTGCGGAGCTCCCCTCAGAAGTCTTCACCAGTGCTGGCCGAGCCTCCCCGAGGTCGACATTCCTTCCCCTTTGGCAAGGGTGATATTGGAGGACCCGCATTAGGGATACTCGCGGGTCTTCCCCACGATTCCCATCTGCGCTTGGAGGGCGAGGAACTCTCCTCCTCTCTGGCAGCCCCCGGCCCATCAATTGCCTAATGCCGCTATAAGCCCGATGCTCTGAGGTCGCCTCCCCGCGTAGGTGGTTCTGACTCCCTCACTTGAGCGGGAAATCCCGATGCCCCCCGGACGATGAAGTCGCCCAGTGCCTGCCCCGGCCGCAAATGGGTGGAGTAGTTCGTCTAACCCGGAGCTCCCTCTCCCTACATTCGGGAGGTTCGATGTCGCCGAGGAGTAGATACTCCTCCCGGCCGATGATGATAGGGGCTAGGCTTGTGATGCCTAGCCCAAGTGGGGAGCAACTCGATGCCCCGCCGGCTCTCGCCGGGTTGATCGCCTCCTGCCTCCTTGGCGCCGCTTCTTCGTCCGAAGTCGAAATTCGCGGTATCCTTTCGCCGTCCGACTCTTTTCTTCATCCTCTTGCTTCCCTCGTTTTGTTGATACCGCAGCAGCATTTGCCCTTCCTTCTCGCCAGCTATGGGGTCTACCTCCATCTGAGGGATAGAGGTTGCCCCCATCGGGTTCTCGGCGCGGGGGATAAGAAGATGGCTAGGGCGGCGTGTAATGAGAAGTACTTGGTCCCCGCTGGCCGTCAGACCATGTAGTCGGGTAGCCTTTTGGCGCTTTGTTGGTCAGGTACTTGGCGATGTTGGGGACATCGCCAAGGCCGCCTCAAGGGACGGGACGGGGAACGGCATCCTATGCAAGGGGGACTTGGACAAGGGAGGGTCCTACCCTAGCCTCGAAATTCCGCTAGCACCCGCCATATGCCGGGTTGTATTCAGCCAGAGCTTGATGTCAATTTCTTTTCACAAAGACTTGAAGATGTCATTGACATCTCATTCGCATGGGCACCGGGCGCCGTACCATCGTCCAAATCAGCAAAGGGGCCATTGATCTAGCAAGGAAGGGAGTATCCAACGGATGCGTAAGCCAGTGAGCCGAAAGATCGCCTAAGCAAAGGGGGGAGCAAATTTGCGTGGTACCAATTGAGAAATGGGGAACTTATTTATAGGAAAGGGAAAACCCTAATTTTTGGAAGACTTAGAATTTACATCGATTAGGCAATTCTAACCTATTAAATGATGCAATTGCAAGTTTGAAGTATATTTCTAGGGCTTGAGCATGCTAAGGAGAGCTACCGAACTTATTGTGCAATTTGGAGATCATTTAGTGAAGAATGAGGGTTCATTGACGCTATGCCAGCCCGATTCCTAAAATGTAGAAATCATTCCCCGGCGCGACGCGGTGAGACATGGGTCCTAATTGGGCTAGGATTACTCAATTTAGGTGATCTAAGGTCAGTAATTCTACTAAACTCATCGAAAGAAGCGCAATTGACCCCTTACTTGGTCGATTTGGAGCTGTTTTGGGCCTTTTAGCATGGTTCACGTCGCTATTCCACCCGATTTCTAAAATGTAGAAATCATCCTCGCTGACGCGGTGAGACATCGCCTCAATTTTGCTCAAAACTCCAATTTAATTGAAACAAAAGCTAGGATCGATATCTTGACCTATTTAAACAAGGTTTAACACTTTATTTACACAAAAATTTTCTTTATATTAACAAAATTTTTTTCCAAGATTTTACAAAACTCAAGGTCGTTTCCCCTTGATGTGCCCGGGTAAGATACATATCCCCGCCTCATGAGGGTAACCTTCTTCGCACCGCAAGCCGCTGAATCTTCAAAATGTTTCACTAAGTGGGCTTCGCCGCCTTTTGCAAACACAAAGAACATCTCGGTCTGCCACGCCGCATGTCCGTTGTATTCTTGATGACTTCATGACTGTGACGCCGAATGGCGCGACGGGGAATCAGAGCCCGTGAACTTTTCCTCGAAGTGCCGGATCTCCTTGAGCGCCTGCCTTCCTCCCCGCTTCTTCTTGCCGCTTTCTTCCCGGGTGCTCGTGGGGCCTTGGGTTTTGGGTGGAGGGGGGCTTTAGTGTCCGGCTCTTCGCCGTGCCCGCCAATCGCTCTCACCCTGCTCCCCGGTAATAGGTGTTGTAGGCCTCCCACTTCGCCATATATGCTTGTGCTCCTCATTTTCTTCTCATAGACCTTTAAGGGGTCTATCACGTAGGCTTTCCCCAAGCGCCGGGGGGCCTTAACCCTATCCCACGCTGGAAATGGTGGGGGCTTCGCCACCGGCCCGCCTCCTCCCGCTCTTGGGCCGCCTCGCTGGTACCTCTTCCTCAACAACCGGGCTTTGAAGAGCTTGCCCCGCCTCAAGGCCTCGCAAGACGAAATCTTGGTCCGAATCGCTTGGGTGGGAGGGCGGGTCTCCTCCCCGACGGGCTGTTGATGACCGGGTTTCGCTCTTCTTCCCAACCTTCACGAAGCCTCTTGCCTGCCTTTGATGGCCTTGGTCCTCCTCTTGGGTCCTCCTCCTGGCTCTCCCCGATCTCTTGACCTCTCGCCCCTACTGGCCCTTGACTTCGTGACTTGTGGACGGTTGCAAGTAGGGTCGGCCTCTTCCTCCGGGTGAGTTCCCGCCGGGCCGCTTCTCCTTCCTCGTGACTCGCCCCTCCCCGCAGGTGGATCTCATCCCGGGATTGTTCTGGCCTATGGGTGGGTTCGCCTGCTCCTCCTCGCCTCCCCGTGGGTTGGCGGCCCCCGGGTGTTGCTCCCGGCCGCCCCCGCCTCCCCTCGGGCCTCCCCGGCGTGTAATTGTTGAGGATCTTCGCCCCATGACGCCCTCGTCCGGGCGCCCTCCAAGATCTCTGTGGGTCGCCCGTCCGGACTCCTCGATTCCTCGCCGACGGCGATCCGGCCGACGCGGAGAAGGCGCTCCTCAAGAATCCTATGAAAAGGCTCTGAGATACCGGGCGCTTGAGGATCCGGCTGCCAGGGCTTGGTACCGGCTTCGCATGGCCATCATTTTACTTGCTCGTCGATTGAGCTACGCCTTAAGATCGCCTTTGACAATACGAAATGTTCTCGTGAAGGACGGAAAAAATGGGAGGGGTCCAATTCTATTTATAAGGCCAATTTTAGGTCAACTTTTAAACTACCTTTTGGGTTGTCTAAGGCATCTAAAACACCTATTATAGGTTCACACGCTATGCCCAGCCCGATTCCTAGAATCTAGAAACCCCGTCCCCGGCGCGACGGTGAGACATGGTGGGGCCCACTATTAAATTAACATGTAACATGCTAAATCTACTAATTTTAGCTTAAATTTAGAATTATCAAGATATTTTACCGTAATTTTACAACTTTTTGGTGTCAGTCGAATGTTCAAGACGTTGTTACCCTCGATTTCTAAAATGTAGAAATCATTCCCGGGCGCCGACGGTGAGACCACCCTACTTTTTGGATGTTGGCTCATCAATTTTTAGTCTCTTTTACGCTTTCTATTCTTTTTAACTGCTACTAGCTTAGTATAGACTACAAAAATGAGAAAAAAAAAATTTTCATTTTTCGAGGTTTGAGGATCCTATCAAGTTAGTGCTATCGGAACATGGCTGCTGCTTTGCTCTTGGTCTCCAAGAACATAGCTCGATACCACCGCGGACGCCCCTACTCGTGATACTCTGCACTCGGGCCAGATACAAACAGAGTTCATCCCCATACCAGCCCCATGCTAATACAGGCTCTCTGACATGGCACCGCAAACCGCGGACGGCCCAAAGTGGGAAGAGTGGAAGGGTCATTGCACCCCGCCTCCCGTGGCCTACCTAGCCGCGGAAGCGTAAACATACATGTCAGAGCACATACATCAACATCATATGACCATCACGGCGATGGTCCTCCACATATCTCGCATAGACAAAGATCAAAGACATCACATAGGGAATCCTACCCAAGGCTCGACTCGTAGGATGACTCGATGCCTTTGGTCTCCGTGAGTTCATTGCGCATGTAATTCATGGCAATGGATTTGGCTGGCATATGAACATGGCTTAGGGTTGTCCACTCCATCCGCCTCCCCCCGTGTACACTTTGCAGATAGGTTGAAGAACTTCTGGTTGGACCAGAGTCACGATCATAGCCAAAGGGGCTATAGCCAGTTACATCTCCCCTGCACTGATGAGGCGTGTGTGCGAGTGCCTCCCTCCCACTGGGATGATCAATGCCATAGCAGTGCACTAGAGGACATCAACGCCCAGACCGATCACTTTAACCCACTTGAAGGAATCACCACCACGGGCCGTGTCCCGATCCCCTGCCACTACCACCGGCAACAGCGATGGGCCCGGGCTGAAACCCCTCGGTGGCACCGCCGCTGCGTGCACGGCTTCTATCCTCAACGGGTAAACAATCCTACATCGTGGCACGCAATTCCTCTAGTATTAAGCGCTTAGTCTCATAGTACCTCCGAGTAGACTTATATATCCCAGAAAGAGAGCAACTCCAAAATTGACGCACACGTTTCTTCTTAAGGTACCTCAGGTCTAACCTTTGGCCGCCTTCTTATGATGTATTTAGCACCAGTTTTGCCTGGAGGGGATGAGGCCCATACCCACAAGCCTTCAATCCTTAAAAAAAAAGTGTCAGCTATTAAGAAAAACAAGCTTAAAAATCAAACTACCAAAACAAACCTCTCAAATTGTAAGGAGTGACAGTCTCTGGATATGTGGAGGTTCAAGGCAATACCCAATGACCCCCAATTCATCAATGTTAATATTTGATCTGTGTACAACTGTTCGAGCTGAGAAATCAACACGCTTACTCCATCAAATTTCCTCGCATGCCATGCTTACCTTCCTTGCTTCAGTCGCCGACAGATAGATTTTTATGGGACGCTCGGACCGCTGTGTAGCCTGCAGAAGAAAAAAAAAAAAAATTCAGAAACTACTATATATATGCTGCCAAACAAGTCCACAAAGAGAGACATACCCTTGGCTGCCCTGGCAAATCGTTATCAAAATATGTGGCAATATGAAACTGCAAATAACTGAGCAAATTGCTAATTATAAAGCGTTGGAGACCCATTTTTGCTCTTGTCGCTTGAGATTGTTATTATGCCGTAATAATCATGGCAAGTTGATGAGAGTAAGGTCATCCTGTGCAGTCACAGAAAATGCAGTCAGTGGTGCAATCTTTATGAGTCTAATGAACTCGCACTACCCCACTTCAAGCAGAACTGTCCATCATAACGGATGGCCTGACAGGGAGGGGAACTGGCAATACTTGTAATATCATCCAATCAGGTCAGCGCGATACTTTGGGTTCAGACCTTAGTAAGGTGCAGTCCCCACGCCATGACATGTTTCAAATGGCTAGAATCTGAAAGATGGCATATAGATTTAAATACTTGTGTAAAACGAAAAAGAAAGGCCTATTTAACACACCCCTTTCGCACTGAGTTGTTGTTTTCTTCCACAGGCCAGGGGTATGTATTGGTCCTGATCTTCGCTCTTTTTAAGTAGATGGTTTAAATTCTGCTACTATTTTCATTCCATCAATGGTAAATCTTTGGCTGTTGTGTCCACATCCCCATGACGTTTCTTATTCTTTTCCTCATCTTGACCTTGATCCTCCCTCAATTTCATCCCCACCTTCGTGACTTTTCTTTCTTTATTTTTACAATAGTCTAACACTCTCCTAAGCCTCTGCTTAGGATTCCGGACCTTTCTGCTTGTTTGAACTTGGCGTCCTCCCGTGGACACATTAATATTTAAACAGTGCTCACTGATTCCATAAAAGAAGAAGAATGTGTAATCTACTAACCTCATTCACAAGAATGCGAAACAGTTGTAGCAAAACACAAACGAAGGATTGATAGAACTGTTTTAAGAAATCCAATGGAACATTGGCTTAGCAAGCTCCAAATGACCAAATGGCCAGGGTTCTGCCATTGTACCACCACAAGTCTCACATTTTGTTGTGCGATCAATTGTTCTAATCTTGGTCACTGAGACCACCTGGTTTAGGTTTCACGATCATAGTTTTTTCCCACTGCTTTACCTTTGCACACAGACATTTGGCGCTGTTCCAGAAAACGTTAGAATGTCTTCAACATAGTTCTAGTATCAAATTGTAAGTATCGCATTGCTTCTTAAATGAAGAGCATAAACAAAGAAGAAAATGAACCCAACACTTCTAGGCAACTAAGCCCCTAATCTGCATTACATAACCATAAAAGCTGCAACTGACTATAAATGGAGCCATCAAGGGAAAGCATTGTAAAGATGATTCCGATTTCTAACAAAAAAGATACACTATCCGTCCTGAAGGTTCTAGTGTTTCTGATTCAAGCCCCAACACATCAATGACAGGTTTGAGAACTCACGATTTACCGCCTCAAGGATACCGAACTGCACCACTTTTACACGGGCAAGTTCTGCAGGGAGTAAGGAAATCGTAAATCCATGGTAGCCTCGCAAGGAATATTTTACAGCGCAAAGCTGTGGGTTTGGTTTATATCAGATTTTAAAAAGGCTGCCGTATTCGGCTGTTCGCTCCGGCAAGAATGGAAGCGAAGGGTTTATGTTAGAGGTTTGGCGTTGGATAGGGAGCTCGAGCGGCTAAGCGCCTGAGTCCAACAAAAGAGAAATAAAGAAAGCACAATGCCAGGCTTATATAAGTCAAAAACATGTTGCTTGTATTTTAAGACTCGGTTAACAGGTGGGTGTTTGGAAATATGCCCTCCATGGCTCCATATTCTTACTTTTGATAGCGTATGGTGGATAGCGAACTCCGTATTTTATATGGTGGCATGGAATGTGGGAAGCCGATTCCGTGATCCCCACATCGCGGGAGCCGAGCTGGTCCGAATCCATGACCCACTTCCAGGCCGCCACAACATGGCAATCGAGGATTGCTTGATTTTTACTGCAGTTTTAACCGCTTTGAGCTTTAATTGTTCTCGGCCAGCTTCCATTCCTGAGGCTAATCAATCGTAATTCAGCTTGCCATGTTGTTATCCACCATCGTGGTTTTAATTAAACCAGCTTCCACGTATCGTTCCTACACGAGATCTAATCTTAGCCGCTAATTAAAGTGATGTTACTCTACTAGTAAATGTTTCACCTACAGACATTTTATGTTGTTTCTCATAACATCCTAGGTAATGTAATAACTCCCGCCATCTTAAGGAGGGCTTTGAAAATACGTAATAACTCCCTCCATCTTAGATCTTAGGAGGGGCTCAAAAACTTTTATGTTTGTGAGGGATTCAAATCCTAGGCCTTGCTCCCTCAAAACCCCCATGCCTCTATAGGCCAATCATTAATTTGTTAAAAAAATTGAAGTTCACATATAGTTAAAGGGTGGAACCTCATCAATTCAAGGATATTCTAGAATGTTCTAGATGGCTCTAGAATCTTCTAGAATCTTAATAATCTAAATAATAATGGGTAATCACCCGAGGGTACTTTCACACCATTGGTTATGTTATCTTAAAATTTAGATTTTATCCCCACTTTAGTTCTGCAGTAAACGAAGGTTGACATAATGGCTCTTACCGTACTTGTTATCTTAATATTAAAACTAATAGAATGCTTTAAAGACCGGGTTAATACGACTTGAATTGTTATGTTAATTTTTTTCGCATAACATAATCCGTTAAGACCGTGTACACACTTGATCATATGTAAATTTTAGCATAATAGAATCCCTTTAAGATGCATACACACATAATTACTTATGTTATTTCTTGACATAACATAATTAGTTAAAATGCATTCACATATGACCAATAAGTGCTCCAAAGCGGATTCCGCTGCTCATTCTGATACCACCTACAATGAACAACCTACAACCTAGGGTATCCATTGCTCCAAGAACCTAGATTTTTGTTATATAATATTATATGTAAAACAATGTGTTTTGTCGCTCTGGATTAAGTGAGGCTCCAAATGCATGCATTCGATTCGCCACATCGTCCTAATGCCAAAATTACCCTCTAGGGACCAAGTTACACTGGGCCGCTTTTGCAAAAAGAAAGAAACACTTACGCCTCTACATTGCAGATTCCGCAACCCACCTCTAGGCCAATTGACTAGAAAGTGTGTTGCACATGAGATAGTTTGGCGCTCTTCGGAAGGGGGGGCTTCCCGCCACAAAACTTGGTCCCTAGGGCAATGTTCCACGCCTTCGAGTCCATCTGCCAGAGATGCATCACCTGCCTCCCGAGAGGGGGAAGTTGCCCTCGTCCGCCGCCAGGCAAAGCCGGCCTGTGTGGTTTTTCCTTTAGGGGTCCGCGGCTCAAGGCCAACACCCCCTCTACGCCAAGACACAACGAAGGTCCTAGTCAAATCAAGGATAGAGCTCAAACGTAAAACCCTATGAGTTGCCGGGTTCTAGCACCTGTGGTTTGGCGCTTTGGGTGCCGGTTTTGGTCTTTGCACGGGGCGTGTACGATCACATCAAATGGAGAACGCATGAAGCAAGGGGAACCGACGGAATGGAGTTGGACACAGCTAGCGCTATCCGCCAGGCGCTTAGAAGTCAAGGGCCGCTTTGCAAAGTAGCAAGACACGTCAGAATTCAGAATTAATGCATATAGTACGGACTTAAACTCTGATTTTTTATCACTACTGTGAAGTCATCGCCAAACATCTGAGGGCAACTTTTCAAAATTTTGGATAAGGTTTAGATCAAATAGTTTGCATTAGAACGGGTCCGGGTAGCTCGTTGTTGGGCGGTATGAGTGGTAATGCCCCTAAGTCAAACAAGGCAGGGACGCAAGGCCTCCTCATTAGAGGGGAGAGTCTCAACCCCATGAGGCGAAAGCCCCAAAAAGCTTTTACCCGGTTTTTTGCTCTTATGTTAAGATAGCTTCCCAATTTCTTTGCACTTCTTCCAAAGTTTCGTACCCGGTAATTTCTTAAGATCTCCTAAATTCGACATCGTAGCATCCCTCATATGATGCTTTGTATCTTCCGAATATGCTTTGTCATTGTTCACTATGACACAATCATGCGGCATATGGTGCCATTATCAAGCATGTATTCCCTTCTTTCCGCATATATAAATTGCCTTACGTTTTGCCTTAATCCATAAATTAAATACCCATTACACACTATATTATTTCCTTGTTCACATCCTTTGTTTGCTCCCACGTAATTTCTTGTTCTAGATCCATTTAAGAAGGTTGTCTTCACATCCATGTATTATCTATCTCCATATCATTTTGTACTATTTTGTTCACATCCTTGTTTGCTCCCACGTAATTTCTTGTTCTAGATCCCATTTAAGAAGGTTGTCTTCACATCCATGTGCTCAATCTCCATATCATTTTTGTACTACTAATGTTGATAGAGCTCTCGGACTAGTCACTTTGATTATGGGTGAAACAATGTTGAGATAATCTACCCCCCTCCCCCGTGTATACCCTTTGCAATTAGACAAAAGTTATACCTTTCTCTTAACCATCGGCCTTCCCTTTGATTATAGAAGTCCATTTATTGCTAACAATGCTTTTGCTTATAGGACGGGATACCAAATTGTAAGTTCCCCATTTTTCTCAAAGGATGTTAACCGTTTTGTATATAGTCGCCTTCCATTCTAGAGAATCCGATCCCATCACCGCTTGCTCTGATTCTAGACTCCATCACACAAAGATATCTTCGACTTTGAACTTTTTGTTCCTCGCAATAGAGATGCATCAAAAGAAAAACTATAATTTAGGCATTCTACCTCTTTAAAACAAGTGAATCCCCCCCCTATCACAGTTTCAATATTGCTTTGTCCTTCATATGTTCCATCATGCACATCTTCTTGGCACTATCGGTTTCTCGACCCTCATGCACATCCTTATGCTATATCTTTTGATGTATGCGATGAATTATTCACCTCGTAATCTCATGCACCTTCCGGTTTAGTATCCGAATCACCATTTTGTAACCAAACTTCGGTTGTTTTGCTCCCTTTTTTCATTTTCCTTTCCTATATCATGTATCAAATATTCTATTGGCATCCATTTTGTCTCTTCTTCATTCATCAAACACTTCTCGTTTTTATATAATATCTTTTTGTCAAATACAAATATCTACTAACATGTATTTATGCTTTGCAAGGTCATAGAGCTATAGTCATTTGCTTCCTAAGTCATATCCTACTAAGAAAGTAGAAATACTCTATTGTCTAGCTTTCTCCTCAACTCTATGGCACCAATGTATAAGTTTAACACTTTCGTGGACCTTTAATCGTTAGACAAGTTGTTTGTTTTCATCTACATTTCCTCGAATTGACTCCCTTTAATGTAAATCTTGGCGACCTATTATTAGCACATAGCAAACAATGGTTATGGCTTCTTTTCATGAGTAATTGAGCAATCCATGAATATAGGCGCAAAACATAATAAGTGTAATTCTTCGGTTATTGCAATCTTGTTTTTGTTGCGTGTATAGCAACATATATATTGTCTTTTTAACTCCACACATCACGACAAAAACTTTTTAGTTCATCCGACCTATATTCACCTCCCAAGATCTGATCTTAGATATTTTATCGTGAAGATGTCTCATTACCTACTTGTAAAGAAGTTGGAAAAAATTAAATACTTGATCCTTTTGAAACGAAAATAATAGCATTTGGTTTGTTTGCTGAAATCATCTATCCTGGTAGAAAAAATATAATTTATACTATATGTATGATGAGTTTATACTAAATTCATGTGACAAAACCAAAGGGCATCGGGTTCTATGAGGGTTTTGGAAGGAGGCGAAGAGCAATTTGGGGCAGTTTTGCGCCGAAATTTGGGGCATCATATCTCGGCAACCCCAGATCAATTTAGGTAATTCTTACTTTTGTTGGAAATATGTTTTAAGTCGGCTTTTAGGATTAGATGCGATAAAGCCGAAATTCCAGATGAGGGAGAAATGGCGAAAAAGTGAAGTTGTATCAAAATTGACTGCACCATTGTATCTCTTTAATGAAGCTTGCTTCTGAGCTAGAAGCTAAAATGAGGGGATATTCGAAAGAAAACAGTACAAGGAGTCAAAGGATGCGTCATTGAAGTGGTTCCGGTGGGTGGTTTTTGAAGCTTACACCGGCTTTAGATTGCTTAGGTTGTTCTTGTTGTTGAAGGAGAATCATGATTTAATGATTTGAATTAAGAGTAAAGGAATGCAGGGTGATCTGAATGTGATAATGTGAGATTGAATGCCCTTTGCTACATTGGTGTATAAGAAGTAAGAACTAAGCTAAGCTTATTGTAAGAAGTCCTGAATAGTCCTTAGAATTGTGAATAGTAGGGCGGACCTTGTATATTGTAAAGGGATCACAGCAACAACAATATAGAGATTGTTACTCCGGGCTCGAGGCCGGAACTCAATTGGAACCTTGAGATCATGTAGCTTATGGGGTTGCATGGAGGTGCTAACAAAGGAGCACGAAAACGCCATCGCTCCATGAGATAAGAAAAGCTAATTTAGAAGGTAGACAAAGATGTATATATACCTTTGGTGATTAGGTTGAAGTTAAAGATGCTAAAATAAACTATGATAGGGAATTCCACCTGCTAAGAAACAACCGTGGAGGTTATGTGAGATATGTTAATCTTTAGGTTAGATAGTAAGAGAATGCATGCCAAAGCCTAAAGAAGCTTATGGGGCTTCTGCAATATGGCAATGGCATGGTATTGCTGGCCAAATAAAATGCTAAACTATGTAATTAACTTATTAGTAAGAAAGACAAACTAACATATTGAATTGCATTGCATATGAGTATTCGTAAAGTGTTCCACTCCTATGGAGGGAGTGACTTTTGGGAATCTTGCCACATAGAGGTATGTTGTAGTTGCTAGGTGATCCTTGTACCTTATATGGATGTAAATTGTAGGGATGTCATGATTGTTTGGGAATAGGACATTATGACATCCTAGAATAAGCTTTTCCTATGGGGAGGAAAATGCTGAACCTTTTATGTGTTCTTGTATAATATATCTAGACATGTTAAATGCTTGGATACCATGGTGATATGTCAAAGTTGCATTATGCTAGCATGTACTTGTTGATAAGCGGGGTTTGACCTTTTGGCTAGAGGCAAACACATGCTTTAGCTCGGAGGTGGGAAAAAGCTATCCTGCAATGGGTGGTTCGATGAAGAATGCAAACTTAAGGAAGGAAGGAAGGAAGGAAGGTATTTTTATCGTCCACCGGAGACCAATCGGTCTATGGGACCCAATACAAAAACGCAGCGGCGGACACTGCCTTCATTCCATCTCCACACATGCGAAATAGGCTACCACCTCCTTTTTATACCATCACCGAAGTCAGCGGATGATGCACCACAACGGGTGTTTCAAAGGAAGCGCCCCACCATTTGTAGCTTCTCACGCTTTTCGAGTGCCGCAAAACAAGCCCACAAGAATGTGAAGTTTTCCATCACTTTTCTCACCACGACTTGTCTATAAATGAAGACGATGTTGTAAGATCCCCACCTCTTCCCACAACTGTTGTGACACATGGGTTTGCAGAATAAAACAGCAGTAAGAGAAATGTTTGCTAGGACTCCTAGTCAAAATAATCCCACAACTTCTGCACCCACAACATCCTATGGCCCATCACCTACATTTAACACTGTTCCTCCGAATTTTTCGGGTATTGTGTCATGTGGTTTGTTCTCCTCCAGAAACACACCACTAAGAGAAGAGGAGGTCACTCCTAGAGTGGAACTCTCATAAGAGGATGAAGGCCCTGACAAGCAACGAGATTACATGTTCTCTAACCAATCTTCAAAGAAATTCAAAGTGGATTTCAACTTGAGAGCATGTTCTCCTATAAGAAGAAGAAACCTGATGGACGAGCAGAAAATGAGAAGAATTTAGGACTCCCTGCTGTTCATTGGGTTGCATTAGCAAATTCAACATGGCTAAACTTCGTGCAACTAGAGACAACTATAGTTCCATGACAATATCAGACCAGAATGCCTACTTGGCTATTCATGTAAGACCAGACCGGCACACCTTCTTGCACTATATCAACCTCAACAAGTGTATCAAAAATGCTTCATGGTCGTCCACCGTTTGGGTTCCTCTAGAATGTCTCGAATACATAAAAGGTTGGATAAAAACCCTAGCATTGATGACCACTGCGGGCCAGGAAGAGTTGTAACAATGCATGCCACGATTCTTTGTGGCTTGATGATGAAATACTTTAAAAAAGCGTGTGAAAATTTGCCAAGCGACAACATGTATCATTTGACGGATAACATCACAAAAAAAGATGTCTTCAAATAATACAAAGAGACATGCAGTCAGTCTCAGCACATCTCTTACGCACATTTCACTAGACTGTGGAAAACTCAATTTGGTCTTTCAAAAATTCCTCGAAGACATAGAATGTCTCATGTGTTCAACGTGTCTGCAAAATTGAAGAGTCAAAAAAACGCAAGGACGGAGGTCGAAAAAAGTTAAGTTCAAGTTCTTCATTCTCGTGCTTGCATCATTTAATTGTTTTGACTTGTTCCTTCAACAGATATTATTAAATTGAAGCTTGCTGAGCAAGTGACCAACAAGCGGAGAGAAGGAAGCTTGCTAAGCATAAGAAAAAAAAGCTCTTGGCGTCCACTTGAGTACATGTCGTTGTAATTGATAGAATGGATTAAAAAAGACAACTTCTGCCTCATTTTTTTAAATATTCCAAAAGATGTTTGTCAAGGTCTACCTTGGCAAGACCATGGTCTTCAAGAGTCTAAAGTGCAAAGTCTTCTTGACATATCTAATTTGCATGGTGATCTGAACCTCACAATTACAATTCTTAACAAGGGTTCTTTGTGAGCAACAATTCCCTTTTTGCTCTAAACCCCAAATTTTGCTCTATTACCTTGACTTTTGCTCTACACCTAAACCCCAAAAATTTTGCTCTATGTGTAGTTTTATCTTTGTATTTTTTTGCCAAAAACAATACCTAAAGACGACCCATAATTTTGTTCGAAAATGCTAAAAACAATGTGTGTAGTTTAAATCTTTTCTAAAATTCTATGCATAGAAAAATTACAGTCTTTTAAAAAAAATTGAATCGTTGTTTTTTTAGGTGTTGTTTTTGTTAAAAATAACATGTGGTTTAACAAAATACCCACATGTGGTTTTAAAATAGTAATTGTTTTTAAATGTTGTTTTTTTCTTGAGAGAAAACAACATGTGGTAATAAAATATTCACAAAAGTAGTCGTTGTTTTCAAGTATTGTTTTACTAAATAATATCATGTGGTTTAACAAAATATCCATGTGTGGTTTTTTTAAATAATTGTTTTCAAAATGTGGTTCTTTTCAAATAAAAAGGCACGTGGTTCTAAAGAATATCCACATGTGATTTTTCTAACATAGTTGTTTTCACTTTTGTTTCTAGGTGCTTCTCAAATGCGGCTCTAAAGAAAACTACATAAACAACGAAAAACAAAGTTTTCAGATAGGTAGTCATTGTTCTTTTTTATTGTTCTACAATTGATTAAAACTCATGCTTTAAAGCAAAGCACAAGTGAGTAAATTTACTCACTTGTGCTTTGTTTATATCTTAATATGCATTTTGGGAATTGAACCCAAATAAATCCATTACGGATATGATGTTACAATAATCTTAAATATTGTGCATTACAAAAAAAATGTTGATAAATTATTTTCAAAGGAACTCCTGCTATAACTAAAAGATGATCATCCATCAAGTTGATCATCCATCTCAGCCGTTCCTAAATGTTTATAAGACATTAAAAATTTTCCTTTTAAAGAAAAATCTTCTAACTTTCTCGGACACCTAGGGAATAATGTCATGCTAAACCTAGTATTACATAAGAAAGTTCTGAAATTTAATAGTGTTCACCAAGCGATGGGGGCAAAACAAAGGGGGCCGACTAAGGAGGCAAACTCTACTGGTCACGGTCGAGTAGCCCCAACACATCAGCCAAGGAGCTCCTCTTGCTTCAAATAAATAAAAAGAATGCTTCAATGTATGAAGAGAAAAAAAATAGTGTAAGACTTTAAAATTTTTTGAACTAGTTCAAAGTAATATAAAGTAATATCGAAAAGATTAGTCTACCTTGGAAGCTCAAAACCGAATATCGGCCAGGAGATGCTAGGTAGCTAGCGAGGTACAAAAGCATGTCAAAAGAAAAGAAAACGAAAGGTAGAATATGCTTCATCACGCCACATTCACCATCATAGAGTACTCTATCATAGCTAATCCGAACACGCCATTCGTATTTCAAACAGACTAAGATAAATATGAATAAGCTAGAAAAATAACCAAGGCCGCTAGCAATAACACGGACATGAGTAAAAGTTGGATATCATGATTAAAAAGCTGGAGCAAAAAGCGCATTAGTTTCATCACTCCACTGCATCTCTGCGTTTCTTAACAATGCGCAAAAAAAACTTAAACCTTATCGATAGTAGAAGCAAAGATGATAAAATTGAGAGTAGTATTGGCAAATAGATCGATGTGCCATCTAGCTCCTTGTTAACAAGAAATCAAAAGAATAGAAATCGAAGAATAGAAATGCAAATGCAAAAGAAAAACGACAAAAGTCTCCCAACAAGAACTACGGTGATGCTCTACTCTGCTTATTCCGAACACAAAAGTGAACAAAGCGGCAACCAAAGCCATAATCTCTCCACAACTTAGGGCCAAAAAGAAATCTGAAATCTATAGCCGATTCTGGCTGGGGCGACACTTGAACGCTTGGCGGCTCGGCCATATTGCCCTAGCCTAATCGTTCTTTGGTTGCATCATCGTCGACCAAGGCTTCCCACATTCACTTACTGGGGGGAGGTAGAGGTGGCTCCGACCTACAAGTACTTGGGATTGAGTTCTCAACTACCACTCATTGGGATGCAGCTATCAGTTTGCGGGTCCCGGGGGTTGGAAGCATTGTATGCCATGCAGACACCTGACCACAAAGCGAGTTGTATGCACGGGGCCACCCGGTCACATTTGTTTGGGCCTTGCTTGAGGCGGTCCTTTTGTATGGGGCAGAAATGCGGGTCGGTTATATCCTCAACACCTGGAATGACCTCGGCAGGTGCAAGAAGGCCTTCTTGGCGCGGGCCCCGGTGGTGAAGTCCACGCCTCGCACCGCATCCTACTCCGGAGGCGGGCTTTCTACCCCTTCAACGGGCATTAACGCCATGTCGTTTACTTCCAAAGGTGGTCGCTATGGCTTTATACACGCTTGCCCCACCTTGCTTTGGCCGCGGCGATGGGTCCCCAACGTCCCAAATCTGGCGGAAAAAGATAAACAAACTCGGTGGTTCTCCGGGGTGTGCTAGCATAAGCGATGCATCGGTCGGGCGAAGAAAGATCGCTGAGGCACTTAAAGCGTACCCTAGATGCTACTTTCCCGCCACAGCTTCGGGATCGCAGGTCAGCGCATGTTAGGCGGCACACTATCCGAGAACAAGTCAATCCTAGGCTCACAAGAGGCCCACACGCATTTGTACACCCAACCCATGAAGAAGCTTGACTTATAGCTTCCATTCGCGCGGTACATCGCCTACATTGAAGCAGGTGTTGGCCAGGGGAACCGCGAACAAAGGCTTTTGGGTGTTGCCACAGAGGCGCGATTGAGGATGAATGTTATACCCCTCTGGTCACCTTGACATTTGCCCATATCCAGAAGGCGTATGTTGGACATTACTGAGTGCTGTCATGCCTCCATGAGGTTATGGATCTACGGACTTCGTTGTAATCCCTGAGGATGGTATATTGAACTGTCCTATGCAATTGTACAGTGTGCCGATGCTTATTAATGCTAAGATCTTTCCCTCGAAAACCCTTGGCTTCCCCGGTTTAATCCCGATTAGTAATAAACTTTGTCGCTTTCTCTTGTTTGGGTCCCATAGGCCAATTGGTCTCCGTGGGCGCTAAAAACCTATTTCTATTCTATTCTATTCTATTCTATTCTTTGTTGCGGAATAAATTCCGCCAATCAACCCTTTTTCCGGATCGATGGCGTGGATAAATCTCAACTATTCGTCGTTTAAAACTATTCCGGTAGGAATTTCAATTTTCTTTTTATTGATTAAAATGGATTGGTCAGAATATAATAGGCCCAAAAAAAATGGATTTGAATGTTTATTTAATGAAAGTTTGCCGCCGCGCTCTTTATTAGTTTTCTTGGATCATTGGATCTCAACATATTGCTAGAAATATGCTAAATTTAGGGTTGAGGAATATACCACCTCGTGCCCATGTATAAAATAATGCTCCCCATCAATGCAAACAATACATACAAAATACTTGTTAAAAAAGAGCAATACATGGCCCCGAACCATTGCAAAATAAACTTAAAATGGAAGCAGAGCAAATGTAGAAATGAAAGCTTTTGGATGCCTTGAAAAAAATTGTGCCCGTTCATGCAATCCGCTCATGACATTGCCAATTCCTTCAAAAGACTTTTGCTTTCTCCTTATCAGACAACAATATTAGGAAGTTGTTCGAGATTAGGGCACAAAAACCCATTTTTGCATATTTGTTTGGAAAGTTTAAATCATTATTGAAAAATCCCAACTCAAGCGATGATGCTACAATAAAAAGTCTGTGACAACCAAAAGAAGACATCACCAACATAAAATTGCAAAATATAACCTTTGGGGTTTAGCTCTTGGATACTAAAAAGATGAAAAGGCGCAAAAAAACCCATTGAAAATGGTGCAGAATAACATACCTAATCCTAGAGCTGCAAAACACTCATTTATACACAACACCACAAAACATCATCTAATGGAACATGTGCCAATAGTCATATTTTTTGTCAACTTGATCCAGCATACATTCATAGACGTTAGTCTCTTTGCACGAGAACAAATAAAAAGTTTGTACTACCAGCTCCAAACAAGGTCCAAAAAAATAGATGGATGGTATAATTCCAACATCTAAAAACAAAAAGATATTAAGGTTGACGCATAACGCATAACGACAACCGTACCTATAAACCAAAAAGGTGGTTAAAAGGGAGAGCTTTAAACTGCATCAGCTTGAAAAATTTTGAAATGCTATGAAGACAAGATGAAATTGACATCCAATTGTGCACCAGTCTCAAAGCAAACAATCTCTTGAAAATCTCAACACAATTCAATGTCAATGCATGAAGTCACTCACTATAAACATAACATTACCACAACTACATAATCATGACATGGTGCAATATCAAGCTCAAACCTACTAATGTATATGTCAAATGCCTATTTGATTTGGCCCTGAAGCCAGAACAACTTTCTATATCAAACAATTTTGGTAAGTTTTTTGGCGTCTTATTCATTTTCCACACCTCACATGAAAACGCAAGGGAGTAATTTATCTAATGGGGTCCATGATTTTTCTAAATGGATGGGTCCTTGATTTTCCCAAATGGATGGGTCTTATTCACTCAAGAAAACCCTTTTTCAAAAAATTGGTCTAGTCATTTTCTATTTAAAGTGCATAAAATGCTTAGTCATCATATGACATGCCACACCATCCAAAGGAATGCCATGTCACCATGGAGAAAAAAATGTTTTTTCTTTAAGTTGCCAAATTGTTCCGCGGCACATTTTCATTTTTCCACTTCTTCATATTTTGCCATCTCACCATATTTGCCACCTCACCATACTCATGCCATGTCATCTCATGATTTTTGTGATATACCACTTTCAAAGAAAAAAAAAATTTGCTTGCTCTTTTATGCCACCTCATCATTTCTAAAGGCTATAGCATTGCCACGCACCTTGTCCATACCATTCCACTCGCATTGTCACTGCACCAACGGCAAATTTCGACCACAACAACATGCTAAAACCTAAGGCATCGCCAGATTCACTGTGATTTGGCACACCATGTCATTACATATGTGGGGGTGGGGTTTGTTTTTGTTTTTTAGGGAGGGGCATGTGAGATTTAGGGGCACTAACAAGAAAACCTACTTATCTCACTAAACAAAGACCTTTTTCATAAAAAATGGCCTATTATTTTCTATCTAAAGTGCATAAAAATGCTTAGTCATCACGCGACATGCCATGCTATCCAAAGAAAATGGCATGTCACCATGGAGAAATATGTTTTTAAATGTTGCCAAATTATCTATGCACATTCTTCATTTTACCACCCCTTCTGTATTTTCCCACCTTACCATCCTCATACCATATCATCTCCCATCATTTTGCATATAGTAGTCTTGTTGCCTCATCATTTCTAGTGCCATATCATTACCATGTCACCTTATGTACCACTATTCTCGGGCTTTGCATTGCCACTCGACACCAACAAACCAATGCAAACACAACTTGCAAAAAAACTAAGGCCAACAATCCATCACCGTGGGGAAGACATTAGGTGCAACTGGGAAAGGTCACTCGAAACTTGTTTGGGGTTTGCCTTCCGTATGACCTCCCCTCGGAGGTCAGAGGCGTATAAGGTGCTAAACGCTGCTTCGAAATGGGAAAAGGTTGCCACCAATGCGTCGGTATGGGCGTCATTAGAAAACCCAAGTATTTGCCTATTCTGACAAAGATAGGGGCTCCAAATGGCGATTTTGACTTTGCCATTTTCTCCAAGAAGAACAAAAGTAGCTCATGCCCAATACATTTGTAGTAAAAGTAAAAAGTAAAGTAAAGTAAATATATTCACTATCTCATAGAGACCCTACTGGTCTAGAGACGAATCCATCGAAAAGAAACATAAAGGTGCTACAAAATGAGGGACAAATCAGTCCACTGGCATTTGAAAAGAAATCCTCACGAACTTGCCATATCTCCTCAAGGAGAGATGCAAGTGACCGCTGCGAATCAAAATCAGATATACATTTCAAAGATCCAGGCTTTCAATCCATGACGATCTCTATGGTCAGATATACCGATAGGCACAAGAAAATGATGTTCATCTTCAACTTCTTAGAGCCACAAACTTCACATGTTCTCCCGTCCCTAGGAATTCACGCCATCGCCCACACTCAATTCATAGGTGATGGGAGCTAACCTCATCCCACAAATCAAGTGTTGGTGTGCTCCTAGGTAAAATGATCAAGGAGATATTGCCGCATGTGTAGGTGACCATAGGATTAATCCTCGCTTATAGAATTCCATTTTTCCTTTATGATTTGCCCATATTTTATCAAGAACTTTTAACCTCTAATCCATTCTGTCCCTTTCCGATTTGTGTAGGCATATCTCCATTGAGATGCTCACTGCTTGTTTCTAATACCTTATAATGCAATCTATCCGGACGCTAGAGATTGAACTCTAAGTACATATATCTTATAAATTGGCAAGAGCTCCGCTTCTAAAGGCAATATTCCCGCTTCTCGCAGTAAAGATCGCATTGGGTACGAGTTTTAGAGTTTAAAGCTCATCCATCGTAAAGCCGCTTCGCATGCATTCAATGCTTTTCCCATTTCTTATGATAGCCCCCTCGTCCCTATACTTGGCAAACCATATAGGGCCATTGGTTGCACGAAAGTTTCTATACAATTAATGGTGGCGATAGTCCAACCCCCACAATTGAATTGTACAGACGACATTTTGCCCAGATTCCGGGGCCAGTGCTCTTCGGCCAGATTTACTCTTTTGCCCATCGCAACATTCCATGTATAAGTATCTCAAGTATCTCTAGGCCCAAATATTGAATTATATACATGTTCCACCACCTATCCGGCATAGTATAAATTATATACTTTTCTAGTACCAAACACCATGACTTTTGTCTTTCCAGATTTACGCCATCTCTCGAAGCTCATAAAACCTTTTCAATACATTTAGATGTTTTTGCAAACCCGTCTCTGTGATCGCGTAATAAGAACTATATCATCCGTGATAGAGCAAAGAGTTGTACTAAATATCTATAATAAATGCCCTCCAAGTAATTTTTCTTAAGCCACTCTTCAAGCTCATCAATGTATACCCAAAGAGCGCTGGTGATGCCGACAATCTTGCTTCACTCCAATGTTGCTAATAATTTGCTTATTTGATTTCTCACTTAAAGGAAAACAAAGCCGACAATTACCTTGTCATATAGGCGCCGCAAACATGGCTCTTATTTCACGCCGACCCCAAGATCCTCCAAACGCCGCATTAGCTTGTTTCGTGGAACCAGACAAAGGCCTTTATGGAAAATCAACGAAGCACGCATAAGTAGCTTTATCCCCGCTTTTGAATCTTCTATAAGCTCTCCTATAACTAACAAATGATCAAGGGTAGAGTACCCAATTTAAAACCCGCTTTGTGCACGCGGTTCGAGATTGTTATTTTCCGTACCATTTTGAAAGTTTTGCTCTAGCACTATCCCAAATAACTTTGCCATGGTAATCGCTTTATCATTATTGTGCGATAATTATTTACATCCCGCTTATCTCCCCTTTGTGGATGGGGACAATTCAATAACTTACAATCCGAGGAAAACGAATGCCATAGTCAATTAAATGTAATTAGCTATTTCAATAATCATTTGATCTCCAAAGACATCTAAGCAACTCTACTTTAAGCCCCCGATGCATCCGCAGCCTTTGCCATTTGCCATTTTCAGATACCTCGTAAACATCCTTTGTTGTGATAAGCTCGATCAAAAAACACCCACCAGCCTCAATATCTTGTGCATTGTCTTTATAGTACGTGTTTTGATATGTGTATACATTTGCTCTCGTCCACCTCGGCCCTACCGCGGATTTTGTGCATTCATATGCTTCCAAAATTCTGGGCGGATGGCATATCGACCTTATCATATAACTCGCTTTGTATTTTTAACATAAAGGCCCTCTTTTTTCTTTTTAGCATTCCCCTTATATTCTTAAATGCGCTTTCCTGACCCCTTCATGCCCTTCGCAGATTTTTCCTTGCCACCGACATTCATTATCAAACTAGAGTCTATCTTTCTTCCTTTTCGGAGTTAAAGATGAGAAAACAAGTTTTGGCCTCTAGCACTTTATTCTTGAATACTGCCCGCTCCACATGATCCTCGCTAAGGTACCCAATTGTCAAAGAGCTATTTTACCTCTTTTACATACTTTCGCTTATCTAGTATAGTTCAGCAGAAGAAAGGAGCTACATCTCGGCTTTGCTTTTTTTACCGGTTTCCCATACCATTGATTATATTATCTTATGTATGTACATTTCCATTCTCAGGCCAATTATATGCCGTGCCTCGACTTCCTCCATCCATAAAGGATCCTGGTTCTTCCTGTAGAAACCAAGAGGCTTGCAAATCTTTAATGCGTGCATTAAAATCTCCTCCTAATAATGATGCATCCTTCTTGAGAAAAAAAAATTTGCAATATCTTGGCTCGATATATAAATGGGTCTTCTCTAAAGCCCATCCCGGTTATATATATTAGCAAAATGCAAGGCCGTGCAAAATAGCACAAAGCCAAAAAATCTTAAGTGAACCGCTTATCTCAAACCATGCATATTGTAAAAAATCACATACCTTAATAAGTTTAATCCGTGAGCAATGTCCTGCCTCGCATAGCAAAGTTAATCCTCCCTCACCTCGCCCAAAACCTCGTTGATCTTATTTTGCTCGTGGGCTAGAAGTTCCATTATAACCCTTAAGTTCTCGCAGTTCATTTGTTTCATGTGCCCATGTCTCTACTAGTAACAAATAAATCTATTTTCTCAATAAAATCATGTGCACTAATAGCTTTGAATTCGTGAAAACCTCCAATATTCCGTTTATACAAGCCCGTAGGGTCACTAATTCCTACTTACTTCTTGGCACAAATTTGCTATTGGTAAGAATAAATTACCTCATCTCGGATGAATGCCCTCGGACCCTCTCAAGGCATGTTCTTTTACTTTGTTCCATTCCTCCTCCATAATTCGAAAATACCCTAAAAGTTAGATCATGATCCGACCCATATATTCTTATAATCTTTGAGATTTGTACGATGCACAAGACTCTCGCTTTGCCTCGGTGTTTGCAAATTTTATAATAATGGGCCTAGGCTTGCCGCCATTTTACCAACTCAGTAAGCTCAATCAATCAAGGGTTCACTTAAAAACATAGTAGATTGGAAAAAATCCTACTACATTCTTAATTTCTTCGTTTTTTGCTTCTTCTATACCAGACAATTTCAGATTACATGCTTTGCGTTCTCTAGCTTCTTTCTCCTCAAAAAAAAAACCCGGAGCAACGTCTTCTGATTGGAACTCTCCATTTCCATAAGCTTCTGTTGGCTGAACTGTTTCCAAAATTGTCTTGAGATCCTTTCCCTATGTCTTTTGTAATTCAATTAACTTTCTGTTCTGATCTTCTAATTGCATCACTCTTGCCTTGGTTTCTCTTAATTCCTCTAGAAGGTAATGCAGAAGATCAAATTGGCTAAAATCGAAAGGCCTACCTCCAGGTGTCATCGCATGAATAGGATGAATGTGTGTTGGGACACCTGAGGATTCAGCAGGAGTCGATGCTGCCACAGCAACCGCAGGACTTGCAAGTCCAATTCCAGATGCTGCCACCATCGGAACTTTTCCTCCGGTCTGTTTTTTCTTCTCTCTTTGCATACTGGGTTCTCTGATGTCCACTGCGGAATACCCCATGTAGAAAACGAGCTCGGGGGGGGGGGAGGGCATTATCATAAGGCTTCCCGGAGGAAAACTGCCAGAAAGGCCACCTCGTAAACATTTTTGGGGTCCATCTCCGGGCTTGCCCTCTCGTGAGGTAGGTAGCCAAGAAAGTCCCTCGGCCTTGTTCGACTTGAAGAAGGTGCCCCTCTCTCTCTCTCTCTCTCTCTCTCTCTCTCTCTCTCTCTCTCTCTCTCTCTCTCTCTCTCTCTCTCTCTCTCTCTCTCTCTCTCTCTCTCTCTCACACACACACACACACACACACACACACACACACACACACACACACAGAGAGAGAGAGAGAGAGAGAGAGAGAGAGAGAGAGAGAGAGAGAGAGAGAGAGAGAGAGAAGATGAAATGAAATGTTGTATTTATTATGCCCTGAGACCACCACCGTGTCTATGAGACGATCAATGTACATATTCAACGTTATAAAAGATATCCTCTAATGCATCTTCTCGACAAGAATGCATTAGACTCTTCCCATCTCTCATCATGTATAACATTACAATCTTTAATACTCATTAATCTTTCTCTCTATATCAATATTTCCTTCAAGTATTTCCCAATGTGATGTCCGGGCATATCAAAGAATTCCAAAAAAGAGTTTGAGTGGATATTGTACTTATCTCGATTCCCAGTATGACGAAAGCACCTTACGATGACATGCAATTCATCTTCTACTTCTCCCATATTGCATACTTTGCAAAAATCTCAATTCATGGGGAGGGAGGGAGGGAGGGAGGGAGGGAGGGAGGGAGGGAGGGAGGGATGGATGGATGGATAGATAGATAGATAGATAGATAGATAGATAGATAGATAGATAGATAGATAGATAGATAGATAGATAGATAGATAGATAGATAGATAGATAGAATGAATTTTAACGTCACGCCCACTAGGGCAAAGATCCAACCTGACATGTGACCGCACACCACACTACATTGTTCATTGGGCCCCGCCTCAACCACTTTACATTGCTATGTGGATTTTGACACCCAATTCGGAGTGCGATTCTCCAAGGTCCCGGAACTTCGAGACCTATAGTTGCAAGAACTAGTGTGTTACCACTAGATCAAACCGAGAGAGAGAGAGAGAGGGAGAGAGAGAGAGAGAGATGAAATGTATTACGTCTATAGGAGGCCTCTCAGCCCTATCGGGCGACAAGTGTTACAAATCACAATAAAACAAAGAGATGAGTCTCCTAGTCCTCATCTAAATCCTCACTCTCACTCATATACTCATCATCATCTATTAAAACATTTAGACTTTTAGTATATGTTTCTCTAAAGTCTAATGCTTCTACAATATATGCACCTATCTTATCTCACCGCTTTCAATGAGAAAACATATCAAGATCATATGCTATTATGTCATGCCGGGCTCTTATCGAAGTATATGTTTGGGCACTTTAATAAAAAGTGTTCTTCATCTTCTACATCATCATCACTACGACTTTGCAAGTCCGCATTGTTCGTGGGAATTTTCTGCCCCATCTTCCAATTTCCACTCCCAATCGATGTGAACTAAGACGATCCCGCATATAGAATGTCTTTTCTTAATTGATATGTTATCCTTCAAGTAGCCGCTACTTCGGATCGGATTCATGATTTGCCTATATAGGATCATCTTGGTTTTAGGACTCCGCCCGCAGTTTAGCTTTCACCTTCAAATGTATCCATTGTCCGAAGCTTATTCTCATGCACTAAAACCGAAGTCTTCCCGCCAATGTCCCATTTAAGGAGCCAATTTTTCACATCCGCAAAACCATCCCTTATGCTCACTAGCCATCATAGACTTATACGGAAGTCTTGTGCTTTTCATCTTACGCACCTTCCTAAAATATCTAATGCATCTAAGAATAGCTTCCCCTTCAAGAGACATGAACCGGATTCAGCTAGCATCATCGAGGGTTATGGGTCCCGTACCTTGACACCCAATTCTAGGCGTAAGAATCTTTTCAAAACCTGCTCAATGTCTCCCCATAGGCACTGTGGTAGACTCGGGCCCCAAATCTCACAACCATACAACACCACAGTTTGCACCAGTGATTGAAAAAGTCTCATTTTAAGCTGCCATGACCATAGAAAAATCCTTCTGCACATGCTTTGCATAGCATACAATGCCTTCAAATCCGCCTTCAACCCGTTGAGTAATGCAAGCATTCCATTTGTGATTCCCCGCATAACTAATCCCAAATATTTATAAGCATCACACGCCTCAATATTGCTGCCCTTGAATTTAAACCTCGATTCTTGCTTAAGAGCACCAACCGGCATAATGTTAGTCTTTTCAAGATTCACTTGCATGCCCGTTGTGTCACGTAAATCTGCCAAGCTGTCCAAAAGTTGTTTGCATGTGTTCTCGTGTCCTTGCAAAATCACCACATCATCTGCATACATTAGTAATTGGATCACATATCCATTTAGATCTACCCCCAGCACTATTCCATTGATCCATTCCTCAAGGCCATCAATGAACAGCCCAAACAATGTCGAGGACATTGGGCACCCTTGCTTAACTCCGGCATTACTTACAACACAATCCTCGGACATCTAAGCATAGGGAAAGGATAATTTGGACCGAGAACCTTTCATATATAGCACACGCCCGCTTGCCTTAAGTGTTTGGGTACTTTTATCTTTTCCATCCGTTCCCGTAGTAGCTTAGCCCTCGGTACCTTATCAAAAGCCTTTCTAAAGTCAATAAAAGAAACATATACGGGCTTTTTCGTACCTTTAACAGAGTCAAATATGGTCTTCAATGTGAGCAAATGATCTGTTGTGGATCGATTTGGCCTAAATCCTGCTTGAGTTTCTGCACGAGCCTTATGTTCTTCCGCCCACTTACTAATCTTCTTCTCCAAAATTGTGGCCAATAGTTTTGAGAACACACTACTCACCATAAGTGTTCTATAATTATTTGCCTCCGTTTTTGGTCCACTCTTATGGATAGGGACTACTCGGTTCTTTTGCCACTCAGTGGGAATTCCCTCCTTCATGGCAGCAGTAAACATATTAGCAATAAGCACATGGAGATCCAGTGGTGGCCCATTTCGGATGCTCCGCGATAACCCGTATATGTCTCTTTGCTTTTCCATTAGCAAGTTGAGCAATGCCTTCAATTATATATCATCCTCCGTGAAGGCTAAATCAGATCTGATTTTTCCATACGCAACAACACTACTATCATAATATAGTTTGGCAACATGATTGTATAAATCCATGGCCTCAAGCGGAATCTCTGATTGTTTTTTGCTTTGCAGCTTGCTCCAAAAGTGTTTAGGCTCATCTAGATAATGATCTACGAGCGTCTCTTGCTGCCTCTTTATGAATTTTCGTTTCTTCATCCTTACCAAACTTCTATATTTCTTTTTTAGTGTTGGCTTCTCTTCTTGGACACATCTATGGAGCAGTTTTTACGGCTGCGCACTCATGGTCAAACCATGAGTTGCATTTAAGCCCTTTCTCGACTCTAGATGAAGTAAAGCTTTGCTTTCGACCCCCCTCAAGAATCTTATGTATATTTGCAGACCGATACTTTGTAGCATTTCCATCCCAGCTCATGCACTTAATCATATCTTCTACCTTCGCGTTCAAAAAGGCCAGCCCGCTTTTGGATTAAGCCTCACCGGATTGGTTCCCTTTATTGTTTTTGGTACATCCTCGTTCTTAATGGGCAGCAACAAATCGTAAGGGCACATGATCGTATTCTATGTACTCCTCTAGAACCATAAAATCATTAATTTCTTCCAAAGGTTTGATCTGAAGCAATCACATAATCAACCACGCTTCTTCCTCTACATGTGTGTGTCTGACGATTGAGGGAACTTAGCAATCCCATTGCATATAAGAAGCCCGCCATCGCAAAGTGCGAGATTGAGAAGTTTGTCTTCCCCGGACCGAAAGTGACCACGGTATCATCCGATTCCCTATACCATCCGTGGTGCCTTCAAATCTGATTCTTCCATTGTTTCTAGCCATAAAGGATCACAATTGCCCAGATATGTAGTTGCTTGCTTATTTCCCGCCCCGCAATTAAAATCTCCTACTATTATGACATTTCCCTTATCTTGATATCTCATGATATCTTGTTCAAGCTCAAAACATGTCTTCTCCATTAGCATCCGAAGTTCGGTATGCTTGCTTATGCCGTGGTGCAAAGCAACATGTTTGCTACATAGAATGTGTTAACTCCTTGAATTGTGAACCAAATATATTGGTGATTAGGATCTTTTAACACCATGTATCGATCTCTAAATGCTTCTCTCACATAGCATGCAACTCCTCCATTGCCGTTATCTCCATCTCTGAATCTATGATTATATACTGAGTAAACATTCTCAAATCCTTCAATTTCTGGTAGCTCAAAAAGATCATGCTCTTTTGTCTCTAGAAAACATATTACATCAGCTTGTGCAATTACTTCTTGCATACTAAGAATCTTATCAACAGTAAGTCTATTTATATTCCAAACTATTATTCTGAGGGCCTCCACGCTTCCCTATTCTTCAATGAAAGCTTTACCTTTCTTCCAAGTGACCTTCTTATTCTGTGCTTTCGCTTCTTTCACCTTCTCAAGTTCTTGTTTTTTCAATACCATCTGCTCTTTTGTTAGATCATCATTAATCCAGATGGATTTATCTTTCAACTTGTATCTGTTTTTAATCACAGCAAACCTTGCATCTCTATTCAAAAATCTAACAAGGACATGTCTAGTATATGTACCTTTCCTTCCAATGCGAAAAGCCTCTGTAATGCCGCTGTTCTGCACTCCTAGCTCCTCCGTCAATAGTTTCTCAACAATGCACATTGTATTCTCATTCTCGCCTCCATCAGCCCTACAATACGAAGATTCATTGACCTTTGCTTCTGTTCTTGCTCTTCCATATATGCTTGAATTGACGCAACAAATCCAAATCTGCGGGCTCAGAATGTATAACGACTCATTTCTGATTTTTTCGATTTGCTCCTTTAGCTGCCTTGTCGTCTCTTCGCCATCAGCTTTAATTTTATCTAGTGTCTGCTGTTGCACATCCAGCATTGGCCGACCTTGTGTTTCAAGTCTCACTGCCTCTATTTCCTCTTTCATTTTTGCATTCTCCTGACGAATCTCTTCAAAAGCTATCTGAAAATCATTGTGTAGCGATATCTTTACCTCCTTTATCATATCTTGCATCACGGTATTCATGAACTCCTTCAGAAACTCCTTTTTGAACTCCTTCAGCATCGTCTTCATACTATCTGCCATTACATTCAGCATTTTCTTCTGAAAGGCCTTGTCTTGCTTGGATAGCATATCCTCAGGGTCGGAACTTTCCACCTCGGACTCTACATCTGTGCCTTTGTCAGATTCCGATTCATCACTCCCACATTTTTCTTGAGGGGTACATTTTTTGACTCGTGCCTCTGCAGCAGAAGGTCGTGGACCTTGGTGGAAGATCCCCCATCTCGCTTCTTCTTGGCCACCTTGGTAGCGCCCATCTTCCCGCCAGAGAGAGAGAGAGAGAGAGAAAGAGAGAGAGAGAGAGAGAGAGAGAGAGAGAGAGAGAGAGAGAGAGAGAGAGAGAGAGAGAGAGAGAGAGATACGCTGGCCACATGCTTGTCGAGAGACAATTTGAGAGATGGGGAAAGATAGGAGATGGCGAGAGATGAAGGGAGAGTAAAAAAATTGGCTCTCCCTTTGAGAGACAAAACGTTATTAGGGGGCGCTCCCATTAACCCCATCGAATGTTTTATTGTTAGTGGCATAACTAGATTTCTCAATTTGGCCTCGAAAACTCTCCCCTTCGAAAATTGAGCCACCAATTCCAACCCCTGCTCAAGAAATGATCTCCATATTGTTTCCTTGATCTATCCAAGATGCATGATGCTTTGCCAATTCCGCATTAGGGTCTGGAGATCGGCCTTGCAATTCAATATCCTCGAGCATTGGCAATAGGATTTCCAGTCTCAGGTTTGAAATTGTTCTTGTAAATTTCTGATGTAAGTTGTGTTCAAGAAGTAATTTGCTGTCAATTTTTGTTACGTCAGGCTCTAAATCATGTCTAGAGCTACTAGATCTGCTGTTCCAGCAACCACGAAACCCTTTGTGCCTCCTAGAACTAAGAAATTGCCTTCAAAGAGGCCGAAGAAGATGACTGACCAAATTCTTGAATC
Organism: Isoetes taiwanensis; assembly: GCA_021234155.1. Lineage (NCBI taxonomy): Eukaryota > Viridiplantae > Streptophyta > Lycopodiopsida > Isoetales > Isoetaceae > Isoetes > Isoetes taiwanensis. The sequence goes on from JAJEKV010000064.1 coordinate 980,641, forward strand.
TGATGCATTGCAGATGAGTTCTCAGCCTCAAGATGCAAAGGATTGCAATCTGTCCTGGTGAATCGATGCCCCCTGAAAATTCTTTGGCCTTGATTGTTCATGAAAATGATTCTGATGTCATTCAAAGCAAAAAAAGAAAGCGGCCTGTTGATTGGTCTGACAATGCAATTGGCACAATGTTGTCCTTGATGAAAGAGTATAAAGTTCATAACAATGGAAATATTAATCTGTCCGCCAGTCAGTGGAGAGAGATCATGATAAAACTTCAACACTCAGTAGAGGGTTTAGAAGATTTAAGGCAATTGAGAAAAAAATGGGATAAATTGCAGATAAAATTTAGGAAGCTTCAAATAGGACTGGTGCAGAACCTTCGAGTTGGCCATGGTTTGAATTCATGGAAGATTTAAACCATGGACAAACTAATGAGAGAGACATACTTGGTGGTGGAGATGATGGAACTTTTGGTCCCGAGGCATTTGAGAAAGCTCAAATGTTCACAAATGAATTTATGTCTCAAGCATTCTTTGAGACAATTGGTACTGAAGCCTCTTTTATGGAAGAGAAATTCAAAAATGTTGACAATACTGAAGGTGTTTCTGACAGTCCTAACAGCCCTATTGGCAATGAGGAGCACAGCAGTAAGGACACTTCAAGTGCTCAAAAAGAAAATAGTGGGAAAGAAACACCAAGTGGCTGCAATATATCTGACACAAGCCCAAGATCAGCTGCTTGTAATAAACCAGGAGTGTGTGGGAAGCCAACAACTAAAAGAAGATCTCGAGTTCACATAGATGAAGACATAGCAACAAGAATATCTAAAATGGCAAACAGTTTTGGGGAAAATGAAGCAAGGAAATTGGAGTTCATGAGGGAGGATTCTTTGAAGAAGACGGAATTGATCAAGGAATTGGAGACAATGAGATCAGCAAACAGTCTAAAAATTGTTGAATCCATGGCAAGCATGACTCAAAGTATTTGTCAGATGACAAAGGACACCCTTCTCGAAATTGCCAAGCTTGCATCATCAAAACAAAATTCTTAGGTAAGTGTTCTCCAATTCTGTTGTTCAGTAGTTCTTAGGTTTCAGTTCTGTAATTCTTAGGTTTGAGTTCTCTAATTCTTAGGTGAGTTACTTCAGTTGTTCAGTGATTGGTTTCATGAAATAGATGCAGCATAAAGTGTAATTCCTTCTTACGTTTATGCCCATAACATGATGTAAATTCTACAAAAAGCTGAATTTGTCCATCATGAGGTACCATTCTTTATGGTAACATAATGGCACAAAATTCCCTACATAGGTTGGCATGAAAGGACCCTTCCCATTCTTTCCTGCATGGCTCATAGGAAGGCATTAGTTAGGCGCTCGCCCCCGCCATCGAGCTCGTCTTTAAGCTCGAGCTCTTCCTACTCTCTTCCCCTTTCGTCTTCAAGCTCGTCTTCAATGTCCATGGCTAGTGAAGCCGATTCCTCCACAACAATCGAATCTGATGGAGTCTTGCCACTTGAGGTGAGAAGGCATCACCAAACAATATCCCAAAGGGTTGTCATGGGTTATTACGAAATGGGGATAAGAATCGAAGAGCAACTGTTCCATTGGGCTCAAGCAGCAGAACTTTGCCAAGTTTTGCATCTGGAAGTTACCTTTCTGAAAGTTGGAGATGCCTGGTGCATGTACGAAGTTAGGATTCCAAGTTTTTTTACGATCGCGAAGTTCTGTTGAGGAAGAAAATGACCGTGTTTTTTTACTTATGTTGTTTTAGATCAGCCTTCTCATTAATATAACTCTCGGCTAAATTTATCTCGCATACATAACCTTCCCCAGAAAGATCTTGGCTCGATTCGATCGCATGTAAACCTCTGCTTTTTTTAGCACAACTTTTGTACATTACCGTACTTATTTGAATGAAAAAGTTATTTTGTAAGGCCAGCTAATGTTGTACTAGAACTTTTATGTCATACTACTAAATTCATTCTGTTTTTTGTGCACAGATTTGGAGGAGTCATTGTGTTGAATTTTTTTAAAGGTCTATCAGTGATCTTTAAGTTTTAGCAATGTTTCTTTAGGTTTGTCAGGTTTGGCATACATTTCTGTAAAAGCAAGTAATAGACATTATGTGAACTTAACCTGTAAATGTACTTCCTCATTCAATTAGTAAATGTTGATTCTTTGCGAATTAAGTGTAGCCAGTGTGATTTCATGAGCAAGTTGGTTTCAACAATGAAGTTTGTTAGTTAAACAATGAAGAAAGATGTAGTATTCATAAACTGGGAGCAACAAAAATAACAAAACAAATTCTGCAGAATGCACAATCCTCGACCATTCAAAGTGAAAGTTTTCTGGTCAACGCCAAATGAATAGTGCATTGACCAAAAAAATGCACAATGCTCGATCATTCAATCTGTACAGTAAGTGACATATTACAGAGCACTAAGTGAAAACAAGAAAGAATTTTGGATTTGAACCATGGAATTATGCTGCTCAAATTCAACTTCACATGATTTTATCTATTTGCATAACAGATGTATGCATTATGTACTCAATTATTAACAATTATCCAGCAGCACTCAGTCTGCACTTACCAGTTCCAAATTCTGGAATATAATATGTCGAATTTGATCCCCTTCTTTCTTCATCCTTTTGTTTATAACCTCAGTCTCGTAATAGTCAATTTCAGGAACATCAGGTAGCAATGGCAAGTAATTAAGATGAAGATCTTGCATGCTACAAAAGTTCCACAACACACAAGTAGCATGGATTATTTTGGCAGCTCTACCAACATGGATAGACAATGCTTTTAAAATTCTGAATTTTTCTTTTATGATACCAAATCCATTTTCTACACACACTCTACCTCTACAGATCCTTTTATTAAATCTGCCATAGGCTCCCTTTCCATCAAGGAAAACTTTAATCAGAAATCTTCGAGAGGGATATGCTGAATCCCCAAGCAGCATTGGTGGAATTGTAACAACCACCTCCTGATCAGTCATTTGACCCTGACTAATCTTTTTACCTATCATCTGAAGAGTGGGTTCCTGCATTATCTGTTTGGCAGCCAACCTCTTGTATAACAAACTTTTCTTGAATTGATTTGCATCATGCACAGAACCAGTCCTATTTACACAAACATTAATGAAGAGTCTTTGGTGAGTAACCGCACCTTGCATAAGGCAGGAATGTCTTTTGTGCCTGGAATAATAGTCATCACCCTTGTCTTTGCTCCATGCTTTTCTATACAAATAGATATGAGATCCATCAACAGCTCCAAATATATTTGGTATACTTGTAGCATCTTCAAAATCTTTGTTTATGTCCAATAATCTTTGGCCTGTTGGTAAAGCAAAGAACCTCTTGTAAAGCATAGTCTTGGATGCCAAAGCGAGTTATTTTTTTCGTGTATTTCTGCACAGTAGCTTTACCTACATAAAATCTTTGACCTACTTGCAGGGGTTTCTCACCATGTGCTAAGAAATAAAGCACCATAGCCACTGCTTTCCTGGGATCAACAGGCGGTCTGACCTTCATTCCAGATCTCATTAAGTAAGGCACAATAAAACCAACCAATTTCTCAAATGCAGCCCTCTTCATCCGATAGAACTGGTGCCACATATCATCCTCAAAAGAGGGGAGGCAATTCCAAGCGTGATTATCAATGCTGTCCCACTGTGTTGTCTGCCTTGGACATACCCAAAATCTCTGGGGAGGCCTCCTTAATCTCGAAGAAGCTGCTAACAAGAGTGTAGATGTTGCACACATGTAATTAATATTATCTTCTACCTCTGCATTCTGCTCTAAAATATCCATTGACCCTTCTCGTTCATTCTCCTGTATCAAATGTAGACAGTAGATTTGGAAAGCCAAGCCGAGTTGAATAGCCCTCAAGAGCATGGCACCGGATCAATCAAATAAATCAAATACGGGCCGAGAAGTCTGATTGTAGAGCCGGGATTGAATGGAAATAGCTGCTGAACACAAATTATGGGACAATAGAAACTGGAAAACAAGGATATGGGATATTTCGGTAGTCACCGAGGGGCGAAATCTTGACTGTGGGATAATTCGAGCTTGAATTGGCGCGAAGGAAGAGGCGGGAAGAAAAATCCCGGTGGATCTCCCTCATTTCCGGTGGACCTCCCTCCTAACGGGCCAGTTAGAGGACGAGAGACATTTCTCTCGTCCATCTCTAAACACATACGGTACAACGAGAGATAAAAAAAATTGGAGCACGTGGCTAACTTTTGAGAGAGAGAGAGAGGGAGGGAGGGAGGGAGGGAGGGAGGGAGGGAGGGAGGAGATGAAATGAAATGAAATGTTGTATTATCACGCCTCTCGAGACCATCAGTCTATCGACGTTCAAAAAAAAAAAACTTTTAAACATCAATCCAATTTTACGAAATGCTTCCCACAATCGGAAGCACAATCACTACATTCATCTGGCTCACTCTCCCTTTCATTACATCGCAATAACGAATCTATACTAGCTATATGTAATCTTCTCACCTCTAACATGTCTAGGACAAAATTACCAAGGATCGAAGGTGACATATGAAACAGAGTATCTAAAGTGTCCACCCCGTCAATACCATGTCTTTTACGCAATCCCTCATATGCTGGGCATCGCAAGAGGGCATGCAATTCATCTTCTACCTCATCTTCTCCACATACCTTGCACGTCCTTTCTGCTCTTGGGAGTTTCTTCCATCTTCCCTCTTCTATGTGTAGCCAATGAGAACTCAATCTCAAGCGTGCCAGTGCTCTGCGTTTTGCCAAGGACATATCACTATCCACATAAGAAGCCCTTTGGAGCCTTGGATTCATAAGTGTTCGGTAATCTGCCATCTTAGTCTTTGGGTCTTTCCAAATCACCAGCTGAAGTCCCTGTATTACCCATGTTCGAATTTCTGTTTGCGGGCACTCCTCTAGTTTCATATCCCATTTTGCAAGCCATTCTACTATATTGTTATACCAGCCCTTTCCTTTACTCTCAACCATAGCCAAATGGGGCAGCCTGTCTTCATCTAATTCCTGTACTTTCTTCAGGTAAATAAGAGTTTGAATGAGCGCTTCACCTTCTAGAGGGATCATTCCGCATTCGGCTAACATCATATGGTATGGAGTTTGAGTCTTCACACCTAATTCTGTGCATAAAAATCGTTTTTGAATTTTCTCTATTTGTTCCCATAGGCAATTTGGCAAACACGCCCCCAGTTTCCACAGCCCATACAAAACCACCGATTGGACCAACACTTTATAGAGCATTCTCTTCATACTCAAATTACGTACAAAAGCTTTTCCACAACACCTTATTTTGCATATAGCGTATAATGCTTTCAAACCTCCATTCGTTCTCTGCTCAATACACTTATTCCATCTAAAATTCTTGTCTATTATAAGCCCAAGATATTTATAATCATCTGTAGATGTTAGCAGCTCTCCTTTATAATAAAAGTCACCATTTTTCCGAGATCCTACTGTCATGGCTTTAGTTTTTGACATATTTACCTTCATACCTGTGGATTCACAGAAGTCTTCTAGTGCTTTAAGATGTCTCTGGATTCCTGCTTTCTCTTTTGAGCAAAGTACAACATCATCTGCGTATAGAAGAAGGGCAAGTACATAACCAGCTAGATTTACTCCTGAACCTCCATAATCTAGAATCCACTTCTCCAATCTGTCTATGAAAAGACCAAATAACGTAGGGGACAACGAACATCCTTGTTTCACCCCTGTATTACTCACAGCATGAGCACTACATTCAATGTTAAGAGGAAAAGATAGCTCCACAATTACCTTCTCATATACCCTCTTTGTTGCATCACGGTATTCAATCGGGATATTAAGCTGGTTCATTCTATCCCATAAGTGCTCTCCAGGCACAAAATCGAAAGCTTTACTAAAATCCACAAAGACCAAATATAGGGGCTGTTTTTTACCTTTGATTGCATTCATAATGGTTCTGAGCGTCACTAGATGATCAATTGTAGACCTCTTGGGTCTGAAACCAGCTTGCCCCTTAGCCCGCAAATCATTCTTCTCCGTCCAATCATTTATCTTAGATTCTAAGATGGATGCAAAAAGTTTAGAAAAAATGCTCCCAACCAAGATTGTTCTGTAATTATTGATATCTGCCCTATCTCCTCCTTTGTGTATAGGAATGACCCGGTTCACCTGCCATGTTTTTGGAAAGCCATCTCTTACTGCAGCATTCAGCAGCCTGTAATTGGCTCCACAAACTCATCCCCTGCCCATTTTAACATTTCTGCCACAAGGTCATTTGCATCTGCTGCTTTGCCATTAGAGAGCTTACTTAACCCTTTTGCTACATCATCCTCAGTAATAAACTGTATAGGTGATTGCTGCTCTATTTGTATCTTGGCATCTATGCCTTTTTGCTGATATAGCCTCTGCACATGGCAAAATAATTCCGTCGCCCCAATGTCAAAGTTCTCTGATGTTTTCTTTTTTATTCTGCTCCAAAACGCCTTGGGCTCCCTAATTAAATCCATAGCATGTTGTTCTTGCCTGCGCCTGAGAAATTCCCTTTTTTTCCTCCTAATTAGTGTAACATACTCTTTCTTTTCTAGCTTCTTATCCTCCTTACATGCCTTCAGATATTTTTTTCGTTTGTCTTTGCATTCTTGGTCAAACCAACTGTTGCAGGGCAGCCCTTTTGCTTTTCTCCTATGAGCAAAAACCTTTTCTACTGAGTCTAATAAAATATTGCGGATAAGCCTATCTAGGTCAGATACATGTTGCGCATCCCGCAACTCATGTAATCTTGACTCGCAGGTCTCCTTGTATTTGCTTGCTCTTTTATAATCTAATCTGATACCATTTTTACAACCTTGCTGCTTTTTCCCTGGATATACATCCATAGCCAAATGAATGGAGACAGGCACATGGTCAGACTCAGGTTGCTGATCCCAGACATGTAAGAGCTTTATTCTTCTGGCTGTTTCCTCTCCACAAATCACATAATCAACTACACTTTTGCCTCTGCAAGTATATTTTCCAGATAGATAGAGAGAGAGAAATGAAATGAAATGTTGTATTTATTACGTCTGTAGACCACCAGGTCTATGAGACGATCAATGTACATATTCAACATTATAAAAGATATCCTCTAATGCATCTTCTGACAAGAATGCATTAGACTCTTCCCATCTCTCATCATGTATAACATTACAATCTTTAATACTCATTAACTGTTCTCTCTGTATCAATATTTCCTTCAAGTATTTCCCAATGTGATGTCCAGCATATCAAAGAATTCCAGCAAAGAGTTTGAGTGGATATTGTACTTATCTCGAATTCCTGAGTATAACGAGCACCTTACGATGACATGCAATACATCTTCTACTTCTCCCATATTGCATACTTTGCAAAAATCTCAATTCATGGGGGGAGAGAGAGAGAGAGAGAGAGAGAGAGAGAGAGAGAGAGAGAGAGAGAGAGAGAGAGAGAGAGAGAGAGAGAGAGAGAGAGAGAGAGAGAGAGAGAGAGAGAGAGATAGATAGTAGATTTAATGTCAATGTCACTACTAGGCAAAGATCCAACCGGATATGTGACCACACACCACACTACATTGCTTTGTTGGGCCCCTCCCCAACCACCTTTAGAGAGAGAGAGAGAGAGAGAGAGAGAGAGAGAGAGAGAGAGAGAGAGAGAGAGAGAGAGAGAGAGAGAGAGATAGATAGATAGATAGATAGATAGATAGAATGAATGAATTTTAACGTCACGCCACTAGGCAGCATCCAACTGGACATGTGACCACACACCACACAATGAATTTTAACGTCACGCCATTAGGCAGCATCCAACTAGACATGTGACCACACACCACACTACATTGTTCAGTTGGGCCCTGCCCCCAACCACTTTACATTGCTCTGTGGATTTTGACACCCAACAGTTCAGAGTGCGATTCTGGGCAGTCCCGAACTCGAGACCTATAGTTGCAAGAACTAGTGTGTTACCACTAGATCAAACACGAGAGAGAGAGAGAGAGAGAGAGAGAGAGAGAGAGAGAGAGAGACGTTGGCCACATGCTTGTCGAGAGACAATTTGAGAGATGGGGAAAGAGATAGGAGATGGCGAGAGATGAAGGGAGAGTTAAAAAATTGGCTCTCCCTTTGAGAGACAAAACGTTATTAGGGGCGTTCCCATTAACCCCATCGAATGTTTTATTGTTAGTGGCATAACGGCCGATTTCTCAATTTTGGCGCCCGAAAACTCTCCCGAAAATTGAGCCACCAATTCCAACCCCTGTTCAAGAAATGATCTCCATATTGTTTCCTTGATCTATCCGCACAGTTGCTGCTCCAATTCCGCATTAGGGTCTGGAGATCGGCCTTGCAATTCAATATCCTCGAGCATTGGCAATAGGATTTCCAGTCTCAGGTTTGAAATTGTTCTTGTAAATTTCTGATGTAAGTTGTGTTCAAGAAGTAATTTGTTGTCAATTTCTGTTACATCAGGCTCTAAATCATGTCTAGAGCTACTAGATCTGCTCTTCCAGCAACCACGAAACCCTTTGTGCCTCCTAGAACTAAGAAATTGCCTTCAAAGAGGCCGAAGAAGATGACTGACCAAATTCTTGAATCTGATGCATTGCAGATCAGTTCTCAGCCTCAAGATGCAAAGGATTGCAATCTGTCCTGGTGAATCGATGCCCCCTGAAAATTCTTTGGCCTTGATTGTTCATGAAAATGATTCTGATGTCATTCAAAGCAAAAAAAAGAAAGCGGCCTGTTGATTGGTCTGACAATGCAATTGGCACAATGTTGTCCTTGATGAAAGAGTATAAAGTTCATAACAATGCAAATATTAATCTATCCGCCAGTCAGTGGAGAGAGATCATGATAAAACTTCAATAATCAGTAGAGGGTTTAGAAGATTTAAGGCAATTGAGAAAAAAATGGGATAAATTGCAGATAAAATTTAGGGATGAAAAAGAAGCTTCAAATAGGACTGGTGCAGAACCTTCGAGTTGGCCATGGTTTGAATTCATGGAAGATTTAAACCATGGACAAACTAATGAGAGAGATATACCTGGTGGTGGAGATGATGGAACTTTTGGTCCCGAGGCATTTGAGAAAGCTCAAATGTTCACAAATGAATTTATGTCTCAAGCATTCTTTGAGACAATTGGTACTGAAGCCTCTTTTATGGAAGAGAAATTCAAAAATGTTGACAATACTGAAGGTGTTTCTGACAGTCCTAACAGCCCTATTGGCAATGAGGAGCACAGCAGTAAGGACACTTCAAGTGCTCAAAAAGAAAATAGTGGGAAAGAAACACCAAGTGGCTACAATATATCTGACACAAGCCCAAGATCAGCTGCTTGTAATAAACCAGGAGTCTGTGGGAAGCCAACAACTAAAAGAAGATCTCGAGTTCACATAGATGAAGACATAGCAACAAGAATATCTAAAATGGCAAACAGTTTTGGGGAAAATGAAGCAAGGAAATTGGAGTTCATGAGGGAGGATTCTTTGAAGAAGACGGAATTGATCAAGGAATTGGAGACAATGAGATCAGCAAACAGTCTAAAAATTGTTGAATCCATGGCAAGCATGACTCAAAGTATTTGTCAGATGACAAAGGACACCCTTCTCGAAATTGCCAAGCTTGCATCATCAAAACAAAATTCTTAGGTAAGTGTTCTCCAATTCTGTTGTTCAGTAGTTCTTAGGTTTCAGTTCTGTAATTCTTAGGTTTGAGTTCTCTAATTCTTAGGTGAGTTACTTCAGTTGTTCAATGATTGGTTTCATGAAATAGATGCAGCATAAAGTGTAATTCCTTCTTACGTTTATGCCCATAACATGATGTAAATTCTACAAAAAGCTGAATTTGTCCATCATGAGGTACCATTCTTTATGGTAACATAATGGCACAAAATTCCCTACATAGGTTGGCATGAAATGACCCTTCCCGCTCATAGGAAGGCATTAGTTAGGCGCTCGCCCCCCCCATCGAGCTCGTCTTCAAGCTCGAGCTCTTCCTACTCTCTTCCCCTTTCGTCTTCAAGCTCGTCTTTAATGTCCATGGCTAGTGAAGCCGATTCCTCCACAACAATCGAATCTGATGGAGTCTTGCCACTTGAGGTGAGAAGGCATCACAAAACAATATCCCAAAGGGTTGTCATGGGTTATTACGAAATGGGGATAAGAATCGAAGAGCAACTGTTCCATTGGGCTCAAGCAGCAGAACTTTGCCAAGTTTTGCATCTGGAAGTTACCTTTCTGAAAGTTGGAGATGCCTGGTGCATGTACGAAGTTAGGAGTCCAAGTTTTCGATGCGAGTTCTGTTGAGGAAGAAAATGACTGTGTTTTTTTTACTTATGTTGTTTTTAGATAACCCTTCTCGGCTAATATAACTCTCGGCTAAATTTATCTGCATACATAACCTTCCTGTAGAAAGATCTTGGCTCAGTTCAGTCTGCATGTAAACCTCTGCTTTTTTTTAGCACAACTTTTGTACATTACCGTACTTATTTGAATGAAAAAGTTATTTTGTAAGGCCAGCTAATGTTGTACTAGAACTTTTATGTCATACTACTAAATTCATTCTGTTTTTTGTGCACAGATATGACAATAGGGTTGGAGGAGTCATTGTGTTGAATTTTTTTAAAGGTCTATCAGTGATCTTTAAGTTTTAGCAATGTTTCTTTAGGTTTGTCAGGTTTGGCATACATTTCTGTAAAAGCAAGTAATAGAAATTATGTGAACTTAACCTGTAAATGTACTTCCTCATTCACTTAGTAAATGTTGATTCTTTGCGAATTAAGTGTAGCCAGTGTGATTTCATGAGCAAGTTGGTTTCAACAATGAAGTTTGTTAGTTAAACAATGAAGAAAGATGTAGTATTCATAAACTGGGAGCAACAAAAATAACAAAACAAATTCTGCATAATGCACAATGCTCGACCATTCAAAGTAAAAGTTTTCTGGTCAACGCCAAATGAATAGTGCATTGACCCAAAAAATGCACAATGCTCGACCATTCAATCTGTACAGTAAGTGACATATTACAGAGCACTAAGTGAAAACAAGAAAGAATTTTGGATTTGAACCATGGAATTATGCTGCTCAAATTCAACTTCACATGATTTTATCTATTTGCATAACAGATGTATGCATTATGTACTCAATTATTAACAGTTATCCAGCAGCACTCAGTCTGCACTTACCAGTTCCAAATTCTGGAATATAATATGTCGAATTTGATCCCCTTCTTTCTTCATCCTTTTGTTTATAACCTCAGTCTCGTAGTAGTCAATTTTAGGAACATCAGGTAGCAATGGCAAGTAATCAAGATGAAGATCTTGCATGCTACAAAAGTTCCACAACACAAAAGTAGCATGGATTATTTTGGCAACTCTACCAACATGGATAGACAATGCTTTTAAAATTCTGAATTTTTCTTTTATGATACCAAATCCATTTTCTACACACACTCTACCTCTACAGATCCTTTTATTAAATCTGCCATAGGTTCCCTTTCCATCAAGGGAAACTTTAATCAGAAATCTTCGAGAGGGATATGCTGAATCCCCAAGCAGCATTGGTGGAATTGTAACAACCACCTCCTGATCAGTCATTTGACCCTGACTAATCTTTTTACCTATCATCTGAAGAGTGGGTTCCTGCATTATCTGTTTGGCAGCCAACCTCTTGTATAACAAACTTTTCTTGAATTGATTTGCATCATGCACAGAACCAGTCCTATTTACACAAACATTAATGAAGAGTCTTTGGTGAGTAACCGCACCTTGCATAAGGCAGGAATGTCTTTTGTGCCTGGAATAATAGTCATCACCCTTGTCTTTGCTCCATGCTTTTCTATACAAATAGATATGAGATCCATCAACAGCTCCAAATATATTTGGTATACTTGTAGCATCTTCAAAATCTTTGTTTATGTCCAATAATCTTTGGCCTGTTGGTAAAGCAAAGAACCTCTTGTAAAGCATAGTCTTGGATGCCAAAGCGAGTTATTTTTTTCGTGTATTTCTGCACAGTAGCTTTACCTACATAAAATCTTTGACCTACATGCAGGGGTTTCTCACCATGTGCTAAGAAATAAAGCACCATAGCCACTGCTTTCCTGGGATCAACAGGCGGTCTGACCTTCATTCCAGATCTCGTTAAGTAAGGCACAATAAGATCAACCAATTTCTCAAATGCAGCCCTCTTCATCCGATAGAACTGGTGCCACATATCATCTTCAAAAGAGGGGAGGCAATTCCAAGCGTGATTATCAATGCTGTCCCACTGTGTTGTCTGCCTTGGACATACCCAAAATCTCCGGGGAGGCCTCCTTAATCTCGAAGAAGCTGCTAACAAGAGTGTAGATGCTGCACACATGTAATTAATATTATCTTCTACCTCTGCATTCTGCTCTAAAATATCCATTGACCCTTCTCGTTCATTCTCCTGTATCAAATGTAGACAGTAGCTTTGGAAAGCCAAGCCGAGTTGAATAGCCCTCAAGAGCATGGCAATCATGCCCAAATGACCGGATCAATCAAATAAATCAAATACGGGCCGAGAAGTCTGATTGTAGAGCCGAGATTGAATGGAAATAGCTGCTGAACACAAATTATGGGATAATAGAAACTAGAAAACAAGGATATGGGATATTTCGGTAGTCACCGAGGGGCGAAATCTTGACTGTGGGATAATTCGAGTTTGAATTGGCGCGAAGGAAGAGGCGGGAAGAAAAATCCCTATGGATCTCCCTTATTTCCTATGGATCTCCCTCCTAACGGGCGCTTAGGAGGATCGAGAGACATTTCTCTCGGCCCATCTCTAAACACATACTGCATAACGAGAGATAAAAAAAATTGGAGCATGTGGCTAACTTTAGAGAGAGAGAGAGAGAGAGAGAGAGAGAGAGAGAGAGAGAGAGAGAGAGAGAGAGAGAGAGAGAGAGAGAGAGAGAGAGAGAGAGAGAGAGAGAGAGAGAGAGAGAGAGAGAGAGAGAGAGAGAGAGAGAGAGAAATGAAATGAAATGAAATGAAATGTTTTATAGAAAGAATTAGAAAGAAACTTGGTAATTATGGCAACTGTCTTTCTCTGGCAGGGAGAACATTAATTGCAAATTCTGTCATTGCATCCTCTCACATTTACTTCTCATCTGCTCTTCTAGCTCCTAAATGCATTTACCAACAGATTGAAAGGATTGTTAGGAACTTCATATGGGGAAAACATCACATGGTTAATTGGCCTTCAGTTACCAGGAGCAAAATCCAAGGGGGGTTAGGTTGCAAGAACTTGATTCTGCAAAGTTATGCTTTAGGTGGCAAATATATTTGGAAGTCTTTATTCTCCACTAAAAATTCTGCTTCTATCTTTATAAATTATTGGCTTTCTTGCAGTCACCCAAGGAAGCATGCTTCCATCACTCATAACTTGCCTCACTCAGCCTTTACAACTCTTAAACCAGCCTCTCACACTTCCCCTCTTATGAGAAACATGATTGCAGCCTGGAACAAGGTTCATACTTTCTTCCAACAACTGAGCATTGATAAAAGTCATATTAACACAAGCATATTTTGGAACTCTAATTTCTCAAGGGACAGCTCTACTCCTTTGGCTATCAGGCATAAAAAGCTTTATAAAAAATGGAAAGAATACAACATCCTGACTCTTGGTGATCTTTGGGATCAAAATAGATGGATGTCTTGGACTAATCTGAAACACAAAATAAGAGGCAGTTCTTCAGACAGATCTTTCTTTAGACACATCATGCAGAGGGTCTGCAATATTAACCCAATGGATAATCCAATTTGTACTGATTGGACTTTATCTGATAAGCCTATTTACAGTGTTTCCAAAGTCTACAGCTATCTAAACAAGTCAAATACGCCTTCAAAAGCCAAATTATACTGGGGTTTCTCAGATGAAACTGAAACCAGATTGTTCAAAAACATTTGGAATTCCTATTTACCCCCAAAAATCTCATACTTTGTTTGGCTTGTTGCAAACAAAAGTCTATCAAATCTGGAAATGATTTCAAGGCATTCAAATCCGAACACTCATTCCATTAACCCCAATTGCCCCCTGGGCTGTGGTAATGTAGAGACTCTAGAACACATTTTCTGCATTGTCGCCTCACTTCCTTTTGGTTATGGTTTGAGGACACTTTCAATATAAAATGCCCCCGCTACCCTCATTAGAGTTCATGATGAATGATGAAGCTTTTAAAAAATTCTTTATGTTTCATTGCATTATGGAATGTATGGAAACATAGAAACAGATGTCATTATGGAGGTAACAGATCATCTACACACTGGATAAAAACACAAGTAATTTATGACATTGAAATGACTGCCACTAGTCAAATGCATGTAGATAAGGATTCTATTGACAATAAATGGTATGGCTTTGGAAATTTTATTGGTTATCACTTGTTATTTAAATTAAATTGCAATATCACACTTACTGACAATGACTGTCTTCCTGCTAGATTACATGATGAGCGTTAACAGAGATTTCAACACTTCAGTGGAGCCAGCAGAGTACAGACTTTTCCCAGGACATAGACTAATACATGACATTCAATACACAGATGATGGATTATGGACATGCCTAGTCAGGGGCATCACAAACATTGACATCCCGCATTCCGCACAATGAAATTGATTGGGTCATTGAATTCTGCAGAGGCACTCACTTAATGGTACAGTTATGGTGGTTCATGGAAAGCGACAGTAGAAGGATGACAGATGAGCAATTTCAGTATTACAGACAATGCTATTATCACCATAGATACTTAGCAGATGCTTATGGCACACTCATCATCCTGATGTCCACAACTAATGCAGACAGGTTGATCCAAGAGCTAAACTGGGGAAATGGTAACATTCTTATTCTGCAGCCAGACTTTCATCCAAACCTTGACTACCTCACATCCTATCATTTCTAATCTGATTTCATCTTCCTGTTTCATCCACCCTTTAGACCAATCCGAGCACTTCCAAATCCACTTGTTTTTGCCTACTGTGTTTTACGGTCAACATTATCTTGTCACCGCATACAAAATGCTTTACTACTCGATCATTTTGGCTGTAGCAATGCAGTTTCTTTCACAAGGCAGACAATTACTTCAAAATTATAAATTTTTCTGCTACATAGCAGCTACTTATGCTATTTTTGTTTATGTCACTTTTGCTTGCAAGTTCTATTTCGAGTAGCCTACTTTATGGCTCACTCACATTAATGTATCTTTTTCTATAATTAATGAAAAAAACCCCATTCTCTCAAAAAAAAAAAAAAAAATGTTTTATAGATCACGTCTATGAGACCATCAGGTCTAGAAGACGATATACAAATCAGTTTTTGCATATAATTAAAATTTGTTAATTAACACAAACCATTACATCCAATACTTTATATTAAATTCTCCCTAAAACCCCCTTTGGTTTTGGTGCATATTCACACGAGGGGTGACTCTGGGCAACGAGAGCTGTTGGATAGGCATATTCACGACTTATTCTTTGATTTGGACCGTAGATAGGGATCCTCGTTTGTGGGGTATGCTCGTACAAGTTTTTTTATACTGTATAATGAGAGTTGCGAAATACTATAAGGTTTGAGGCAATGTACGCAATTGTGTTGATTTCATGCATGTATTATACTATTTTAGGGGGTATAAAAAGGGCTCTCGCTGCCCCGGAGTCACCCCCGTGTGAATATGCACCAAAACCAAAGGGGGTTTTAGGGAGAATTTAATATAAAGTATTGGATGTAATGGTTTGTGTTAATTAACAAATTTTTTGGCCCCTTCGGGGCCTTGGGGATGGGTTAGAGATGGATGAAAAAAGTTGATGTATCCAACCAACCATAATGACAACACATCAATAAGGTCTCCGCCATGTGCAGGTGGTGGTTGCGCTGATGGTGGCGGGACTAATTGAACTTGATCTTTATTTATAGGGTTCTCTGGTATAGTAATAATGTTTGGATCAACATCGTGTTGGCATCAAGTGTCAGAGGAATGTCAAGTGGAATTGATGGATTGGAGATTCTATAGTCTGCATTAACATAAAGGAAAGAAATTGGTTAGATTGATATTAATTTAGAAAATAGAACTTTAATAGCGAAATAATATTGAATCAAACTAGTTATGGTGCCCGGTGTTGCCGGGCTTAGTAACAATTGAAAGAGGTGGTTCTTTTAATACTACAAGAAGATTTGGAGCACGAAGGTTTTTATTCGAAGATTGTAGAAGCAACATTGAAGCATAAAATTTGGATACTTGCATTGCCACTTGGAAACACAATTGTATCGTCTCTTCCTTTTCTTTCTTATTTTAACATTTTAGTTCATGCCCAAATGTATGACGTTCTATTGCTAGTTCTTGCCATCATGATAGCATACCATGATGAGCATATCATGTATGCGACGCTATCTTAGAATCTCTTTGGACCAGATTGAATATAGAATATCCATAAAGGTAATGGTGAAGCATCATGCATTTCTATGTTCTAGTAATTTTGGTGTATTTTGGTGGATTTGTCATCATTGTACTTTATCTAGCATATTTGAGCAGAGGAAAAGAGTATGAACAACCCTAACAATCAAGTGATCCCTCTATAGTCCCAAACATACTTACAATACCAAGAAAAGAAATCTAGTCTAAAATAGACAATGTCGCTCAGAGGGGGCAAGGATAATATGGAAGGAACTTTTAAGATTCATTGACATAGAATTCAATATTTAAATTTTGTATGGCCTAACCACCTAGCCACTTGAGCCTATACTTGTTATACATCCTTGTATTATTTTTGAAAACATAGACGTTGAGCCTGGATATAGTCATTCGAAAGACTGTGGTCTTTTTGATTGGACATGCATATGCAACATGTAGAAGATTTATAATGTATTTTGATAGCTGGGGGTAATTGTGTGGGGGTAAGGGAGTGCATACCCACATGGGGGTAATCTTTGGCAATTGTAGTTCAATGTACATGGGGGTAATGTTGGGCATTGTAGTTATATGCAATTATTAGATGTGAATGGTGTAATGTATGCATGTTTGTAAAAAAATTTAAGGACAGTTGTAGGAGAATGTCTGCAATTATTAGATGTGAGTGATGCAAGATATGCATGTTTGTAAAAAATTTGTAAGGGTAGTTGTAGAGGGATATCAACATGGAAAATGAGCTTATGTCCATTAACATTATCCACCTTGCGTTGTTTTTGCCACACAAAATGGAGCTTGCACACACAAAATGGAACTTCATTGTCGATTATCGAAGAAGGAGAAAATGGCATAAGATGCTTATAAATTGGAGAATTGATTTTCAAAAACCTAGAAAAATAATTTTGCAAATATCATGTTATATCCTACATAATTGATGGAGAGAGAGATTGGAACTTGATGCAAAGGTAAAGCATCTTGCAAGAATGCCTGTGGGAAATCAATGTTGGGAAATCAATGTCATAAAGACGATGGCTTGTCTTAGCGGTGTTGAATTAGAAAGAACATAGATATATTTGTATTGATTGATGATAGTATTACAGAAGCCTTTGAAATGGTGGAATAAAACTATGGATATGTAAAGATGCTAGCACCCTCCGCAAAAAAATTATCTAAGGCAGCAAGACACTAAGAAAGGAGTATATCAATGCAATGAACAACACCTTATAACTTCAGCAGATGTTGTTTGACAAATGATTGATCCTTGTAGGCCCATGTACTATTTGCCACGTGGTTGAGAACTATTGAGAATTTGAACTGCACCTTAATGAATCAGTGGCCTAAGTAGATGTTATCTGATGATTGGTCCTTGTAGGCTCATGTACTATTTGTCACGTGGTTTAGAACTGGTTGAGACTTCTAGAGCACTCAATGGTCCTGCGGCATTTATAGAACTGAGAAATCTGCTTTTTTTAGGCCTGCAAGTACAATTAAGATTGAAAGTTAAATTTACCGTGAGGAGCAGTTTCGTTCATATGTTTTGGACGATACTGGATTCTGCTTCTTCTCTGGATTCTGCTTCTGCTCTAGAGATAGATTTGAAAATAAATCCCAATGGGTAGATATGTTCAGAACATAAACAGAAATGTAGTTGTCATGCATCTAACACTAAGGTTAGTAAGAGAGAGACCTCACATTCGTATTCTCTCTATTGTATAGACAACGATATTTTCCGGAAGGGAAACCTGTGTTCCAATCGAACATGCAAAGCCAGCTTTTCTACAAAAAAACCACATAACCTTATCAATTAAATAACACTAAGTTGCTACATAGATCAAAAATCAAACGTGAATCCTAAAGGGATTTAAGGAAAATATGGAAAAATGAGAATTATGAAGAGAATGTTGTTCACCATGCTGACCCAAAAGAAATTTGACCTTGTCAAAGCCAGACTTTGACACTCTGCTCATAGGCTTGCTCATAGGCCTCAGACTTTATACTCCTTGTAGCAGAGGGTAACCAAGGAAAGGGTCAGTCCTTTAAGATAAGCCAAAACGGGATGATTCGAAACATGGCACTTTTCACTGTTGTACTTGTTCTCTAGCTTACAGATTATAGAATGGATATGATGATGCATTGGCAATAGTTAAAATCATAAAATATCACCAACTGAAAGACCCATAATCGCTAAAAAGCATGGATATCTAGAAGCAAGTGCAGAGTATTACCTTTGATCCAAGAGTGAGATTTAAGAATAATATCTGTGTCCTTCATTCAATTGCCTTTCAACCTGCAGCCAATAAATTTTGTGTTAACTGAGGATGTACATGCCAATTGTAAGAGGTTGCAAGTCACAATATAACCTGTAATATCAAAGATGAAAACCATACCTGGCCATTCCGGGGATCCGTTGAACATGGGCATTTGTATTTTAAACTGCTCTACATATAGATGTGATGGTTTTTGGGCTCTAGCATCACAATCAATGTACAAAATGTAATTGCTAAAATTCTAAAAGATGCTAAAATTAAGAATCATGCTGACCCAAAAGAAATTTGAACCCCTCAAAGCCAGAAGTTGACACTCTGCTCATAGGCTTGCTCACACTTGATAGTTTCAAGATCGCCATGAAGTAGGCTGCTCTACTGACACAATCAAGACAGGGCCGGGTTAAACCTTTAATAAGGAGTCACGGGAAAGAAGAGATGTACCAAAGAACACATATAATAGAATAGAATAGAACACATAATGCATCAGAATAAATTGCAGAGTAGATCATTATGTCCATCTAACAATAATATTAAGGTAAAAATGTCATGCTGATGCATTTTGAACCAAAGAAACAGTGAAGAAAACGATCCTTTGGAGAATACCCCATGCCTTAGCTAGCATGGCAACCTCTCTTATATGCAAGAAGAAAAAGTAAGAAGAAAATATCCTTGACTGCCTCACTTCCCATTTGAAAATGGCAATATACCTGAGAAGCCATACCACCATGTGTATGCAGTACGCCCTTTGGCCTGTCAGTGGTCCCACTGGTGTATATTATCAAACCTGCTTTATGGTCTGCAAAGAGGAAGGGACATGCTAAAGTTAGATCTAGCAACTCAAGTGCACTCTGAGCCCAAAAACATTACCTTCAACGTCCATTAGTGGAGAAAATTGCTTCATAAAATTTTCATCTACGTCTGGGAGGTCTGAGTCTAAAGCAGAGAAGTCCATGGAGGGTACGTGAGGAAGGACAAAAAGATCTGCAGAACATTTCCGACAAATGTTTTCAAACTGCCCTGTATATTCTTCAGTGACCATAATAATTGACACCTCCTGCATTGTTTTAAGAAATGGGAGCTTACAATAATGTAACTATAACAGTATACGAAACAGCATAATCTCCATGTGGAGTAATAAATCCAGAATGCCATTTACCATTTATTCCAAAAACAAATTTTTCTAACTTCCAACACTGAAAGTGCTTCCGTAGAATAAAAGAAAAATAGGATCCAACCCAAGAAGGCAGCAGATTCATTTGGACGTCTACAATGAACCTAACAGGTGAAATTCTTGCAGACATAACAGCTTCGCCATCAACTTTAAATTCTTTATACATCGACGCCAGAAATGTTAAATTTTATGCAATTATTTCTTAGCAGCACCAAGCATTTCTGCCAATGCAAGCCAAAGACCAAATTTGTTGCATCCTAAAACGTTATGCAGAAAATCCCCAATGTTCCACATGCCGGCAAGGCATAGATATACATTTTTTTGATTGAGTATTTATTCAAACTCACTGCAACTCACTGGGAGATTTAGATCAAGCGATACCCTCGCACATGTTGTTGGTGATGTTTTCATTTACCTGCTAGATGAAAGAAGAAATATGTGAGTACATCTGCCTAACTTGCTAAAGAAATGAAAAAGGAATACTTAGCTCGTAGAATAAATGGAGCCCTTGCTTGCACAACCTCCAACAAAGCAAGCAAGGAAGAATAGGCCACCATAGCTGCTTCTTCTAGCAAAGATGAACAGCTAAGTCTACAAATAGA
The DNA here is from genome assembly GCA_021234155.1 of Isoetes taiwanensis. Lineage (NCBI taxonomy): Eukaryota > Viridiplantae > Streptophyta > Lycopodiopsida > Isoetales > Isoetaceae > Isoetes > Isoetes taiwanensis. The sequence goes on from JAJEKV010000064.1 coordinate 1,001,112, forward strand.
GAGAAAGTTTAAACAATAGATATAACAGTGACCCATAACAGATATTCTCCCAAAGCGTGACCTAGTGCATCTAGAAATGATGTTTTCTTGAAGTTAAAAGGTTTGGGAAGCTGAAGAACGAAGGAAAACTGTCGGAAGAGACCCATTGTTCGAAGAAATAAGCAAAACATGGAAATCAGAGAAAGATATGACCTAGGCCCTGGCAGTATCCAAATATTCTCGCCTTTTCAGTTCTGCATAATACCAGTATGGTAGCGTTCCACATCCAGTAAGTATTCCACGAAGAAAAATAAATAAATAAGAAAGTCTGATCAGGTATTATTCAGACTACATGATAGAACAAACCCTAACTCACAACTTGAAGCTCTGAATCCATCCCAAGCCACCTGCGAGCGCCTACATCACCACTGTAAGCATGCATCACTATCATAAGAATGCCAAAAATGATTATGCTTCAATAAATGGAGCGAAACATACCAGTTACGGCGAAGAGGGAGAGCGAAGCATGAAGAATGGATTTCCAACAAAATCTACTCGAGAAATCGTGGCATGCATGCCAGGATGCAGCCAGAAAGGGAAACAAATACGACTTCGGATCGGATAACGCAAGCAAGAAAATGTGAAAATAATCATAGGAAAAGAAAAACATCCGATTTTTGGCAGATCGGAATTGTTTTCCGGCCACCAAAACCAATGAAACCTTAGGAAATCAAATCAAGAAAAAATTCCAAAAAGTTTTCGGAACCCCGGAAAAACCAAACTTAAACAATAGGATAAAAGCTTTTGACACTGATATGCTCCACAATAATGTTTTATTCACAAACCATTGCATGAACATCAACGTTACTCTGCAGTAACAATTGGTGAGGTTCATAAAGAATCAGTGACACTTTCTCATGGGTTGCCTGACTTTGGTTTAACAGGTGAAGAGAATCAGCCAATTTGGTGATGTGGATTAGGTTTCCTATAATGGTCGGTGAAGCGAGATCAAGGGTAGAGGTTTTGAAGCAAGCTTGCTCTGTTAGCGTTCCACGTGTTGTTACTCCCATATGATTTTGGATGCTCTATCTCTAGCTTAAAGGTAATGCATGATTCACCTGCTGGTTCGATTCAAGTTCCAAACCTACAACATAAATGCATTCTTGTAGCCACTGTTTGACTGATCTGCATGATTCAGAAAAGGGCATGGAATAATTCGCCTGTTGTGTGCACAAGAATCCGTTTGTTCATTGAAGCTAAAGGCTGGCTGCTATGAACAATCCGGTAGGCCAACAATATCCAAGAGTTGGAAGCAAACAGAGGGCCTAAACTCTAGACTCTTCTTAAATCTGTAGCAAATCTTAGAACAGATAAAGGGAAGGAAACAAAAGCGGGTTTTGCAGCATTACATTATAGAACCAGGAAACCAATACCTTGTAGAAAAAACCAATATGCTAACTGAAGAAACATTAAAAAACAAATACCTTTGTAAGTGTGAGCAAAAATTCCATCTTGTGGTAGCAAAAATCCACTCCGGCAACAAGAATCCAAAAGGGCAAGTAACATGCACATGCACACATGCACACACATGCACATGCACTTGCACTTGCACATGCATACACATGCATATACATGCACATGCACGTGCACATGCACCTGCATACACATGCACACACATGCACGTGCACGTGCACATGCACGTGCACATGCACATGCACATGCACATGCATGCACAGTGTTCATGCGCAAACATATGCAGAGAAAGACAACAACCGTCGGATTGTTCCAACCAACGAAAATCAACGGCCCATAAAGGGTGCACTCTAGAAATACTATTTGGTACACCTAAACGAATACAACAATGAAATCATAGAAAAACCATGTAAAAAAACGTATAAAAATCTAAAAGTAACCCCCTGTTATTATGCTAGATATTTAAAACTCTAATGTACCCCCAATCAGGGCATCATTAGTCTCACTACTCTCTTTCTCATATAATTCTAGTAGGTGTTTATAGTTTCTTATTGACACGTCCCTCACTTTCATCACCTTTATCAAGTAGTCACTAATAGTTGCAACTGGCAGCGCAAAGAACTCATATAAAGAGATCCTGGTAGTAATACCCATCCTTCTCCTTAAATTTTCATATGCAGGACAGTGAAGAATGAGGTGTGCCTCATCTTCCAGTACATCAACTCCGCATGTTTTACAGGTACGTAAGTTTCGGGGGAGGTTCCCCCATCTACCAACCTCCACTCCCAAATGATGTGAGCTCAATCTTAATCTGCACAATAAATGTCTTTTAAAGTAAGACAACTTACCCGAGAGATGCGGTGCTTCACCAAGTGCTGGATTAATTTCTTTTTTGTAAAATGCCATTTTCGTGCCTGCATTATGCCAGGATTTTTCTCTGATATGTGCGTAGACCCATTCCCTAAGCTCATCCTGCTCTGGTGGCATATCTTCTAGCACCATTCCCCACTTACCCAACCATTTACTCACTTCATTATACCATCCCTTAAGGCTACTCTGTATCATTGCAAGTCTCGGTAGCCTGTCAGCATCCATACCATGGACTTTTTGCACATATTTGAGCGTCAAAAATAATGCTTCAGCTTCTAACATCTCCATCCCTGCTTCAGCCAGCATCATATGATACGGGGTTTGCATTTTGACCCCTAGTTCTGCCAGAAGAAATTTCTTTTGAATCTTCTCAACTCTTTTCCACATTTCTTGGGAGAGCCCGACCCCCCAGACCTCACATCCGTATAACACAACCGTCCTGATCAAGGTTTGATATAACATTTTCTTCAGTTTCCAGTCTACAATCCCTGCTTTTCTGCATTTCTACTGCATTGCATACAGTGCCTTAATCCCAGCATCAATACGTTGCCCAACTGCCTTGTTCCACCCATAATTGTGGTCCACTATAAGGCCTAAATATTTATATGTGTCTGCTATTTCCACCTCTTCTCCCTTATATTGGAAATGGAAATTATGAACTCATTTTCCAAAAATGAGAATTTTAGTCTTGTTCAAATTCACCTGCATTTTAGTAGCATCACAGAAATTGGCTAATGCCTCCAAGAGAGAGAGAGAGAGAGAGAGAGAGAGAGAGAGAGAGAGAGAGAGAGAGAGAGAGAGAGAGAGAGAGAGAGAGAGAGAGAGAGATGCTATGGCCACATGCAGATTTAAAGATTACAAGAGACAAGGTGAGAGATGGGAGAAGGGGAGAGATGGGTGAGAGTGGATTTTGTTGACCCTCACCTCGAGAGACAATTTTTCCCTAACAGTGGAGAGGGGCATTCTCATTGACTTTTTGCTGTTAAAAAGAGTACCGTCCCAAAGTTTTTTCTTCTCCCTAAAATATTTTATGGCCAATCGCTATGGCACCGTGGTCGCTAATAGCTATGGCATCCAGTCGTTTGTAAAGCTTCCAACATGGATGATTCGCTCGCAACATGGCAACAGGCTTCGCCTCAACACCCTTTTACAGATTTTGGGTTCTATATACCAGAAGCTGGCTAGATTGAGAGTAGATATAAAATTTCTATGACCCTAATCTGGCTGCCTTTGTTCAATCCAGCCTACAGCAACTCGTATGCAGAACAAGACTTCTTAACATAAGAAAAGGGCTTTTCAACATAAGAACATGGATTTTGCCTCTGTTTATGCCGATGGCAGTTTTTATTTCGGTGATTTTGTGTGCCCCTGTTTGTCCCTTCTAAACCCTATCCACTTTCCCTGTATCAGAAGGCATTTGCACAAAGATTTATAGGGAAGATTCAAGTTCTCTTCTTGCTAGAGCATTTTAAAGAGCATTTGTTTGAGTTATACCAGTTTTGGAGCACTATTTTGTGAGAACTGATTAGCTAGAAATGAATGCATTAAAATGCAGCTGAAATAGCCCAAATCTGTGAAAACAATCTTCTACCAAGCTAAATCTGGGAAAGATCTCGTAAATTTTGCATGTTTGAGCCTAGATGGCATGTTTGAGCCTAGGTGGCATGTTGTGGCATGTTGAAACCACGTGGCATGTTTGAGCCACCTTGGCATGCTGGAGCCTAGGTGGCATGTTGGAACACACGTGTCATGTTTGAGACACCTTGTCATATTTGAGCCTAGGTGGCATATTGCAGCCTAGGTGGCATGTTTGAGTCCCCTTGGCATGGTAGAGCCTAGGTGGCTAGGTGACATGGTGGAGCCCACGTGCCATGTTTGAGCCACCTTGGCATGTTGGAGCCTAGGTGGCCTTGGAGCCTGCGTGGCATGTTTGAGCCACCTTGGCATGTTTAAGCCTAGGTGGCATGTTGGAGCCACCTTGGCATGTTGGAGCCTAGGTGGCATGTTTGAGCCACCTTGGCATGTTTGAGTCTAGGTGGCATGTTGGAGCCTAGGTGGCATGTTTGAGCCACCTTGGTGTGTTGGAGCCTAGGTGGCATGTTGGAGCCCACGTGGCATGTTTGAGACACCTTGGCATGTTTGAGCTACCTTGGCATGTTGGAGCCTAGGTGGCATGTTGGAGCCCACGTGGCATGTTTGAGCCACCTTGGCGTGTTTGAGTCTAGGTGGCATGTTGGAGCCTAGGTGGCATGTTGGAGCTCGCGTGGCATGTTTGAGCCACTTTGGCATATTTGAACCACCTTGGCATGTTTGAGCCTAGGTGGTATGTTGGAGCCTATGTGGCACGGTTGAGCCACCTTGGCATGTTGGAGCCTAGGTGGCATGTTGTGAACCACCTTGGCATGGTGGAGCCTAGGTGGCATGTTGTGAACCACCTTGGCATGGTGTGGCATGTTTGAGCCATCTTGGCATGTTTGAATCTAGGGGTCATGTTTGAGCCACCTTGAGGTATTGGAGCCTACATGGCATGTTTGAGCCACCTAGGCATGTTGGAGCCTAGGTGGCATGTTGGGTCCCACGTGGCATGTTCGAGCCAGGGTGGCATGTTGGAGCCTAGGTGGCATGTTGGAGCTCGCATGGCATGTTTGAGCCACTTTGGCAAATTGGGACCACCTTGGCATGTTTGAGCTTAGGTGATATGTTGGAGCCCATGTGGCACGTTTGAGCTGGCATGTTGGGGCCTAGGTGGCATGTTGTGAGCCACCTTAGCGTGTTGGAGCCTAGGTGGCATGTGGAGCCCGCGTGGCATGTTTGAGCTACCTTGGCATGTTGGAGTCTAGGTGAGATGTTTGAGCCACCTTGGCATGTTGGAGCCCATGTGGCATGTTTGAGCCACCCTGGCATGTTGGAGCCTAGGTGGCATGTTGGTGGCATGTTTGAGCCACCTTGGCATGTTGGAGCCTAGGTGGCATGTTGGAGCTTGCGTGGCATGTTTGAGCCACCTTGGCATGTTGGAGCCTAGGTGGCATGTTTGAGTCCAGGTGGCATGTTGGAGCCCGCATGGCATGTTTGAGCCACCTTGGCATGTTTGAGCCTAGGTGGCATGTTGGAGCCTACATGGCACATTTGAGCCACCTTGGCATGTTGGAGCCTAGGTGGCATGTTGTGAGACACCTTGGCTTGTTGGAGCCTGCGTAGCATGTTTGAGCTACCTTGGCATGTTTGAGTCTAGATGGCATGTTGGAGCCTAGGTGACATGTTTGAGCCACCTTGGCATCTGGAGCCTAGGTGGCATGTTGGAGCCCATGTGGCATGTTTGAGCCGCCTTGGCATGTTGGAGACCATGTGGCATGTTGGAGACCATGTGCCATGTTTGAGCCACCTTGGCATGTTGGAGCCCACGTGACATGTTTGAGCCACCTTGGCATGCTAGAGCCCACATGGCATGTTAGAGTGGGTGTGGCATGTTTGAGTCCTTCAAGAAATGCCTATATGATGCCAAACCAGTGTCTATCTTTGGTTCTTCCTATCAATATGTCTTCTACAAATTCCCAAGTGATGGATGTCTTCAAGTTCATGCTCTACAAGCTCACACACACACATGTATGTAGTCAAATGCTAATGAGTCTGTCAAGCATGCATACAGCTCTTTTATGCCGCCATTTTGTGGCAATAATGGCATGTGGACAACTTGGCCATACATGGATTCTTAGAAAACCATAAAAAACCACACCTCAAGAAAACACTACCTTAAAAAACAACACTTTAAAAAAACATCCCTTCAAAAAACCATGCCGCCTGAGAAAACAACACATCCTTAAAAAAGAAACTACACCTCCTTAAGAAACCACACATTCTTAAAAAAAAAAAACTACGGCTCCCTAAGGAAAACTACAGCATATCCTTGAAAACCACACCTCCGTATAACTATGTGTAGGTGTTTTTCAAATCTTCAAAAAAACAATCTGTATTTTGTTTTTACTGTTGTTTTCAGCCATGGACCAAATGTTGGGGTTGTAGACAACACTACCAGGGAGAACAAAAATCAAACACTCTTTGCTTACTGTGCCATGCTAGTGGAGCTAGAGATTTTCAGAAAAATAAAGCTCGAATTCTTACTGGTAGGGCACACACACGATCAAATAGACCAGATGTTCAGCAGGTTTTTGGTGCGTCTCAGAAGGAAAAAAGCTTTTTGTCTTCCAACTTTAGTTCGAATCATTGAAGACTCTTACACTCCCATGCCAGTGGTTGAGTTTCTAAAGGAGACTGCCGACTTCAGGGAATTTGTTTTCTCTCAACGTGCAAACAAAGAACAACCTGTGAATAAGCTAAATGATATTAGTATATTACGTTTCAACATCACATCAAGTTCTACTTGAAGAATGGAGAGAGCCTTTTGCAGGGAAAGAAGTACACTACAACTAAAGAGTGGAGTCCGGTAGAGGGATTGCGCTTCCTTAAATCTATTCCAGACACTTGTTCGATGGAACGTGCTGAGCAACTTCCTCTAGAAAATCCAAAAGTGTTAAAGCAGCAAAAAAGTACCCCAGTTACTTCCTTAAAATCCATTAAAAATGGAATTTCCACGGGTTTTAAGTACTTCATTGAAGAAGACCAAATGTGGTGGAGAGGCTTCTTTCTAGAACAAAAGACTGTGATTCAGAACCTAACTCTGAGGCAGTTGCAAGAACCTTTTGAGTGGCCCAATGCTTTCCACCAAACACAGGACCAAGCAGGTCCAAGCAATGCTGCAATAGCAGCTGCAGTACAGGAAGATGAGACTGGGTCATGTACCTCGGATCAAGACGCAAGAATGAGCCTACAGGTAATGTAACAGAAATTACCAAAGGTATGTTGATTGCTCTTCCGACTGAGGAGGATGAAAAGGGGAGATCTTTTTGGATAGCTAAAGTACTTAACACAATCAAAGAGGAAGGCCTGGTGACTAAACTCAAGATTCATTGGCTTGCTACACGTTCAGAAAATGCTTTTGAAGGTAGGTATGAGCTAGAAATGAGAAGTCAAGGAAAGGGCAAAAAGGCCAAGAAAGTCGGATGTAGGGATGAGCTAGACTTAAGACAAGTGAGTATTATGTGCTATGATTTCAAATTGAAATCAGACAATCATTTACGCCAAAGAACAATCAACTTGCTTAAGAAGGCTTGTAACTACGAAGAAGAAGATGAAGAAGAGGTTGGGAATGCTTCACCCTCTGTTGATAGTGATGAGGAAGATAACTCAAGCACTTCCTCAAGTGACAGTGAAAGAAGTGAAACTGACGAAGATGGCATAAACGAGCATGAAGATGTCTTGGATCCCTCTCTTATCACTCCTCACACTTTTGCCCATAACTGAGTCTTAGGAAAAAAGAAGTAAATTTTGAATGTGAATATGAAGATTTTATCTTCAATTTTGAGAATACTACTATTTCAGTTGTAAACTTCACTTCGATTTTCGGTTAAAATTTATATTCTCTTAAATCAGAGGTTTGCTCTAAACAGATAATTCAGGCAAATTATATTTGCTAAAAAAAGTGTCACTTTGACATAGTCAATTATCTATTTGGAGAAAAAAATAAGTGATTTGGGGGAGGGGGGGTCAAAATACACTTTTATGCCCTTTTTTTCCCACCTCATTTTAGCCATTTTTGCAGGAAAATAGGGGATCTTTAAGGAATATTCCTTTTGCTCCCGTTTCAATGATTTGCTCCCGTTTCAAATGCAATCTTGTTATATATGAGAGGGTTATTGTAAAACTATTCTTCCATTTGATCACAATGATGTGCAAGTGGAGAGCAATTCTAGTGTCAAGCAAGGATGCCCTTTATCACCTACCTTGTTTGGCATTTTCGTAGACGATTTAAAGAGGTGGATAACCGTAACCATTGGGGGGGGGGGGAGAATGGGGTAAGACTTGCAAGGTATGTCATTCTCTTACTGCTTTACACGGGCGACATTGTATTGCTATCACGAAGTAAAGAAGGGATGCAGAAGCACTTGGACACACTATCAACCTTTTCTGATGCAACAGGTATGACAGTCAATTTGAGAAAAAGACCAAGATTGTGATATTCGGAACTAACCTGGATAAGAACTCTACATTCTCTTATAAAGGGGAGTCAGTAGAGATTTCTATCTCCTACAAATATCTAGGGCTCATTGTAGATAAGCACTTTAGGTGGAATCAAACGGTGGAGCAGAGGGTTAATGGAGGGTTGACAGCGCTATTTGATATGCAAAAGAAATGCTTAAAGGCAGATATCAGGAACTTTGAGCTAAAAAAGATGTTTGAGCTATGGCGAAAAATAGAGCGAGTGCAGAAAAAGTTTCCACACACTGAGCTTGGAGTTAAAATGCAGACCCCATATGACATGATGTTGGCAGAATGCGGTATGGTGCAGTTGGAATGTGAAGCTTTATGCCATTTCTTAACATATTTAAGTAGGATAGGGGGACTGGAGGAAAAAAGTTACCTGCGGCTAGCACTAAATGACAATAGATAAGGAGTGGTATGCAGATGGTATGAATTGGCTACAAAAATGGGGTATGCAGATTCAAGACTTGGCATGCAATAAGAACCGAATTCATGACTGGATAAGAGACACTGTTCGAGCGAGAAATTAGCGTGCTGGTATCGAAATGTTGCAGTATAGGGAGAACACTACAGGCAATGAAGTACTTGGGTAAGAACCTCTCTTTAGGAAAAAGGCATGCTATCTACAAGATGAGGCTGAGTGCGCACCATTTAAGTGTAGAGGTCAGCAGGTGGTATAATATTCAAAGGGAATACCGAACATGTCGAGCATGTGGGTCAGATGAAATAGAGGACGAGGAACATGCACTTTTACTTTGTCCAGCGTATCAGGCCCTGCAGGATAGGTTTGGGCTCGGTATACTTAATTTACAACAATTCTTCGACATGTCAGCTACTATAGTAGGTAGTTTTTTAATTGACATGTTGGCCCTGAGGGGGGCAGCAAGCAAACATGTTGTAGGATCCAGTGGAGACGAGGTAGAAGAGAGCGATGGCGAGCAACTCAATTATGAGTACTTGCCAGATGATATGATATTTTGTTTTGGATAAGCTTTATGGTTGTACTCTGTCTTATAGACCTGGTGGTCTGACAAGACGAAATAATACAAATCACTTCACTTCACTTCACCCTTCTCCCTCCTTCCCTCTCTATTTGTTTGTGTCTTGCATTATATGGTGAGAGACAAAAAAATTTCGTGGAAAATCAGACGAGCTCGCCTCTGTCTTGTATAGGCAGCACCCCTACAACAATCAGAGTACCCAACATGCCATATGGGATTGATTTGGGGAGGCAATTGGGCAACTACAACCCCTTTGTACCTCGATGGCAGCTAAATTATGATGCAGATCAGAACCAAATCTATTTGATCCCAGCTAATCCCCCCTTTAACCCCATCAGAAATCAACTGTCAATTGAGATTTGGAGTTGGGTTAACCTTGATGGCAGGCTGAAGCAGAGAGGCAATTGCCAAGCGCATGCGTGGCTGTGGGAGGGGAGGGACACGTGAGCGCGATCCACGAGAGCTATGGTGATAGCAAGGGCTTATCCACCCGGGCCAATGGTCCAAGACAAAAAGGTCAGGGCTATATTATGCAAAGGAGGAGAGGATAATCCCACGTAGGAAGTGGTGTTTGTTATTGAAAGGAACTAAAATTACACTATTGACTCACCAGACTGGTGGAGGATCCAACGGTGCCGGGTTTGTGCAATTAGGTTAGGATGTGGTTTAGGCGGTCCAAATAGACGGGCCCTTTAAGTGCGACAAAAGGGGGTAACCCTCCCTTCGGAGCATGGAGCATGGAGTCGGTGGAATACACAAACAAAACACAAATATGTATGAACCTTTGGAGCTCCCAAGAGCCAAGGCCTCTCTGACGGCTTGCCGCCATTTGTCCATCGTGATTTCCGACTCCATCTATAAAATGCATCCCTTCTCCGGTACCTCCATATCCAGTAATCCCTTCTCCGGTACCTCCATATCCAGTTTTGCATCTCCCTCTCTTGCTTTCTTCAGCCATGCCATTTTCTTCAGCCATCTCTACTCGTAAGCTTCCTTCTCTTCCCTCGCTGTTTTGTTTTTGTATTTTCCTTCTGTCATTTTGCCTCGTTTTTCAGCCTCCGACATAGGTTTTAGCAAAGAACAAGGCCAGCTTGTGAAGCAAACATGGTTGCTCTTGAAGAACGATGCAGGCCGCGTCGGTATGATGCTGTTTATGAAGTAAATTTTCTTCCCGTATCTTTCTTTAGTGTTCTGTCTGTGATACGTCATCATCTGTTTTGTTTTTGCTCTTGCAATTTTTAGTTTTAGATTCAACGAGGGCAATTGTATGGAAAATCAATGCTTTTTCTCCTACATATATGATAATGCGTGCCTATGTCCGACGTATTCTATCCCTATGTCCGACGTATTCTAAATTGTTTGTCTGTTATCTTCTGTTAGCTGCTAATTGATGCTCCAAATTCGAAATTACAGGGTCTTTGAAATCGCTCCAAGTGTTATTCCCATGTTCTCATTTTTAAAAGATTCAAAGGGTCCATTGGAGGAGAACCCCAGACTCAAAGCACATGCCAGGACTGTGTTCACATTGGTAAAAAATGATGAAATATTATCTAAACCTTCTAAATTTCATTGCAAATGCAAATGATGATGAAATATTGAACAGACAGCTGAAGCAGCAGTTCAATTGAGTGATGAATTATCTTTAGACGCGCTAAGACCGCGACTGATAAAATTGGGAGATTCTCATGTTCTTCACAAAGTGAGAGATGAGCATTTTGATGTGAGTATGGTGTTAGGAGCAAACTTTGGAGTAGGTGGTTATATTTTAGAGCATATCATTTATGGCATTTAAATTTTTGTGTTTGATACAGGTGCTCAGATTTGCTTTGCTGTGCACACTTCAAGAAGCCTTGGGAGTAAGTTGGACACCTCAAGTGAAGGCTGCTTGGGGTGCTGCTTATGATGCTCTTACTGCTGTCATCAAACAACAGATGCATTCTTATCAAACATAAAGAGAGTTTTTTGGGCTCCACACCATACATCTTATACACCACATCTTTCTTTATAGTATATTATGATATTGCTAAACAGTCAGATATAGATAAAGAAAACGTATGCTAGAGTATTCTCTCATTGACAGATGTGTATGTCAAATTCTATCTTTGAATATAGTATTTGAAGACAAATTGTCTTTTGTGTACAGGTTCTCTATGCCACATAAAGAGAGCATGGGTGCTTGTCCCTTTTTGTTTTTTAAATCTGCTTGTTTCACATGCTTTCACTTTTGAACTTGTTTTCGTCTTCTTACACTTGCTTCTTGCTTCTTTTGTCACCTTCTTGTTACCTGCTTTCCACATGCATGTGAAGTCACTCAATCATCTTAAAGAGGTGGAGCTTCTCTAGCAGTGCATAGTGTTGGGCAAAGTTTTTAAACCCAATCGGAAAATTTCTTACTCTTTCATCAAATAGCCGGATATTTTTAGTTCCCAATCGGAAATTTGTATTACTCTTATAGAAATATGCATAAAAATCTACCGGAATGTTTCTTGCAATGCGCTAACTCAACCGGAAATTCTTAGTTTCAATCGGAATAAACCTTCTCTACCCCGGAATTTGGCCAAACCTTCTTTTGTCACTCAATCGTTTTAAAGAATAGAATCTAGCAAGTGCATAATTTTGTAGAATATGTAGGTCTTAAAAAGATCGTGGAGCAAAAATTTTGCAGAATTGAGAGGTGGGCTTCTTTAGTGGTCAAAAATTTCACATGCTCCAGAGAACTAGGCATGAGCATGGTTGATTAGATTTAGATCACGAATGCTGGCATTTTCAGCAAGGGCTCATAAATTGCAAATGAACACGAAGCATCTTGGGGGGGACAACTTCGTATTCATTTAGCAATGGCTAAGCAATATCCGAGACCCGGAGGTACACCTATCATATAGGGATATGCCACTTGAATTTTTTTATAATCCCTCATTTCAACCATATATCGTATCAACCATATATTGTATTGGGAAAATTATAAAAATCCCCTGTATTTGACAAAAATTATGAAAATGCCCTAGTATTTTAGCAAATTATTAAAATGGACCCATGTTTCCCTTGTTTCACGGAAATCATCTCATTTATCTAGAATAATCTTTTCTGTTATGGTCATTCTTATGCATTCACGGCAGCATAGTGCCACTGTTCTTCAACATGTTTGTGATGAATACTTTTGAGCAAAGAGCTAATTTTGCATTTAGTCTTCTGAATTTGGATAAGGATCTAACCTGGAAATGTGAAATGCTTCTTGTCTGAATCTGAAGTACAGTTCTAGGGGTTCAATTCAGTTATATGGCACACTTCTGGGTCAGAAATTTCTGCTGGGTTAGAAATTCGTGGGGTTCACTGCCGTGTTCCAAGTTAGCAAATTCTGGGGTAGAAATTTTTGAGTTAGAAAGTTTAATCAGGGGTTTTTTGCATAGCCGGAATGATACAAGCTCTGGCGCAAATTCTGATTCCAAACCGATGGAATCCAACAAGGCCGCTTCTTTTGCTTCGTCAAAAATCATGCAACCAAGGTTTTAACATCATTTTGCAACAAGAACTCTGTACCTTCCGGATGCTGAACGATGAAGGCTCCCAACATTGATTCTTGTTTTGCATGTTCTTCGAAGGCTCTGGATTTAGAAGATAAGGCAATTACAGTTAGAAGGGCAATTAGAACCACAGTTTAAGGAGAACATCTTCTGGAGCTTTGCATAACCTAATTTAGGAACTACAGGTAATAGCTCGTGCAACTAGAATCGATGGCGGTAATCTGAAGACTTGAAACAATCTAATTCTTGAAAATGCAAAATGCGGCAAGGTCTTTCCAGTGGATCTTTGAGTTGTCTTCGTGAGCAATGTTGATGCCAAAATACGAACGATATAGGGGCATTTTGATGAATTAACAAAATACAGGGGTATTTTTATAAATACTATCTATCTATCTATAAATAGCCGAAAATATAATGGCATTCTCGTAATTTTTCCTATATTGTATTAGTCTTCTTGAGACCCCCTAGATACATGTACATGTATGATTTAGGAAAAACAAATCTTTTTGTCTTTTCGAGATCACTCACCTAGATCAAATGGCTAAAACTATGCGAACCCCCTTTGCTATAGGCATGGCTCAATGCAATGCAAGGAGCTTATTTGTTCAAACCATATAATATCTTACTATAATCTCGCTATATAACATACTCCAACTTCTGGGGGGTATACCCCATATACTAGGGTTGCCATCAAGCGAACAATCCTAAGTTGTAAGATGGTATACCCCATATACTAGGGTTGCCATCAAGCGAACAATCCTAATTTGTAAGATGGCCCAAACACCTAGAACCCCTGAAATGACCAAGAATAATCACGATACCTTCTCTTGTAGGTCCTAGTAGCGTGGGTAAAACTGAGGACAAAATTGTAACATGAGAAATTTCCACAACCTTGAATTAAAAGAATTAAGTTGGATAAAAACTTGGCAAACAACCAAACGAGGTTACCCCCTACAATTTTAAAACTTCATTTGCCAAACTCTAGATCAATGAAGGTGACCCCCTTACTCCAGACTACAACTTTAGCCACCTCTTAAGACCACTACATTTTCATCGAAAAGTATGCACTGCTAAAGTAGCTCCACCTCTTAAGGCCATGCAAACACATCAGGTGACAAAAGAAGCAAGTTGTCTAAGAAGACAAAAAAACAACTTTTGAAAGTGAATGCATGTGGGCAAAGTGCATCAAGCAGATTAAAAAAAAAAAAAACAAGTGCACAAAAGACAAACTTTCTGAACAGTCAAAATTTGGCATGCATACCGAACACTAGCAGACTTTGTACTTACATATATTTGACTATTATATAGTAATATAAGATAATACAATAATAAGATGCATGGAGCCCAAAAACTTCTATGTTTGGTAAGAATGCATCTGTTCTTTGATGACAGCAGTAAGAGCATCATAAGCAGCACCCCAAGCAGTCTTCACTTGAGGTGTCCAACTTACTCCCAAAGCCTCTTCAAGTGTGCAAAGCAGAGCAAATCTGAGCACCTGCATCAACACAAAAACGCAAATGCCATATTGATATATTCTAAAATCTGCATCTTCAAACAACTTCAAGAAAAAAAAAATCCTAGCCTTCAAACAACCTAATACTCCAAAGTTTGCTGCTAATAAACCTAACTACAACCTACTCCACAGTTTGCTGCTCACACAATACTCACATCAAAATGCTCATCCCTCACTTTGTGGAGAACATGAGAATCTCCCAATTTTATCAGTCGCGGTCTTAGCGCATCCAAAGATAATTCATCACTCAATTGGACTGCTGCTTCAGCTGTCTGTTCAATATTTCATCATCATTTGCATTTGCAATGTAATTTCGATGGTTTAGCTATGCTTGCAAATGGTATTTCATCATGTCTTACCAATGTGAACACAGTCCTGGCATGTGCTTTGAGTCTGGAGTTCTCCTCCAATGGACCCTTTGAATCTTTTAAGAATGAGAACATGGGAATAACACTTGGAGCAATTTCAAAGACCCTGAATAATTTCGAATTTACAGCATGAATTAGCAGCTAACAGGAGAAAACAGAAGGCACACATTATCATATATGTAGAACTAAAAGCAATCTGGAAGCAAAAACAAACAACTAGAAGGGTTCTTGATGACAAATCACAGACAGGACAATACAAAGAAAGGAATGGCAAATAAATCACTTCATAAAAAGCATCATGCCGACACGGCCTGCATCGTTCTTCAAGAGCAAGCATGTTTGCTTCACAAGCTGGCCTTGTTCTTTGCTAAAAGCTATGTCGGATGCTGGAAAAAGAGGCAAAATTATAGAAGGAAAATACAAGGGCAAAACAGCAAGGGGAGAGAAGGAAGCTTACAAATAGTCATGGCTGAAGAAAATTAAATACGGAGGTGCAATACTGGATATGGAGGTGCCGGAGAAGGGATGCATTTTATACATGGCTTCCGAGATTGGGCGCCCACGATTGCCACAATGGCGGCAAGCCGCCACAGAGCCCTCTGGCTCTTGGGCGCTCCAAAGGTTCATAAGCTTCGATGCTGTTTGTGTTTGGAAAACCTATGCATTATTTTTCCTCCATCACAAATACTCGCCGTTATTTTTCAAATTCTAGACCATGGATCTCGTATATCCTCTCACAATGCTCTCCACGACCTCTTGTTGCACGTTGCATATACACTATTTACACGTAAATGTAGGGTAGCTAGGATTTTGGCCATGCGGCTAATCACGCCCTACCACGTGGCAGTTTTTTTTTCCGTGGATATTAACCTTTAAATTTTTTTGAAGAACATCTGGGTAGCTTTGTTTTTTACATGACGGTTCAGGCAGTTTCACCTCGCATTCCTGCTATTCAACCCAACATTCTCTGCATTTTACCTCTCAGAATCCTTAGTTACCTTACATTCACGTTGCAAGGATGACCTCAAGGCAAGGATTCTGGCGTGTCAGCACTGCCTCCGTGTTGCCCTGTATCGGCACTTCTACCACTCTGGAATCCTTGCCTCGAGGTCACTCCTATACATATAAAACTGCATTATTAGTCTATGTGTATTATATAAACAAGGTGCCAGAACAATACAGATTGCCCCTTGCTGGTAATCTAGTACATGTGTTGGCTTTATTCGGCATGTGGAGCATAGCTTCATAGTCCACTCAATCAACCCAGTAAATGACATTATAAATATTCAAATGAATCCACTAAATATATTAGTTTTTAAACGCATATGTTTAAAGAGCTAGTCAATGTTGAGATGAATGATTAATGTTGGGATGAATGATTGAACGAATGAACATTGAATTGATTTGGGTTTATCATCCACGGAGACTAAATGGCCTATTGGACCCAAATAAACAAACAAAGAACAATTGGTCTATTACCGGAATAACCCCCTCCCCCTCAAGGGTTTTTGAGGGAAATGCCTTAGCAGTAATAGGCTTGCTGATAAACTGAACATTTGTGGATTAGGTGTATACGCATTATCCTTCCTATATAAAGCAGTATCAATTTTTTGTTCTCATTCATTTTCTTCCTTACAAATTAGCTGAGTGTGACAAGTGTACATCCTCATTTAATATAGAGTATTTCGTATACAGGGTCATTTATTACATAGCATTTAATACAAGCTATTTATTGTGATACTTTTTGTCTAGTTACATATATTTTATGATTGTGATACTATTCTATTCTATTCTATTCTTTTGTGTGGTAACGCATGACTCATTTTCTTGCTTACAAATTAGTTGAGTATGACATGTGTACAGTCTCATTTAATACAGAGTATTTGGTGTACGGGGTCATTTATTACGTAACATTTATTACAAGCTATGATTGCATGGATTTGAAATCATGAATAGACACATGGGCTATTTTGGTGTAAATCATGATAGATTTTGTTTTAACATGTGCCTTATTGCATTTACTATGCCTTTATGGTAACGATTTTGAATGATTACACCTATCATCATCAATGATATTATCCATTATATGTGGATTAGAATGCAAACACGTGGCATTAAAATAACCGTTGATCGGTGACATGTGTCGACTGTTTAAAGGGTCTTCCATACTGTAAATAGAAGGCACTTCCATCACTTTAACACATTGAAAGCAATCGAGGTATTGGTGTGAGTGCATTCTTTGCATTCAAGCAAGGTATAAATTTTCCTAATGGGTAACATTGTTGAATTTTGGGTTGGTTGTCATTGAAGCGATATTTTCCTTTTGTTAATTCTAGTTAGTGAATGTACATTGTTTGTGATTTGAGTTGTTAGGTGCAGTTAAGGTTATATGTTGTCACCATCTGATTTCAAATGGGCATTGAATTACCAAAGACTATTATTATGATGTCATCACAAATAAAAAGGTTCCTATACATAGCCAATGTTAAAGAGAATAACGATGGATTATATCATGCGCAATGTAGATGGTCATCGAGCTTAGCATCTATGTATCATATGGGCAAGGAACACATGACAATATGGCGGGTTCAAATCCCGTATATTCTTAAACTGATGCGAAGTTTAATTACATTTTTTGCATGTAAGCGAGTAAAGATACAGATTCTCGCAATCTGATGTTGGGAAAGGGAAATGCTCGCATCGACAAGTCGAAGGAGACTTGCAAGTTTGGCCTTGCAAGAGTGGGCAATGGTTGTGCCAATTATATATCTGTCTTAAGAATTTTTTCAGAATATCTATTTATCCTTGCATTTTGATTCAAATACTTGTTATAATTGTCCTAAACTTGAATTTAATTGGTAACCTACTTTGGCTTAGATTTATGTACACCTATAAAATTCTAAGGCTGCTAATTGACGTCTATTTTTCTAATGAATCTTAGATGTATTAGTTAATGTCTTATGACATGACTTGGGGTTTTTTATTCTGTTCTCAGTTTTCAAGTTTTACTTGAAACCAAAGTTTGGTTATTAACTTTAAGGTGTAATTTCTCTAATACATTAATCTTTACTCATCCTTGTATCTTATTTTTATTAGGAGTTTATTGCTGTTCCTGATGGGGACGGTACTAGCAACCTCTGGATTAAAGAACTTTTATTACTTGAGTATGATAAATGTGGAGTGGATAGCCCGAATGTTGCGGTGCAGACTGTTATTGCCTGCATTAAGAGCAGAAATATCCATGACTATATCAAGTTCAGAGAAAACAATCTTGTGGACAAGAAAAGATCACCAGTCTCTTTTCTGGGTTTTAGTGGTTGGTTCAAGACCTTTCAACTCATCAAAAAAGTAAATTATGATTTTGAGAAGTCCAAGTTGGTTCTGATTACCTTATATAGGGACATGGCTAGCACCCTTTTTACCAGAACATGCCATGAAGATGCTACCGGAAAAAAGTTTATGATTGGTCTTACTGCCATGGAAAAAGCTAATGACATAAAGTACCTTACCTTTGATATTGAGAAAGACGAGGTACATGAAGATACACCTGATTGTCTTTTCACTGATAATGACCTTTCTGAAGCTGATTTACTAAGCTTTGGGAGTTTTGGAGATTCTAGTTTCTTTGACAAAGAAAATACCTACTTTCCTGACAATACAGAGAAGATGGAAGATAGAGTACCCAATCTGACTTTGGCGAATTCTTCATGCTTTCCTATTATCACTGAACATGTGGTTGAATGTCAGTCTGCTGCCTATGATCATGCACTGTGGTCAGAACTTTGGAGCACTTGCTCCTATAGATCTTGATACTTGGATGGCTTTTGCAGGGATATCTGAAGCTGAGGTCAATACAGCCAAAATTAAGGCACTCAAACTGGAAAAATATTACATCATGGAACAAGTAGACGTTCCTTTTGATATTACTTTCTTTGAGCAAGCTTGTATCAAAAATACTGGACTGTATATCAGTCAAAAGGGCAATATGGCGTATCCTGGTGAGGAGAGAGGTGACTTTTACCTCAAAAGGGTCTGGAGGACCCACTGTCCCTATTTCAAATGTAAGTGTGATAAGAAAAAAAAGAAAAATGATAAGAAAGTGGACTGTGGTAGTGGCATAATATGGTTTGACCATGGTATCTGGTTTCTACTTAACCATATGGAGGATATTTATCCTGGTACTACCCCCATGGCAAAGATGGTCATTATGTCAAAACTCTTGAACAAAACTATGAAGAACTTTGTGCTGTCCTTTATCTCCTATTTGGAGGTTAGGAGGGTCATGCTTGAAATGGCTATGGTTTTTGCTGAAAAACCACAAACTAATCTCAAGCTTCAGTTTGGAAACAACAAACTAGCGGAAATTGCTGAGAAATCTATCAGGCCTATCTCCTTTTTAAAGAATTTGCCTACCAACAGCAGGTCATCATTTTCTGTGCCAGGCAAACCACTGTCTGCAAATAGTTGGAAACCAACTGTTCAATTCCATCCCATGATGCCACCAAGGGTTACTATTGATCTGAAATCTGTGCACTCTATAATGGCATGCAATTATGATCCTAAAGCGGATACTAGTACAAGCCAGGGCCACTGTGAGCAAACATATATCAATCAAGATGACTATTCCGTGACAAAAGGTGGAAACAAAGTGATCTCTTTGGAGGACGTATCTCAAGTTCAACTCTCTTACACTGAAGAAACCTAGTAAGTTCTGTTGTAATTACTTTGAGATCTATATTTCTCTCAATCCTTTTTCTTTGACATTCAATATCTTTCTGCTCTTACAAAGTTTTTTCTGTAAATTTGGTCACACAATGGAGATGATAACTGGCCAAGAGTTACCATCATACAATCCGTATCTTGTTTGTTTTCCTATTTTTACTGTTTAAGGTTGCTCCATTTGTTGGTTTCTCTTACTTTTTGCAACTGTGTAGGATCTTCCTTCTGCATCTAGGTCCATTACTAGAGATTGTAACAGAAGAAAACATCTTGTTACCAACAAGCCAAAGGATAATGCTAAAATTATCCACTTCACCTTCCTCTCCAAGGTACTGGACAGATTTAACATCAAAGCTATTTTTTCCAACATTATGTCAGAAATTCTGCAAGATAGGGGTGTTGATCTGGTCAACAACACCATTTTCTCTTGGAAATATGTTCAGCAGATTAGACATAAGGTTTACAAACCTGCAGCAATCTTTTCTAATGATCATGCAGGAAAATGTCCTTGCAATAATCCGAACATTAGCAGGTTCATTGACCCTTTGATAGGTCATATACGCACTACAGATCTGGAAATTGTGCATTCAACCAAATTGAGAAAAGCTTTTGCCCATGGTCTCAATCATATTCCAGATAATCCGTTTAATATGCAAACCTTTATGGATGAATGTGTCAACCTTTGCCAACAATTTTTCCATGTTCACCATTTTGATCTGCTGGACATTACAGATGATGAGCGTGCATGCATTACCAACTTGGTATTGAAATTCTGCCATCTTGAAATGGTTTTCTAAAAACAGAATTTGTCCTCCAAGAGATTCCTATGGAAAGACTTGGAGGTTATCAAAAACTTAAACTGGCTGACCCAGAATTTCTACATTTCTGGGCTTGATAAAGCCAACAATAATATCTCGTTTATTTGCCCAAAGCACATAAAAGAGATGAGCTCTAATTTTGAGAAAATTAACTATAAGGTTAATTTTATTAAACAACGGTGTGTTTCTGCAATACAAGGTTTCAACATCAACTGTGAATGTAGCTCGAATAAGTTTCCTTATCTTATGGCTACTTTCAAAGCCCATAAACAGGAATACAGATGGCTAACAAATGCTCTTGATACCATTTTCACATAAATTTCTGAGTTCACCACTTGCATTCTTAATGACTTTATCTCCATCTGGCCAGAAATTTGCCATAGAAAAACTGCCGAGGTCAGGCTATGGGAAAAGAATGTTAATGCATGCTGGCTTATTAACACTTCTGTTGATGTCATTCTAAATTTACCCAATATAATTCATGATGTCTTTGCTGCTGACATCATGAAGTGTTATGAGAACGTACCCCTTGAAGGGGATGATGGTATTATCAACATCATTAATGAAATTACTGATCTGGTCTGGGACTACAGGATGGAAGTTGAACAAAAGTTCCACCTTATGTTCAAAACGAAAGCAGGTGTTCTCAATGTTAAATGGTTTAAGTCTGTTAAAGATGATTTACTCAATGCAGGTTGGAAATGCCTGGAGAGGAATGAGTTCAAACTCATCAATGCATGGCTTTTAAGCAATTGTTATGTCCAAAATGGTACACACATTTGGAGACAGTGCAAAGGAATTCCTATGGGTTTTGCATCTAGTCCTGCCTGGTGCAACCTTTACCTTGCCAAATTTGAGTTAGAGTTCATTATCAAACTTGCCAAGAAGGGCAGATTCAAAGATATTTCCAAATTTTGGCATGCCTCCAGATACATAGATGATTTGAATATCATTAATGGGGGAGACCTGCAGGAGTTCTTTTTACCTGAATCCCCTATCACAATTTACAACATGAAACATCTTTCTATTAAAGATGAGACTGCCTACAATAACCTGGAGGATGGCAGAAAAGTGGGATACAAAGTTAACTTTCTGAATCTCTCCATTACTGTTACAGACCTAAGTAGAGGATTGTATACCATATGCAGATATGATAAAAGATGCAAGCTTCCGTTTGAAGTTCACAAATTTATCAAAGCAGAAAGCTGTAGACCTTATGGTCAGGCATCCAAAGTTATCATCTCCCAAGTTCTCCCTTATGCATATGCCCACTCTTGTCCAGTAATTGCTGCAGTTGACATCAAAGGGCTTATTGATGCATTTTGTCAAAATGGTTTTAGCAGGAAAGACATGGTCAGAAATGTGATTACAACATTACAAGATAATGATTTTCCAGGTCTTTTATACTCCCTTAGGGATATGATCCATACTCTCAAAGAACTTCTTCGGCAATGAGTAAGTAGCTTTTATAATTACATAGAGAGGGTAGGGCCTGCTAGTTGCAGCAGGGTCCTACTCTCCATGCTGCAACTTTTTCAGTTCTTCTTTCTAACTACAGAACTGTTGTCCTTTTTACATTGGCCCCCTGATCTACAGAAGGAGGTAGGTTTTTTTTAATTAATATTCATGAGATCCGTACATGGAATTTCAAATTGTCTACATAATTGTCTTTAAGGTAGAACTTTGAACCAAATTATATGACCTTCTTGTTATTTTAAACCTATTATTATAACATAGTTTCTATTAACATCTAAAATTCGTCCTCTAGGTTTGTTCGCGGTGGTGGAACGAGCCCCCGACTACCACTGTACTGTACCCGCAAAGATGCTATGGTATGTTGTTTCTAATTCTCACTTTTGGTGGAAGTATGCTTATAACCGCTCAAGTCTCGGCTGGATAGTTTCTGGCAACAGACCCTTTACACTAAAACCACCATGACGGTATCTGGTACTGCATGTTTTAGTATAAATTTCGCCTTCTTCTCAGAACCATTCTTTGTATTCCTCCTTCATAGGCCGTTCTTATGGGCAGGAAAAAAGGAGACCTCAATCTTGCCACCAAGAAGAGGATTGAGGAAGAGAAAATGAGAAATGCCAAGAGGAAGAAAGTTTATGAGTTTCATCTCCCTGTAGTATGTTCCCCTGCTGGTGGAGTGCTTGGGAACCAGCTGCCTACCACGAATTCTACTGAGCAGCAACCTATCTATGGCTCTGAGCAATGCCCTGTGCAGGTTGCCCCTTCTATTGTCCCTTCCTTGCAGCCGATTTTGGAGTCTACAATGGGACAAAATGCAGCTGAGCAAATTTCGGCCAATCCAACTCATATCAATCAGGAGGATAATCTTGCAAATCGGATCTCTAAGGTCTTGTAGATTTAGAAATCTGAATATCTTCTTGGTTCTCAATTATTTATTTACTGTTCTGGCTCTCTTGGTTAAATAATGCTTGTTTGAGCATAACTTTAGATCTTATCTTCCTTTTATTCTATGTCCTTGCAGCATATTAGTTTGATGCTATGGAAGGATGGTTTTATCTTTAGGACATAGGTTTATTTCATGAATTTGTTTATAATGTTGTCTTCTTAAGCTAAAAACCCTTGTAACTGTTTGTGCATCAAGCAGAGTGAAGGGGATGACCTAAGAAATCCCAAGACACCTGCTACCCATTTCATGACAACCACTAATGCTTGTTTTTTATCTGTTGGGTGCAGGTACCAGGATTTCTTACTCTTTGCATTGATGTGTTCTTGCAAGATACGTCTGAAATTTCTGTCTTATAACTTTCTGAAGATAAGTCAGTAAGTTTTATATGGTATTTTTTCCATAATGGATTAAATGTGAGTATTCAACAACTCTGGTGCTGCTCATTACTTTACCTTATGTACCTTTTTGAAGAAAACTTATGAGTAAAGCTCTGTGTAATGCTGCCTTAGCAGATCTTAATCCACTATTATACTTTCCTTTATGAAATATTAATGAAGCATGGATCATTTTATAATATTATGGTTGTGCCAATTATATATCTGTCTTAAGAATTTTTTCAGAATATCTATTTATCCTTGCATTTTGATTCACATACTTGTTATAATTGTCCTAAACTTGAATTTAATTGGTAACCTACTTTGGCTTAGATTTATGTACACCTATAAAATTCTAAGGCTGCTAATTGACGTCTATTTTTCTAATGAATCTTAGATGTATTAGTTAATGTCTTATGACATGACTTGGGGTTTTTTTTTTTTTTTTGGGAGAAAGGGAAGATTTCTATTGGTATCATGAGAAATTACATAAAATCAAAAAGGAACCCCTTGGGGTCAACAGTTTCTGAAATTCCACCTGTTTATATATACTGTGGAATTCGTCTAACTACAAAAGGTACAATTTGTAACTGATAGCCAGAGGACCAAAATATATGCCGATTTGAAGAGGAAGCCGTTGCAGTTAAAGACCTTAGAGGATGAAATTTGAGTCTGATCCAGTGTCGTCTTCTTCGATGATCACCAAATCTGTAGCCACCGGATCCAATTGCCAGCCAATCTCGTTCCACTCTGGTGCAAAGGCAAAAAACCATAGAGGGGGTGTATCTGAGAAAAGGATGAGAGCTTCTCCTTGGGCATCTTGCAGTGCTTTGTGGTGGTAGAAAATGTCTCGGAAGTGGAGGAACTGTTCGTCTGTAAGGAGTCTTTCATAGCAAAAGAGGAATCTGTCTAAAATGTGTGTCTGGAATCCATTGAGCAGAAAGGGTTTGAGCTTATTCAGATCCTCATCAATGGAGTGGGGGATGGGCCATCGATGCTCATTGTTGAAGATCTCTGTAGCAGCTGCAAAGTTAGACAAATCAGGAAAAGGGGGCTTACAGTTCATCCTCGTGGTGAGAGCAATCAGCAGCTCTGTATATCAGAAAGTGATCATCAGCAATAATCATATCTTTACATACAAAAATGTAATTTAATCCTACAAAATTCCCAATAGATAGCCAATCATTATCCGCTTTATCTTGTTTGCTACTTTTATGAGCTGTTGCAATTCGAGAAATTTCTATTTGAAAAGCTCCTTTCATCCAGGCAATATCCACCTTATGATTGGAGTAATTGATCTTGTTCCTGTGTTTCCAAATTATCCAGAGGGCAGTCTGCTTAACCGTGTTGAGAAAAGCATTGGGCTCTTTTAAGAGGTCCATCAGGTTGGCCCAGTTGCCTAAGTTATGGCCTTTTGTCTTAAAATAGTCATCTGCCCATCTCCAAAACTCTCTAATTTTAGGGCAGTCAAATATATGACTAGTGGTCTCAGAATTATGCCCACAAAGTTTGCATTTCGGGTCGATTTGCAAATCCTTACATCTTCTTGACATGTTGTGATTGGTTGGCAGGGCATGATGCAGGCATCTCCATATAAACATATGCACTTTTGGTTGAGAGTAGGATTTCCAAATATTTCTCAGAATTCTCTTAAAATGTTTGTGAGGGACAAACCATTTATCAGCGTGGTTCATGGTTTTAGGAGGGGCCAGGACTTTATATCCTAGAGCAACTTTATACTGATCAGAGTTTTTCAATTGCCAATCCGGGTTTTTGGGCTTTTTACATTCATTCTGAGAATTAGCGACATCCATGATTGTATCAAAGATGATCTTACCTGTTCTCTTCCCATTTATCATCTGCTTGACATGCTCCCAGTTGTGCCATTTATCCCCGTTCCAGAGGTGTTGAAGCTGAGTGATGCCTGCCTGTTTCCATTTTTTCCAAATCTGGGGATGTTTAAGGGCCCAGCAGACTTCATTTTGTTTGGCAAAAATAGGGGACCAGAATAGGGAGAAATTAGCACTATCAAAATTAATATCTTTGTGCTCAAAGCCTTCGGCTACCAGATTCCAGGCCTCAAAAAATTTTCTCATAAGAGGGGATATATTTGGGGCACACTTGAATTGATAGTAGACAGAGTCCGGGAGGTGATGAATATACTTTTTCATACCAAAAGGTTTACTATTCTGCAGCCAGTATCTTATGAACTCCATGGCAGGGGAGTTCCACCCATTTATAGCTTTCCATACATATTTGGCACCAAGAGCTTGGCTATGTTTCTGCAGGATTTTAAAGCCAAGACCTCCCTCCTTCTTACTATGAGTGATCTCATCCCAGTTAACAAAATGCATGCCTTTCCATACATATTCCCTTAGGCATCTTTCAATATCATTATAGGTTTCTTCATTGGCAATGAGGACAGATGAGAAGTACACATGAGTGCTTGCAAGCACCACATTAGCTGTTAAGGCTCTGCCTGCAAAAGAGAGGTTGGGAGAGAGGGACTGGAGCTTTTTCCTGATTCTATTCACTATAGGCCTCCAGACCTCTTTACTAGGCATATTTATGGCAAGAGGGAGCCCAAGGAGAGTAATGGCTTGATTAGGAGGACTGACTTTGATGCCTTTGGTGTCCATTGATTGATTGGGATCTTCCCACATAATACTACATTTGTTCAAGTTGCTGATACAGTGGCAAAGTTTTGTATCCTATCCAGAAGATGATTAAAGCTAGTCTGCTGAGCCTTCAAAAGGATAAAGGTATCATCAGCATATTGCATTATAGTGAGCTGCTTCTCTGACCCTGGCATTTGCAGGCCTTGGATTAAGTTTTGTTGTTGAAGACCTTGCACAGTTCTAGTGAGCATCTCTGCAACACATAAAAATAAATATGGGGCCAGAGGGCACCCCTGTCTAACCCCCCTTCTTATGGGGAAGAAACTGGTGGGGGAGCCATTGATGGACAGACTAGAGGAGGCTAAATTATTAATGGACATAATCTTATTTATGAGGAGTTGATGAATTCCTATATGCTGCAAAGCTCTCTTTAAGAAAGTCCATGTGATAGAGTCGTAGGCTCTTTTAAAGTCCAATTTAAGCAACATGCAGCCTTGTCTAGAGAGTCTGTTCCAGTGGATAGCTTCACTGGCTGCAATGTAATTATCTAAAATAAATCTGCCTGATAGGAATCCAGACTGGCAGTTACTCACTGTGTGGTGCAGGTGCATGAGAATCCGAATAGAAAGAATTTTGGCTAGAATTTTATAGGTAGTGTTGGTTAAAGATATAGGGCGCCAGTCATTAAACTTGCTCGGCGTTTTGGTTTTGGAAATCAAGGTGATTAGACTGGAGTTGAAAGAAGGGTGAAGAGATACAGCATCCCATGCGCCTTTGATAAAATTTGTGAAGTCCTCTTTTATAACAATCCAGAAGGTAAGGAAAAATTCGGGAGGGAGTCCATCAAGACCTGGGCTCTTGCCTTTCTCCATACTTTTTAATACCTGCAAAATTTCTTTGTCATCAGGGTATTCATCATTACTTTTCTCCATAGGCTTTGAGGCTAGAATATTCTTGAAGAATTTATCTAACTCCTTCTCTTCCTGAGTATTGTAATGTTTATCACTAAACATATTGTTGTATTGCTGCAGGAACTCTGTTTTGATACTCTGTTCATCCTCAGTTTTCTTTCCATCTTCCTGCTCTAAGACTGTAATAACATTGTTGATCATTTTGTTTTTGGCCATCTGAAGAAGTATTTGGAGCTACCTTGATCCATTTTACTATATTGTCTAATTTTAGCTCTCAAAGCCATACCTCTTGCTTCCTTTTCCTCTATAGTCTTAATATTATTTTCTAACAAAACTTCTTGTTTATGGAGCTCTGCACACAGAGGATTGGCAATTAACTTCTGTCTGACCTCTTTCATATCTTGGAGCAGATTATTTTTTTCCTGTTTACTCTGCCTTTGTCTTTTTTTTCCCCACTCTTTAATCCAATTCTTGCAGTCTTTAAGCTTACTGCTGAATTGTCTCATCGATTGGTGACAATCTATTGCTGGTTGAGCAAGATAGAATTGTCTAAATTTCTGACAGAAGGTGGTATTATGTAGCAGAGACACATTGAATTTGAAGGGGGAGTTGGAGGGTTTAGGTTTGGCATGAAGGTCAATGGTTTCCAATATTTGAGGAAAGTGGTCAGATAGGATGTTTCCTTCATGTCCAGTGACAATACAATTATCAATACTAGAAATGTTAGGGTTGTTTACATAGAATCTGTCCAGAGTGCAGTAAGTTCTCTCAGATCCAGTTCTCTTATTGGACCATGTATATTTGGCATTGGCTGAGGGGATGTAAGTCAACCCAGTAACTTGGAGCAGATCTTCCCATTCCTGTCTTTCACTCCTTGATATGTTGATTCTGTTGCCAAGTTTAAGATCCCAATGGGGGGTGTTATTAAGGTCACCTCCCATAATCCAATCTTTAGTGGAAGTTTGGCCAATGATCCATTCTTTGATTTCCTTCCAGATAGGGGCTCTTTCGGGCATATATATTGATTATCCCAAGGGTATGACCTTGCATGTCAACATTCACAGAATGCCATCTATTGGAGGGGCTACAGTATGAGGAGACTACATTTAAGGTGGTCCAGATCATTGCTAGGCCACCTTTGGTTCCATCTGCAGTTATGTAGGCTGAACCAGCTCCTTTTTTTATCCATTCTCCTAGGTTGGAGGCCTCAAAGAGAGGGAGGTGATGCTCTTGGATCATTAGAAGATCAACATTGTAATCCCTTGCCAGGGCAATAAATCTCCTTCTTTTTATGGGACCTTTGATTCCCCTGACATTCCAAGTAACTATTTTCATCACTGGAAACTGCAAAGGGGCAGAAAGGACAAGTTTAAGAGGACTTAGATTTCCTGGTGTTGGATGTTGGTCCACTGCAAATTAGGATCTTTCAGATATGCCTTTCTTTGTTTCTTTGTTGTTCTTCTGGAAGGGGTAATTCCTGGCTTGGTTTTATCTAAATATGCTCCAAGGATTTCTGAATCTTTTGGGGTGATATCATTGTATTCACTATCGGAGACTCCTCCCTCATCCTCCATATGGACCCAAAATTTGGAAAGAATTGGGGTGCAAGGCTCTCCCTCCATGTTGGAAACACCAGGACTAAGAGATGAATTACTCAAATCAGATAAGGTTTGGTTACTTACCTGGATGAAAGCACCTTTACCATCCTTTCGATCTCCTTTTGCTTCTATTGTGGGTATTTGAAGGAATTCCTCTATAGCATCATCAACGAACCGCTCTACTGCTGCAGCGTATCTGCCATCATCTTTGCATTGTATGAAGGCTTGGAGGAAAGAAATGCCATCCTCAGCTTGCTCTTGACTTTGCTGTGAGGTAGTTTTAGGATTTATATTTGTGGTGAGCATGCATGTGGGGGAGTTGCAGTTTGTGGATTGAGTTGGCTGTGTGGATGTGGTGGCTGCAGACCGAGATACAGTCTCTGAAGACTGAACTGGAATGTACTCAGCTCCTCCTTGAGGATTCCCACTACTGTTTGCTTCCTTCATTTGTTTGTCCATGCTATTGGTCTCTGTGTGAACTATGGAATCTTCTGTTTGTATCGTTTCCTGTGATTCTGGGTTTTCTTGTGTTTCCTCCAGGTTGAGGATCTGAAATCTGTTCCCCGTATCATAATCTTCCCAGTTGACTGTATCTTGTGCTTGCTCTTCTCTGTCTGGTGTTTGTTGCTGTGCGAATTGCTCCAAAACCTGTTTTCCTGAGTTTGTTTCATTGCTGGTCATGATGGGGCTCTCTTCCAACTGAGACTGTTGTTGCTCCACCAGATTATTAGGATTTTGCGTTCCCTGGATGTATATCCTATTTGGGGGGCTATCCTTGTTAAATTTTGCAAATTGTTGTTGCTTCGCGAACGACACTTCTTTACTCTGTATCCTGCTGACATGAGCCATTGTTTTCTTTCCTTTCTTTTTTTCTTCAAAAGCCTGCAGAATTCTCTGAGAGAGGTTCCAATTTGCTTGTCTTATTCTCTCTCTGTCTTGTCTTTTTCTCTGCAATTTTTTAAAATTTTCTCTGTTTCCTGTGCTTTGGTATGTCCCATGTGCATCACATGTGGAGTATCCATTGCTTGAGTTACTGTAGCTTCCAGCTCCTTTTGAAATCCCTTTTCTGTCGTCTTCTGAGTTCATTCCAGTCTGCAGTTCCTTCTCGTATTCTCCCGAAGTGTGCTTCCTATGCATTTACCGCCGCCATGGAACTTTTTGCCGCATATGCCACAATCCGGGGGGAGACCACTCCAGTTTAACTGCAAAATCCGCTTAGCTCCAAACAGATCAAAGAAAGTTACCTCTCTTGGGATAGGTTTAAGGAGGTCGACTTGGACATATACAACAGGAGGTCTATCTGGACGGAAAGTTGCAGATAAGAAGAGGCCGACGGAGTTGAAGATAGCCTTAAAACAGTCTTCATTCCAGTAGACTGGGTTAAGTCCATGGGGTTGCAAGAAGGCTGTGACTGGGAGGGATTTGGGGGAGGAGGGGTCAAAGTGGTAGTCCCATTTTTGAAATTTGATTTGGTATCCTCGGAAAATGATTCGGCTCGTCTGCAGCAAGTCAAGAGCAGCTTCCTGGGATGTTAGCTCAAGCAGAAAAAAGGGTGATTGTAGCCAATGCATGGAAGCTATTTGAATGTTCCGGTTGAGCATACAGATTTGTTTAGCTATTTCATTAGATTAAAACCTTCCTTTTCCACCCATCCTATTACTGCATTTTTTTCCAGAGTGCGCAGTTTATCCCGAGCAGATTGGTAATCCAGGTTTATACCTTTGGTGAAATCTTCGTCAGGTGCATGTAGAAATTTTTGCTGTCGAAGGATGTTCATCCATTCTTCATTGGAGAAGATTGGTGTCGCCGGTCTGGGAAGTTCCGGCTCTTCTTCACGAAGCACGTTGTCCCATTCTGGAATACCCTAATTTTGAATCATCCAAGCAGTGAAAGCCGCCATATCAAAGCTCCCGAATTGGATGAATTCGTTCTTTGATCTTAGGTGGTCCGTTGTTTCGGGGGCAGCCTGAATGAGTAGGCATCGGGAATCGGGCGGGATGGGAGACGCTCAAGCAAGCGCTAACTAGGGTTTCGAAAAACCCCAGGTAAGGTTCCTGCAGATCAGATACTGTTGCCTCTCTTCTTTTTCTCGGATCGGATCATTTCCTTCTCCTTTTCATTTCATTCCATCAGTCACATCACCAGTAGCTCCATCAGTCACATCACCAGTAGCCCTTCTCATCGCCCCACAGATTTTTTCTGTCCTTCTCGCAGACCTTTCTTATTTCTCTGACCAATGGCCGTACCTGTGGTACCCGTCTCTCATCATTCTCGGAAAACCACATTAAGTTTCCATGGATACTGCTTTAGGTTTCCTGTAGTGAAAACCTTATAAGGTTTTCCATATGGAAACTATACGTAGTTTACTTTTGGGAAAACTCTATAAGGTTTCCGCTTTTTAAAATAAATGAAAGAGTCTAGGCACGTGTGTAAGATCTTGTGGCACATGTGCAAGCTTATATGATAAAATGTAATCTACCCACATGTGTAAGATCTTGTGGAAGATTGTATTACCAAATGCATTAATGGTGTCCTTTTAGCATGAGGAGCACGCCAAACATTTTGAACTTGAAACTTCATTAGGTTTCCAAAGAAATTAAAAACACATTAGGTTTCCAAAGAAGCTACATTACATTAAGTTTCCCTTGATACTTTCTCGTAAAGCTTCTGAGAACTATGTGTAGTTTTAATTTGGACAGGAAACCCTATAAGGTTTCCATTTTGTAAAATAAAATGAAGGAGTCTAGGCACGTGCGTAACAAATTTCGAAACGAACAATAACGAGATAAAGCGGATAAAGCACAGACAGATCACAAATTTTTTCGAGCAGTAACTGGATCGAGATAAAGCCGATAAAGCATAGACAGATCACGAATCATTTCTTTCACAAATCATTTAGCATAGATATCTGTGGCATCAAAATTTAAATATGTTTCAAGAATCACTGCAAATGTGGTGAATCAGGAAAAAATAAATCCCCTGCATCTGGGAAGCCCAAATAGGCCAAAAGATCTGGAATCAAAAGGTTCCACATTTACCTACTGCTTCCAGAATAAAAAAAGGAAGAATCAAAAAGTTTATATAAGGCTGCTTCCGAAATAAAAAGAAATAAGGCAATGCTACAGAGGAGAATTCGACATCTAAATTCTAGTTACTCATATTTGTGGATGATTACAAATCAAGACAAAGCAAATTAGCAATTTTTGAATCAGCAAGTTCAATGCAGGATCTACATACTAGTGATAACGCAACAGTGGCATCCGCTCAAAATATCTCTCAAAATCCAAGCGGGGATGAAGCACCTCCTCGAAATATCTCTCAAAATCGAAGCCCGGATGAAGCTTTTGTGAAAATTTTGAGAATGAGAATAGAATTTAGAAAGAATCCAGGCATTTAATGCAAAGAAATTTTGATACATGCAATAGATCCTCATGTGGATATGGAAGCGTGGATGGACAATCCGAAATTATTAGAGAAGTTGAAAAAAAAAGACACTTCGATGTATTATTTTTAAGTTTCTTAAGGGAACTAAAACATAGTTTCAAGGAAACTAAATATAGTTTACCCTGAAGCTTTATATAGTTTCCGGATTGAAACTATATCAAGTCTCTTTTCTTGAGGGAATAACCCCAATCAGGCATAAATAAAGCCTTCGGCTAAAAAATATCCAAGCAGGCGTCTGGTGCAACAAGTCCATCAGGTTCATCACTTCTTTGCAAGGTTTTGGCGAATGTCTAGAGCTTCGTCTGGCAAATCGGTGCCCCAAACACCTCTAGCAAAATAGCTTTCAGCACAAGGATATTGGAACTTTGATTGAAATCCATATCTCAAAGTGCAGTGCATTTGCAGGGCCTTTGAATCCCCCTTGAATTTGTAATGCATAAATGAAACTGGTATTTTATGAAATATGTCTTTCTGTAGTGCCCATGTCTTCTTACTGAATATTGATCTACAGAGCCACGTTTCTGGGGTAAGACATTTGCAGAGCCATGGATCAAGATTCGGTAAACATGGTTTCAAGTTTCTTTGCTTTCAACGTTCTTCCCCAGTTTCTTTCGGAGCTTGAAAATGTAGAGTCAAATGGAGAGTCCTAAGGCCTATTACAGTAGCCAAGAAATGTTTCTCCATTCCCTTATAGGAGCTCTATTTTTCACAAAAGTGTCTTTTTTTGTGCTGATCTCTGCCTCATTTTCTATCATGTTTTCTTCTTACGGATTTGGTCTTTTCATCAGGTTTTCTCTGCCTCTTTGTGGGATATGCTCACTCTTGCGAAGCCCAAAATAGAGCACTACCACACGCAGGTTAATCCGTCACTGGAACATGGCCCACACCAATATTTGAAGGCACACATCTCTACCAAGAAACGGAGAGCCATAGCTGCAATGAGGACAGGGTCCCACCATCTCAGAATTGAGACAGGCCGCTGGGGTAGGGATGGAGGGCAGAGAATCCCCCGGCATGAGAGATTATGCCAGTGTTGCCATATGCAGATAGTAGAAGATGAACACCATGCTCTACAGGAGTGTCCGGCATATGCACACATCCGAGCAGCTCATGCTGATCTCAGATGCTCTGACATAGCAATTCATCAATTACTGGCTTCGCCAATGGTTGCACGTCTCGTGTCCTACATTCTGCAAGTCTCCACCGTCAGAGAGCCCCTCACAGCACAGGGAATTTGAGCGCCCAGATAGGGAATTTGAATGCCTACTACAAGGATTTTTCCTCCCATATGGGGGGTTTTTTCGTCCCAGTGAGAGAGACACATTGTATAGGGCTTTTGTGGTTTTCTTTTGTGTTTGGATATTATCTGGTATATTGTATTGTGACCGTCTCATAATATTGTATTATGACCGTCTCATAGGCCAGTTCGCCTCCGTGGACTTCCTTCCTTTCTTTCCTTTCTTCCTTCTCAGGTTTTCTTCTCACGAATATTGGCTTATCCACGGGAGGCAATCGAGTCTTGGTCTCAGGTAGAAAGCCCTTATCTAAATGCTCTCTACCTCATTTTTTTGTGAGGTTTTTTTCTCACGAATCTGGTCTTTATTATCAGGATTTTCTTATCAGGCTTTCCTCTCAGAAATATTGGCTTATCCAGGGGAGGCAACTCAGGTCTTGGTCTCATCAGGTAGAAAGCCCTTATCTAAATTCTTAAGGCATTTAATATTTCAAAGGCGGGAGGATCATGCCTGCACTGCATAGAGCCTTTACAGAGAATTTGGTTTTAATGACTCCTCTTTTATGTTTTCTCTTACGAATAAACTTGGTCTGCAAACAGTCTTGATATACTCTGATACGGTCATTTTCGGCTTAGAAATACCGTAATGTTGCAATTGCGGCTGGCAACTTTTATTATAAGCTTAACGCGGTTGTTCAAAAATGATACATTTGAGCTTCGAAAACCAATAGGCAGCATCTTTTTTGAATAGAGGTGCAGGTAAATTAGGCTCAAATGGTTGAGAGTTTAGAGAATTTAGTTCAAAATTTGGTAAAAAATGCATTCTTATTCCTATGTTTTTCTTTTTGATTTATTTTAGGTCCTAAAAACGTGTATAAAGTTTGAGATTGGCATAAAGACCCGGCTCAAGTAATGTTATAATACTTTCTATTTGCATTATTTTTGTCTTTTCTACTTTCTAGAAAACATGAAAGTATTTTCGAAATGGTCAGTGAAAAGCATGCAATCTTAAGGAAGCATGCTGAAATTCATTCCTAAGTAATTAATAATGTTGTTTACAGGTTGTACTTTTGCGGGCGTATGGTCCAAATTTGTGGCAAACAAATTGGACTAACTAAGGATGATTAATTATGAGTATCTGGAAGATACTCGGTTCTATTCCTGAGTACAAATCTAACTGAGATGAGTTCAAGTGCAGTAAACTAGATTGTCCAAGGTGCAAATCAATTTATTATGACATGGAAATCCAGAACAAAATATTCCATATGTCATAAAAAACTATTGGATAATGTTTTAAGTATTTGTTTTCCCATCAAATGAGTATAGGTATTTGCGAACACAATGAAAGCCTCTTCTAGATGGCATCTTAGCAAATGCAAAATAGGTGCAATTATTATGTACATATCTCAAAGATTAGACCATACCTGCATTGCATAAAGCCTATACAGAGAATTTGGTTTTAATACAGATAGATAGATGAATTTTTACGTCCACGGGACCCATACAGAGAATTTTATTTTAATGACTCCATAAATGTTTTAATGACTATTACGAACAGTCTTCATATGTTCGTTTATTACCTACAAGTAGGAAGATTGCGAGCAGAATATACATTATGTAATGCTAAAAACTTTGATGAACTAATCCTTTCCCTTTTGTCTTCACTTTGATTCATTGCAATGAAAGACCTACATAAGAACCATTGAATAAAATGTTACCCATTTTACAAAGGCTACTCAATGCATATTTTCTACAAAAACATGTATACAAGGCCATACAACCATTGAATTGTTGAACATATTTTCTAATACAAATATGGGGCTTTAAACTTTGGCAAAGAAAACTAAATGTCACTTTTGTCATAATATGCCATTGTTTTTTGAATGTTATGCCAAACGTCCATTGCAATCCAAACAATGCTCCCCACACCTACTACTACCAAGTAATTCCATGGGTAAATTGATAAATTTGAGTACAATACCATTGATTGCCTTGTTAGGACAATAATACACATATAAGGCGAAGATTTTTGTTATATGTATGTTGGGTATGTCTACAACTTCATCGTTATAGTGCAATTGTACTTATGCCCAGCAATGTCGATCCCCTGTTACCAGAAAACATGTCTCTTGCTGTGTCATACGCCTTCCAAGCTTTTTTATTATACGATTACCTCAGATTAATCACACATCAACTTATTGGACGATGTCTATATATATGTTGTAAGTGTGTAGAAATAAATGTATATGTTTATGACTTCTAGCTCATTTGAACCATACATCAACTTATTAGATGATGTCTATGTATATGTTGTAAGCATGTAGGAACAAATGTATATGTTCATGACTTCTAGATCATGTAAATTCCTCACTAACGTGACAACTGCTAAATGCAAGGTTTAAAAGAAAAAACTTGAGTTCGGACCATGTAGTCCTGTACCATATTGATGAGGAGGAAGCTACATGGAGAGAGAACTAAAACTGCATTGGGAAAATCCTGTAAGAGTTATAGAGGGTACCCACTGAGGGTATTCAATTCCACTGTACGAGCCTACCTTCAAGATGAGTTGTCTCACATACTTGATAGTCGTGTGCAGCATATGCTATAAAGCATTGTAAATTTTCAAACATAAAGTTAATACATTGATGATGCTGTCATTAGATAATTTTAATAATAATAATTACAAAAGCAAATAATATCCATTCTTACCAATATCAACATGTGCACATATGAACGTTAAAGATCGAGTAAAATCACATGCTCAGGACATTAGTCCGTCAACGTCGGGCGCACATTTATTAGTAAATATATAAATATTAAAGTATAGGACTCACAAGTTTATTTTGTTCATTGCAGCAACTAGTGTTGTCTCCTTAGGCTCATCAATGTTTATATAATCAACACGAACAAAAATATGTTTTGATTTGATAGGTATGTATGTACCATTGATTTCGAACATCCATGCCTCAGTTCAATGGTTGCCA
Organism: Isoetes taiwanensis; assembly: GCA_021234155.1. Classification (NCBI taxonomy): domain Eukaryota; kingdom Viridiplantae; phylum Streptophyta; class Lycopodiopsida; order Isoetales; family Isoetaceae; genus Isoetes; species Isoetes taiwanensis. The sequence goes on from JAJEKV010000064.1 coordinate 1,037,055, forward strand.
TCCCAGCAAAGAAACATTCTTCCACATAAATCTGACCAATCCTTGTTATTTATCAATGACTCTTCAAATGCCTTATTCACTTCTTGCCAATATGGATCTCAACCATCAATGTCTTCATCAGTCACTCGAATAACATCACCTTTTACTGTAGCCATTGAGAAAATGAAGTTCCCCTTGGGTTTCACGTAACCATCATGTCTAAAGGTATCTCTTTGTATTTGCGTGCTTGAACCCACTTTGCAGACCTCCTCATTTATTCTAATCCGACATAAGGGAATCATGGGTGGTTCTGTGTCTCTTTTTAATGCTAGTGCATCCAAGGTTTCTGAAATCATTTTTACAATAAAAGAAGCAGATAAATCACCAAGAACGTCATCGTCAAATCCTGAACTCTTTCTTTTTCTAACCACTTTCTGGCCGAGGACGCGGCTCAGACCGCTACCCCGCAACCCCCCTAGTATGCATACCGCGACGCCGCAGCGGCCAGACCACGACCGCTGCCCAAGATTCAAGCCACCCCACGCCATCCCAGCCACCACCACCCCAGCCAAAGACCGGCCCGCCCACCTTTTGACCCGCGCAGTCGCTAACTCCAAGAGCACAGATGGAGAGGCCACAATCTGGTAGTCCGGGGCATGCCAGAAGAGGAGGGGGAGAGTCTCGCCCACAACATCCGAACACACATTCTCGGGATGCATTCCCTGGGCCAGTTCACATTTCTCGAGCAGCCCGCCATGGGGCTCGGCGTCCGGTCGTAACCGCATTGTCATATTCGGGCGGTTGCGGATGCGCAGAATGCGGATGCCATATTACGCCCGGGGCAAGATGCCGAAGGGGATGTCCCCGTGGGCCAGGACCGACCTCACGCCCACAACAGAGGCACGGTGACGGAGCTTGTCGAGGGGTGAGGCATCTGCCACCAAGGGGTGCAGCGAGGATTGGTTGGCGGGGGCAGATGCACATTTTCCGCCCGACATTGCTTTGCTGGACTCCCGCGAGCCCCAATCGCGGTTGAATGTGGCCCTACTTACGCCTTCTCCTACCACAACCCCCTTCTCCTCTCCCTACTCCCGCTCCCTCGACCCACTCCCTCTCAGCCACATCTTTGCCTCCATCCATCTACTTCTCCTTTCGGCCTCTGCTTCCCGTCCTCCCGGCGGCTGTTTGTGCATACCATTCTGTGACAAATAGGAATTATGCCTCGGGGTGGTCTCATGGAATTGTTGGGAGGCTTCCCTTGGCGAGAAGAGGCGGATCTCAACCGTGGAAGCCGATATGGATCTCATCTTTCTCATGGAGATATGGGAGCATCTTTGGCACTGAGCTACCTGATCTGCGGGTTACCAACATTTCTCCGGTCTTCAATACACATGCGGACAGGGGGTCATGGTGGGGTTGCTTGCTACTACGGACAACCTTGGCACATTCGGTTACCCTCCGTAAGATGCATTGCAGACAGACACAACCGGTACTTGTGGGTTCGTGTGCATAATACCAGTGGCAACCCTCTTTTTCTGGCCGCCTGTTATTTCCCTCACGCAGAGAGCACCTTCTATCGCAGCCACTCCGATGCGGATATGATGGACCCTTATGTCGATCTATATGATGACATACAACAGCACAAGCAGTTGGGTAGGGTCGTCCTTCTTGGGGATTTCAATGCACGGACAAGAGTAGAGCAGCCCATGAGACTTGACCCCCTCGCTGACGATGTCCTGCAGCTACGTCCCGCAGAGGCAACCTGGAGGATCGGATGGCAGCCAGGTCACTCACTTTGGCAGACAGTTGCTCCTGCTATGTGGTATTTTTGACTTGATAATTTGCAATGGCTTGTCACAGTGGCCTGCTTCTTGCAAGTGCACCTGCAAACAGGACAATCAGGGGGGAGGGTCTAGTGTGGTGGACTATGTGCTCGTAGTTGCGCAAGATATGCATCTCATCAACAAGTTCCGGGTGGGCACCGATACGGGATGAGGAGGTCGACTCGGATCACCTCCCACTTTATTTGGACATGGTTTGGCAAGCCACCGTAACCCCCACTATGCCCCCCCTCGCCATCCTCGGGCTATGATCGGATTATGAGCGCGTGAGGACTACGCCGAGATGCTCATGGACGCCCCGCCAAAGAATTCTCCGCGACCCCCACACTAGAGAGCAGCAGATGCACCCGGTTGACTTAGCTATTATGGGATGCGTGACGGACAGTGCTTTGGCGTACCCTCCTCCCCGCCGCCGCCGCCGGGGACAAAAACATTTTCGCAGAATCGGTGGTTTGATGCGAGTGTAAAGAACGCGTCACGACATTCTGGATCCGTGCACCGCTTATAGGCCACCACCGCGATCACGCCCATCCGAAGGACACAAAGGCGCGGTACCTTGCCGAACATCGAGGGGAGATGTTCGGCCTGCTTTGGACACTCATCCTCGAACCTTTTAGCAGAGTGCTTGAAGGCCAGCCCGCCCTACGGGGGACATCACACCCCGCGGTGGGAGCGATTGCTTGCGGTAGCTCTATGACCCACCCGGGGGCGCGTGCGCCCATACCCCCACCGGGATGGCCCCCATTGGTTCTCGCGGAGGAGGATGTTGTGGAGGGCCCGCAACGGCCGACTAATGGGAAGGCGGTGGCCGCGATGGTATGCGGGCCGAAAGTTACTCAAATGGGCCGGGCGGCCGGCCGGTGCCGATCCTCACTACCCCTGTTCAACGAGCATTGCGGGAAGGTTTCCCCAGACAATGGACCACAAGCGGGGTTGTCCCCATTCACAAAATGAAGGCGACCCACGCTTTGTCCGGACCAATTACTAGACGATCATGGTCGGGCTCGGTATTTGCCAAACCGTTGGCTGGCATTCTCGAAAGCCCGGTTGACCTGGCGGCGGCGGCAATGTCGCGAAGCCCTCATACAAGCGGGCTTTTCGACCCCGCCACTCAACGATTGACCATATCTTTACACCGCGAGGCATCGATTGAAGACGGCCCGAAACCATCGGCAGGACTTGTATTGCTTTGCTTTGTGGACTTCGCGAAGGCTTTTGATACGGTCCCCCGGAAAAGCTATGGGCTAGAAGCTGCGTCAAATGGGGCTGCCAGCGCACAGCAAGAGAATGCCATATCTGGTCGTATGAGAGTTGTTTTAGCGAGGATCGCGGTAAACGGGCGGCAAGCGCTTTTTATGCCATCGCAGAACAATGATCACCAAAGCCGAGCTCTATGATTGGGGCCATCAGTCCACATCCGTTTTGGCTGGTCGAAACATCATTCGTACATGGTCGAGGTTTGGGGCCCGGCCGCCTCTTTGGCGACTGGAATGACTTGAGCAGTGCGGCATTTTGGCACGAGCGCTTTGGGGTGAAACCTTCAGTCCCCTATCGACTCGCTCTGAAGTAAAAATGATTCTTGCCGCTTCAAATGGCAGCCCTTGATAGACACATCGCCTATTTTCAGAAAGTGGTTAATATGGGTGATGCTCGGCTCCCGCGACCGCTTACGCTGTGGCAATGGGCCCAGCCGCTCGGGGCTTGTTGGAGGGGTAAGAGAGATTGATGGTTCGTCAGATGGAACGTCGGCAGAGCGTGAGATGCGCGCGGTGGACACTGAGGCCGATCGTGGCAGATCAAGGGGAGTACCTCGACGCTTGCTTCCTTGGCAAGCTCGGGATCCCTACTTTAGAGCAGGTCAAGACGGCCCATTACAAGGAGCACATCAACCCCGCGATTGGCCCGGGTCCGCAGGCTCCTACCGCGTTCCTACCGCCCACGAAAAGCGCACTCATTGCCTCCATTCGCGACAGTGCCCACCACCATCTTCGCCGAGACGGATTGTGTGGATTGGGGAGCTTCGCCAGATGTGCTCACTTTGTCGCCGACGGGTGCCATTGAGGATGAGTCTCACACTTTCCAGAGTTGCCCAAAGATTCACCGATCCGGGCGACATCGTTCTCCCTTAGTACGGTAGGACTTGCCCCTACATTTGCTTTGATGAACACACCGTCAGTACGTGCTCTGGGGTCATACATTCAGGAGGTATTGGATCTGCGAGCCCACCTTTGCCCCCGCCTGGCTGCCCGTTGACCAGGCACTACGGGTATGGTACATGAGTGTATATATTTGTGTGTTTTTGCATTTCGTATATTGGAACAGTTTGTCAGCAGGCTGATTGCTGCCACGGTTTTTCCCTCGGAAACCTTTCGGGGCGGGGGTTTTTTAATCCGGGTAGTAATCTGCTTGCTGCGCTTTTGTATTGGGTCCCATAGACCGATCGGTCTCCGTGGACGATAAAAATACCTTCCTTCTTTCCTTCCTTTATATTTGATTGATTATTATCTGTAGCATTCATATCTATCTCATTAATTTCTGCTCTCTCGCCTTTTTCCGTAACACGTGTACTTTTATCCAATCGCATAGCACTACCTCCTGCCATTTTCAATATCATCAATCTTATCTACTGCTCTTTCTATTGGCCCAAGTGGATCTGCAATAGATTCAAATGACATTGCCAAACTTCGATGTGCATGTCGACCTCTTGGCTTTCTTTTAGGAATGGCGAGTCTACTAGGCTACAAGTGTAGTTGACTCTTTCTTGTTTCTACCATAACATAAGCCAACTGCAAGAAATACAATATAAAGTACGAAAAAAAACAATATATCAGCAGTTCATTTGAACAGAGACAATCGTCTAGTATTAACTGTCTAATATTTTGTGTCGTCTGCTTCTACTCTTAAATCAAAGCTTCAAAAAGAAGAAGAAGGAGTAGATTCATTGGGAAGTTTCAATAGGAAGAAGAGGTAGATTAACATGGGAAGCTAACATGGGACATTAAAGGCTAAGAAAAAATAAGGCAACGGTGCCATCCTCTTAGGATTAAGAAATTTCATGCATTTAACTTCAGAGAAAGATCAAGGCAACTGTGCCGTCCCCTTGCAATGAAGAAGATTTCACGTCTTCCAATTCAGGAAAAAATTTAGTAATGGTGTCGCCCCTTTGAAATCAAACATTTTATGTATTTAGAATCAGAGAAAAACTAAGGGAATGGTGCCATCCCTTTTCAATTAAGCACATTTAATGTATTCTAGAATAAGACAAAAAATAAGCAACAGTGTCGTCCCTTGCAACTAAGCGCATTTCAAGTATTTAGAATGAGACAAAACCTAAGGCAGCAATGCCATCCACTTGGAATTAAGCGCACTTTAGGCCTTCCTAATGAGATAAAAACTAAGCCAATGGTGATGTCTCCTATTGAGTTCAAATGGAAGACTTATAGTATTTGAGACCTCATCTTCTTCACGGCAAGTCGGAGCTCCAAAACCAATGCCGAAAGACTGAGGCAAAGATAATATCATCGGACTTTCAGATTTTTTGTTTTTACGATGGAATAGGAGTCAAAAATGTGGAAAAAATAGTAAAAAACATAAAGGTAAAAACAAAAGTTGCCAACCTTAGTTGGGTAATTTGTACAAAACTGGAGCCAAGAGTACATAAAGATAAAAGATAAAAATGAGTCGAAAGTACATAAAGACAAATCAGCCCAGAGTACATAAAGATAAAGATAAAAAGCAAATCTTAGTTGGGAAAATCATAGAATGTAATGCACATATAGTTGGATCAAATGGATTACACGGAGTCATCATTTAGAACACATAGGGCTAGAGCGTAAATAAAAGTCGAGGTAGTAGGAAAATCACTACCCACATTGTACCGGACGTGGGTATTTAAGCAAAATTACAAAACGTGAAGCAAGCACCCTAATGACTCTTGCTAATTTATGATTATCAAGAAGGCTCACTCTCTAAAATAGGACATGACTATGGCTTATATGAGTAGGCCAAGTAATTTACAATGCTACAATTGTGGCATGATATCACAAAACAACTTATTGACTAACAATTCAAAGGTCTATGATGAAGTTATATCATCACCTCGAATGATATGGGGGTTAAAAGATATAGAGGAATTCGAACGCATATTTGTAATCTTGGAACATAGACTGTTATATCATATGACACATAATACTGGCTTAGAAGACAACAAGAGGGTTAAAGAATATCTGAAGGATTACATTGTTTGATGAACCTACGGAATAAGAATTTATTGTAATTCACAACCAAAGGGTTAATTGTATAAGGTTCGATGAGGCAGGAATGAGACAAGTCCCTTCCCGGAGCACATGAGATCATCGGCACTTATCGAGTCCCCAGGACGTCCTCCCAGGGGGTGTCAGACCCATGCCTAGCCCATAAACAGTGACCGACTATAAGCCTAGCACACAATAGGGTCTCTAGTAGCCATGCTCAGCAATGCCCCACCTCCACTTCACCATTGTGTTTGTTGTCCGGTGCTCAATCACATCATAGCATCTACAGCCAGGTAGACTCTTGAGCACGAGATGCACTGATTGGGATTTATGGAATTATAGCTAGAAACATCTATGATCCTACTAGCCTTTAGGTCTTCACTCGCAGTTATCCCATAAGCACAAGAAGTGCAGCGAACAAACTATTATAAATCATAAATCCATCACTAACTTCTATTTGAACATCAATATGAGATTAATCATCCATCTAAATAAGCAAGGGTTAATCTTTAACAACAATCTCAAACTAGTTAAGTCTACTAACTGGTATCTTAGCTACATCCACTATATCTCAAGTTCTCCATGCTCTTCTGGTTGAATAGGCTCCTCCTCCTCCTCCAATTTCTCCCAAATCGATTTGGGGCAAATTGAGGGTGAAGCCCCAATTTGGTTAAACTATAATTCACAATTCCATCTTGCCCAATCGATTTGGTTAGGTGGCAACCTCTAAACTAAATCATTAATAATTAATTAACATAGTTAATTACTGTATATTAACTAATTTAGCATATTTGGCTTGTAATTAATATTTAACTCTAAAACATAGCTAACCCTACCTTGTTAATTAATCACATGAATAATTAATATACCATTAAGTATTCACGACGACTGTCATGTATTTTGTACGTGTTTGTCAGCATTCTTATTATTGCCATGGTTTTTCCCTCGAAAACCCTTTAGGGCGGGGGTTCTTTAATTCAATTCTTCTAATATTAAGTTCTTTTCTAATATTGGGGAGGTGTAGTTATCCCTAGGCCCCTTTTCCATGACACTGGTATCTTAAATTTCTATATGGTTGAATTGTTCGCCATATTGCTAAGTTGTAATATGTATTAGCTGTTGGTAGACACATGTTTGAAACAAAAAACATAGCAATTCAATGAAATTTATCCCTTTTTAGCACTTTTACACAAACATCCATCCAGGGCTTCATGCGTTCTGAAGCTATCTATATCGCAGCCGGGTGGGATTTTTGTGCAAGTGGATGCTCTTTCAAGCATTCGATTTCATCTACGACGGTGGAAATTCACGAAAATTGGAGTAAATTATGGGAACGTGACGCTTCTTGTTTGGTTGGTTCGGCTGTGAGTTAGAGGTACGTGACAAGTTTTGTCACGTGGAAGCAATCTAGTTGCAATTCTGCGGGCCAAGAATGCAGGTAAAACTCCAAGAATGCAAGGTAAATGCAGAGAATGCAAGGTAAAAGCCAAGAATGTCTGGTAAAAGATGTTGTTCATCGCTGTAAAATTTCTGTACTACATTCCCGGAGATAAAAACATGCCACATGTCATGATATGGTTGGCTTTGTGGGCAGGATTGCAACTTGATTGCTTTTATGCTATACATATCACACGCCCTACATATGCGCGACATACATTTACTAGTGTTTTTCTATTTTCGATTTTTTTGCACACCTTTTTTTCTTTTTAGCAGGGTTGCCTAACCCCAGCTGCGATTTTAGCTATGCCACGTGTCGTGCCACATCATCTAAAACCATTTCGAGCCATCCGATTCTCTAATTTCGAATCCTACGGCCACAGAAATTAGAAAACCCAAGAAATTCTCTGCGTTAGGGCATGGTAAGGCAGATCCAGGCTATGGCAGATCAACTCGCCTGCTACATGGCAGACCAACTCGCCTGCTATAGAATATTTTTGTTTTCTAGAGTTCTTGAAATGGATTTTGATCAGCAAATCGACAGTCCTTCTCTTTTTTTCTCTGGTTTTATTTTTTGTTCTACAGGTAAAGATTCAGGTAGATTGGGGTTTTCGGCAGAGAAGACCTATCTTGGCTATGGCAGTGCCAAATCGGCAGGATTATGGCCGATTTCATCCCTCTATAACTCTGTTTTCTTTTATTTCGCAGGTTAAGCCTCAACCCAGTCGTTTTTCAGCCTAGAGCAGGCCGATTTGATATGCTTAGAGGATTCTGGCTTTTAATTGCTCTTAATCTATCTTAGTTAGGTTTTCAACAAAGAATAGATAATATAGATACTGCATTCACAGGAGATGTCGGGAGGATGCAAAACGGCTCTATAGCCAATTCCTTCTCTGTTTTAACATTTTAAGGCAGTAGCCATGGCGGATTTACAGCAGAAAACATGGTTCAGCAAAGGCACAGATCATATCCTTGTTTTCTTTTTCAGATTCTTTTCATTCATTTACATTTCTTAACGTATCACAGATTCAACAAGACATAAGTTACTGTTCTAGATTTTAACTTTATGATAGATTTCATAGCATTCAATAAATTTACAAAGATTTCCTTCAGGCAAATCCCGGTAGAAGACTGGCTTCCACATTATCATGCTAATGTGTTTCTTTGCTGTCAAATACATATGCTGGCATAGAATGGAGGAGATTGGGAAATGTGTGACCACATGGAAACAGCCTGCAACAACATTGACAACAAGGTACGCTTCGACAAAAGCTAGTCACTGCCATGTACGAACTTGATATTCTGGGAAATGCCAGATAGGGACAAGGGAAATGCCCTTGTTGTACTCAAGTTAGATAAAACAATGAACTTAGAGAAATTGTGCATTGGATTCATTCATGCTTGATCTTTGCTTCAAACAATCTTACATTAGATCCACACGGCATTGATCCACACTGCAAACCAGGAGAGGCAAAATGGCTCAAAGCTCATATCAATGCAGGCAGAATCAAAGCCCATCTTGCCATGTTAAATTAAGTGTATGCATTGGTTTCTAATGCACTAAACACTGAGCAAAGCTTGCAAAAGTCTAAAGTCCAGTAGACAGCAGGGGTTTTCGACAAATAGAACGAAGAAGTTGCTTCATAGGTTTGTTGCTCTATTTTGAAGATTTTATTTGTTTCTTATTCTTATTCACCTTCTTTTTTGCCGGATTCGCATGGAAGCTGCGATTCTTACCTTAGGTTTTGCATTGACTAATTATTTTAAGAGAGCAAGGTTAACATAAATTGTTTTCGCAGATCCAATATTCATGTGTAGGCCTTATCTCTTGCATCCGAGGTATTTAAAGTCTGAAGCATTGTCTATAGAGGAGTATTAAAGCGTGAAGTTGGAAGGTAGATTCAACAGGTTGATTGGCTTCATTGAAGGTTCTCTCATGGTAATGTGGTCCAGGTCCCATATCTTGCATCCATTCATCGATATCATCGAGGTATTTATTTAAAGTTTGAAGCATTGTTTATAAAGAAGTGTTAAAGCGTCAAGTTGGAAGGTAGATTCAAGTCTTGTATGGATTTAAATCATTGTTGCTGCTCAAATAACATGTTGAATATCTTCATTGAAAGCTGGATGTTCTCATGGTTATCCATCATATTTGTGGTGTCCATTTAATCATGCATAAGGCCTTCACCTTTGAAGTCGAACTCTAAAGCATTTGAAACTCCTAGGCACACTGAGCATGTTACCATAGTATTGTGAAAGAGGCGGATAACCAGGTAGAATTTTTGTTGAATTTCATAAACCAACAAAATTAACACCTTAAGGAACCCGATTCAATGTGAAACACTGCTTAATCTCTGGTTTTGAGGTTGCGTTTGGGGTTTTGGATGGCATTATTACAGGGCCTCCAAAGTTCTGTCCTGGATGACGTATTCAGATACGAAAAAGATGAGCAAAATGGTTGTCATTGAGCATTTTTGCCATTTGTAAGAGGCCACTGTTGATGCAAATTCGACATGCTGTTTTAAAGTGAATTACCCGAATCACTTTGAAGACAGCAGAGCTGATCTTACAAACTTGCTAAATATATTCTATGAAGGATGGATTGTTCGGAGCAAAACAACATATATTGATCAAGTTACTCCATAACAACATTTGTTTATTTGGTTCCTCCTTTACAGATGTCAATGCTTGCCGATACATTGAAGATTGAGGAACATCACACATACAACAAGAATATGTGACCATGTTTTACATGCTAAAATAAGACAAACCATATATTAATTTGATAGATGAGTGATGGTGCAATTTTTTGTAATAATCCGGAGTGCTTACCACAACTTACAATTGGTAGTAGTAATCATGATGTTGTGCACATTAATAGGCCATGTTGGTGGAAAATATTGCTATAGATTACCATGTTTATAGCATCATCAACCAAATGGAATTGAAGATCTCAAGCTAACAGGGATCACGTTGCTAATTCACGAATATGACATATAATTTGTAGCAATATTTCCATATTTTTCTCTTGCTCCAAAGCAGTTCCACCACCATGACAAAAAGTTCCTTTAGTTCATTAGGAAACTTCATGCAAGCAATGAAGAACATTCAAAAGGGGCCTTCTTCTGTAGCAACACATACGTGTAGCTTGTCACGACGATTTTGCCAACTTTAAATTCAAAACCACGAGAAAAAGTTCACATGTTCTAGCGAGTAGCATGCACAATGGGCTATCCCTTGCTCCTATGGTTGTTGCTCCTACCCATTGATTTTATGTTGCATCATATTGTCCTTCAGATGGCGAATCCTAGCCTTACCTCTGAAACTATAAGGTGAAGAGTTGTCTACAGTAGATAACTATCCTGAATAAGATTAACAAGGTCTAAATTTGTCCTTCAACGCCATTATTGAGAGCTTTATGTTATATTGTATAATCATTCATTCATATGATGATTCTAAATAGTAATATCTATTAAGCGTGGAGTTTGACACTGGAAATGTACCTTACAATACCAATTATGTTTAAATCCATAGTCAATGCCAACTGATTTATAGCTTCATGTGACGATGTTGTTGAAACCATATTGAACCACTGGATTGAAAAGTATTCAATTGCGTTCGTAAACGGCATCTTTACAAATCACTATGTTAATTAAAGCTCAACACATCCATTAGGGCATTCATCAATTATTAACGTGTTTTGCTTTAACCATCAATGACATGAGCTAGCTCATGCACTAATTCATGGTTTGACTTATATATTAATACATAGGTGGAGTTACATGCATCAAGACGAATATGTGCTCTTGCAATGTAAGAGAAATTTTTCCTTTAATAACCTCGACTAACCTACACTTAGAGCATTAGGCATAGATGGGTTGTCCTTCCATTGGTCTTTTCTCCTCGTGTTGTATTTGACAACATCCTAATTTCCTTCGTAACATCATTCCCTCTCTAACTTTTCTTTTGCCTCAACCCTGCATTTCCGCTAGTTCTTTTTTCTTTTTGTAGTGGTCTAGCAAAAGAAAGAAAGGACAGTATTCGATCTTGTGTTCCGGTGGCTGCTAGCTTCAACGAATTCTTATTACCGGAATGCACTTCTTCAAACGCAGATAGGAACACGATCCACAGGTAAAAGACTCTGTTCTTTGTTTTTTCTGTATGGATGGAGTCTTATGCATTCTAACTGATTGTCTTAAAGGCGGAGGGACAATGGGGTGGATAGAATGGTTATGGGGCCTCTTGTATGTCGGATTTGATACTCTCACACAACGAATATGGACTTGCCATCTACCACCGAAGCCCCAAGTGGATCCCTCGCTTTCTGATACTACCTGCATTGTTACCGGAGCTACAAGCGGCATTGGTCTTCATACTGCTTGGTTTGTTTTTCTTGTGGCTATGTGATTATGCTTAAGTTATGTAAGCTTTATGCAGCATTGAATTTTCTCTTACTTTATAGGGAACTTGCCAAAGCTGGCGCACATGTGGTTCTTGCATGTCGGAATGTGAAGGCTGCTGAACAGCTTATAGCCCAATGGCAGGCGAATCAACAACTGGAAGCTGCTCCTCTTCTCAATGTTGAAGTAGGTTTTTCACATTCCTCATTGATATTTCTGATCATATAGAGTGCAAGAACATCAATGATAACAAATTTTCCTCTTGAAGGGTAAACCATTTTTAGAAATAAAGTGTTGCATTTCTAATTGTTTGAGAAATAAGGAAGGTCAGGGAACATTGCACATTGGTTGGAATCTGATAAGGAAGGTTGAGGAATATGTTACATCAAAATGAATCTGCTATCTTGCATCTACTTATATTATCACATGCTTTTTTCCCATGTTCATGCATGTAATCATTTCCCTGCATTAGGCTGTGCAAATCTTTGTGCTGGTCAAATATGCTTGGGGATCATACAACTCATAATATCTGTTGGACAAAATAGATCTCTTATGGTTTAAAGATATTTAACGTATATTAAGATTAGCAATAGTTTGCAATGGGTGACTGGATATTGCTATCTTGGCACATGTTTTCATCTTCAAATGGCAGGGTTAGAGCTCCTCGTGTATTATGCATCTATTAGTTATTAAACGGCAATATCATCTTTTTTATTTGAACTAGGTGATGGAGTTGAATTTGTCATCACTCAAATCAGTGAAAGATTTTGCCAAGCGCTGGGAAGCCGAACACCGGTCTCTCCATGTCTTGATAAATAACGCAGGGATTTTTTCTATGGGCGGTATGTATTTTATGCATTTATGTAGGAAAGTGTTGCATTTGGTTGGAGTTTATTGGGATGGCTCTTTACAGGGAAACAAGCATTCTCAGAGGATGGCTTTGAAGAGCACATGCAAGTAAATTACCTTGCACCTGCAGCACTCACTCTGTTGCTCCTCCCAGCATTACTTCGGAGCTCACCATCACGAGTGGTGAATGTGAACTCTGCTGTTAGTACCTTTTCCCTATTATGTTCATCATATCATGAAAATGTTGCTTACAATGGTTCATGTAAACGGTTGCGCCATCAACTTGTTATGATGCATTGTGTTATTTCTTTCAGATGCACCACCTAGGTATGCTTAACTTAGATGATCTAAAGGTTGGCGTTACAAAGAGGAAGTTTAGTAGTACGGTTGCTTATTCTTCAAGTAAACTTGCTCAGGTTTGGCATTTCTATTTATAATCTATATCACAATATTAATTTTTCTGATTTGGTATTTTCCCCTCTTTTTTTGTTTTAATTCTTATAGCTATTATTCAGCAGCACATTGCATAGAAGACTTCCAACAGAGGCAGCTGTAGACATTATTTGTGTACATCCTGGTGAAGTGATTACTAATGTGGTAGGTGGCATTTTGTTGTAATAAAGAAATTTTAATTAGAACTGGCATGATATAAAGATAGACTTACAACTAGCGTGATGCAGGTTCGGACATTACCTAAAGGACTGCAAGCCGCGTATCGGATGTTAACATTTTGTCTTTTCAGTGCAGCAGAAGGTTTGCCATTTCTTTTGATTAATCTATTGCCTATTCCTAGGCTTTCAGATGAAAAGTTGTATCAAACTTCCCCTTTTTCTCCCCTTTTTCCTTTGGGGGAGGTTAAGAAGAATGAGATTATTTTGCATCATTTTGGCCAGATAGTATGATGGGTTACATTTTGTGTAGTTTTATTGCTTTCAGGTGCAAGAAGTGTACTGTTTTGTGCCACTGATCCTCAAGTTTCCGAATATGCACGAGGTGTGAGAGACTCGAACTACCCGAGTGCTCCATATTTTACATCATCTTGCATGCCCATTAAAGTTTCCGCGGAGGCGATGGATACAGAGAATAGTGCCAAATTATGGAGTAAAACCCTTGAATTGCTAGATTTCCCTGCTGACATAGTTGAGCAATCCATTTGTGGGGAACATGTTGCAGTCGATACCATGGAAAGTTTTGAAGAAGAAATTGGTATGCATTCAAAGAGTGAGTGAATAGGACCTTCATGCAGCATTTTGCGTTATGATTATCGGCTCAATGCCAACTTACCTTGCTGCAGATTTGAAATAATAGCTGCAGTGCAACACCAAAGTATCATGCTGCAGATTTGAAATGATAATTATCAACTACCTAATAGGATTTGTTTCAAGCAAAACTGCATAAGCAACTGGTTTTGGATCCTCCAAGAAGCGGCCTTTTGCTGATAAATTTTTCCTTGGCTTCCAATGTTTCCAAATGAAATGGCAAATCAAATATCTAATTATCGAAAAAAAGAACTTGTGATCTAGACTTTATAACAGCAAAACTAAATCGTCCTGTACTGTCTAGTTCTAAGAAGTAACGAAATTAAGACCAAAACAGTGGAATTCATTGTGATGCATGTTTCAATGGTTTCTTTTCTCCCTTAATCTCAATAGGTTTTCCTTCTTTTTGAGATCAACAAGGGACCATGCAATATGTTAAATCTCCCTTTTGAGATCAAGAAGAGGCTAAAGCTACTTTTCGAGCATATTTATCTGAGAAAGTTAGACCTTAAAAAAAGAAATCCGGCTCGGTGATTAGAGTTCATTTTCCTTTTGAACTTGCCCATTTGTATCTGGAGTAAAAGACGTGCGAGAGGTCTTGAAAGAACGAGCAAATACAGGGTTCACGAGCGCTCAAATAGAGATATGTAGTCGTATTATAGCAATTAAGTCCATGAATATTTAAGCAAAGGATTCCTCGTTCATTAAATACAATACATGCATTAGATAATTCCTTTCACAGCTATCTGAAAAGCATTTGCGTGGAATGTATACCTGAAGAAATTAATTTGTAGCTGTATTTTTCTGTTACTATCGTATCGTTGTCTGGTTGTCCATTAGTTTTACATCTTATTAACCTTCTTTATTCTTCTCATATGCTTGTTCTGATTTACAATTTTATGCAGGCCTGGCCTTTTATTCAAGCAAACCAGCCTAAGGTAAATGTTAGAAACAGAAAATCACTTCCAGATGTACATCCACCGTCTTTGTGCTGTAAATTTTCTGATCAATATCATGTATAATGCAAAGATCCAATGTGTGACAGTAGTTACGTCATGCTCTGCCATCCCTTAAACCTTAAACATACTCCAAGTAATTAAATAAGTAGAGAAATCCAAAGTATAAGATACACAAGAGAAGTAAGGTGGAAAGATGAATAACAATTTCAATTTGAAGGCATCTAATATCTAACATTACACCATACAGCAGTGACAGCTAATGGCTTGTTCAGCTCCTGCTTTATAATAGAGCTCGTATTCGTGGTAAAGCAGAAGCTTCCTTTATCACACCCTTTGTTATTTTCTATTCTGTTCTATTGCACTGCTGCATTGCGATGAAGTTGCGTCCATAGTCAAAGCTAACCCCTCTTATTTTCACTCACTGGAAATGATTATTTCACAAACTCAGATGCTAAAATCTTCAAAACGTGGTACATTTCAATGTAGAAATCTTTGTCAGGAGAAATAGCCACCTATTAATGCCCTTATGCTACATCTCAAGCTCCTTTCTCATCACAGTGCTCAAGTAAAACTTAACCTTATTATCGCACTTTTGTTCCTAAACACATTGAAATGGGTTTCGTTACATCACATTCACCACTATCCATGTCACAAAATATCTATCTGATTTCTCATCATGGAGCTTGAAATAAACGAATATCAGGCTTATCATAAAACTGGAATGAACCATCCACTACTCTTTAATCATAAAGAGTTTAACTAAGTTCTTGCGTCTGCCTCTTGTTGATAGTAACCTACACTTTGATAATAACTGCAAATACCGTCAAAGATCTGGATCCTAATATCTCACAAATCTGTCTTATAGCAGAAAGAGCAGAGGAAACAATGCCACAGATGCAAGAATGGATCTTAATTTGTTAAATCAAAATCCTAAGCTTGCAAATTTGCAAGAGAGAGAATGATCAACAATAGAACTTTTAGAGAAAGCTCAGTGCTTGAGCTAAGTTTACATCATTTTATTATGCAACACAATTACCTTTGGTAGGAGAAGGGCATCAAGCATCAGGCCTGTTTGGATGTGATGCTCAACCTGAACCTTTATAGGCAAAGAATTTGGCTGATTTAATCCATTCATCACCTATTAAAGTTTACATGTATAAATTGAGAATACAACATGGATGTACCTGCATATATAACTGGCCAGTAGTCAGTTCAGGGCCAATATGGTAGGAAGACAAAAGTGAAACCAAGAATAAAAATGCAGCATGAAATTGCATTGACTTTATTACCATAGTTCCAGACAAATCATCGAGACCATCCATCAGTTGAAGGAGAAAATACTGATTTCTGGAGAAAATGGTAGGAAGCTTTTACTAATAAAGTAATATCTGGTGCATCTCAAACGAGTAAAAATTTACAGCTGCAACTGGCTTTCAACAAAGCCAGCGTTCTGAGAAGCATGTAATGCTATTGGATGGAGATCAACCATCAGAAAGTGTGCTAGTCAAGTATACAACACATCTTATGGCCCATTTCTCAACATGAAATCCAGGCATCACCATAAACCCTACAACTGAACCAGTGCTGTCAGTTGTTTCAGAATCCTGAGTCACACTGTCCATAAATGCAGGATCAAACTCTTCATTTTTCCTTGCTTGGAAAATGCTGACAGTTGGCTCAAAAGAAAATGCCAATCTGTGAACCAACCAAACTGTCTTTGCAAGCCTCAGAAAACTTTGATAAAACTTTGTTTGTGGATGGCATCCATTGAGAATTTGTTCTCGGTGATCGAAGTTACCAAAGAAGGAATGTTCCATTTTCTCGTGTATAACCTGCAGATATTTCTTCTGACAAAATTTTCCAAAGAGGCAATCTGGATCAGAAGTTATCAACTGTACTGGGTCTGCAGACCGCAACTCTTGAAACTGTAAGAAACATTCCTGTTTATACTTCTCAGGATCTAGAATTGAAGACAGACTGCCATCTATATAGAAATTCTCGTTCTCAAAGCCACTAAACATTCGCCGGCTTACATATGACTCAAAAGCATAACATTTATGTCTTGGTCTGGCATAAAAAATGCCAGGTTCAATTGAATTTGCTGCAGCATCTAAATCCCATTGAGCCTCTTTTAACATGCTAACCAAAAGCTTTGTAAAGCTTGAAATTCCTTCTCTTGTTCCCTGGACTATCATGTCAAAAGTTTGAGGTGTAGGCGATGTATCAATTTGCATGCCATTAACAAGCAACTCTTTGACACTCTTTTGTTCTCGTTTCTTAAGTCGCTTTTCGAGTTTTTCTTTCTTCCCCAGTACCCTTTTAAATGAATCCTTCAAGATCTCAATTTCTGTTTTCCTTTCCTCCATTTGTTTCTGAAGATTCCCAATATGTTCTTCATAGTTTTCAATAATCTTTTGTTTCTGAGAAACTACAGATTCAAGGTCTTGCAGCTTTTTTAGCACGTCCTTCTCTTGCTCAATTAGGTTAAGATTCCCGCTTTGGTTAAGATACCGGTGAGATGAAAGGCTATGCTTTTCCCTGAACATATGCTTCAGTTCCGAGAGCTTCTTAAGCTCCACAATGACAGCCTTATCGGCCACTCTAAGTTTTTTAGCATCAAAAGGAGAATGAGCAGCCTGAAGCTGAATGTAGGCATACTTCAAAGAAGAAATAATGGCAAATATGTCTGTGATCATGCTTTCAAGGGCATGAATCTTCGGTGATAGACTGGCAGCGTCCTCTGTAGGCATAGACTCTGCTTCGTGGAACTCCTCGGTATCCTCTTTGCCAGATCCAGCGGTACCCATTTTCACTACTCCATTTCCGAGCTTACGTTCGTCTCCGGCGTATGCTGTCTCTTCAAGCATTCTGATACTTGCAGCCGGCCTAAGCAAACTCGACCATGGAAACCTCTGCACAAAATTCCCAAAATGTGAAGAAGCTTTACGAGGTAAATCCATTTAAAATCTGGTCCTAATATCCATGCAAGGGCCACAAACCTGCCTCAAGTCTTTAGAGCCCAGGAAGAAACAGATGATTTGTGTCCCTTTCTCCAAGCAGTCTGACTACCAAACCTGCAAACCCATTTTTACCAGATTAAAGCCATTATCCTTAGGCGATAGAGATCTGCAGTGGAAAAGCCGGCCGGATTACGCCTGAGAAGAACCTTAGAAGGGAAAGAATCAGCATTGGGGCAGCCTTTGGCTGCAAAACCGTGCATAAACTGGGGTCCCTGATTGCGAGTACCACCAACCAGGCGCACAAAGACAGAACCCAACTAGAAGAATCATGCCTTGAGCTCGAATCTCCGGTAGAATCTCACTGTAGCCAACAACTCTTACAAAATGTAAAATTTTAAATCGACCCCACAGAAGCTAGGATCCAAATCCGGTTTCGGGCCCCGAATCCGGTGTTCTTGGGTGTAAAAGAGATTGGGTTGGATCAGAGAACAAAGTGCCGCTTACTGGGGTATGTCCTGAGGGAAGAAGATCTGGCAGAGGTCAAGAATGCCGTGCTCCGGTTCAAACTGCAAAGCAAGCGAGCAAATCCGGTCGTGGAGAGAATCGATCCCGCGACAAGTTCAAAGTGTGAACGGGTATATTTTACTGCGGGCGGTTTGTGCGGGCGGCAAAAAAGGTTATTCCGGGCGGCGAAAAAGCTACTTCCGGGCGGCGTGAAAGCTTCTTGGGGACCCAAAAAAGTTTCTAGCTGGCGGTAAACTTTTGCCTACCGGTTCGACACAGCAAGGCAGCGGGTTTCCCGTGCTCGGCGCCGGCTTTTGCCTTTTCGTGTCTCTTTTTGCGTCTCCGGCTGCCGGAAAGTTATCGACGGCATTATTTTTCTCGATAGTTGTTTTCTAATGGTATAATTTTCTAGTGCCATCACCAACCTTCAAATTGTAAAATGCAACATTCCATAGTATAAAAATTCTTATATACAAAAACATCCCCCCCTCATGTTCTCACCATGGGTCCATGTTAATGCACGTCGTGGAAATCGAGTGGGCGCATTTCTCCCACTTATCTCCACTGGGTGCTGCTGTAGGTAGGCTTGAGGAAAGTGAATGGAGCTCGATTTCTATTGCCTCAGGATTGTTCCACCATTATCGGACCTGGTCCCCCTAACCCCAGTCGCACGAGGGCTTGCAATTGGGCCCCTGACTTCCATGATCCTATACATAAATTGGAAAATGACCTCAATCCTAACATGGACAAAGTCTCTCCATCAAAAATCTTGAGATCTTTTATTCACCTCAAAATTTACATGCAACATCACCAAATGGATGGTTGAAGCACTATATAAAGCTTGAAGACAAGGGGGCCAGCGAGGTTTTTTGCCTTCGTATCGACTTATTGTTTAACCGGATCATGTAGTGGGAGTTTATTGTTTAACAGTTTCATGTAGTTGTTTTGCGCGATAGTTGTCATAGTTATTATCCATATCATTCATATGCATAAAGAAACTTGTATGCTTCTGAACCTACTTATGAACAAGTAGTCATTATTGTTTGCTCTTCTATTGATTAGCCATCATTAGATTAAATTACTCTTTATATAAATTCAGTTCGAGTTTGCAAGAACTTCTTTCAACATCAATTAGCTATCATTGGCACATGCAGGTATCCTTTATCAACAAAAATATTATTGTTGACTGATGTTCAAATTAATTATATGAACCATGTTTTGCGTCCACATCGTCTTTATCCACCATATAACGAAAGTTTAAGTTGCAGTAAATCTTCATAGACAATGGGATTAGTTTGAGGTCATAAATGATAATGACACATATTGAGCAAAAAGAACATCAAGCAAAACTACAGTGATGTAACTGATGGCGGGACGATCGTTGGGCAAACATGCCCATATTCTTGGTGGCTTTGAAGAATAGTGTGGGAGGAGGAGCTTGGAGCGTTTCAAAGACCATTGGCCCACTGTGGTTGTGAGGCTTTTATTGTTTACAAGATTTTATCTTGCAATGCTTTTGAACAACCATGCAATGCAGTAATTTGATATGAGGTTATTATTGAGCTATTGGAAAGATGATGTTTATCTGGCCAATTATATAGTGTTTCAATTTTCTTGGGTTATGTGGTTGCCCGATGCAAAGGGTATATTAGCATGATCCTCATCTTATAAGCCGATGATGAAATGAAAATGAAAAAGAAACCACGTGATTCTAAGGGATATACCGAGGATAGGCCTATGGTGTAAACATGACCATCTCCGATATTTATGGTGCTTAAGAAATAACTTGCACCTTGGGTTCCCAACCGTTTCCCACGACATTTAGCTTTTTTTCTATGTGCAATAACTAATGGAATGTAGCCTATTGTACTAAAAACGGTAAGAGGAATTACCTAGTGTTTCAAATGCTTCTATTTATTTATATCTTTATACAAGTTTTTGTACTATGAGGAACTGTACAAAGCCGAATAGAAGCTAAATGCATAGCCATCCGATGAAGATTCTATAAAGATTCTCTTAAAGCCTCCAAGACTCTGAAAAGATTCCCCACGATTCTATCATTGTTCCCTTATATTTCCCAAGACCCCTTGATGATTCCTAAGCATTCCCTTAGATTGCCCAATATTTTACGAAAATTCCCCTGCAAAATACACTTAGTGTGAAAGATTCTCCTAAGATTCCAAAAAGATTCCCTAGATTCTTAAGGTTATATAAAAATTCCTCTAGATTTCCAAAGATTCCTCTAGATTCTCTAAGATTCCATCTAGATTCCCCAAAATTCTCTTAGACTAGGAAAATTCCCTAAATTCACCAAGATTCCATCAAGCTTCCTCTAGATTCTCAAAGATTTTTTAAAGATTTCCTTTGATTCCCAAAAATTCTCTTCGAATTCCATAGACTCCCTACTATTCTCTTGAAATTCCCCTAGATTCTCAAATATTAACTTAAGATTCCTCTAGATTCCCCAAGTTTCTATATAGATTCTCCTACATTCCCTTAGATTCTAGGAAGATTCCCCTAGATCCCATCAAGATTCACTAGATTTTCAAGAGGAACTGTACAAATTTGACTAGAAGCAAATCCAGGTCGAATGAAGATTCTATAAAGATTTTTCTAGATTCTTTAAGACTCTGAAAAGATACTCCTAGATGCTTTGAGATTCCGTCAATGTTCCCTTGAATTCTCTAAGATTCCATATACATTCCCCTAGATTGTCCAATATTTTATGAAGATTCCCCCGCAAAACAACCCAGTGCGAAAGATTCACCTAGATTCCCTAAGATTCCACAAAGATTCCCTAGATTCTTAAGGTTCTACAAAGATTCCCCTAGATTCCCGAGATTTCTCTAGATTCCTCATGACTATATGTAGATTTAGGTTTTATAAAGATTCCACAAAATTCTCCAAGATTCCATCAAGATTCCTCTAAATTCTAAAAGATTTTATGAAGATTCCCTTAGATTCCCATAGATTACCAAAGATGTCTCAGATTCCAAGAAGGTTCGTGGAATTCATCACATTGGCTCCAACTGCGACGAAAAGATACCAAGACACCACTTATTGGAAAGCTCTCGACGAGAGGAATCCAAAGGGGTTCCCACTTTCAGTCGGCCCGGCAACGTAGAAAAGGAAGCTTCCTGGAAAGTCATCATAAATGCTTTGCGAACCTCACTACCTTCTTATTAAATTATGCTCTCATTTAATATAAAAAATAAGAGAATTTAATGGCTAGGATTTCTCCTCCCCCTTTTGATCTAATGGCTAAGACATGCTACACCCTTTTTATCGACGACTAAGATCAAATCCCCAAATCCGACGTCCTGGATCAAAAGTCCCAATGTTGAGGCATTACAAGGTGGCTCCATATACGCCTTCAATCTCAATATACGACAGCCCAGGCGGCGACACCTCAATCTCCATCCACAAGGGGGCTGCTTGGGGTGGATCGACGTGGCACTGTCTTAGCCGTCTATCTCGGATTTGGATGGCCCAGACAGTGACACCTCAAATACTGGACCACTGGATAAGGGGGGAGCTTAAGTGGCAGTTCAATTCGGGCCGTCGATCTCAGATCTGGACGGCCCAGACGATGCCACCTCAAAATATTGGAACACTGGATACAAGAGGGGTGCCTAGGATAGGTAGAAAAATGGACGTGCGCCTACTTTCTTGGAACTTTTGTCTTTATCCCATATTTTCTGTTACAATCACTTTCTTGCTAAAAAATATGTGACAAAACAATTTCTCAGTGATCTGAAGTAAAATTCTTGTAGATCAATCGCTGCCCTTGTACAGGGGTAGCCTCTATGAGAATCTCTGTATTCCAAGCTACATTTTGAATACTGTTTTGCCATACTTATGAAGCCGGAATTTTCTCAAAATCGACTTCCTCATAAGAGAAAAAGCTAGAATGACGTGTGGATTTCTAAAAGGCTCGGCTACAGAACTCTAAAATTCATTGATCACTCACCAATACTTCCCCGGAAACCTCTTTTTGTCAAAGTATACCTTTGTTCCCAGTATAGTTGAATTTGAAGTTGAAATCACTAACTCTTGGCTGGAAGAATTTGTGGGTTCGAGTGCAATTGCTCCAGTAGGGACCTTTAGAGTGTGAAATTACCAGGAACCACACGATTATATGGCCGGGGAAGATGGGTTGCGCCTAACATTCTCTAACATCGTAAAGGGTCGTTGCCTTGTGAGCCAAACAATCGTGTCATCCTGGAAGACCAAGCGTAAAGGAGAAAAATCCGGGGTGGGATGCCTCCCTCGAATTCGAAGCTTGGCTTTTTGGGTTTCCTGCTGCTCCTAAAGTTGTCCTCTCTCGCGCCAACTGGCTGGTAAGAGGCCCGTCCCGTTGTTCATTCGCCGAGATTTTAGGCGATCAACTCGTCGGGGCGCGCCCGAAAACCGAGGACGAAAAGGGGGAGTAGAAAGAAAGAAAGGAAGAAAGAAGAAAGGGTGGGCATAACGGGACTTGAACCTGCGACCATTAGGTTAAGGGCCCAGTGCTCTATCAACTGAGCCATACATTGTCACACTCGAGGCCCTCTAGGCTTTGATATCGGCCCCTGCTGGGGAGTGAGGGGACTCGTACCCTGTGGGTATCGTGGGTTCAAATCCCACCCTTTCCGTTGCTCATCGCGTCGTGTTCTTATATTTCCATACATAACCGAAAAATGGAAAGGATTCTTCTAAAGTTTCGGGTCCGATAAGTGCGTGATAAACACCCCCAAAACCTAAAACTGTGGAAGAGATTAAGTGAAGTACTCCAGATAAGATTCCTGTTGAAGTCTACAATCAGCAAGATCTTGTTCAATTCGGTGGAATTTCTCCCTAAAATTTTTCTGAATTGAATCTTCCTTTCCTGTACAATCGATCAGCCCAATTGAAATGGCAATCCAATCTCTGTTGGTTAATTTTGGTTCTAACTAAAAATTTCTTTCCCCTGTTTTCCTTTTCCCCCTTTTGTTGTTCAATTTTTGCATGTACTTTTGTTGCTTCACCCTGAACTTTCTGCAATGGTTTCTAATTGTTCGAAAAACCCTAAACATTTGGCATTCCTTCACTCCTTTGTCAATCTTCTGGCTCAAGAACGTTCCTCTATTCTCCAGAATTTGCTATCTTTTCAAGAAAAGCCAGAAGACACCATCCTTTTCAGAAATTTTGATAAATCTGTTACCTTCTAAGGCTGACATGGATCCTATCTCTCATGAAGTTCCCTTCTGGGATAACCTTTCTGCTGATCCTGATCATAGAGGCATTCATCACCCTTTAAACTCGGTCACCCAGGCTTCGTGCCCCTATGGAATTGCAAGAAATCACCCGGAGATTCGCTCGGATCTGAGTTGAATGAGAGACTCAAAAGAACCAAGCCGCCTCACCTCCAGGAGCGGAAGATGGGCATCTATAATAGTATTTCCTTGAATCTTCCTATTGTTCATTCCAAAATTGATGCATTGTCGCAATCTGTTGTTATTATAAAAGTTCAGAAATGTGGCATAAAGTTAGACAAATTGTGGGCCTTTCTTCTCAGCCTCCATAAAGGAATTATAATTCAAGCTATCTATTGGCTCAATTTCCCTTAATTTATGCTAGAATGTGGGAACTCAAGATCTGCCAATTTCTTTCTGAATTATGGTCCTCTGACCTTTGAGACATCACAATTGACCTTTCTTAAATGGCATTCTAAGCCCTTTTTGGTCTCAATCCTATCTACTGGGATGAATAATGCTTCAAACTTCTTTTCAATTCCATTGGAACCTATATCTCAACAGAATATTCACCTGCTAGACCTCCCAGATCTTTTGTTCAACTGGATTTATTCAAGGACATTCCTCTTTCCATTCTCTTTATAGATGCTTTTGGTCTTGAATCATCTTTAACCCTCAGATGGTCTGGATTGCCCTCCCAATGTCAAAAACGTCTTCAAAGGCATTTCTGGTACTCTGATTGCAAATCTAACACAGAAAATCCACAAGAAAACAGATTCTTACAAGGAAGTGAGAACCCAGTTAAGGTCTTCCCTCAGCAAAATTCAGAGAAAAGACCAATGGAGCAGTCTGTTAGGGAAGATGTAACACCGAAAAATTATACAAAAGAGGCAAATCATTTCCAAAAGCTGCCAGAAAATGACAGGTTCAAATGGACAAAGGTAAATGGTAGCTACAAGAGAATTCAGAAGCAAAAGACTGCAAGGGAACAAATGAAAGACAAAGGCAAAATGAGTGAGCATGATATTTCTAATAATCCAAGAAACAATGGCACTCTAACAATTGGAGAACCCAAGTTGTTAGTGAAAGGAGCTATGACAGAAAAAGCTATTCAGGCTACTGATGAATTAAGCATGACCTTGAGTAAAATCATTAAGGAAGCCAAGAATCAGGAAAAAGGTCAATGCTCATATAATCTTATGGATTACCCTATAAAACATAGGGAAAAACTACAAAATACCCTTAACTTTTTGCAAAATTCACAGTATACCCCTAACTTTCTAAAAATTCACAAAATGCCCCTAAAAATTCACAAAATGCCCCTCAAAACCTATATGTTAGGGGCATTTCATGAATTTTCTAAAAGTTAGGGGTATGTTGTGAATTTTGCAAAAAGTTAGGGGTATATTGTAGTTTTTCCCTAAAAAATATGAGTAAGAGTGGGTCCTTAATTATGAAACCTCGAGACAAAGCAAAGTATCAGTTGAATTCTTCTCATATGAATTCGCATTCAAAAACACTTTTACCAGCAAGGACGGTTCAGCAGATCACAAATTCAAATGAGTCTAGAAACCCAGTGACTCACAATTGAACCTACCACAAGTCAAATCATTGAAGATATGACTCAAGAAGTATCTCATCACCAAGTCAACCTGCAAGTCAACTGTCGAAATCCTTTTCAGGTATTATCTGACCTCAATGGTAATCTAGATCCTGAATTAAATAAGAGCAAAGCATGTGTTTCCTCCCATAATATCCCCCCTCCTTCAACCACTCATGCCAAACATGATGTCCAAATTCAGCCTGCTATTCAGACTTCTGTTACCTTGCCTTCCCTAATTGATTTGGATTCCCCAATGGTGGAAGCTCCTATCAGTTCTCCAAAAATATCAAGCAAGTTTGCAGATCAGATGGCTTCTTTGCAACTTCAGATTACTCAAACCACAGAAGAGCAGATAATAAATCAGAATCAATCAGCAAATAATGTCCAGGAAGTTGGTATTGAGATTGTTCCTGAGACTCCTCAAGAGATAATTGCTGAACAAAGGGAGCTTCAAGAAAAAGAAAACACCAGGCAAGTCTTTGATTCTGCACCTTTAAGCATTAATAAAAACTCTATGTTTCAGTTTTTTCCTGGAGGCTGTTCTGATTCAGTGATAGTGAGGGTTATGGGAGTGACAAAGAAAATTGGGATAAAGAAGAATATTTTACTGAGAATTCCAGCAAAAATCCCAAACCTGAGAAGGTTCAGTCAGTTAAAAAAACTATTAAGAATGATGGAAGCAAATTAAGAATGGTATTGTCTGCTATGAATAAAACTCCTACTCAAAACACTAGAAGTAAGAGGAAAACCAAAAAATCCAGAATATAAGTCTTCTCCTATACCTCTATTTGATTTTAAGATATGAAAATTCTTTCTTGGAATCTTAGAGGAATTAAAGGCCCCTTAAAGAGGAGACGTGCTATTGCTCAAATCAGATTATATAATGCTGATATCATACTACTGCAAGAACTCAAACTTCCTTCCTTTGAGTGTAGTAATCTTGGGGATTGAATTTATCCTTCTTCCTCCTCAATTTGAATTAATTCTTTTGGTGCAAGTGGAGGGCTGACTATCATTTGGAAGAGAGAGATAAGTCATACTTCCTTCCGTGGACGTAAAAATTTATCTTATCTTATCTATAATAGTCCTTCAAGAGTATGGCAAGCCATCATCTGCTCTGTTTCAAATTCTAATTTTGGTATTATAAATGTTTATGCTCCCACCTCTCCTAGAGATAGGGAGCCCATTTGGACTGAAATTAATAGATGGCTAGCTTCTCAAAATCTTGACAACTGGATTATTGCTGGTGACTTCAATAATACTCCTTCTTGGGATTTGAAATTGGGAAATAAAATAAATATGACTAGAACTGGAAAGGAGAATTGGGATTCCCTCATTTCTGAAAATAATTTGATCCACATCCCATCTTCTACTGCTACTTACACTTGGTCTAATAAATAAAAAGACAGAGCAAGAGTTTATTGCACTCTTGATAGATTTTATGTTTCCAATGCCTCTATAGCCTTTTGGGACAATAGCTATGTCACTAGTGATGAGGGTACCTCTATCTCTGATCATCAGCCTCAGTTCTTACATACATCTCATATTACCAAGATCCAAAGGGAGGGAAGCACTCCTTACAAATTTAATACTTCCCTTCTTGACAATGACAAATTCTGTTCCCAATTTAAAACTTTCTATGAGGATCTCTCTGGGAATATAAATGTGACTGCTGATACACAAATACATTCCATGAAACATTTCTATACCAAAATTAAGGCAATAAAAGATTGGATCAAGAATTGGTCTAAAGCTATGCATGAGCAATGCAGTAAAGAGAAAAACCAGCTTCTGATGTATATGAAAGATATAAGATCCCAGTTTCAAAATGATCCTACAAATTCCAACCTTCAAATGGGTGAGGAGATTCTGGAGAGAAGAATAAAAAATATTGAAGAGAAGGAGGCCAAGGGTTCTGTTATGAGATGCAAGATCAAATACAGCAATGATATGGATTCTGGTAGCACAAAGTTCTTCTTTAGAGTTGCTAAAAGCAGGGTGCTCATGAATCCTATAACTGAGACTATTGATGATCATGGTAACAATTACTCTTCTCATTCTGAGATTGCTAATTTTTTCAAAAGCAGATATGTGGATCTCTTTCATTGCAAGCCTATCCCTTCCAACAACATGAGAGAAGCAAATAACTTCATGACCACTGTGAACAACATCTTACCTTCTGCCACGGAAATTATGGATGGTTCTATCATTGCTCTTCCTTCTCAAGAAGAGATCTTTGCTACTCTATCCTCTTTCAGCAAAGGTAAATCT
The DNA here is from genome assembly GCA_021234155.1 of Isoetes taiwanensis. Classification (NCBI taxonomy): domain Eukaryota; kingdom Viridiplantae; phylum Streptophyta; class Lycopodiopsida; order Isoetales; family Isoetaceae; genus Isoetes; species Isoetes taiwanensis. Next base: position 1,064,583 of record JAJEKV010000064.1, read on the forward strand.
CCTGGTCCTGATGGTCTTTTAGCTGAATTCTATATAAAATTCTGGGATATCCTCAAAAAGGATCTAATCTCCCTAGTTCATGCTTTTTGGAATTCTGATCATCTTCATCCATCTATTTCCAGTGGTTTCATCTCCTTGATTTCCAAAATTGACCACCCTTCCAAATTCCAAGACTAAAGACCTATTTCTCTCACAAATACTACCTACGAGCTATGTGCCAAAATTATTGCATTGAGAATCAATAACTTTCTGCAAAGAAATATCAGTCAAAATCAGTCTACCTTTCTTCCTAACAGATATATTCTTGATAATTATGTGGCAGCTATGGAAGGCTTACACTGGAACAAAATCTCTAATCAAAACTGCATTCTTCTCAAGCTAGACTTTAAACGTGCTTTTGACTCTGTTAGATGGGACTTTTTGGATTTTGCCATATCTAAACTAGGCTTTCCTCCTAAAGTGATTAATCTTATCCTTGGTCTAAATTCAAGATCGAGTTCGGCTGTTCTGATTAATGTTGTACCCTCTGGCTTCTTCTCTCTTTCCTGTGGTGTTAGACAAGAATGTCCTCTTGCTCCTTATCTCTTTCTGGTGGCAGCAGGACTTCACTGTTTGGGGGAAGTTCATAATTCAAGTGATCTCTTCAACATGGTGGACTTCCTTGTTTTTCACTTCATTCAAGGATCAATAATGTCAAGATATTTACTTATTTGCTGCTGACTGTCATACTTTATATATGTCGACATCATAGTTCCTGTACTATGAAACTCCTTGTTGGTTTTCATGCATGTTTTGGTATGCTCTTCTAGTAAAGGCATACACTTTGCTATGTACTTGAGATTTTATAATTAATGACAAAACCGTCTCTTACTTTCAATTAAAAAAAAAAAAAAAAAAAGGGCGCCTATATAATTGTATATATATACAATTCTTTGTACTATCAGTGGGTCTATGAACTATAGTCCATAAACATCTGGGAACAAAATTCAAGCTTAAATAAATCAAGGCCTAAACTAAGCTAGTCTAAAAAATTTCGACTGTTGGACTCGACCAACTTGCCATTATATAGCATTTAAAGGCATATGCCTACTTTCAAACACGGGCAACGAGAAATGCAATTTATTTAAGAGTAGAGATGAATTGATAATTGCAAGATTCTCCTCGCAGCTTGGTGACAAAATCTGCAAACCCGTCACTTATTTTATGGACAAAGAAGCAAAAGCAATGCCATGGATGGCATGTACACAAAAATGCAAAGCAAAACATACTCTCCATGCCATAATATATGCCATAATTTATGCAAGACAAATTGTACCGAAAATAGACGCCTTAAGCACAAGATGGAAGAAATAAAGCGTGATGGTCACGATTTGGGCTTTTATTGTAGACTGTCATTTCATACAAAAGACGGCCGGATCAATCTCTATAAAGAAGGGGGTGCTTGGCACGGATTGAGGTGACACCATCCCACCATCGATCTTAGATCCGGGGCCGCCCACGAGGGTGCCACCCAAATCTCTATAAAGAAGGGAATCAACTTCAATGCAATGGTGGAGTGGAACTTAACATATGGGAAACTATTCTATTCTATTCTATTCTAAGAAATTATGATATTTCCCCATGTTTTAATAGATGAAGTTGGATAAATATTTGTTTCATATGACAATTACAATTAAAAGGCACATTGTGCAACTCATGCAAGAAAAAGATATGATTGCTATTTTCTAATGCTAAACCAATGAAATATGATCGGACGAAAAAGAAGCCATACCTAGTTGTGATTGAAGTTCTCTCTGATGTGTGTTTTGCATCTTCCTTAAAATCACAAACTTGAGATGATCCTAGATGATCAAGCAGTCGGTCAAGGGACTTGGAAAATAAAAAGTAAGCTCTTGTGCAAGGACCCTCTGAGAAACAATTCAATGGTGTCTATTGCATGCATGCATAGCAAAAATGGCAAAAACTTCAATATCTATATTGGAATCCCTGAAATAGTTCTTCAGGATTTAACAAATCCTGTCCGAGATGCCTAATTGAGAGGAAACCCCTTGCTAAAGAAAATGACACGATTTACTCTGATCTGCCAAAACTGAGACTGCAAAACCACAAATTTATCAAATAGTATCTGGAACGGCAATGCTAAACTTTACCCTATCTGGGATAAAGTCACTATAACAGGCACCAAAATCAATAAATAGACTTAAACAGTCCAAAAGCTAGACAACATGAGCGAGTATTGCTGAATCAAGAATATAAAATAGAGCCTGCATAAGCAAAATTGTGCTCCAACAATAACTATTATCTTGGCATGAAATGTCTACAAATGAGCCTTAATCAAACAATTTAGTAATCTAAGTACAGTTTATCAACTATTCTTCTCTACAAATCTTTCTGCTAGTTTAGCCATTCTAGACGTACAGGCAACGTATTCAGACACTATACATGTGTTCAAACATACGTGAAGGCATTTATACACATTTATTTGGATGTACACTCTAAAATGCTTGAGCAATGTCTGTTGCAAAGTATTGTCACATGCAGAGTAGTGCAACAGACATGTTAATGTATAGCCCTAATTGCGCTGATGTTTAAGAGGTTTAGCCATGCCTGCCTTTTCTATGAATGCATCTTGCATCATACTGACTTAGAAATGACTAAACTGTTCAATCATCATTCTCTTCGTACTCCTGCCATGAATAAGTAGCTGCAAAAGGAACAGGTTCTTGATAAATAATGTTCAAAAAGCCATTCGCATTGACTCTCCAGAGCTTGAGCATTACCAAAATATGCACCATCTCGTGAAGAAACTACTCGCGAAGTCAAGATATGCTCCCTTTTGCAGTGATTCAAATAACCCACTTTAGAACTGCATCTAGAATCTGCAAAAAGAATGGCCTATTAGAGAATGCGGTAACAATACCAACACAACACAAAATGCCAAAATACAGCCATTTTTATCTTAACATCCATTTATGCATGATGCAGCATTCATCACAGCAAATTTCAATGCTCAAATTGCCATGACACAATGCAAAAATACAACTACGCCTTCACATCTATTCACAATTTATGCACCATTCATCACAGCAATTTTGCCATTAATTTGTATCTTTCAACCAATCGATAACATGCTTTCACAGAGCCAATAACATGCTTTCACAAGAGTAGAAGATGAAGCCTAGAATATTTGTCGCTCCAAAATCTTGATGCAGTCAATTTACAAAGCAGAACGTGCCTGAAACAGAACATAGCTAGGCATCTTGCAAGAAACTACACGGTGTGCAGGGTGTGCAGTAAAAATATACCAACCTCAATATCAGGATGACACATTTCTCTGCATGCATGAAGATCCACTTTAGGCACATGTGCACCCACAATGAGATTAGTGAGCGAACTTAATTCTTTCCAATATATGTTGCTAAATCTAGAGCAAATTCTAACCCCAAAACAAAAAGCCTACATCACAAAACCACCAACCCAAGTGAAGTTGCCTTCCATGCAGATATTTACTAAAACATGACTCAACTTACCAATAAGCCTTCAAAATATTGACTGCTAACATTATTGTAAATTTTAAGAAATCTCGAGAGAAAATCATATAGAAAGTTGAATGGCCCTATAGACTCTGTGTCCCTAAAGAGGAGAAAGACAACTGGTAAATGTCAAAACAAGCATTGAACAATAGATTGATTCGCCATAAAACACATGGGAAGACATACATGAATCTGGTTCACAATGTTGAAAATCAAGGTAGAAGCCATGATACAAAAAAACAGAGTGCAAAGTACAAAGCAACTGGATTGCATTTGACCCATGTCAGATATACTGTGCTTGACTTTCTCTGAGCAAAAAGAACCTAAAAGTTGCCTCAAAATAAATAAGCACCTTTCATAGCTGGAACTCGTTTGCTCCCCCACAGAAGGTTTCTATGAAGCCCTCGCTATGAGCAGACCCATTTACCCTGGGATCTTCGATCTTGGATCTTTTTAAGCATTTAAGCATGGGAGTTACCTTACCCAGATGTGCTCCCTTGCCAACATTTGGAAGGCCCTGCCCAAATGGGAAATGTGAGAATAATAGCCCAGCCAAACTTTTCATAGTCTTTATATATTAGTTTAAACAAAACATGTGTACTTACCACAAGATCAACGTCAGCTACAACAGATGCAAAGTTAAAGATTGCCACTGCCAAGTCTGCAAACCATCCAAACTAGCATTAAATATTTCGAATCATCTTTGTGTCTCAACAACCTGAAGGTTTTGTAGACAAATTTACAGCGCAGTGAAGATCAAATACTACAAAAATAAAAACTTTGCATCAGAATACCTGAGACAACATCCACAGATAGTAGATCCAATTGAAATGACTTATCAATGAATTGCAAAGGCATCCTGCAATGATGCACAAGTTATCCACAGTAGCAAGTTGCTATCGTTGTGTAAGAAATAGGCTGAGCACAAATTCTCCCTATAATAATTAAAACGTAAGTGAGGTTTCAGGGATAGAGTATCTAACCTCTACTGGTAAAATGAATCAATTCTCGAATATAATAAGACATGTTGCCTTGCTGCTAAGAGCCACTTCAAGATGGCACATCTGCATTCCATGTGCATTGCAAGCGCAAAATAATAAGAACGTAAGCCTTTAAAATAGTAATAGTCAGATGAAAAGGGCATTTACCTATCAGATGCTGATTTGCTATTCTTGAGGAGGAGAAATCTTCTAAGTAAGAACAAAACATTCCTTAACCCTTAAAGAGGGAAGGGCAGAAGAAAGTCCAACTTCAAGAAATCGCTGAAGTAGTGTATCAACTGGTTCGTCATCACCATCATAGCTCTCTGCTATTAGAACGGGCTGCAAAATCCAGTTGCAAAGAGGTTACATCTTTTCAAACAAATCACAATTTAGGATATTCATATACTGTAAAATCAGGATAGCCGCATACTGTAAAGTCACAAGGGCATGCCAGATATACCTGCTGCCAAATGTCCCAGCAACCAAGAGTCTGGCTGCATGAGATGCCTTACGTAGAAAAATTATGGCAGAAGGAAGCATAGATGACACAGACATAAGACGTGTCATATGACTTGCACTTTAATAGCAAACTAGGAAAAACATGGGAAAATGTGCTGTATGGAGAAAATAATATAAAAACGAAAACATGATGTTCTCGATATATTACCTGCTTGGGTTTTACAGATCCAGAACTTGGTAGTGCTGACTATTGCATTACCAGATCCAGAACTTGGTGGTGCGATTACAACTACAACACCATTCTTTCCTATTGTTTCCACTAATTCCTGTGTGTCCACGGAATTCAAATTGATCATCTCAACTCCCTCATTCACTTTTGTCAATCCTCTTGCCAGTGCCTGAAGGTATAAAGTAAGAAACTCCATTTTCAAATCCTCAACAGAATACTATGACATGCAGTTCATAAATGCAATGATGTGGATAACTTATGTTTCTGTGGAGCAGCCTGGATTAAAATAATAATAAGCGTACAATTTGGTCCAAAGAAGTTCCCGTGATGTTTCAATGACAAAGATCATGATTATTTATGCTTCTCAAAGGCAATAAAGCTATACATAAGCCATTGTTGTATGTAATAAGTTCAAATGACATGAGAGGGAGTACTTACTTGAGAAAGACGGTCACTAAATCCATAGTCAGAAACATAAAGAACAGCGACACTAGCTAGCTGCTTTTCTAACGCCTTCTTACTCCAAGTTTCATATTTGTATATAAGCTCGACAACATTATAGCGTAAAAGTGGACCAGATCCTGTTGCTATAACTGTGAAATTTATTGGCTCAATCCTTTTAAGAGCAGTTAGAACAGACCGGGAATTTGGTTTCATCAAGCAACTTTCGACGAAAATTCCACCTATCAGAAGAAAAAGGACTGCAAGAAAGTTATCAAAGAAACAATTAATAACAACAAAAACAGAGGCCAAAAATCTATGAAAGAGGTGGCGTTTAAAAACGCCATTTTCAGTGGTGTTTCTTGGCCTCCAAGTTCTAAACATCCTATAAAAGAACATTCATTCATCATATTATCCTATAGGAAGGTTGCAAATTACGTGAAAAACTTTCACTGATGGAGAGCCTTCCACAGGAGACATGGGCAATGAGCCTTAGCAACTGCAAGACCAGAACAACAGTTAAAGTAATCCTTGAGCAAGAGTAAATATCATGCTAGATCATTAACTTACTAACTGAACTGGCATAACATAAATTAACGCCTTTTATTTGGCACACTGTCTTGTGAAGACTTGTGAAGATTGTTCTTCATAAAAGACATTAACTGCTACAGTGCATTGGCCTTCTGACCAAGTTCAAGGACCACTTCAAACTCTGATCCGGGTAAAACTCACAAATGGGTACTCACAAATCATGGCATCCGCAAGGCAACCTGGAGAAACAAAACTAGAACGAGCCACTTATAACGCATAAATACCAACTGCTAAATGATCTGCAAGCCATCTAGCATGTTCTGATATAGCAAAGAAGAGGCCCAACAGAATCTAGAACATGACTGACATAGCAAGCCAGGGAGGAGAATTAGATCCATATTCCGTGAGGCTTTCATACATAAAACCTCTTGCCGAAGTTCTAACGCCAGGCAACCATATAAACATGGATGAATTTAATTCCAAATGCCTTCACTCCATTAACATTCAGCTTACAAACTAAAAGCATGTAAATATGTTAACTACCTCTTCATAATATCAACAACAGCTGTCTGTCCATCCCAAACAAGACAATGCCTATGGTAGGATTGCCAGAGCTTGCAAATGCAAGCTCTGTTTTGCCAACAGGAGCATTCATTTGAAAGCTTAAGGAAAGACCTGAAAGTAACACTAGGCACACAATTTTCAAATTCCTAATCTAAATATGTCGAATATGACAAAATGCATTTGCTGCTCTAATTTTACAGCAGAGTAATAACAGGGGCCTAGCTTCAACAAGGAAGCTCCATTTCTAAAACATAAGCATGCATTAGAAAGCTTACAGAGTAGCCTATAAAAGATGTTAGGTACATCTTTTCCAAATTCATAGTACAAATGGGTTCAAATGCAGCAAAACGAATCTCCAGCTTTGATACTTTGCCATGGTTGTAGCCTCAATCATAGCAAACAGAGCATATGTGATCGCTGCCCATACCAGCCGACCCGTTCTAAAATGCTTTATTCCAACCCATTAACAGTATCAACAGTTTTAACTCTAATTAAAGATCTTTCTACTTATTTTGCTCATCAAAGAATACCAGTGGATCTTCCGGAAAAACCATACGATAGTGCTTGACTATAGAACAATAGATAGAATCTAGAGATAACTACTCTGTTTTGCAAATTTTGTTCTCAGAAAAATTACCTTCTTAGTAGCTGGATATGCAATCGAATCTTGCTGGAAGCTATGCTGATGGGTATTTGAACAGCACAGTATTTTGTCCCTTAAAGCTTGTTCCACACACTATGTTAAGAAACTGAAACCCAATCATATGTTTGGCAGCATTCAGACTGGCCAAAACCGTCAGTGGGTCACCTTCAGAGATGCTGCTACTGAAGCTTTTACCTTAAAATTATTTAACAGATTATAAGCTACTGCTCAAAGAAGCACCATCCAGGCAATTTCGGCCCATTTATTGCAAAGTTCGGTCGACTATGGCAGCTCCATCATGCCGTATCCAAACTTGGTCGAAGCCTCATCAATATAACAGGCCCTTATAACCCTGAACTTTGCAGCCCAGAGGCATCGGATTTAGCAAATCCTAGGCATCCCAATAGAAATTAAGAAAACAAAAAAAGGAAAACTTAAGCTTACATGCACAAGGTGCACACCATCTCTCCAATCGGCCAGTTCATAAGCTCGCCCCATTTGCAAACAATGGTTTACCAAAGAGCTGGTAAAATTCGTACTTGAAAAATATATGGGTAAGCTTGGCAACAATGCTCTGAGTGCAGTGAATCTTTTCGTCTAAGAATGGAAATGAGCAGCCATCAGCAACAAACCGAAACTCGAATGGCGCTCCACATTGCCGCCATAACACAGACACGAAGAAATCCAAGTTTCGAGCTCTGCTCCGGCGTGAGAAGAGAGGGATTCAATTTGCGGCTTTTCTTGTGGGCCGTCCAAATCCGAGATGGACGGTCGAGATGAAATGCCCCAATTTCAAGGGCCGAGATTAAAAGCCCCAAATCAGGGGGCTGCTTGGGTTGTTACGACGTGTCACCGTCTGGGCCGTCCATCTCAGAGATGGACGGCATGGACGGCCAAGATCAATCTCTACACCATCGATCAGACCTCCATATAATTGTATATATATACAAGTATGGGTACTATGAGGAAGTGTACAAAGCCGAATGTACATACGTTGGCAAGAATAGATTCCCCGAGTTTCTATAAGATTTTCAAGTTTACCAATATTCCATCAAGGCTACCCCTATTTTAGAGAGACTCTATAAGATTCTTTAAGGTTTTCTAGGAATCTATTATAGATAGATAGATAGTATTATAGATAAAGGTGTGGCACATGGAAGATCAATGACCTATTAGACCAAAAGAACAATTTATTTCTTGGGGTAGGAATTTCGCTGACCAACCTGACGCATTTCGCAAAAAGCCGAGGTTGCTTTTGCATAGAGAGCTCATTTGGCATGTTACCATTGATGTACTTTGTAGACATGCACACTCAAAAGGTAATTGCATATCTGAAAATGGGGCACTGTTTATCACTGTGGCAACAAAGCTTAACTTGCAACACAATCAATGCCTTTAGAATATGCAACATAGCATCATCAAATAATTATAGCAATCAAAAGATTAAAGAACATGCCCTTATTCTTGCACTAAACTGAAACTACCCCTACAACCAACCTAAAATTTTAGAAAAGGGAGGACCTACTTGGAATTCTAAAAAAGGAAGGAGGTATAATGCATAGCATAGCCTTTTAGGACCATTGCATGATTACAAAAAGAGTTGGGAAGGTTCTTGAGGCTAGGTTGCATTGTCTTCATGGGACGTAGCTTAAAAACATCAAGCCCTTTTTTAATTACTCCTCATCAATATCCATCATTTTTTGATTAGACCTATAGCCCTTTTTTAATTACTCCTCATCAATACCCATCATTTCAGAAGTTAGACCTATAGGACAATTTTGGTGCATTGTACGCCTCTTCCTAGAAAGTTACAACATTGCAATACTATAACCATAGGACAACTATGACCATAGGACAACTTTGGTGCGCTGTGTGCTGCTCACGTTGATTCAATTTTTCACTAACAATAATCTTCAAATGTGATCATATGGTACATGAGCGACAACCATAGATCAGACAGCAACATGCCTCTAGATTTAATTCACAACCATAACCATGGATCAGGCAGCAACCTGCCTATAGACTTAATTCACAGCCATATGAACATGCCTCTACTGTTGTTTCATGGTAATAAAAAACAAACTATCTTTGCCGAGCCCCCTTGCTTTTTGGACCTTGTACTTATAGTTGGCATTGGTAATTCAACTACACGACCATGACCATGACCATGACCATGACCATGACCATGACCATGGCCATATGTGCAGAAGCAACGGGACGTTGATTCAGTCACAGCCAAGACTATGAGGCAATATGCGTCTAATGTCTGAATTGTACCATAAAATGCGCTCCCCGCTTTTCTAGTTGACAAGTTCATCAAAGTTGTCATTGCTATGCTTGCAAGGTAACAATGGTTGAAACAAATGGATATCTTTCCTATCCATATCTGTCATTACAGTGGATGAATCCAGAAGTGAAAATAAGTACCAGCATTAGAGCGTTTCCAAAGCCAATCATAACTACAATGAAATATATCAAGTTTTGCAGATGGCTGGGCAGATAATATATTGCAGTGCCTGACAATATCCAAAGTCCTGCACCTCCAGCGAAGAAAGCTTTAAGTCGATAAGTGTTTCACCACAATTCCTGCAAAAAATAAAACACAGAAATTTAACAATCCAATGACGACATTAAAAAAAAATACATATATCATGGTCGCCATAAAGAGCCAGCAAAGCTGCAGACATATATTATCGCAAGAACCTACATCTTCACACACATCTTCAATTTACAGATAAAGCAAATTAAACACATGAACGCATAGCTTACAATTGCCTTTACTGACAATCCCATTTGTAAATCCTCAATTAAATAGAATGCCAAAAGCACCTGTAAATTGAAAGATGAATTTCATAACTTAAATTTCATAAAATGCAGAAATGTTAGTGCATCTAAACCTGTGATACATTTGTACAAAGTCTAGTCAACATGCAGACTAATACCACTTGGTAGTACAAAAGCTTCCTGCACCATGCCATATGGTACCACGAGTTGCCAAATGGTACCAACGTGAGGAAATTCAAAGAACATACACAAATGTGAGAGAAAGAAGAGCAAAAACATATCCGTAACAAAGGCAAATATTGTACCTAGAGTAAACCCGTATGTACCAAATGCATACTGATTGCAAGATGGCATTTTATGCAAGCTCGCCTTCTAATCTGTGCACATCTATTTGCAAACATTCTGCTTCAAATCTAAATTGAATGGGTAAAACCTGAAATTAGTACTAAATTTAGAATTAATGTCCAATGTGCTCCTTTGGGTTTTGTAGATTATCTCGAGGTGGATACCTTTCCAAGAACATGACCAAACATGTTGCAAGTGGAAAGAGTCACAACCAACATATTGATAAGCATAGGCCAATTTACTTGAAGTCTCCTTCATTAATCTGCCAGTTAAAGATGCAACAAAACCCACCATCATAAACGGTATTAAACAGTATAGAGATTAAGATCATCTAACCTTCTAAAATATTCTACATAAAACAACAAAAGTTAAAAGGTGAAAATAATCAAGCTCATGTAATGCATGGCATTACATGAGGTAGCTTAAGGTATAACAAACTAAATATTCAAGTTACGGTAATTTGAGGTAGCTTAAGGTATAACAAACTAAATATTGTCCCTTAATGCACTAAATTTTATGTCAAGCTCCATAACAGGAAGCAACTTCGAATCTGAGCAGATAGCCCTCATATGGGCTTCATATCTCTGTCAAATCACATTATTCTAGATATATACAAAGGAAGCATGTTTTCGTGGCCATATCCAGTTCAAGCTATCGAGAGGTAATGCAATTATCAAACACAATTACGGGCTTGGATGAAGTCAACCGGGGAGTTTGATCTCTCTCGTCTATGACCCGTGAACCACTCTTCTCAAAATATAAAATCTTCTTACATTAAGCCCTTGGCGATGAAATCTTAGTTATGTACCAATAAGCATCTCTCAAAAAAGTGTGTAATAAAGGCATCTTATGCATCAATAAGGAACTTCAAAATCTTGCCTAACGAAGGTTTCTTTCATAACGTAAAAATAGATAAACGCATGCATCGTAGATGATTAGGGTCACCCATTTAATCGAAAAACAATTAAGAAAAAATGTACTATATTTGCGCATGTAGGTGCCCCTCGCAAGCATCTAGTAATTTTTGAACCAATTACCATGTTCGAATAGATACAAATTTCAAACCATGAAGTAAGAACCCAAGCATCGGCAATTTCGAACCAATTACCATTGTGCGTTATTGCCATTCTTAAAGAATCGGTGTTCATGGTCTTCCACCAAATTCCATAACACCGCAATCCCAAATCCATTGGTCCGTTATTGCATTGAACCATCCTCAGATTTTATCAAAAGGTGGTTGCATTGTCATTCATTGATTACCTTGCATCAAAATGTCATATGTTCAAAGGTCGCTTTTTCAAAGATTACCCCCAAAAAATAAAGAAATGAGAGGCTCGGATAAAAAATTTAAGTCTTGTAAAGAAATGCAAAGAGTTATATTAGATATGCTTCCTTCAACTATCACGATATTAAAGTTTTAAAGCCTTCAAAAAATCTTTAGTTGATCCGTCCGAACAAAAAAACTGATCCATTTTGCATCCACCGAGTCTTTCAAACTGCGAGTCCGGCACTAAAACATTTTGGATATTTGATTAGAATATTTAGATATCTAAAGCTTTGAAAGCCACGCAAACATGATGAGGAAACCAACCACCCTATAAAGTTTGAGTCCAACTCATCAGAGAACGAATAGCACAACATGCCTAAGCATTTAAAAGATGCCAAAACAATAGCGCCAAAAAGATCCGCCTTTTTATTGGTTTGTTACAATAGAAAGATTGCAAGATCTCTTCGCGATTTCTTAATTTCATTATCTGCACTTAAGAACATGAAGGCGGCTGAAAGAACCATTAAAATAATCAAAGAGATGCAGACGCCCTTATTCTAGAGCGGAAGCGTAAAAGGGATACGCACCTTGAAGGTTTAGTTTAGAATCAATCACACTTCCAAATCCAAGAATAGCACGAAAATCGTAACTCTTCACGCCACGGGCAAGCAAAATAAAACAACTCTCTGCTATGCCTAATCAAACACAGAAATTCTGAGTTTGGCATTCTGCTCGGCAATCTTGCGCAGTACTCCAAATAACCTAGTCATGCAGTCAAACTGTTCCTGCAAATAGGCAACGCACGAATAATCAACTAGGTTACAAAATACGCTAACCTAAAGGAATAAATACGTGTCCCGCACGTGCGGATGATCTCAGAAAAAAAACCTGAGAAAAACACGTATTTTTATTGAAAGTTTCAGGTGCTCAGAAACTCATTTTCCGAGGACCTTAAATTCTGTTTCCGGCAGCCCTACTTTAGTGGATTTTGCTACTTCATGCTTTTGGTTGACATCTGCAGCTGCGAAATTTGTCCAATCTTTTGACGTTAGAGACGCTTCTGCTACTTAGGTCCTTCACTATGATCACACTAACAGATAAGAGGCTGAAATGTAGATGTTTTTTCATCTTAAACCTTTTGATTTTCTTTCCACCTATTCACATTCAGTCGTTTCTTTTCTTTTATCCATCATGGCCTGCAGCCGATCCATGTATTATGAAGTCGTTGAAGTCCACATCCAAATTTTCTGGCATTGTATTTTTTGCGTATTTTATAGTTCAGTCTAAGAAATATCACGTATTTTAACGCTTTTTATGGTTTGAGAAAAAAAAAAAAAAATAAATGATGTTGTTACCTAGATAATCAAAGATGTGCATTACACAATCAAGACACAACAAACAAAAACATGGTTTTACTCTAAATCCGGAGATCTACAGCACTTTGTGAAGCCCTATATAGAGATGCCTTTTGTATAGGCTCTCTGAGCTTTAAACTGCTACAAATGTTCCCAAAATGTGAATCCGGGGATATGATCTTCAATTGGCCACAAAACTCTATTTGTACTATAAATGTTGAGCCCTTAAAAGCAAAACATCAATATGGACATGCAATGTATAAAACGGAAAGCCCAAATTGTTCCCCATGTTTTAAAAAAATGGCTATGATATTCTTATCGGAATGCCTCATGATCTATATCTTTGAGTTACCCATGATGGATTTCCTATAACTTGCAAAGATTCATTCTCCATGTGATAGGCACCATTCATAATGTCCAACAAGAAATGTATATAAAATGTGAAGGCTCGGGAGCACGGACTTTTGCCTCATTCGCCACATAAAACAACTCGCTAGAGAAGTTTACCATATGACCCAGTTCTTCTACATGGTTCTTGTATAGGCATCAATTAGTGCAGTCAAGACTAAATCACCATCAGTCCTTCAATACGCCTATAGTTGAGTGGATCATCCGCCCAATTAGCTCAACATTTTCTCGCATTATGATTAGGACCTCATTTGTGGGGCTTTTACTTTGCTATACTTGAGGTAGCTAAAACCATAATTATCATCTCAATAACAGTCTCACATACATTGCCCTTGGCTACCAAACCATGAGAATGGTGGGACGTAATTCAAAAACAAAGGGAGGAATTGCTAAGGGCGTAAACCAATATTCAAAACATTACTTGTGCAATTATTATTTAGACATGGATGCTATGCTTCCTTGCATTTGTAAGCAGAAATTGTACCCATTGTTTCGTCAATGGCAAAGGAATATTGACCTAACCCAACCCATCTTTCAAAACCTGCAAATAAAAATCCACACAAGATAAATACATGCTCGCTCGACAAGAAATCTAAACTCTAAGACCCATAAACACAACTGCAGCTACCAAAACCCCAACCCCATCTTCCTCGAGAGGTGGTTATAAACCTATTCATCAAGGATGGTGTAAACTCCGTGAGGTGCAAAGCGTAACTTCGCACACAAAGCCCGTAGCTAAATCCCTCTCGATTCTCACGCCCCCTTTCAGAGCAAAAAGAACGAAGTCAAATTTGGAGCAAAATTGTTGATAGCCATATCCATCCGCAACCAACTCGTAACAATCTCTAAATCGGCTTCACAAAATTCTTAAGCAAAACACCAAAGATTGAGCCTTCATGCATGAGAGGATAAAAAGATAATGCTTAGGCAAGTTAAATGCAAAAGGAGTCGAAAAAGCGGCTATCATGGTTCAATGGTCACCGGGCTTCATATTCCCATCCCTTCCAATGCTTGCAAACAATATCCGATGGTGATAAACAAATGGTATATATTTATTCGTTATCTAAAATTTGAGACATTGATTTTAGTCATTCCTTAATATGTAAGACTATTAAAAAAAAATACTCACGTCAAACCATGCCCATTCCCAATGCCTCTCCCTCTTCCACGCCGCTATAATTCATTGGGCTGTTTCACCTCCATTAACCCGCATACACATTGCACAATCATGAAAAGGATCATTTTTAAAACCCGTAATGGGTCCGGATATGGCTAGATCAATGTCAAAGTTACATATCTTGTAATATAAACAGGTCATTTATGCATTTCTCAAGCCGCATGGTCTAGAGATGAGCCGGATACATGGCTCACATAATTTTGCATGCATTTTGATTATAAATATGACCCTACTTCTCACAAATCTGCAGGCACTTTCTCTAGCCCGCATTTTGCGGCATGATACATGTTCAATAATGGACTTACCAAACTGCAAAATCCATGATATGCTCATTGCGTACAGAATCGACTTGCATGTCTTTGGCAAGGTTGAGATCATAAAGAAGTGCAAGCTCATTGATGTGGCTAGTAGCCATGGTGTCAATTTGAACACAAGAAGATGGGGCGGCAATTGCTAAAAGATTTTTACCATCAAGCTCTAGGACCGGCTTTGGTATCGCCAGAAGGCCAAATCTCCAGTGCAATGTCCTTAGGCCCGACGAAAGTCTTTGGGCTAGAGGAACTACCTCGGAATGATCATAATGAGGACCTACCTCTCAATCAGTGTCGACTAAAAATATAAGGGACGTTTCTTCTTTGATCATGTACATTCAAGACATGGCGATGTTAAAGCCGTAATGTGATCATGACAAAAGAGGCATATGAACCAACCAATGGTGGAGGATTTGTTAACTCGACTTAGGATTGGTGAGTAGGCTGATGATACCTCGTATAGACCACGAGTGTGCTTAAATGTAGCTTACCTCTTGGGAAAAGATGCCACCCCACTCGCACGGACCCCAATAACATATATCCGCTTCAATGATTTTTTACCGATTATAAGAAATTATCTCAAAAATGCCAGGATTAAGTAAGAGAGAACAATTTAGCCACAAACCACTTCAAGACGGCTAGAACCCTCCCCTGTAGACCGTGCATTTTCACTTCTTCTATTTCTCAAGCAAATGGTTTTGCCTCAATGTCCAAATTCTCTCTTGCTCTTGTCACCAATCCCTAAATGAGGCACAAAAAGATGATTGCAAGAGGACCCCATAATTGTAGGAAGCATAATTTTCTTACCATCTTATCAACAAGCCAGAATATACTGGCAGCCTGCCCATGAGATCCAAGTGCATTGCCCAAAGATACTTTTCACCGCTTGCCTTGCCATCTTTAATATCCCTAACCCCTCGCACCGTAACATTATGGTGAAATATTTATTGGCCATTCCAGATCGATGATCCCACCTACAAATCCAATTTCATACCTTCCAGCTCCAACAATTGCGATTTTTGAATTGGCAAGATTAGAGATGGGTTCTCCTCGTGCTCTTACTGCTCCAAATAGACCAGCAAAGTGCCACACCGGCCGTTCCCTAAAATATGAACGTTTGGTTTTAGTTTCCGATAGTTGAGTTCAGGAATTAATGATTTGTACTAATACGGTAAGAACATTATACTTGGATATCATCATTAAACATCCTATATTGTTTGCAGATCGCTTGTAGAAGCTTGAAAGCCCATTTTGTTTGAAGTCACATCTTAGATGACAACAATGTACCAGTCATAAAGAACTCGAGGTCAACGTGTGAATACAAATCCATAAATTCATCAATAAGAGAAAGGTATTCCTCTCCTTCAAGCCTTGCATGCTTGTACTCCTAAATCTGAACATGTAAATCAAGAATTTCTTATCATTGTCCGAACATAGATGGACAAAGTAACTTACACGTTGGATTATCCGGAGCCGCTGATTGTTAGTCCCAACATCTATCATCAATCGGCGTAACACGGATGCAAGCGTGCACATTGTCAAAAATCACATGCTCGATTATTCACGGTTTAAAGAGGTCCAATGACTCACTCTTCCGGGTTGAATCTTGCAAAGAAAAACATATAAATCAAGTTTCCCTATGGGAATTCCAATCCCTTGGACTCCGAGATCCCCTAGGCCTAATACTACTGTTTCCATCTAAGTTCACGGCAACGATATCCACCTAGAACAAAGGAAACGGTGGCCATGAATTAAAATTGGCACGAGATTGTCTAGAAATACATTTTTACAGAATAAATTCAATGAGGCGTCAAGTTAAATAAATGCCAGAAACAGAATATTTAGGATTGAAGAACATCACGACCAAAATAAAGCCAGATATGGGAAACTGGATATCACGAAGTCCGGCAATCGGCCATAGATGGAGGAGTTCTTCGGGCAAGAGCCTGAGGAAATGGGGAAGAGGGCAAACTCCGACGTCACAGATCAGAAGCCCCAAATAAAGGGGTCAATTTGGGGGCTTAACGTGGGCCGTCCAGATTTGAGATGGACGGCCGAGATTTAAATGTCTACACACACTCTGCATCAAGGGGCTTATTTGGGGCTTTTGTTGTGGGCCGTTCATCTAAGAGATGGACGGCCGAGATCAATCTGTACCAAAATTTTGGTACGCCAACAAGAGGGGTGCTTGGGGAGTTACGAGGTGGCACCGTCTGGACCGTCCATCTCAAAAGATGGACGGCCGAGATCAATCTCTACCAACATTTGTGGCATCAATCTCTACACCATTTGTGGCACTGCCAACATTTGTGGCACTCAATATAATTGTATATATATAAGGATATACAAGTTTTTGTACTATCAATGGGTATGTCTGCTATGGTTTATAAACATCTGGGAGCAAAATCCAAGCTTAGTAACATTAGTATCTATTGAGTGCCAACAATTAAGTTGGAAGAATGGCTTATAATCATCTAGGAATAAAATCTGGCAATCCTTTTCCTTTCGACTACAATCTTGCTGGGTAAATTTGTGTGCTTATTGAAAACTGCCAACGCATGATGATAACCAGGTGTGCAATATTGGATATGCAGTTTCGAAAGAGATACGTAAAGAGGCCTCTTGTTGGCGCAAGCCTCAGTGGAGCACCTACGATTGATTTTGCTGTTGCTTTTCTAGGTGGTCGGAATGAAGATTTAGAGTTGAATACAAAACCCTGCATAAATTGATGCCCTCAAGCGGCGTTACTGGCTTGATGAAGCACATCTTCGGGCTGCGTGCATGCATTGTTTCAACTTGACATGGCCGATGTTCACTATCATGGAGGTGCATCAAAGAGATTGGATATGGGAGCTGGAATGCGATACATGGCAGAGTCAGAATAGGGCATGAAAACTTTTTAATCATTTGGGAAAAAAGAAAAACCATACATAACGATCTCATTTTTCGTAAAAAGCATTTGCAAACATCATTGCTAACCCATTCTAATCGCTTTAAAACAGAAAAAGTGGAGCCATTGAATTGAACCATGGAATTTAAATGATAAAAAAATGGCCATACGCGGTTGCACTATAAGTGGTTGTACCACAAATGATTTTAGCATAACGAATTTGTATTATGAGCAATTGAACTATGAGTTTATAATGAACTAGAATGAACTAGAATGCCTCTTGGCTTTAATGGTCAACAATAGAACCCATTTCTTCTTTGTGCTTCTCTAATTACAGCTCCACTTGCCAATGTAAAGATGAATCCAATGGTGTTTTGTAGCCTAAAGTAAGCAACTTGATACTCATAATATGCGTGCAATAGACTAGAAGATTTATTCTGCAAAGCTTCTTTAAGCTCCAAGTTCATGTTTTCAACTGAAAAAATTCTGTAGTCATAAGTGGCGAATTATTAATCTCCGCTAGTACGCAAATGTTAACATTTGAGATCTAACAGGAAGATAATATGTCTTCGTTGCTTGTAATCAAGCAAAGTTGCAAAATTGACAAAGCATGATCATAGTGGAAACTGAAACGTGTCCTTAAGAGCATCACTAACAAACAATGCACCAGTGTATTTTTCGTATCAGCCATCCAAGAAGCGTCAACAATGTCTTGCTATCGCGTGCTCAACTATTCACTAGGAAATGCTTAAACCTAGGTGCAGCTTAGATAACAGAGTTAACGGACCTTTGGTCATGAAAGGTAGTCGCAATAATAATCATCATAAAAGATATAATGAATGGAAGAATAAATTTTTACACTGAAACTTACAATTGACTCAAGCCAGTTATATAGCAGGTTCTATCTTAGTGAAGAAGTCCAAATGACTCTTTCACATGTATCGCACAAAGTTGCTAGTTGTAAAAGCATAATCGTGAGCCTTGTGTACCTAATGAATATAAACATTATATTCTGTGGAGGCCTATTTCCTTACACGTGCCGCGTTTTATAATTATTGAATTTCTCTTAATGCATAAAAGGATAAAAATAGACTGGCATACCCTTGTCATTATTGATACATCTAATAAAGCATAAAGCATGCCAAAGATAATATTTTCTCCACACTACGCACCTTATCCTCAATCAAACATCTCCATATGCGGTTTCACTATGGACATTTGTCAATGCCAATGCGGCATCTAGTGGAAGCCTCTATTATATGGCACGTGATGTCAGCAATAGTTATATGGTTAGACTTTAAGGTTGCAGTGTACCCTTACAGGGTCCAAAACCCACTGGCTACCATTAGGTGGTAAGTAGATGAGTGCAAGTCTCATCGTGTGTAGGTGCTGCGAATGACGTGGGTGAGTGCAAGTCTCATTATGTGCGGTGTGTGCCTGAGAATGTGTCATCGTAATCGTCATAGGTCCCAAAAGGGATGCTGCCAACAATTGTTAGTACTTACATATTTAAAAGCTTGGCAAACACTTCGGGACTAACCCGTTAGTTTCTAACTCTAGGCCCAAAAAAAGTATTCACGCTACACACAAAAAGGGTCAAGGAATGGTGGATCATGGGCATTTGAAAATTGTCAATTGTTGCTAACCACAAACAATGCACACAATATACTGTCTAGACAATTAGAACTATTCTATACAACATACACAAGGTTGATTTAACAGGGTTAGAAACAATATGCTTTGTTCATAGTCTTACCAAACTAAGGATCCATGCTCAACCATCTATTGCGTGACTTGACTAGTCCAAAACTTAAAATTAGCAGTGTTCAACATTAGGTGTTTTTTCCTCAAGAATGGATATCATGTTAGCACAAATTAAAATTCTGGACCAAGCACAAACCAATGCCACTGCATGTTGCAGCACGTCTTCCTAATCCACTGCTTTGTTGAAGCCACATAATTGGCTTTGACTAATGTCCATATCTAGAACAATTTCCACAAAGGCTACATCATGTAAAAAGAATGTTCATTATTGTAGATGGGTTGCTCTATTCTATTCTTAAAATAGAGTCCAAAAAGGCTACAACATGTAAAAAAATTGTTAACTATCCTAGATGGGTTAAATTGAAAAACAATCTTTTGTCATCCTTGAAGTAATAAAATGAACAGTCTCTTCATCCAACTTTACTTGGCTAAATTATGCACATAATGCATAGAGATTTGACTCATTACAGGATAAAATTTGCAAATGAGTGATCAAAATTTTAGATTCTCTTTTTCCAGCAGAGAACTTGAAATAAGGTTAATCCTTATTTGTTGGCTTTCTTGAACAAACTACCAGATCCTGGAGAAATATTTCCATCTGCAAGAAGCTCGGCACAATATTTTAACAGAGCCTTATAACCCTCTGGTAAGTTTAACAGAGCCTTATGCTGTAAATTTTCATCTGCATGTGAAGATCTTTCCTCTATATTTTCAACATCACTCATAGGGCCCTTGGAAGAAGAGCATCAATCTTACCACCAGCTACTGTACCAATTTTATGAACACCACCTCCAAGGATGCCTTCGCCAAATCCTTCTCCCATACAAATAACTCACCTACTGGACATAGACACAACGTCCTTAGACACAACGTCCTGAGCATAGACACAACATAAGTAAACAATGCTACACACAAACCTAGAACAAAAATGTGAATTTATGTGAAGACATTAGACCAGAGATTGATACTATGTAAGGAGAATAATAATAATTGGTAAGTAAATCAGATTGTCTTTGGAAGCATGGATGGTCAACATTGCATTGGATAAAGAATGCAACAAGTTCTGAAGTTCATTTGTGGCTTTGAGTGTCCTTCAGCAAAGTTTATAGATAAATTTCCTGAACTTTGTTTTAGACAAAGTGCACGTAGCACTACAACATTGACTCATCCCATTGGCCTGTTCAATTGGATTGATAAACACTTAAATATGTATTCCGTCACTTGTCACTCCGAATACAGCACTGCAGAACCATGGAACATTTAGAAGAACCTGTTTCATCACATGATCATGCATTAGAATCAACACATGTGCAATAGAAACAGAGCATCTATTGCATATCCATTTCAAAAACACAGCTAAAAGTAGAGGAAATCTGGCTTCCAACCACAAAACAGAGTAAACTTTAGAATATTGAAGGCCCCACATGCCTTAAGACTTAGAAAATGAATAGATCGTCTAGACCAATGAGAACCATGAAGACGAATAAGGCCCTTTTTCCACGGTAGTCTTATCTCTAAAAGTCACATATTTTATTATATGATGTTTGGCCACCTATTGTCTTAAAAGTAAATCACTTTTCCACTATAAAAATAAGACATGTCTTATTTAGGTTCGGAATAGGTTTGGATATTAAATGGAGTCTTATTTTATTCCGGGGGATTTCCCCCGCCATAAAATAAGACACCTAGTCTTATTTGAATATATAACTAAAAATAACTAAAAATAAGACGTGTCTTATTTTTTCAAGCTTTTCCACTAGCATTTTAGTGGTGTCATATTTTATGACTACCATGCAGTGGAAAAACAAGTTTAGATTTGTGTGTCTCATTTTAGCCTTGGAGTCACAAATGGTGTCTTATATGGTATATGACAGCCATATTTTGTGACTGCTGTGGAAAAAGGGCCTAAGTCCCAATATCAAACCTTAAATATGACACGTTCTTATAGACGCTTCACCTAAAGCTGGTTGTTAGTCAAATGGAGGAATTTCCGAACTTAAACAGTAAGACTGTTTCTAACATAGCAACAAACTATCTTAGGATCTGAGTTTCCATGATACCTTCACTTGGATCTCAAAAGTTGACTATGTTCCAAAGAAAGGCTGCATGAGAATACATGAGAATGCATCATTATGATTGCTTGAGAAGAATGCCATATAAGTGTCTCTTTGTGATGGATCCTGCAGTAGAGTAATCTCCATATGGCACAGCCCAGCATTGGTACCCAAATCCCGAAATCCAAGAGATGCAATGTATCTTGGTTCCATAAGTGCTGCATGCAAAGCTGTAAGTGTTGTAGAGGACATCCTAGACCAGCTTCTCAGCTCTCTTCAACATCCTGCAACAAAAAAGCACAAAGCCGGAGTAATACTAAAGCTAGATAGATTAGAAAATTGCAGAGATCATACAAAATTGAAGAGCCAAAATTGTATCTCTGCCCCTGGCAATCCCCCTGTCAGTTTGAAGGAATCCATTCAACTAGATCCATAGAATGCTCAAATGCTTCGGCATCATTAAAAGATCCATATAATACTGAGCCTTGACCAAGGCAATGGATTGTTTAACTTCAGAATTTGCCGATAACCTGCTACAATTCTCTCCCCTTAAAAGAAAGTTTGAGGGGAAGGACATACTGATAGAAAAGATGGGTGATGCTCTGCAAAGAAATTAGCATGATCTTCAGACAAAACTAATTATACAGGATCCACTTGGAGCTGCATAAGTTAAAAAATGAGTTAAAAACTTGACCCAGAAGAGGAGTTGGACATATCTTCTACACCGCCAGGGTGAACGGTAAATATCTGATAAACTGGAATAGATAAATCATGTTTGATAAACTGGAATAGATAAATCACGTTTGTGGCATATTCAATCGCAACAACAAAAGTCTTCAAATCCAAAATTTATGAATGTGCACCTAGATCACCTGCCCAGAACTCTTATATGCACGCATCATCCGAAGCATTTCCATCACTTTGCTACATATTGCCACGCCAACAAAAAAAACTTATAGCTTCGGCAAGACTCGATTCTCACATCAACAAAAACTTCAGGAAAAATCTATTGACGATTCCTCATACAGCTGCAGCAGCAGTAAATTCGCTTGTCGAACTCCTTAGATTGCTCAGAAGTATCTGCACCTAGGATCGTTGGCTACTCCGATTTGGAGAAGGAAGAACAAGCCGCTTACCAGAAACAAGACATAGGCGTTGCCGTTCTCCCAAATATTTCTAGAGCTCCATGGTATCACCTGCGGGAGCTCAGAAAACATGCAGAAGGAGGAGTCTCTTATATTCAGATGGTCGATTTGAAAAGAGCACGCTTGCCCTGAAGAATATTTCGGTCCTTTTCTATGGTATAGCCTATGCATGAGTAAAAAAGACAATGATTATATCTAGAGGCGCAGATGCAGAGCGCCAGGATATTATCGAATACAGCCGAGATAGGAGACAATAAGAACAGAGCGATTGAACAAAGATTTAGTATATAAATAGGAGCAAATGCGAAACCTAGCCCAAGCCAGCGCAGGAAGAAACCAAGCAGAAAGAAGAAACGCGAAAAAAAACTGAGGCAGGTAGTTTTTGGCGGCAGATTATTCGTCGGAGCATACAGAGACATTCGATGCAACCTGAACTTTGGAGCTGGGCGGCGACCACCGAAATGCCAATCTCGAATTTGTTTGGAGCAGATTTGCGCTTCAGTTCCAAGCTCTGCCACTGCTCATCACCATGGACCGTGGCCGCCTTGGCCACGAAAACACATTCGAAATAAAATCTATTTTTTTCAAGCTTCATTTCTATAGCCTACTCTTTTTTAAGCTCCATGCCACGTAATTAATTGTAATTTAATGGCTCATTAAAAATTGTTGCCACCTCATTATGTCAAATGACACCTCATCATGTGGCTTTAATGGGGCATTAAATATTGCTGCCACCTCATCAAGATATATTAATTGCATATAATATATAGGTGGCAACATCTGGGCCATTGATCCAGCACATTCAACGGCCGAGATCAAAAGCCCCAAATAAGGGGGGTGATTGGGGTGGATTGAGGTGGCTCCACCAGGGCCGTCGGATCTCAGATCTGGACGGTCCAGGCGGCGACACCAAAATCTCTATATACATTTGGTACACTTGGGGTGGATTGAGGTGGCTCCACCAGGACCGTCGGATCTCAGATCTGGACGGTTTAGGTGGCGACACCAAAATCTCTATATACATTTGGTACACTTATATAATTGTATATATATAACAGATATAAGGATAAGAGATAAGAGATAAGAAATATGCGTGTGGTGATTTAGAGGTGAATGGAGATGGGTTTTGGCCGGAAAAAACGGCGCTAAGGGCCTGCGCCTTTGGCGTGGCCCTGAAGGTCGTGCAGACACTCTGGTTGCTGGAAGCTAGATGCACAGGGGCAGAGTTTGGTGATGTATTCGTCACCGGTTTTTTTCCTCTGTCTTCTGTGCTGGAGCCATGTGGAGCTTTTATTTTGTGCAGATCTATGAGCCTCCTGTTTTGTGCAGAGCTGTTTGGCCTCAAGAATGGCTCTATTTCGACCCTTCCACCTCGGGCTACTTCAGCTTCCCCATGGATCTTAGAGCTTGTTTATATCTTTTGTTAAATCTGTATGTAGATGTAATCCATTGTTTCTGGAACTGGTGGATGTCTCACCTTTCTCTTCACTGATATCCTTCGATTCATTCATCCCTTCCATGTTCTTTATTTTTTTAACCCCTTTCTTCCAGATGTGTTTCAACTCCTTCAAATCTGGTCAGATATCTCTACTCTGCTGCAACCTTCTTCCCAGATCTCGAGCTTTTAGTCACATCTGCCCTCAGATCTGGGTTTCCATGATTTTCTCATTTCTGCTCCCTTTTCTCTGACTATTTTTCTTTTTCCCTCTTTATTTCTTGTATTCTTCTCAATTACCTCTTTTATTCTCTTCTCCTTCCGACTTTTCCTCTGTTTTATTTTTCGATGCTAATGTTGTGTTTCCTTGTCTTTCTTCTTTCTTTTTCGTAAATGTTCTACCAAGTCACAATCACCCTTTTTTTTCCACTTCCTTATCACGAGGTGTATATATAGATGACCCGCCATCCATTTTCTAAAGTAGATATAGTTTCTTGAGTGGTGGTTTTCTTTGGCCTCTACATGAAGATTGGCTTTATGAGCACAGAGGTGCGGGCGCCCATCTCATGCATCACACAATCCGACAACTCATATATGCTGACGATATCAACCTCATGGCCTATACTTCAGAGGACATGCAACGTTACCTGGATGCTCTTGACACTTTTTGCCGATCCACTTGCATGCGAGTTAACTTGGCCGAAACTAGGGTGCTGCTAGTTTCGTCATCCCGTCAGCCGAGGCTTCCCTCATTCACTTACCAGGGACAAGACGTAGAGGTGGCTACGACCTACAAGTACTTGTGGATCGAGTTCTCCACTATAACCCACTGGGATACTGCCATCACGTTGCGAGTCACAGAGGGTTGGAAAGCATTATATGCCATGCAGAACAACAACCATAATGCAGAGTTGTATGCCTGGGGCTACCACGTTGGGATGTACAGGCAAACAGATGCGTACAGGTACGGACAAAGAAGGATCACAATGCACTAAAGTTGTACCTAGATGCTACTTTCCTTTGTAAGCTCTGGGATGCAGATGCTCTGACGCACGTTAAGCTGACACACTATCACCAGCAAAGTCAATCCTAGACCCACACCAGTACTTTTACACCCATTGGCCCATGAAGAAGCGTAGACTTATAGCTTCCATTCGCACGGGTGCACATCATCTCCGCATTGAGACAGGGCATTGGACTCGGGAAGCACGGGAGGAGAGGTTTTGTCAGTGTTGCCACCAGGGCACCATTGATGATGAATGCCATGCCCTCCAGATCTGCCCAGCGTTTGCCCATATCAGAGCGCGGTATGTTCGGTACTAGTGCCTGGCTAGCCGTTGCATGAGTCATTGAATACGACGTTCATTCATAGGCTTGTTGGGGTCATACCTCCAGGAGGTTATGGATGCACGGACTCAGTTGTGTCCTCTGGGGCAGTATTGAATTGTCCTATACAATTGTACAGTGTACCAGCATACTTATTACTGCTAAGGTTTTTCCTTCAAAAATCCTTCGGAGCGGGGGTTTTTTAATCCTCACAATAATACGCTTGCTGCTATCTTTTTGTTTGGGTCCATAGGCCAATTGGTCTCCGTGGACAATAAAATCTATTCTATTCTATTCTATTCTATTCTTTTTTTTCTTTTTTTTTCCTTTTCCATGGCTTCTTTTCTCTATGTATCTTGAGACCTTCTTGTGCTTTTGGTTCGCCTCCCTCCACATTCTTCAGAATGATCATGTAGAGTCGTTCGTCCTCTAGGATGTTATTTGTATGATTCTTACCCCTTTGGCTGTGCAGACTCAGTAGAGGTCAATCAAGTGGATAGTATGGGGCCTGCAGCTATAGTACTCGTTGGTGAAGGAAGATAGTTGTGACCTTGCTCAAACAATCCAAGTTTTATAAGCATATCTTTTGTGCATGCTTTATGGCTTATAGGATGAGGCCTTTGTTGAGAAAGGCCCCTATAGTACTTACGCCATGCGAAGAAGATGCAGAGGGTGTTCATCTTATATCCTTTTTGTCCTTTATCTGATACTCTCCTTAGTCAAAGGAGAAAGATTGAATATTTGGATCCTTCCTTTTGGCGGCCATCTTTCAAGAATATATGTCGGAGTTGCTTCATGGTTTGAGAGTCTGTGCCACTGAGGTAGCATCTTGGATCTATAAGAGGTTGTAGCACCACTTGGCTCTATCTCTTGATTGTGGATGATGGTTCCTTTGAGTTGGAATAAGTCTCTAGATGCAAGCATGGCCTGTGCTCCCTTGTCCCAGCCAAGGGATGCTTTGTTGATTAGTGAATGATCTTGAGCTCTGCTATGATAAAGCCATGGGGTCCCAGAGTGGGAGAACTTTGGATAGCCTCAACCTTGGTCTGGATAGTTGACAAGATCTATCGGATGGGTCCCGGTGTTGATGTTCAGAGGTAGCTTTGATGCTGCGTTCTGCAGCGACGAGGTTGCTGATTTCGGGGGAGGAGCTTCATCGAGCATTTGCATTGGGCTTAGCATTTTAACACCGTGTTTCACTGTAGCTTTACTGCAGGTTGTTCACTACGCAGAGTAGGTTCTCTATTGTCCGATCATAGGGCCAAATTTTGAAGGCAAGTGCAACGTAAATAAGTGGAAGAGCAGCTTTGGGCCAGTCTGTTTTGTACCAGTCTTATATTGTACTTGTTGTATTTCTAGGAAAACAAACTTCCACTCCAATAGTATCCGTTCATGGAGAAGATGTTGAGGAAGGTTTGTGAATACTGGACGTATGTTGTAGAATGGATAACATGTCTACATTTCTTAGGAATTGTAGAAGGATGGCTCTAGTGGATATATAGAGTAGATCAAAACTGGACTAGAATATCAAATCTGTTAAGAACAATTTACATTACTTAAAATTTAACTTTTAAAGCATAGAAATAGCACAATCATATAAGCTTTGCTGCAATTTATTTGTTTCTTATGCAACATTTCGTAGTTCCCTTGGTAGATTTAGCCTTAGAGGTACCCTATTTAGGTTATAGAAAAGAAATCTCAAAGGAATATATCATTTTTTTTTAATGATGTTTGCCCTTCATGTAAGCGATGTACACCAGTGATCTTTAATAATGATAGTTATAACTCTTCTCAAGATGAAGACTACAATTTGTCCACAATAGAAGAAGAGGATGATTCGGCAGAAGAAACTAATGTGAATGACTCAGTAAATAAGATGTGAAAAAGGATAATGGCATTGATAGGGATTACTTTGATTTGAACTCTAAATCAATTGACAATCTTGAGCAGTCTGTTGTTGGAAAAGCTCAAAGGAAGAGGCATCGTTATGGAGCATAGAAGGATTGGTTGGGTAGTAAATGGGCTGCCAATAGGAGGTTTGAAAATGATTGGCTTGCTGAATATCCTTTTATTGAGCCCATATATATAGGTGGGTGCACAATAGTCAAATGTAATATATGATCATGGAAAAATAAATTGCATAAGCCTTTGTAGTGCAAGAAAAATCCCATTGCTCGTCATGTTAAAAAGCTGAAAAGCAAAATTATAGTAGATGGAGTCACGGAGTACATATTTATCGGATGGGAAAGTCCCAAATAAAAATGTTCATGCTAGAAATGCTCAACAATTTGAGAAGTATCAAGCATTAGCAGTTGCAAAGGAACGGAAAGAGACAATATTCCATTGCATGTTTCAAAAGCAAGAGCTCTTGAATTTACTCAAATGAGAACAACTTTTCATTTATTGCAACATGGATGCCCAATTAGAGATTATCCAGAGCATAAATCATTGCTTTAGGCTCACAGGATTCTAAATATACCATCTTCACATTGGTCTAAAAGTGCGGGTTGGGATTTTGCAGGACGTATGACAGAAGTTGCTAAATATGAGCTATGAAATTTGATTAAACATACAATTCTTATTCAAAATTTTGTTCTTTGCTTTTACTATTCTTACATTTTTTTCACTTTGGTTTCAATGGTTGCACATGAAGTTAATATCAAATTGGATCTTATATCCCTCCAAACTTTGGCTGGAAATTTTTGTGAGATAGAATAGATCTATGTTTTTTCACTTTAAATGCATATCTATCTATAGCTGAATTTCATCTCATCTTAGTTGTTGTCATGTTTCCAAGTTAAAAAGGCAAAGCATCACCTAATGCCTTCCATGTGATAAGTTCCAAAGAATTTGGATCTCTTGCATGTTTCTTAAATACTCTACTGTGTGCATGTACCTATCTGTCAAAATACCATGCATATTACCAATTGGTCCAACTATTTAGTAATATTAAAAGGCCTTTAAATATTTGTAGTATAAATCCTTATTGTGTATATGAATAGAATGGATTAGAATAGAATGTATTTTTATCATCCACGGAGACTAATTAGCCTATGGGACCCAAAAAAAGCGAGCAGCAAGCGTATTATTGTCAAGATTAAAAAGCCCATGTCCGAAGGGTTTTCGAGGGAAAAACCTTAGCACGTGCCTCTCGAGTCCATCAGCATGTCTCAATACCGAGGCGATGTGCTATTAGTCTGCGCTTCTTCATGGGCAAATGGGTGCGCAAGTAGTGTTGTGGGCCTCATGTGAGTCTAGAATTGACTTGCCACCGATAGTGTGCCATCTTAACATGCGTCAAAGCATCTGCATCGCAAAGCTTGCCAAGGAAGCAAGCATCAAGGTACTGCCTCAATGCATCGTGGTCCTTCTCTGTACGTACATGCTCGTATCTGTGTACCTGTACATTCCATCGTGAGAACTGCTGAGCTTGCTTGTCCTTCCAGATCGGCTCTTGTTTATTAAGTAGATGCATAGAATATTTACACGGGTATCAGAGAAAAGTATTTCCATATGTCTACCCAATTTGGGGCATCCTTATTCAATGCAATCGAAATCTTTAATGGTGGATTTGGCTTTCAAGTATGGAAAGCCAAGATCAAAAGAATTCTGAAATCATAAGGGGTCTAGGATATTGTCAATCAGCAGATAGGCTGCAACTGGCCATGGCGAGACTTGAGAAGCTCAAGTTAAGTGATGAAGAAGTGAATAAAAAAAAGGATAAGTCCAAAGGCAAGATTGGTACATTGGCTGCCTCGGCAAAAACCAGTGAAGCTAAGCAAAGTAGGTTCCAATATTTTGTTAAGTTTGCAAGGTTTGTCCCCTCAAGGTATGTGGTTGTATCTTCTCAAGAATTTTGAATCTAAGTGTTCATCACAGATTGATGTTTTAGAGGAACTAAGACGTCTTAAATATCAAGAAGGTGATAATCTTGAAGTTTTTTTTTAAATCTTGGATATGATATTATTTGATCTGAAAGCTGTTGGTGCTGTGTTTTCATAAGAGGCCGAGTTACTAGCCATCTTAAGGGATTTTTCTGCTTATGAACAAATTGCAATTCTTGTAAGGAATGTAGAAAAGAACCGTGAAGAAGCAGAAAGAATAGTATGCACTGAGATTGAGCAAAGAAGGGTTACAAAGGATGATGATGAAGGAGCGAAACTTTTATACACTAGACATACTTGCGGACATGGTAGAGGAGGTAAAATGCTTTGTTTGTAATGCATATGGTAATGTGAAAGCTAACTGTCCAAATCTAGCCAAAGAGATTTCTTGCTATAATTGAGGTGGAAGGGGACACATCTCTTCAAACTGCAGTCCTAAGAATCGAGGGAGAAATATAGGTGAAAGAGGAAGTATAGCACGTGGTAATGTATCCATCAGGAGCGGAGGTCAAGAAAAACCAACTGGCATAAACATGGCCATTGAAACAAGTATAAAAGAAGATGCTAAGGTAATTCCTAAGTCTTGTTTTGATATTAAGAATGATACACATGCTAATTGCCTTGTAATAGATAGTTGAGCTGAGCAACCCATAGTCAGCCCTTCAAAAACGCTTGTAGAATGCTTAGAAAAAGGAATGAGATATATTCAATTGGGCAATGGGAATTTGCAATAAGTTGAAGCAATGGGATTGCTAGAGTTGTTTGATCTGGATGGAAATCCTATAAGCTTGAAAGATGTGTTGTGTATACCTAATTTGATCAAGAATTTAATTTCCGTTAGCCAGTTAGTGGACTTGGGGTATAAGGTTGTGCAATAAGAAAGTTATTTTTCTAGCTAAAAGAAATGGAGACACGTTTGAATTAAACAAGAATGAAGTATGTAGTGTGAATGCAACAATGCTTCCATCAGTCAAATTATAGCATGAAAGGTTAGCTCATACGCACGTCAAAAATACTGAGTTCATGGCTAAGAAAGGCTTAATGGATTGTTCATAGAGAAGTGTCAGTTTGTTTGCCATGGATGTATGTTAGGAAAGCATACAAGAATACCTTTTAAAAAGAATAGTCAGCATGCAAATGATCTTTTTGAATTTGTACACATAGATCTTTGTGGGCCGATGAATATAAAAAGTGTGAGTGAGAAAAGGTATTATATTTCTTTCATTGATGATTTCAGTAGAAGATCCAAGTGTTATTTCTTAATTGAGAAATGACAAGCATTGGAAGCGTTTAAACAATTTGTAGCATAAGTGAATGTGAAATGGGAAAAAAGGTCAAATGTATAAAGTCAGATAGAGGCAAACAGTACTTGCTAAAAAGTTTAAGGAGTTTCTGTTTAGAAAAAGGAATAAGAAGGCAACTTACTTGTAGATATACTCCTCAACAAAATGGAGTTGCAGAACGTAAAAATAGAACAGTATTAGATGCTACTAGATCAATGATAAAGCATGTGAAACTACCAAATTACTTATGGGTAGAAGCAGTTAAGACTGCCTTCATATTCAAAATAGATTGCTTTCAATCAGCATAAAAGGCTATATTCCAGAAGAATTTTGGACTGGGAGGCAACAAAAATATGATAAATTTAAAGTATATAGATGTCTAACGTATGTTCGTGTTGCAGAAGAATTGCGAACTAAGCTTGAGGATCGAGCGATGGAGGGTTTTCTTGTTGGCTACTATGAGAAAGCAAAAGTTTATTGGTTATATAATCCGGATTCCAAGAAAGTATATGTTAATAGGGATGTAACCTTTAATGAAGTAATCTTATGTTAGTAGGGATAGTTTTTGATGAAGCAGCGATAAAAATTGGCAAACCCCAAGAAGCACTGTACATCTTTAACTGAGGAAGGTGTTTTTCAATCAAGAACTATGCTGACATTCTCTAGATCCATGGAAACACCCTGAGGTATGACGCGATAGCCAAGAAACTCAAAATTATCCTGCTCGAATTGACATTTCTCCAGCTTGGCATAAAGTCCATGTTCCCGCAACTTCTGAAGGCCTTCTGAACATGTTCTTCATGCTCTGCCAAAGTCTTCGAATAAACTAGAATATCATCCAGATAGATGATCACAAAGAGATCCAAAACCTCCCGAAAAACATCGTTAGCATGTGCTGAAAGACTGCTAGAGCATTGGTAAGGCCAAAAGGACTATACCGAGTTCGAAAGGCTGTCTTCCACTCATCATCTTCCCTGATCCGAATAACATTATAGGCACGTCGAAGATTGAATTGGTAAAGTCTCGTGCACCTTGTAGTCCGTTAAGTAACTCTGGAAGCAAAGGGAGAGGATACCGATTACGGGAGTGATCAAATATTAAAAGATGCCAAGGTTAAGAAGGAGATTACAGATAAGTATACTCTAGAAAAAGAGGAGAGAAGTGAAATGTCTATAGATATAGATGATAATAATGACACTGAAGTCTTAAACAGGAATCAGATAAATAAGGTACCCATTGATGACTCCCAACCTCCTAAAAAACATAAAAGTGAAGTTGAATATTTAAGGGAGAATTTGCAAGTAGATGAGAATTTGTATAGTAGGCAAGAATCGGGTAAAAGTAGATGTTTGCAAGCAATTTTTTTTTCCAGATGATTATGTCCCCCCAATAATGGCACTGTTTGAACCTGGTATACCTAACAGTTTTGATGAAACAATTAATGCGGAAGATGCTGAAAAATGGAAACATGCAATGGACGATGAGATGCAGTCATTTATTAATAATAAAACATTTGAACTAGTAAAATGTCCAGAAGGGAAGAATGTAGTTGGAAACAAATGGATTTTTAAATTAAAAGGGGATCGGATGGAAGCTTATAAAAATATAAAGCCAGACTTGTCACGCATAGAGCGTCTCATAGAAAAAAGGTATAGATTATGGAGAAACCTTTTCACCTCTTGTTAAGCTAACCAGTTTAAGAACTGTTCTAGCATATGTGAATGCCAATGACCTAGAGCTACATCATATGGATGTAAGCTCTTTGAAGTTTGCACTACAATTGTAAACTTAAATGTTCGTTTTTGCATGCTAGCAAGGTGACTTAATGACAACTTTTAAATACAAATTCAATGGTAAGAAAATAGATTCACTGTAGCAATTTGAAGGATCCTGTTCCTATGACCACTATTCATTCATCAAACTATTGCTTCCATCTCCTTCATTATCTGATCCGTTTCAACCTTAGATGAACTACTCTAGATCGCATCATCCAGTCTATCAGTCATGGCATCAGTTCATCTTGTTCTATTATTCTTTCATTACCACACGGAATGGTATGTCATCTACTACCTCTTTGATATATTTAGCTTATTAGTTATTTAGATACTTCCCATATTAGCTTAAGCATTGTCAATTGTTTGTATGCTCACATATGAGCTCTTGTAACCATTAGAGAAATGTTGTCTCTATCCTAGAAAATCATCTTTAAATAATCCCATGGTGGGATTATAACATGAACCCTTAACATTCCCCCTTCTTGTCATAATCATAGCAGTTCAACAGATGTTTCAGCTTTACATATCATATCTTTGTCAGAGCTTTCGTCAATAGATCTGCTAGCTGCTCTTCTATACTTATGTAACAGATTTCAATAATTCCTTTGTTCACTACATCTCTGACAAAATGCATTTGGATCTCTATATGTTTCGCTTTCTCATGAAGTACTGGATTCTTGCACATGGCAATACGACTCTGATTATCAGAATATAGCATAGTAGCTCGTTATTGTTTCATGCCAAGTTCAATCAGCAATATTTTACACCATATTATTTCTTTGGCAGCCAGACAAGTAGCAACATATTCTGCTTCAGTTGTGTGCTATAGCTGCTTGTTTTTTACATTTCCATGGAATGGGACTGTTATCTAGCAACAGAATAAATCATGAGGTTGACTTCCTACTATCTAAATCTCCTGCCCAGTCTAAGTCAATGTAAGCTCTTAATTTCAACTCTTTGCAGTCAAAGACTAATGCATGATTTAATGTATCTTTAAGATATCTGAATACCCTTTTGACTGCATTCCAGTGAGCTTTCCCTGGGTTTGTATTGTATCTGCTCAATAGGTTTACAACAAAAGTGATATCCGGATGTGTACATATGAACAAATATAATAGGCAATCTATTAGCTCTCTATAAGGTGTTCAAGCCATCATCTCCTAGTTGTACGTGTTCGTTCCTTTTTCTTGAGCAATCCTTAAGCAGTTTCGAAGATGATGCTATGCATCTCTCATCTCCACTATCTATTATAAATAGTTCATCATTAGTATTCTTCCTACTTTCACTTAGCACAACTAAGGCATTAGAATTTACCTCATCAAGTTCTTCTTCTGGCTCCACTTCCTTAGCCACATTTACATCAGGGTTTTTCCTTGCAATATTTCTTCCTCTACCAGCACCAGCTCTCCCTCTTCCTCTACTTGCTCTTGAAGTAGAGCACCTGGTTGCTATATGCCCTCTACCCCCACAATTAAAGCATTCAATCCCTTTCATTTTTTGACAGTTCATGTTAAGATGCCTATAAAGATTGCAATAGAAACAAGGCCCAATCCTTTTGGAAACACCATCGCCTTCTCTTCCCCTTTGACTGTTACCCCTGCCTTTGTACCTAGTATAAAGTATCTCAACCTTTTCTTCCGCTTTTTGACTCAAAGCTTTCTGTCCGAATTCCGTCCTTTCTCCTGTTTCTTCCCTTGTCTTTGCAACCTTCGTAAGCAATGTTACCAGATTATCATGACCACCAAGTGCCCTTGCTATTATGAGTACCTGATGTTGTTGAGTCATATGAACTCCTGCTGCTTCCAAATCTGCCACTATATTGTCAAAGTTCTTGAAGTCCTCTTTAATATTTTCTAGTTGCATCTGCCTCAACTCCATGTCCAGAACATTTATTTGTGAAGTTATCTTTGATTCAAAGTGCTCACGCAAATATTCCCAAATTTCCTTGTGTGACTTTCCTCTGATCTTCAAAAAATTGAAGATCCAACCTTGCTTAAGAGTATGCCCCTAGGTTCTTTAACTTTTCCAACAAATGATATCTTTTCTAATGCACTAGAACTCTCTGCTTCACCAGTTATAGCTGATGCACCCTCTTTTCCCGAAGATGAGCTAGCCTCTGTAGACAGGGCAGGTTGTGCACTGCTATCTCCTTCTCCTGTGGCAATTTCCAATAAATCCTCAGCCTCTAGCACATGAATTATTTTCTCTTTCCACACCTGAAATCTCGGACCTCCTTCATACACTTCAACATGAGCCAACAAACTTGCACCGTACCTGCTAGTCAATGGTAAGAAAATACATTCACTGTAGCAAATTGAAGGATCCGATTTCTGTGACCACTATTCATTCATCAAACTATTGCTTCTATCACCTTCACTATCTGATCTGTTTCGACCTTAGATGAATCTACTTCAGATCACATAATCCAGTCTATCAGTCATGACATCAGTTCATCCCGTTCTGTTATTCTTTCATTATCACACGGCATGGTATGTTGTCTACTACCTCTTTGATATATTTAGCTTATTACTTATTTAGATACTTCCCATATTAGCTTAAACGTTGTCACCTATTTGTATGAGCTCTTGCAACCATTAGAAAAATGCTATCTCTATCCTAGAAATATCATCTCCAAGTAATCCCATGGTGAGATTATAACATGAACCCTTAACAAACACAACTTTTTTAAATGCGGATATTGAGGAAGAAATATACATGGAACAAGCTCCGAGTTTTGAGCAAGGAGAACACATGGTATAGAAGCTAAAAAATGTAGTTTACGGATTAAGACAAGCTTCAAGACAGCGATATGTATGCATGGATAATTATCTAAGAGCAAGGGTTTGAGAAATTAAAAGTCTGATGGTAATCTTTATATTTTTCGCAACAATGATGATTTTTATATAATAGCTCTATATGTAGATGATTGTATAATGGTATCAAATAGTACAAATTGCTTAGATCATTGCAAAATAGTCATAAAGCAAAAGTTCAAGATGACAGATCTAAGTAAGCTTAAGCTATTTCTTGAATTAGAGGCCCAAAAGTTCAAAATGACAGATCTAAGTAAGCTTAAGCTATTTCTTGAATTAGAGGTCCATAGAGATAGAAAGGCTAGAAAAATGATTCTTACACAAACAAGATTTTTTTTTTTTTTTTTTTTTTTTTTTTTTTTTTTTTGTTTGAAGGCACGGTTGGTGGAACTTGCACCCACCCACATCTCCCACCCGATGGTAGCCAGTGGGTTTTGAACCCTAGTGGGGATCATCCCAATCCAAGGCCTTACCACTAGACCGCCACCGCGATGGGCAAGAACAAGAAACATTCAGGGCATTTTAGAAAGACATAATATGATTGCTTGCAATCCAGCAAAAACACCAATGGTAGTTGATGCAAATTTGAGTGGTGAAATGTGTCCGAAAATAGCTTATGAAGAAGCTTACATGAGAAGAGTACCATTCAGAGAGCTAATTGGTTGTCTACTATATGTAGCAAACAAAACACATGCCCTGACATTGCTTTAGCCGTTAATTTTCTAAGTCGTTTTGCAAATAATCCAGAACAAAGAACAAATACATTGGCTTGCAGCAAAATGAGTCCTTAGATATTTGAAAGGAACGCTTCATGATGGACTAGAGTATAAATGGAACGAAGAATCTGAATTTGTTCTCACAGATGCAGATTGGACAGGAGATGTAGACTCTCGAAATTCTATGTCTAGGCATGTTACCATGTTAGAAGTAGCTGTTGTATCATGGGGAAGTAAAAAATAATCCTCAGTCGCTATGTCTTTAGCAGAAGTAGAGTATGCAGCAATATCTCTCGCAGCTAAGGAAATTGTATGGTTAAAAAGTTTATTAGGAGAGCTAAGCATAATATTGAGGTAATATGTTTGGACCTAATTTTTGGCAAATCCTGGTCAACATAGAAGAATTGCACTCAAAAAGATGGGGGGTCAATTATAAAGCCCAAATATTGTAAAGGTCTAAGGCACTAAAAAATTAAAGGGCCTAGATCTAGTTGATAAAATTTAAGGGCTTAGATTTGAGGACAAAGGTAGTTGCATCAAAAATTCAAAAGAAAGGCAAGGATCAATGACATGGCACTATCAAGCGTGGAGATCATCAAATCAAGGGCCAAGATTTATTGTGCAAAATATTAATATTTTAAAGAGACAAACTCTCTTCCTCTTTTTCCATTCATCTCATTTCTTGTAAAAGGCTTGTGGCAGGGCCGGATGGAGAAAAGTGAGAGATCCTCCATCACAAGATTTGAGTTTGAATAATGTTTTTCGTTTGATGTTCAATAAAAATTGGTGCACCATACTTTTGCTTTTTATTTCTTTTTCTCTCAAATTTCTTTCTCTCCATCCTAACCTTTGAAATTTAGTGCTTCTCATGTTCCCACTAGTTTCTCATGTGCTCATGCTGCTTTGCTTTCTTCAAGGTTTATTCAATCCTTTTCATAAAATCTACCACATCCCCGAATGCTTGGTTGGGAATGGGAAATCACATCAATGTTATGGTTCCATTGCCGGGACCCTGGTTTTGTCTCTGATCTCTATATCAGGGACCCAAATTAAATCAAGGTGTTCTTTCCTATTAACCTGGGGGCAAAAGGTCATTGTATTGTGATCAAGAAAGAAGTGACAGAAGGATGCTTGAAGATGCTGCACAAAGAAGACAAAAGAATGTTGCTGCCTGAAGATGCTGCAGAAAGAAGACGAATCAAGATACTTCTTGGCCATTTTCTGAGAGAGCCTGCAATGCCGGCCCTCCAAGTAAATGTTTGCTGCTGCAATAAAATTCTGTTACTGTTGTGTTGTTGTTCTGTTGTTGTTTTGCAAAGAAGATACAACAGCCCTCCATCTCATTGTCCTTTGTCGCGCTTAAAGCTTGGTCTGCTGCCTTGTCTTTGCTGCCTCTTTCAAGATGGCAAACCCAATACAACCCACGAAGTACATGCAATCATCTTGTACTGAAAAAATCTCAAAGTAGTTGAGATATGATATACTTTCAAATTACCTCATGTGAAATTTGAACATGGCATCTGAAAGCCCATTCTTGTTTTATTATTTTCATCTGTTGGTTATAGAGATTTTCGTCACATTATTCTTAGGCGCTTCCCTTTTGATTCTCCAGGTGCTCTACACAGTTTAGAAAATGTGATTCGATCCTCACAATGAGCTCTCTATTGCATCCAATTTTTATTTATTTATTTATTTTTCTAAGAAAAGGAATGGAACTTCTTATATTGTATGAAAATAAAAATGACTAGAAACGTGTGCCCGGCGATGCCGGGCATTAGTCGTGGACGTATGAGGGCATTGATGTGCGTTAGTTGTGGTTGTGTAGGTGGAAATAGACACATATAGATACGGAACAAACATTACCTTTCTAAAGTGTACACATAATATGAAGTAAGTTCCCCTGCATGTATACTTGGATGTGTGGAATACGTTTCAGGCATTACTCAAGGATGTGTGGAATACGTTTCAGGCATTACTCAAGGATGTGTGAAATGTGTTCTGGGCATTATTTGAGTATGTTTAAATGAACTTAGAGTAATGGATCTTGCAGTCGCAACGAAATGTTGAAGATGCAGTGGTACATAGAAGGGTAAGAGAACACACCTTGCCTTTTAAATGTGCACACGGGCAAAATAGAAATATATTAACAACTTATGCAAAATAGAAATATATTGAAAACATATGCAAAACAAAAGTTCTAAATATACATATTTGGTGTACATACAGATACAAAGTATTTATAGGATAAGAAAGTATCTTCACCAGAGCTTGAAATTGATAATCCGCTACAAAACATGTGCCCGCAAGCTTGGTGTAATCCAAAAAATTGTAAGTCTTTGGAGTTTCAGTTCATCAAGCTTAGAGCAATCGTATTATAAACATGTCCAGCTCAATGTCAAGCTCATTTCTAACGCTGATGTAATGAAGCTTATATATATGGAATAGAAAGTTGTTGTAATCATGTCCATGGATGTAATGTAGTTGCAATTGTGAAGGGCATTAGTCGTGGGCCCATTGAATGGGTGGTTAGAAGGGATAGATGAACACAAAAAGAAATATCAATGCATAAATATTTCATGAAATTGACAATGGCAAACCTTAGGATTTAAACTTAGCCATTTGTAGTGGGTGTTTTGTTGAAAAATATACCATTTAGAATATGTAGATCATGGTAATCATGCGATTTTTTTGCAATTTTTGGCAGTACAATGAATAAATCATGGAAATGAAGGGATAATTTATTTCTTGGACATGATAGATGGCACAAACAAACTGTAAGGAAAGTCTTCTTTTAAATGCCAATTTCAAAGCTCAAAATAAAAAATTGTTACCTGGATCAATTGTGCCAATAAAAATTGCTCTTGTAATTTTAGAGCTGTTGTTTTTCTGAGCTCAGTTGTTGCATCTACATAGAAAATGTAGCAACAAAAAGAAGCCATGGGAATATTCTGATAACATTTTCTTCCCTGTGAAACATGATAAGACTCCCGAAAAATCTCATTCTTGAATCAATAATATAGCATTCGCAGAAAGTAGGTCGAACCATAAAAGCATGTATCTAAGGTTCCAACTTCCACCAATTAACTCTACACACCTGACATCATTGCTTTGTAAGCACTATCAGCAGTAATATACACATGGGGACTCAAAGTTTCATTCCTCCTCTGTCGATATGTTTGAATAAACTCTGGTGAATGGATTAACGGCAAGAACCAAGATCGACCAGCTTTGGTGTACACGGAAGACATAAATTAGCGGTGGATGTCATATCGATATTCTTCAAATCTAGAATTGATACCCACATAAATTGTGTTGTGGGAATATCGATAGTTGAGGTTGTGAGGTACCGCAGTTCATTCAAATAGCTTAGTTGTATGAGGTCGTCAACTCCGGTCCAAAATATTTGGGTTCATGGGGCAATACCTTCTCCACCTCTCGATTTTATGATCCGCAACAAAGAACATTTTTATAGAATAATGCCATGTTTGTTGAATGAGTTCTTGGGCATACCTTTCCATCCGATGTAGTAATTAAGGAAGCCGCTTTATCGATGGAACGAACAACACCAAGAACCCAACTTCCTTCCAAGATCTACACCACACTCTTGAATCCTGCGAGGAATTAAGATGGAAATTAAAGACCACCTAACGGGACCTTGCAAAGTCTCAAAGGTTTTTCACCTTAGATAAGTATATCCGCATTAATGACATATACTTGTGTCATGCAACCTATTATAGTTTCATGGTCCTAACGCCAGATCACCTTTTTCGGACTCGGTTCCTTCCAAATTTTTACGGCATTGGCTCTCATCTCTCCTTCCTCGCACGTTACTCTTCAATGGCAAAGGAGGGGTAGTCAGATCATAATTTGGGACCAAATCCTTGGCCTGTGATGTTGTAGTTGGCTCCAAATCAAGAGAAGACTCTTGCGACTCAACCGTAGCTTCAGCTAATGTTCTTTGTTTATTATCATGTACTATATCTTCGCTATTTACATATGTAGTTTCATATGGCAATTCTGATACTGCATCAAAGTATGATGGGATAGAAGCTTCCCTATCCTCGCCCATATGATTGTTAACAATTGAAGCAATTTCACCAGGTTCAAGTGCGCAAGTATGATCCTCATAAACACCATTCCCATTAGAGGAAATCCAGATTCTTTTTCTTTTGTTGCAGCAAGCTAGGCATCACCTATGCGAACTGTAAATATACAGTCGCTTATCTGCAATGAAAAAATGGATAAGGAAAAAACAAAACTCTTAATATCTAAGAGAGGTTAAAACTTGATTTACCTCACTGCTATCGATTTTGATGATGTCCAGACCCTATAGAAATGAAGAACAAATGCAAGAGTTGATGTAAAAACAACGGTTTCATGCCAATCCGGCAAATAAAAAGCAAAAGAAATATACTTGATTTCATGCTTCAGAAACAAACCTTGTCCTTTAAAATCTTCCAAAAATCAACCTGCAAGTCCAAAAATCAATCTGCATCCTCTATAACCTGCCAATATTTGCATACATTAATAAGGACTTGTTTTTATGTCAATCGGATCCTTTAGCTTCAACCCATCATGCATCACAGCTCTCAGTACATCCCCTTTTGCTTGAGTTCAATGCTGGGATGCCAATATTGCAGTAGAATAGAATAGAATAAAGAATACGCATAAAGTAGCTCCTAAGCATAGCCATTTAGCCATAAAGTAGATCTCAGATATAGGGCAGTGAAACTCCGCAGGCTGCTCCATATTCCATTTTATTCGACGGCCGCCATTCGAAAAAGAGGAATTAGGCCTTCCCTATAT
This sequence comes from Isoetes taiwanensis, assembly GCA_021234155.1. Lineage (NCBI taxonomy): Eukaryota > Viridiplantae > Streptophyta > Lycopodiopsida > Isoetales > Isoetaceae > Isoetes > Isoetes taiwanensis. The sequence continues at coordinate 1,105,504 of JAJEKV010000064.1, forward strand.
TTAAGTGTGGCCCAAAATCACAGGGCCTTGCTTGCTCCAAGCAAACATCAGCCACCATAGGTTTCTCAGCTCTACTATTCTCCACTCTAGGTTTGATGTAAGGCTCAGATACGCAAGAGGGCTTTAGATCAGCTTTAGCTTTTGATGTTTTCTCCTTTACTCTATCCTCCGATTTGGAGTTATTTCCAGATGCACGCAATATGTGGACCTGCATGTAATGAAAGTTAGCTACAAACTACTGAGCATTTTTATTACACCTGCACCAGACATGAAATTAGAAATGTTTGCTACCTAAAGTGACATGCACAACTTACATGTAAAAGAAAACATGCATTCTCAAATCAATGTTTGCAACCAAAACTCGTGCAGCTGATCCCAACTAATCTATATTTATGCTGCGAAGCTAAGCCCTTTTTCTAAGCGCACTAAGAGCTCTAGAGCAACTCTATACTACCATACGTACCTGAAAAACATTGCAAATCATATGAAACTGGTGTGCGCTGCAAATGTCCAGATTCACGGGCTTCCAATCTCACCTTTCCCTCCTTTGCTCCTAATCTGTAAGGCATTTTAAATTTCGTATTACTGGATGCCCCTCCCAAAAATGCTGCAACACATAGAACTGACCTGCAGGCTTGCTACTTTGACCTTCAATGAATAAGTACATATGCATACATCAAAATCATCCTTAGAAGGCATACCATGCTCCTTGCTTGCAAGTTTATACAGGAGCTTGCAAACATGCCCATTGCATGGCTGGATTAGCATTACCAGTAGTCTGGTTTACAAATGGCTTCTAGTCAATACAATGCTCAGGATGGCTTTTCGATAACTTTGAGATTGCATAGTATTGAGCTCCCTGTAAAAACAAAGATGGTAAGACATAGATAAAACAACGATTGCAACAACAATGGCAATAACGAAGCAATAACTTGACTTGCACAGATTGAAGCAATAACCATAGCGTAATTCACAAGCAACATAGCTCAGAATGGCCAACAATGCAAAGAGCAAAGAAAGCACCAATCCTCTCATAGAATGGCCCTAAAGCATGTCTACAGGATAGATGACCTCAGAAATCACACTTAATAAACGTGGGCCAGATTGGATATACAGATACCAAGCAAGGAAAAGCAAAAAGTCGGAAAGAATCCAAGGGCCTAAGCCCAAGATACTCCGTGTGTTTCAATTGCCTACTTCAATGCTCTGCTTCAAATGAATGATCCGAGCTCTTTTCCCAGCAAATAAAAACCTCAAGCTTCTGCAAATGTAAGCGAAAGAAGAATAGAAGTCGGCAAGCTTCTGTACAATACATAAACAGATAAGAATGAAGACGGTTTAAGGTCTTAATGTTCACCTGCTCCACCGATGGCACTGAGGAACAAAAAAATATGGTGCTTGTGGCGATTCAAAACACCTAAGAAATCTTGCTCCTGAGATTCCTGAGTCCCTAAGCTATCGTAACATTTAACCCAATATGACGTTCCTTCTCTTCTCCCATCACTTTCTTTCCTATATTCGATTCTCCTAGAGCTGGCCGCCCCACACCGAAGGAAAGACGTAGACAGAGAAAGCTGGCCGGCCCACACCAAAGGAAAGACGGAGACAGGGAAACAAAGGACGAAAGCCAGAAGAAAGCAAGAATTTGAAAATTTGCGTCCCGCAGGGGGAAGGGAACGCCGCATGCGGCGTTCCATCCGGCGTTCCATGCGGCTGCACAGGCACATTCCCCAACCCCTTACCAAAATAAAAAAGAAGATATTTTCATGCTAACAGATGATTACTATGGGAGTAATTTCAATATCTTATCTCTCAATTGCAGAAATTATTAATTGCTATAGAAGCAAATAGACATGAAGCTCACAAGCCCACAATTGATAGCTTATACTCTTGAAAAGCACATATTACTCTATCCATATCGTAACCAAAAATCTATATGATGATCAAAGTAGCCAAAAAACTCTCAAAACGATACCTGCCAAAGATTTGACGTGAATAACACAAACTTAAGAAGTCAAAAGCAGCCTTGCTTTGCCGTACAAGACCCCTAGCTCTACACTAATAAGGAAACTTAAAGAACATAAAGTTCATCCATCTAGGAGCTTACCCCTAGGTAGATTTAACAAAGATAACATCCATCAATACTGCATTGTTGGGAATGTCTCTAATTCTTCAACATATTCTGCAAAAGAAATCTCAAGGACAAGCATTCAGAACATGAAGCCCATTCTCTAGGAGTTCATTCCAAGGTAGACTTAACATTTATAATCTCCATCCATACCGCATTATTGAGAAATTCCTTTTTTCGCTCAAGATTGCAATCCTATAACTTCTCTGACAAAGAATCTTTCTGACCGTAAACCCCTGGTTCCTGGAAATTCCTCGAATTTCCAGTGAAAGTTCTTTTTGGGTATTTTTTAGGCAAGGGTTTCCTGGCGGCGCCGCTTACAGCGCCGCCACTACAGACGTTCTTGTTGTGTCACAAAACATTAATTTCCACAGAACATCAAATCTTGGTGCAACAAAACATTAAAATTTTAAATCACTTGAAAACATTAGAATTTCCAGAAAAGTGTGCAGATAAAGGTTTCCACAAAGTTTCAGATACAGGTTTCCAGATAAAAGTTTAAATCACTTGAAAACATTAGAAGTTCCACAAAAGTTTCCTAAAACTCGTCCAACAGAACCTAAAACTCGTCCAATAGCGTTGCAAGAACCCGGAAATCTTGGCAAGAACTCGGAAATGTTGCTTTGATCTTGCTTTAATCTTTGTCCAACAGCCTCAGAACTTGGAACTCGAAACTCAAAAAGCCTCAGAACATAGAAACAAAGAAAAAACATTAGAAGGTATAAAAATTTAAAGCAGAAGTTAAAATAAGATAAATCTTTATCTTATTTCTGTCGAGCGCCTTCAGCTACACGCCGAATCTTGAAGAAATAAAGAACAAAGAAAAAAAATCAGTTTTAAACTAAGTAGAATCGCGCTCAAAACTCATCAGAAGTTGGAGGAGCATCGTTAATCACCTCAGAACCAAATCTGGCGCCCAGTGCCAAGACCTACGCGAAGATCGCCGGAGTAGACCTCCGGACCTCCGCCATCGCGAAACAGAGGAGAGAGAAAAAAAAAAAGGGAGGGATGCACGGAATTTCCAGGAAGCAGGGGATTACGGCTGGGAGCCGCCCTCTTTTCGGGGTTTCCGGCTGGAAACCAAAGCCCGGTCTGGCCGCCCCGCTAACGCCGCTCATGGGCGGCGCCGCTGCCGGTTTCCAGCCGGAAACCCCTCAAAGGTGGCGGTTCCCTAGCACATCAATGCTAGAGACTGGATCGTTTTGCTAGCAAGAAAGTGTAAAAAAAAGGGCCATAGATAAATTTCTTTTTGGAAACGAATTTTGATATCTTCTGTTGAAAAAAAATGTAAAATTTCTTCTTTACCTGTTCTTGGAACCTTCAATCTTCGCCTTATAGGCTAGCATCCGAATGGATCTACCATTTCGGCATGTTTATTCAAGATATAATGCAAAGCACCAAAGAATGAAACATGTTAGAAGATTATCTGTTGCAAAAATGCCACCGGAAAGAAGAGATTTGCAAAGCTCCAGTAGATCTTTACTTTTGCTACTTCTGCTAAGTAAGAAATCTGGCCCTGCTAGCTCCAAAAATCATGATTTACCTTCTCAATTCCACTGTTATGCTAGTTGGCGAAGAGGAGGGCGGTCACTGCCCTAGCCAACCCAGAATAGCACTATCGTGAGCGTGAGAATTCCCTTCATTTTTATTAAAATTAAATTTGCACCCAAAACTAAGGTCTAAAGACAATCCACGGGAACTATTCCATTCAACAAGCCATCATAGAGATGAGTCCAAGTATCATCAGATGATTCATGTTCCATAGTTAATTCTCTTCATAAAGCTTCCATAGTTAGTTAATCCTTGTGCGAACTATGTTGGAGGTGTTGTCAAACTTTCTCAGGAACTTGCTCTAGCTCTCAGTTTATACCTCTTGGTATCAGTTTTTGTTAGTATTATGCCTAACCATCTGATTGGACATGATTCAAAAAATAGATCATCATTAACATTAAACCATGAATCCTAATTACAGCAAAGGTATCGATCAAATAGAATCTTTCCATGAAAATTGCACTCTTGGTTTTCTTAAGTTGGAACAAATCGCAGCTGTGATCTCCAGATCAGAGTTTAAATGAAGCACCTCGAGTTTTTTGTAAGTTTAGATTAGCTTTAAAACTAAGAAGAAGCTATGGACCATAGAGCTTAAATGAGTAGCTCAAGTTTTTTGCAATTTTAGCTTAGCTTGAAAACTAAAGCAGATCGCTTAGGCGATCTACTAGACACAATCGCTCATCCAGTTCAAGAAAAGTGCGTGCACGATTGTTTGGACCTCATATTGATTTATTTTTATTCTCTTGCAGCTTGCAGATGTCTTCAGAGCTTGCCCTTCTAGTGAAAGTGTGGTGGTAGCTAAGGGTAAGGTTCATGCTTTCATTAAACATCATAATGCTCCAAAGCACGATTTAATTAATTAGAGAATTTCGGAATTCTCGTTTAGCATGAAATAGGTTCTTGATTGTCTATAAAACACCGTGAATGGTTGCAGCAGAGTAAAAGTTGACGTTTTTTCCGCTGTTTATTGGTCACAACCAGCGATGTATCCGACTTTGACATATATAAGGCTATCCCAAGCTCCTTTGCGAGTAAGAGCGGTCCACAAGAAAGAGTGAAAATACTCAGCAGGATCGCCACGGCGAAGATTTGAAGCTGCCTAGCTGACCCATGGATGTAATATCACAAGTCCCTTAAGCTCTACACATGTATAAAAAGGAATGAAATTGATAATGAGGATCGCGGCGGCGGACATTTTGAGCTGTTAAGTCTGCCAATAATTATAAGAAAGTGCTAGCAAATTTCGTGTCAAGGAAAGTTTAGACAAGAAACAAAACTTAAATAGTAAGAAAACTCAAAGATATGGAGACTTCAAAGCATTGTAATTTATATTCCTCAAACATTTCAATGTACATTACTTTGCCATAGGGGCAGAAATTAGTCCATCTGGGTTTCCGATACTGACTCAGGTACAACACCTATCTCGCCACTATCCTATCTATATGTTCCCCGCCCCTTTGTAGAAGATCTGCTGTGTCCATCTCGGTGTAGCTCGTTACATCCGGGATTTCTACGCATATGGCCTTGTGCAAGGACTTGGACATGTGGATCCGTCCTTCAAATCCAAAGATCGATGTCGTGCCCTTCGACAGATGCGCCACTCGCTTTCAATAAGAAGCGATATCGGTGCATGGAAGAGTTCCGCTTTTTTTCGGTGGAACCTCATGCTCTTGTGTACATGATGGCTCATCCTCTTGAACCGCAGGGTCCACGACCATGCCTACGTATTCGAAACTCGACCCTTTGTCAAGAAAGGCATGTAGGCATCAAATTTTTGTTTAAAGCCCCCAATTTTTGAAACACGGGCTCTAGCAATAATACCTTTTTCAAGCCTCCGTAAGTCTTTTCGTTTCCCCGCATTCTTTCCTCATAGCTTTTCTCATCCATTTGATCCAAGATTGTATCAATGTTAGATATATCCGTTCTCCGGGTAATGTTCAAATTGATCGCGTTAGGATCATTCCACGTGCTCTGCCTTATCCTCTTCAAACTGCCTCCCCAAATACCGCCCACAAGTTTTTCGAGCTTATCCAGGAAAGCCCTCAGAAATCGGCATACTTTACCCTGGCTTTCAAAAGCAATACTTTTCTTTCCCTGCATTAAGGCGACCGCACGAAGCGCGACTACCGAGAAGAAATCAAGAGCACAACCATCCTTGGGCACAAGCTTGTCAACTAGGTAGTAAGCATATGATGTTTTCAACCGCACTTCAAAGACGTGGTCACCTTCCATTCCGACAAACTTGTACCTGGGTTTACCCGTGAAATAAGTCTGCCATTTTTTCTTCATTTTCTCATCAGTATCTTCGTCACCACTGACAGGCATTGGTGGCAAGGGCGTGTTCTTTGGTGCAGTGCTCACCTGTGTCAAACGAAGCTCCAGCTCTGGCATTATCGCGTTGACCCTGGAGTCGCTTCTGTTAATGCACATATGGGTGATGTAATACTGATATTCCTTCACCCTTTTCTTGTTGACCCATCCTGGCTCGTCATATGTGCCTACAGAGATATGGGACCCGCCTTGAATCTGTTTCTGGCTATACAAGCAATCTGGCAAGTTCACAGACCGCATCAGAATCACAAGGTGATAAATGTTAGCAGTTGTCATGCTGGATATTCGTGTGAAGAGTTCCATGTATTTTTTGCACGTCCATAATGCAGAGAATCCTCTAATGTCTATGAACACCATAGTTGCGTTCTCGATCTTTTCGAGTGGAGGTAGGAATCCCTTCCTTTGTTACAAAGATGTACAACATTTTTCTTCTCCTTGATCTTGATAGCCTCTTCGTGTTTCAAAATCGATCTAATGGGTTCTAGAAATGCAACGGGCAAATTACCCACAACATGTTCCTTATTATAATTGGCTTTCACGCATTACTCAGATCCGAATCGGATATATCCGTAATCCATTTGCCGCTCGCGGAAAGCCGGAAATTCGAAACCAACTCTTCCCAAAAAGTGTATTCCTTCCGGGCGCCGCGGGACGCGCGTATGACAAAATCTCTTTCCGCATGAAGCTCGGCTTCTAATATCAATGGCTATTTCAAATTAAACCCGCCATGATATTCGCTTTGCACCTTAATGTATGTCTTTCCTTCCAAAATCTCATCGAAGCCGAAAACCTCTCAGATTAGACATGCCTCAAGGTATCTTAACCAGTGTTTTGTTGAAGAAGTCCTTCGAGGGCTTATCGTGAAAATCTCCATGCTCGCCATGCATCTTTTGTTGACCCATCCGTTGGCCACTTCCATTAACTTTCTCAACACCCGCCTCCTCCATAAAAATAAATTGCTTCTCGTCCTTTAGCTCCTTCACCTTCAACGTTGTGGTAGCTATCTCGTGGAAGTCCTCTGTAACAAATGGTCGTGGAATCGCTGCCGCGATGTCTTTGAGCTAAGATAATAAAAATACCTTCCATGCCGAGGGAGGTGGCGAGTACCAATGGGACCTTGAGGAGGACAACCATACGCTTTATGTTGATGCCGTAGTCTGTTGAAGCTTCTCTAACAATGGCTCTCTATATACGATTGTTAGCGATGACTTCATTGCAATCAATGCTCAACTCAATATATTCTCTATCCGTCCAAGTTTCCATTAAGCACTCTTGTTCTTCTCCTCGCAGAGGCTTTAGCAAACTCCATCTGCTTGTTCCCGTTCTCCAACAAGACAAAGATAGCAGTTTGAGCTGCACATATACCGTGGTTTACCGGATATTATCCAAAATTTCTTGCCCTTCAAGTCAGCCTCTCCGTACTCCATGTGATCTTTTTCCCGAAATAATGTGCACTTGTAAGTTAGGCAGCCACAAAACCGTAAATCATGAACAATAACAATCACCGGTAATGGGGTCGAAGGGGACAACATCGGTACGGTGTGAGCACCTCCTCCAGTAGGATACGCCTTGAAACTCTTCACGAGAGTCCGCACGCGGGTCGCTTGAACGCATTCGATCGTGAGGTTAGCAGAGCTGGTTCGCAATCGAATATTGAAACCTTCATAAACCCGGTTCACACCAAGCGGGTAGAACCGCTTTGAATTGTTCAAGCTTCGTGCGCTTTGTTCCGCCAATTTATGCTCTTCTTCGTGATTGAATTTGAGGTCCGCCTTCGCTCGTAGCAATAGGAAATGCTAGCCTCTTGGACGATGCAAAGACCGAGACTAAGGGGGTGTTGGAAGAAGAAGGTTCTCAAGCTATCCGAGTATTGAGTTTGCGGAGGTTGATTCTGAACTTTGGGATGGTAGAATCTTTAGACACAGTAGGGGGAGCACAAATAGCCAGAGGTTGAGCAGGATCTATAATAGCAGATGGTTGGGCAGTGGAAACAGGCTCCACGGAGAGGGCTCTGGGTTCGGTGGACGCCTCTGCTATAGATATGGGCTTCACATGTTTTTTCTTCGCCTGAGCCCTTAACCAGTTCGTGTCCATTACAGAAGGCATCTTCTCATTTCGCTTAGCTTTCAGTGCAATGCTAGGTGGTTTCTTATCTCACCAAGAAACCTTTTCTCGCATGTCGAAAGCCGCACAATATATCCCTATTGCCCGTTATTCCAGACAGAGACAGAGATTCATAGGATCGCTAGCATGCCCCAGATCCTTTCGCACTGGTCGGAACATTCTTTCCAGTTGCCGGCTTGTTTAACTTGCTAGCTGTCATGAGCGAGGGATCATAGTTTGTCCATTTAAGGACATACTCAATGAACTGCAAATTCTGTGTGTCCTCTACGCTGCATATAATAGCGCCTTGACATTGTTTTTGTTCCTTCCCACATAGCGATTGCAATTCCTATCTCCCGTATGTCATCGGCTTTCTTGCCACCCCGAGGAACAAGCAGAGGTCTTTACTACGGCCGCTTTAGCCCCGTGAAATTGCCTCGCGGCAATTTCAATGCACCACTTTCTTTCATTTGAAGGTGTGATGATCTTATTGGGCTCAACGTCCGGGCCGCGATACAAATCCGTAGCCGCAAGTAAGAGGTGGGTCATTTCCCTAATGGACAAGTTCTTCCGTAAAATCAACAGGATCGCGGTCGCGATCTTCAAGAGAGTTTACTTACCATCGCGTCAGCATCCTCATGAGTGATTCGAAGATCGCTACCGCGAGGTCGCGGAGTTTTTGAAGATCGCATCAGCGATGTTGCTGACCACTAACACGATCGCGCCGCGATGCTACCGAAGACTCGCCAGGATCGCGACGCCGATCCGGCCGAATTTCAAAGCAGATCGCGCGATCCCGTTGAGTTCCGCACCTTCATGACTACAAAGACGGTGCCGTGAAGAGTCTAATTAAACATATCGAAAGAAATCGCTACCACATCTTGTTGAGCCGAGGGGTTGGAACTAACCTTCTCTCGAGGTGGGCTTTTGGTGCCATGGATCGCCGGGCGCGAGGCTTTCAAAAAACGGGTTGATTTCATCGCTGTGGAAGGCGCCGAGGAGGCGGCGGGCATTGAATCGCTGGAAGGCGCCGAAATCACCGCTGGGCGAATGAAGTTCGAAGGGATCGCGAATAAATATCGGTCGGGGAAGCCGGATTAATTTAATCCGGCACGTGCGGGACCTGACACGCCATAATTGCCTGCCATTATTACGGCCGGCATTCATAAATACCCACCATTAATGCAGCCGCCCGTATTTATGGACGCCCAACAACTTTATTGTAAACGTGGCTTTTTCCGGACAAGAGGTACTTCTGGTCGTGCACCTCCATATTCAAAAAGTGTACGTAATAAAGGACCTACGGAACCAAAATTAAGACGCCTCTGGAGCGCGGTTGAAGGCCTGAAAGAGACAACTGATTTCAAATTTTAAACCTGAATTTCGCGCTCGATGAAGAGGGCGGGATTTCCAGTTTGTAATCCAGCAGTGTGTTCTGGAAGGCGCTCGTTCTTCTCGCCTGGCGCCAAGGGGTTTTGGAGCCGCCGACTGCTTCTTCGTGGTCAGTAGTGCCGATCTTGAAGGCGCCTACTTTAAGCTAACACGGGTACAAAATCCTAATGCCTTCTTCGTCCAGCCACCTAGAAGTTGTCGAATTCAGGAGAGATTTTCGATTTGTTGTTTATGTATAGGTTATAATAGTGCCTTCACAACCATAACAAGATAGGTTATCGAGGCCCAATTGAATTGTTTATTTCTCGGACTAATTGATAGTGAGGGAATATCACGGTAACACAATGGTTCTGCTAATGGTTCTGCTAATGGTTCTGCTCCCACCTGTTCAATTCACGACAAATCTCCATTTTAATTAACTGACAGGCAATTTTCGTTGTGGAAATAACAGCTGCAATTAATATTCACATAGACATTTGATTTGCGAGACTTACTCAAGCATCTATTTTTTGCTCGATTCGACTGTTAGGATGTGCACCGAAAAGAATCGCGATCGCGTTCATCCCGAACATAGCGCTTATATAGCGGCGCGAGATTACATCAATTAATCGCGATTGCGATCTTGTGGAGGTAAGTCCAAGAGATAAGTGGTTTTAAATGGTTAGTTAGATTAGACAAAGTTTCTAGGTCCAGCCAGACGCCATCGCGATGTTGACGAAACATCTATTTCTTGCTCGGTTCGACTGCTCAATGTTCCACCGAAAGAATCGCGACTGCATTCATCGGGAGCATAGCAGTTATATAGCGACGCGAGATTACATCGAATTAATTGCGATTGCGATCTTGTGGAGGTAAGTCCAAAGAGATAAGTGGTTTTAAAATGGTTAGTTAGATTAGACAAAGTTTCTAGGTCCAAAGAGATCGCCATCGCGATGTTGACGAAAGCGAAGTTGACTTTCTTCGGGATGGAAGCTCTACGCCTTTCTACCGTTGGGGAAGAAGGTGGCCGAGGGCGAGTGCATAACTTCAAAAATCACCACAACATCCCCGCGCTGCATTTAATTGATAGTAGTTTCTCTTGTCGCTGTCTTTGATGGGCGTATACCACCGCCGTATCCGTAACCGAATTGAACCACCTAGAGGAGGTTTGTTGGTAGCTTCATTCTTTGGTCCAAAAGCGGCGCTCGTAATGAAATCACTCCAAAGACCCGATGTTAGCACACCACCGGTCGATCAAACGGATAAATTGGCAAGTTCCAAAGAAACTCCCGTGAAGGAAACAAAGGAACCAATTGAATTGCGGGGATTTGCAGGATAAACTAGTGGAAAAGACATGTGAGTTACCGCGACGAAAGTGCCGCAAACCGCCTTATGCTACAGTGTGTCATCGTTTTCAGATCCAAACGATGCCGATCCGACATGAAGTTGGGTGAAGCATGGATAGGGGTTTCGTTATGAATTTGTTGCCAATGCCCGAAAGATTTCTATGCTCACGCTTGTGCGTAAATGCCACAAATGCATGACTTGGTGAGATGCTCAATAGCATTGGTTCTCGCTGACAAGATTCCGCTTTCTAGCCTAGTTACGGCCGAAGGAGACCGAGGTCGAGAAGGAAGCTTATGCCGTCAGCCTGAGGTGGAGTAACAAAAAAAGACAACCACATGGTGAATGTGAGGAAGGCGAGAGGACGCCGACCCCAAAAAAAAAAGAAAGGAAAACCACACCGAAGCTATCTTGCGCCAGTCCTCGATGTGTCGCTTGAAAGAGATGTTGTGCTAATTTCACGCTTAAGGAGATATCCGCCATGAGGACCTTCTCTTCGAACATGAAAACTTCGAACGTCACGACTTTTTTGCGCATAAAACATGCTAGATCTTTGTTCAGAGAATGGATGTGTGAAAAAGCTAATGCTGAACAACAGGGAAGTCTGTGTGAAGGCATGGCATAGTGCATACGGTATACCAGTTTCTACATTTTACAAATGGAGGAAGCTTTTTATGGAAGGGCACAGGATTGCGGAGCATGGAAACTCCGGGTCCATGAAGCCAAGGTCTCATACACTGGCCGGAGGTGCTGTGCTATCTATGTACATAGATGAAAATGCTGAAACTATGCCACACCGCTCAAAGGTTACGAGTGGGGGAACTAGAGAAAATGTGAAGAGATTACCTTCCATCTTGACTAAAAAGGACATACATCAAGAGGTAGATATAACCGTCCACGAGATGACAGGAAAACATGTTTCTCAATCGTCCTTCTTGTCAACGTGGAAGGATAACCACTCTGAGGTAGCAATCGCCAAAAGGATAGCATTTTCTAAGTGTAATACCTGTATTGTGATAAAGGAGAAACTTGCCAAGACTAGAGATCCAAGAGAGAGAAGAGAGCTCGCCGTGGAAAGGAAATCTCACATGATGCCCAACTTTCCCGCAGGGGAGTCTCTACACGGTCGTGGAGAGCTTTGTCTCATCGATCTCCGAAAATGCCTTAACCATTATACATGATAAGATGGATAAGAATAAGACGATGGTTCCTCGTCTGGAGAAGCTAGCAAAATCTGTATGGAGGGGTGAACGGTTGAAGGTGAGTCTTCTCGGTGCTCTCATGCATGGGCATGGTGTAGGTGCTTTGGGCCACTTCTCCATTTGGACCTCCGCCGATGATTCAATTTTCATGTGGGATCTTTAAATCATACCTTGAAAACACTAGAGAATCAATCTGAGGACAACTGGGGTCATTTGAGAAATACGATCATCAAGGAAGTCAGCCGGGTGGAGCAATTATGAACACGGAAGCCCTTAGGACAAAAATGGTGAATGGCACTAGAAATGATTTTATGCCTCCTATCAAGGGCCCTCGATAATCAAGAAGTTGCCTAGGAGGCTTTACTTGCAAACTAGACAATTGCTCAGACAAAACAAGAACAGGTATCTTTTTCTCTTACTTGTCATATTTGGTCCGGTTAGGTGTCTTCGATCAAAAGTGCAACTGGATTCATGATGGTTGGACACACCCACGATGACATAGATGCCCTCTTTGGAAACTACTCCACTCTATTGAGAAGATCGATGCATTGACTATTCCGAGCTTATGCAACTCTTCTTCAGTGTAGTTCAAAGTCTCCTACGCCCTACCTTGTGTCCGAGGTTCCCAACCGAAAGAATTCATGAAAGGTTTTATCCCCGATAAGAAGGACCGCTTTATGTGGTCATTTGGAACCTCTACTCTTCAAGTTCTCATGATGAATGATGGATGGCCACTAATATTCTACAAGATGAGGCCAGGGCATAGGGAGTGGCTACCTGAAAAGGGAATTAAAATGTGGAAGGAGGATGCCCAAGGCTTACCTATGATTCCTATAGGGTCACCTAAGGTTGTGCAGCCATATCAGAGCTTGACAGATATAGGTGCCTTGAGAGCTTCAATTGCCAAGTACATGATGCACTGGGCAGCTATTTCTAGAGCCGGCGATAACTCATGGTCTCACACATATATGAATGAAGTTATTGACTACTGGTCCACCTTGTTGCGAGTGCTTGGGGACGTTCAGCCGGGAGAATCGGCTATTCGTGATTTCGCCCAAAGACGAGACAAACCGCATTAGAAGAACCCGACAACTTATTGGTAGATGAACACATTGGTGCATCTCATTATGTCGGGCCTTTCTCTGGTAGACCCAAGAACCCCGTTGAAATATTCGACCCCTACCAAGATGTGAAGAAAGGAATGCTCTTGGCCGATCAGGCCACATGATAACCGCCCGACGTGGATGGCCTTTTTGGAAGAGGACCCAATGAGGGACCCTAATCTCCCTCACTATGAAGAGGTGTTTGTTTCTTGGTTTGAGCCTCAAGGCCGGAAAGGGTACCTCATATGCAATGCAAAGATAGGGATTGCTTGGAGTAAGAATTGGAGACCGAATCCCAATGACCCGCCACGGTACCAACATTTGAAAACGATAGACTATGGTTGGGCCAGTAGGGACCAGGTGTTGTCGTCGTGATCCCCGATAGTGTGGGGGCTCGGTTGCAAGAATTAGTGGCTAAAGAAGCTAAGTTAAACGACGAGGATGAGAACTCTTGAGGTATGCAATGCTCTTTTACATAATTACTATATCATACATGACATGCACGACACAATAGACTAGTTATTATTCATTAGGCTTTGTGTTTTTCATCTCAACACAAGAGCTCTTACACTATACAATGCCAAATGTGATTCATTCATCTTCACTGTAGTAGTGATCCCTACATATCTGTAGTAGTGATCCCCGATATCTCATAGCTCATCGCCGGAAGCCAAATCGATGGATCATAACACGAATTGACGCAGGGGCAATGAATCTCAAAAAAGCTTTTCTTCTTCGCAGTAGGGATCAAGAAGAAGATGCCCGTCTAGGCAACCAACAAGATCTTCGTGGCTCATTGAGCACTTGATCGCCTCAATGTGGTGAATTGAAGAAGGCGAAAAATCCATGGGGATGAATGAAATTTAGCCCCAAGTGAGAAGCTTTTATAGTGAAGTGGAATGATTGAGGTGAATTATTGGGGTAGACTTAAGCCCCATTATTGAACGATGTATCGATCAAGTGTATACGCATAAATAATATTACTGATTTCATACTAATATCGCGTATGTTTGAAAACATGTTTGCTTGACGAAATTTAGCTATGATTGAATTCAATGACACTTGCGTAAAAAAGTGGAGGTGGGATAGCACATCGTTACAATATACTCGCTTAAGGTAATGATATTACATCCTTAATCGAATGCTATTACATCCTTACTTAGTTATTAGGTACCCATGTCATTATTACATTATTGGCGGTGCGATTCACTCGTCATCAACATCAAAGCTCGTGATGCCATTCACTCATAGATCTCCCCGATCCGGAAGCCGATAAATGTGGACCTTAACACGAAAGTGAGCTTCCCCGCAAGCACTAGCAGTCCATCGACTTTAGATAAGAGCCATGGATCAAGCTTAACGCCATTTCTAGCGCATTCGCCCAGATCGTTGTAGCTCAAGTAACACTTGAAAGAGCGGATGTGCTCTGGACGAGGCATCGAGGAAGCCATGGAAGATGAATGGCCTCTACCCCCTCGTCAAGCCGTTTTTATAGTGAAGTAAAATTATTTATGTGAATTATTGGTGTACAATGTAGGGCCATTATTGAGCTTCTACGAGTGTCATGTACACGTACAAGTATAACACAAAATTTTTATGTATATGTGTATGTTAATTACCTCATGTTTCTTGTGCTCGAGAAGTAGGTGAAAGTATTCGTGCTAGAGCAAATTAGGTGTGCTTAAAATTCTCAAAATGGGCTTATTTTCTCCAATTAATGAAATCGTGCTTTCCACTATGAGAGGGAACCTCTATCGTATTCATTGAGACCATTCTAGATGGAATAGAGACGAGCAACCTCCAGATCGTTTAAGGTGATTAGCCTGTAGAAGAAAATTCCAAAAATGAACTCCAAAAGATCAAATGTTCATACCTTTCCCATTTCTGCAAAATGGTAATGGATAAATCGATATCACTCTTAGATAGGACACATTGAAGGATCAAGAAAGGAAAATAGAAAAACGAAATAGAGATCCATGTGGCGAGATTGAGCAAGGGGCCAGCCAATATTGGTTTTAAAAAAGATCTTGACAATGCCACATGGCAAATTTAGATTGGGTTTCTAATTAAAATTCAATGTTTTAAATTCATAGTCGAATCCCACCTTTAGATACCTTCATGTCAATCCAAGGCTTGATCTAAATGTTTTCATGGCAGTAAACGATGTCCAAATGCATGTTTAAAAGGCTCATCATGTCCATTGGCTCATGTAAGTAACCAGTATATTTTGATCAGAGTATTAGCCATTGGCTCATGTAAGAAACCAGTATATTCCAATCAGAGTCTTTCTACTTGTAAGTACGAACCAAGAGGAATGACTACTGCACATCATATCAGTAAAGAAGGGGATGATCTCTCATATTATCCACAATAGAAAGCAGGCATTTGTGTCCACATTATCTGATGATGCTAAAGATAAGATTTAGGGATCACATCTCCGTCTCATCTAATACTTCGGTGTATCTTTTTTGAGTTCTTAATATAAGTTATACGTCCTTCAAGCATCAGATCAGAATCTGAAAAGGAGGGGAGGGGATAAGGATACGCATCATGTCTTAAGACATGCTTGAAAGAGGACACCAGAAAGAGGACTCCAATCACACAACATCGGTAGCAACAGTTTACAACTTGGAAAGCATATCGATTTCTGGGATCCAAGATAAAACAAAGAGAGAGAGCATGGTGGCCTTCAGGCAATCTCTATCTCTGTTGTTACTGTTTATTGTGTTGTTACTGAGGAGAAACTAGTTTGTGCATATGTTTCAAGGCTTGTTTTGGTTTATGTGAAAAGAAAACCTGAACTGTGGGTTTTTCTCTTTGTTCTAGAAACAGGAAGCCATGACCTTTACTGATAAAGCATGGACAGATAGAATTTAGGAACCAAGAACAGACAGAAAGACCACAGGCCACAGTTCAGGAATTTTTACCTAAATAAAAGAAGGCCATCACGGTTCTAAATCTATTCGAACCCTAGCAATACCTCAATCTTCCTCAGCAAGCTCAGGTTCCTCAGACATGCAAGCACATAGCCCAGCTCTTTTCTTGATAGCAACACAACAAACTACTGATTTTGTTCTAAAATAACTACTATTTTGCTCAAAAGAAACTTTGAAAACTAGGATATCTGACCCATCCTGATAGCAATAACACAATTGTTCTTTCGAT
Organism: Isoetes taiwanensis; assembly: GCA_021234155.1. Classification (NCBI taxonomy): domain Eukaryota; kingdom Viridiplantae; phylum Streptophyta; class Lycopodiopsida; order Isoetales; family Isoetaceae; genus Isoetes; species Isoetes taiwanensis. The sequence continues at coordinate 1,121,802 of JAJEKV010000064.1, forward strand.
ATTATTAGGGATTATGTGTTGCTCCTCCTTAGCCTTGTGCAATGAAGACAGACAACACAATAATGAATAAGAGGAAGAAAATCACAATTATTAAACAAATAAGAATAAACATATAAGTGGAGTAGTTCAATCTGCTGTGTGCTGTCGACATTTATTAGGCCCGTAATGATCTGCAGCTCTCCTCACCATTTTGTTGCAAAGCGCACAATAATGATTCTGGCATGACCAGCAGAACATATGATTGTTGTTGCCTTGCTGCAGAATGAAAAACATAAGAAACGTCTTAGACTACAGCAATGACTATTATCTCGTATCATACACATCTATTTTGTGGATCCATTCCTGTAGAGCTATCAATGCATATCAATGCTATCCTGTCTAGTTTCAATGGATGCATCTAACTTGCTCAACCACTCCTATGCTTTCACAAGCTTCCAGCGCATTCAGAATAACAAGTTTATCCTGCATCCTGACAATAACAATCTAGAGCATAGCATAACTCCCTCGGGCATATCCTACAATTCAGCTCAAAGACACAAGAGTCCTTTCCTACAACCAAACAATCAAAAGGGACGAGGATAGGACATTTCACTAACAGGCAGAAAGAAGTAGACATTGAATTTCCCAAAACCTGGATACTTATATCAATTATCTGGGCATGCATTAGTCACCCATTATAAATGGTGCCGATGCTGCCATCAAAACCCTTGAAATCATAACCTTATTTGGCTTTATCTGTGGCCATAAAACCTTTGTTTTGTTTCCCCCAACGTTTTTCAAATTTGGTAGATCATTGAAGAGTCCATTTGCCTCCTCCAGTCTCCCATCTTTTGCACAACATGACTGCACCAGAATAGGGCCCAGTCTGGATGATCTGAGCTTAAGTATTCAATATCATATATGCTACTAAAATGCTAACTTTTCTGAGTACATGCCATCTTGTATATTGCTATGAGGCAATTCAATGTCCCTACAACAACTGAGTCTAATAGCTACTCAACAGTGTAAGTTTTCTGGTTTAATGGTTTTCAAACATTTTGGAGTAATAAGTACACTGCAAAGGTAACTTTTTCCAGTTCCATTTGACCACCATCACCACATTTGCAGGCACTTTGAAGTCCTGATTTTGTAAACTATCAAATACTTTTAATTGCCTCTTCCAAGTTCTGACATTTAGCATAGTGTTTCCTACAGCATTGTCAACTTGATCCGCTCGTGGATGCGTTACGAACTCAACACAAACACAGCCTTCAGAACGCATGAGAATGTAAACCATAAAAGCAGACACGTTCACTGTTGCCATCTTGGTAAAGCATTTGAAAGTCAAGGAGCCTCTCCATATTGTATATATCCTAAATTCACTCCAGTTCCTCATGTTACAGGTCCCTAAAATCTTAAGATTCATAACTTCAGTTTCTCACATCAAAAACCAGTGTTGACAATTGCCAGCGTGGCCTTGGAAGTTGGAATGGCCAACATTGGTTGCAGCCTCCATACTGAACCAAGAAAAGAATTCCCTTTCCACCATCATGCGAAATGAAGCAACCTAGCAGGTTCCAAACGAACTAGTGGAGCTGCTCTAAATTAAACGAACTTTTCTATATTTCTTTTGCTGGACTAACTTTGTTAGTATCATCTCTAATCAATGTAGAAGAACTCAATAAGCAGAACTGCTCATTTGCAGATGATGAGAACTATTTGATTCCCCTTGCAAGCTTTCCTTACAAGGTCAGTCAAATAGAATGCACTAACAGAAAATAATATAACCTTTAAAGGTGCCATGTATTCTTTTCCACCCAAAAGGCATGATTGGAGACCTGGTTCTCCAGAATACATAAATTAAGAACTTGAGGTTGTGAAACTTTTGTCCATCTTGTGTTCTTATCACACAAACTTTCATGCTAGGCAAGCAGAAAACATGTTTGGCTTTTGATCATACACAATTTGTGTACAGCTTTTGTAGCACAACTGTTTGCAGGCATTTATTTTTGCAAACATTTGCAGTGGTTTGTAAAAGTGCAAACTCATTTGCAGATTGACCAAAAAGTCAGAATATCAAACGAGACAACATGAGTTCTCAATGCAAGGGATCCAAATATGCTTATTATCATAAAGACATTACATGGCTGCCATGAATTGCCAAAGACGAGTTGAGACTATGCCCAAACCAAGACCAAACACGTGATGTTCCAGAGATTGGAAGACATAAAGATCTTGAAAAGCATGGTCAAACTGATGCTTTAGAGCTTGAAAGATTGGCCAGGTCTCAATCACTGCAGCTACTCTATACTCCCAACTCATTCTACTTGTTGCTAGTGAATGGAATGGAAGGGGGATTAGAGTGGAAGGAACCAACATGCCAAGATGAACAGCTCAACAGATTAATCAGCATGCTTATGGGCAAACTGTGCATAAATGAGGTCAATATGCCAGCTAGAACCAGAAGATCAAATGCTATCCTTTTTCCGTCTTACTGCAAATGCCATTCGCAAAGTGTGTTTGTGTTTTCCCAACTATGACTGTTTGTTTATCTACTCCAGTGCTAACAACACGGTTTCCAAGTAAAGTGACATCCTTTTTCGTTTTAAGCACTGCAAAGGGTTTGCAACCAACCTTAACGTTAACTTGGCGACAATTGGGGCATGGCTTCCCATGCCCCAACTCTGCCTGGCGCATCACGTCTCGATGCCCAAACTGCTCTTCCCAACGCTGAATCTCTTGCTCCTCAAAGAGTACACATTCTGACCTGCAAACATCAAGACCATTGTTTACAAGAAACAAGAGTAGAATGCTCATAAAAGATTCCAAATTTTGACATAAGAAGCAGACGTTACCCAAAATGATCATATCCCTCTATTTGTTTCCCACACTTGAAGCAAAAAAATGAACCACAATAAGAGCAAGTCATTTTGTTACACCCTTCTGATTTAGATATGGCCATCCTGCAATTTGGACATTGCTTAGCCTCACGGTTGACCACATTCAAACTTAGTATATCGTTGAGAATATCCTCTTCTTGTTTCCTTTGTGCCTCACCAGCTTGGCTTCCTTTTCTTCGCTCCTGTATCCACACACAAAAGAAAAGGCATTGCTTATTACCTACAAAGAGATAGGGTTCTACACAATACACATTGCTTGAAATAAGTCCTAGAAAAAGAGTGGTTTTTTCAATGCTTGAATAATTCTGAAACTCCTTTTTACCAAGCGCTAACAGTGGCTTGAAAATGACACTGACATAGTGTACACTCCATTGCTGTTTTCAAGAAAATTAAACTGGATATATGAATAAATCAATGCCTCACTATTTCATTTCATGTCTTCATCACAGATTCCCTACTTTCCTGTACTCTATATGAACAAGCTCAAGGAAGTGAAGACGGGATATCCCTGAAAGAAATGATAGTAAAGTACGTGGGAAGCCTTTTTAGGTTTAATGCTAGAAAAGTTGAACATATGCAAAAGATGCTAGAGTAATGCTGGTACCTGAAGAATGCGTAAAATAGCTTCTGGTGACATACATTGTTGTCCAACATGCCAGTTCCTCCGACAGAGTGTACAGAAGCTGAAGAAACATTTTGCGCATAAGGCGTGATGATCTTTGTCTTCAATACAAACAGTCTCACAACGTGGACAATAAACAACATCAGCCATGGCATCCAAAGTCTTTTGCAACATCAAACTCTCCCATCGCTGAAATTCCTCATCCCCTAGCAATTCTTTCAATAAAAATGGAGGGATCGATCCTTTGCAACTAGGGTCGGGACATTTCAACTTAACTGTTCCGTCTTTAACATGCATTAATACATATTGCTGCATACAATAGGCATGCTGACAAGGAAACCTGGCAAAGTCTTTCCCTGAAATAAATGGAAATGCAAAAGCATCAATAGCATACCCAACGGAAACATGATTGTTATCGTGTAAAGGCTTGGTTATTTAAGATGCTCTTCCAGCAGAATATAAATTTCTTTGTTTCCTTTTTCGTTTTTGAAAATAACATCAGGGACACACCTAATCTAGCTCATGTGCAATTGCGAAACTGCAGGCCTCTAACCTTGCATGAAATCTGGTTAAGTCAAGGAATGTTTGCATCGCAAGGACATGCTATCCGATACCAATAATGCCTTCATTAGTTCCATAATATTTGCTTCTAGCCTGCTATTCTAGTTTCAGAAAAGCAAGTTAATCACAAGGAAAAGGCACCGTCATGAAAAGAGTTCTTACCAAAATACTCAACAAAACATATGTTGCATAAGTGTAAAGATTTTCTGAAAGCATCCCTTTTCATCTCTTCATTATAACGAATCAAAAAGAGTACATCAGAATCCGTAGAAGAAAATCCAGAAACAGCCCGACAATCTTCACTGTTATCTGCAGCTAGATATGACCCAAGTATGAGCCTGCCAGGCTCTTCCAACCGAAAAAGAGTCTGTGACTGAAGCCACTCTGTCCATGCATAGACCACCACTTGACCCATTTGGTCTTGCCAAATTTTATCCAGTGCTGAACAGAGTCCTGAAAGGGCTGATGAGCTTAGCCATAGTGCTGATAGGGCAAAGAATGGGGGTGCTTGGGAGGGATATGTTACAGGGAGTACACAAAGTAAACACAGTGGTGGAAGGTGGTTAAGAGAAAATGTATATGATGAATTTGAGGGTGCCCTGCTGTCGATTGATGAATTAGAATGACTATCTCTTTCTTCATATGCGTACCGTGCACTAGGTTCAGATGTAGAAATGCCATCCTTTAGACTGGGCAAATGGACAACACACGTAATTGGCTCTGTGATGTCCAAGGAAACTGAAATCTGCAAAAATAATCTTGTTAAGAAGAATGAAAAAATCAGAAACCGAAATGCAACCCAGACAGAAGAATGGGCTTACCATAAAGGATGACGGTTGTCCCTCTTTTTGATCCAGCAGCTGAAACTTGTCTTCATAGATAGCTTGCAAGGCAAGTATCTGAAAAAAAGCAAGAAACCAAATATACATTCATAAAGAGGTCCTATACATAGAGTGAATTTGGAGAGAACAAAATATACAAGTTATAAATGGCATGTGTCTAGAGACAGGAGTTCCAAGCCAGCTCATTTGAACACCTTATGTTACTACGACTGTAAATAGCAGTGACTCCTAAATTCTTCTAACTCATGTCTGAAACTACTATGAGCAGAAAATGGTTGTGTTCTGCTGCAACAAAACCTCCCTTTTTTTTAAGAAAGCCACATATAGAGACAAGAGTTCCAAGCCAGCTCATTTGAACACCTTGTGTTACTATGACTGGAATATCAGTGACTTCTAAATTCTTCTAAGTCATGTCTGAAACTACTATGAGCAAAAAATGGTTGTGTTCGGCAGCAAAGTCAATGTGAAATTCCTAGTTTCGCATAACCTTGTGTCCCCTTTTTGTGCGCTACCATCAATCAAGCATATTTCCTCTAGCTAATTTACTCATGTCCTTAAGCTTACATATTGCATTATTTACAAGAAGACAAGAAAACCATTTGCAAGCTTGTAAACAACCAAAAGCTCTGAAAAAACTTACCTCATCAGCTTGCTCTTGAAGGTTAAGATTTATTTCTTGCTCTGAAAGTTGAGAACGGTCTGAAGCCAGAGCCAATGACATCAGCCTAGCTGTCAAAGAGTCCTCGTTTTCTTCTATTTCTTCATATGGTCCTCTTGCTTGAAAATTTGTGTGTCTAGCAATCTCACCACTGCCTTGAGGCTGTTCTACAGTGATTTCTCTGTTACCAACTTCAATAGGTTCTGCAATATTTTTAGTCTCCTGCCTCATTACCCCACCTGGAATGGTAGCCGTAGAACTAGCAGATTTATTTTTATTTGCTCTGCATCTTGCATTTTCAAGCTTGTGAGCTGAAATACTTTTCTCTTCTGATTTTACAACATAATCCGCCAAAGACAAGGGGGGCTTAATTTTATCCTCACCTATCTCATCATCTTCAGAGGTGGGAGACAAAACTTTCTTATTAGTGGGAGATAAGCTACCTTTAGACACCCAATCCCTCTTTTGCAATGCCAAGTTTATCAATTTTGCAGATTTCGCACTCTTTGTGTCTTTTGACATGGCTATTCAAATCCCGCTCAGAATCGAATGCTGTGTTGAAAAATGCTGAAATTTTAGAAATGAGAGAAGAATGCTTAAGAACTTTGTGCATTAAATGCTACCGAATTTGTTTACAAGCAAAAGATTTACTGGCAGATATGGAAGCGCAGGGTGGGCAAGAGTTAAATTATTAAAAGGTGAATGAAAAAGACAGGTTTGAAATGAAACTGGATATAGTTTCTAATGAAACTATGTGTAGTTTCCACATTGAAACTAAATCCTGATCAGGCGTAGATAAAGTCATCGGTTCCTTTATGTATAAATATAAGCTGCCTGAATTCAGCTCGGCTTCTTAGCACTATTCCGAAAGGACACTTTTTCGCAATCTATGAGAATGGAATATGTGTTTCTTTCTATTGATTCAGAAACTGACCTCAATTCTTCTCAGCGATGGTGGTTCTTGCCCTGTTGCCGACCCTGCTCAGACCCTGTTGCCGCATGCTGTGCCGTCGCCCCAGATTTCTTGGTATAGTCGATTTAGCTTCGGATTAGGATCTAAAAGAATGGGATAGGCATACCCAGCTGCTAAAGGAGATAGGAGAATAAGGGTTTATGCAAAGACTCCCAGTATCGAACATGATAATTTTGAGGAGGTGGTTCTTGAATCAGATGTCACAGTTTTGGTGGATTTTTGGGCTGTGAATAGCCGAAAACTGGTAGATAGGATTGAATAACATCGATTCGGCTATGAATAGGGAGAGATTGACCTTTTTCTATGAAGAATCGGCCTGATACAAGTTTTTGCGTTAGCAGCTCGGCGCCCCGTTATCAGCCGTTTAATAATATTTTAAAGACATAAGGCTTCCTTAGCTTTATAATTTCTTTACCCCATGAGGGATTCATAAACTAAACACAAGTTCACACTTTGAAGCAATTTTAGAGTGTCCACGTTGCCGCCAAGTGGGATTTTTGTGCAAGTGGAAGCTATTTCAACCGTTTTATTTTATTTACGGTGAAGAAAATACATGAAAATTCCAGCGTGTTCAGGGGCGTTGGAAGTTATGCTGGCGTTAGAGAGAACGAGAATTTGTATTGGCTCGTTCTTGCCGCAATGTTTCCATCTCTATTTTTGCTGCGTTTTTTTCCCTCTAGGCATTTCTATCTCTATTTTTGCTGCGTTTTTTCTCTAGGCATGCGGGCTGCCTCTGCCGGAATCTACACAAAGAGGTCGCTGGAGGTGGTTTGAATCTATACAGGAGAGGTTGCTTGCAATGGAGGAGTGCCTTTGCTTCTGGTATTCTTAACAGGTACTTATCTTAACCTCATGAACATTATCCTAGCATCAATACAAAACTGATTGTTCTAAGCAAATTGTGTTGAAGCCACATGAAACAGACGAATGTGCCTCATGCAATCATAGCTAGTTATATCTCTTCCCTGGGCCATACATCAGTGATGGGCTGTCTCTCAGATGGATTCAGTTTTGTTTGGGCCTTCAAAGAATGCTAAGAAATCTAGTTTGTGCACGTCATCAACTAATTAGTAAATCTTTTTGCTAAAAGAAAGACCGGCTCCGTTCGTAAGTATGTATTCCGTAGTCTTGCATCAAGCGTCTTTAGGACCTTATTATTAGGATTGATTGACATGTATGCAAAATGTGGATTTGTGTATACATTTGTGATGCCTGAGCAGTTTAATGCTCTGAACATCATTAGCATCTTACAAAAATGCAGGAAAAAACAGAGATTTCAACATGTCAAGGTTTTTTATTCTTAGTTTTGGAATGGTGATTCTGATCAGATTGGAAATTACATGCATTCATCTACACATTAAAGGCAATACATACTGAAATTTCACACAGAGGATTTTAGAAAGATGTTTTGTTAGCAGTACTTTGGTTGATGTTTATGCCAAGTCTGGTCTAGTTGAAGAGGCACGAGAAGTTTTTGACAAGTTGCCGATAAGAATTTGTTATCTCTTGGGCAGCCCTTATTGTAGGATATGTTGAAAATGGACTTGGCCAAGCAGACTAGAATGTTGCCAATAGATGAAATTTGAAGGTCTGATGCCAAATGCCATCACTTTTGCTTCCAGTTTGAAAGGTTGCATTACTCTGGCAACCTTAGATATGGGTTGAAAATACACTTGGAGATTGCTCAGAAGGGATTTGAGAAAGATCTATATATTAGCAGCACTTTGATCAACATGTATGCAAAAGGTGGCTCAATTTTGGAGGCCAGAAAGGTGTTTGACAAATTGCTAAGAAGAAACCTTGTATCATGGAATGCAATGATTAGAGGATATGGCATGAACAGCAAGATGGCTGTACAATGCTCTAAAAGTATGCTAGAACAAGGCATATGCTATTACATTCATGTGCCTTCTTATTCCATGCAGGCGCATTAGCCTGTTGTGAAGGGCCAAGGATTTCTCAATTCAATGCAAAAAAATTATGATTTTGTACCCAAAATAGATCATTACAACTGTCTAGTGGATCTTCTTGCATGTTTTGCCCATTTATATGAAGCAAGAAACTTGCTTGGGACACAACCATCCAAAGAAGCTTGGATAGTTCTGCTCAGTGCCTATAAAACATATGGAGAGACAGAAATGGGGCTAAGGTGCTTTCAGCAACTAGTACAGATGGATGCTGAAAATGCTGCATATTATTTTCTTATGGAAAGCATTTATGTAAGTGTTGAAGGTGGGATGATGCAGATAGAATAGCAGAACTTAGGAAGCATGGAGAGGCAAAAGAAAAATTAAAGGCGAACAAAAAATGCACGAGTTTGTGGTGAATCACAGATATAAAAGAGAGAAAGATTACATAAACATCTACGAGAGACCAACTGGATCTATGAGACCAAATATACACCAATCATGTACAAAATCTTCTTCTTGGCCAGCAATTGGGGAGATGAACAGATTAGACATAGATGTAATGAGCAGGAGACAAAGAAGGAGTGGGAGGAAGAGGCAATTGATGAAGTTATTGCTCTTATTGATGGTTTATAATGAACAATAGAGGCAATTCGTCCTCATTTTTTCAATCGGATTTAGGAACCATTACATTATTTGGTCCTATTATATATTGTGCTTACGACAGAAGTTTTATAGCAAGGGTTTACTCCAAAATGGAGATGTAGATTACATCAAGCGTTGGCAGCAGCGGAAAGATGTAGAACCTGGATCAAAAAATAGACCAAGATCTTGGGAAGAAGCCAATCGCATTACAAACAAAGAAAATCATAAGGTAATTCTAACCTGTATTCCAAAAAAAAAAAGTCAGTTTATAAGTACTTCTAGCAATCTGATATGGGTTGTTTCAGATTTTTTCTCTCATGGATACACTCTGGCTTTCTTTTTTGACACTAGGAGTTGTCTATGGTGACCTGGGCATAACTCCACTTTATAGCTTCCTATACATTTTTATAGAGGAAGTTCGTAACAAAGATGACATCGCAGCAGCATTGTCACTTATTATCTACAGCATTGCCCTTGCGCTTATCAATTATATCTTTATTACACTCTGACCAGATGGCAATGGAGAACGTACTTGATTTGTTTTTATAATTTCTATGTTTAAAATTGCATCATTCAGGATATGTTATGTTATTGCTAAAGCCATGTTATTATGGCAGGGGGGCATTTTGCATTTTATTCTCGTATTTGCAGGCATGCAAAAGTCAATACAGTACCCAACCAACATCCTACAGATCAAGAACTAACCAGTTATTTCTGAAAGTCTACAGTAGAAAATTCCGGATCTGCAAAAATAAAGAAAAATCTTGAGAGTAGTGAGTTCTTACAGAAGACTCTACTCGTTCTGATGATTGGAGATAGCACCCCTGCGATATCAGGTAGCTAATTTTTATGTGTCTGAGAATTTATAGCCACAATTTAGTAATATCCCAGGTGAGAAATAGTCCACTGATTTTTAATGTGTGCACTGACTTCATCTGTGAAAGAAACTCAGGTCAACTATCCATCACTTTCTCATGGTAAATAACCTTGCTAAGGTTTTATATGGACCTTACCTTCAGCTTGATATACAATCCACAATCTCTATTCATAGAGATACAGGTTTATTTAATATGCAACGATTTGGGACAGATATAGTGGGCATGTTTGCCCCAATTATCTTTTTGTGGTTTATCTCAATTCGATTAATTGGCTTTTACAACATATTCAAGTATGAACCTGCAATATTGAAGGCTTTTTCTCCCGCCAATGCTTTCAAACTTTTTTAAAATAAGATTTTGAAAGTGGGAGGAAGTCACTTGGGGATGTTTTGCTTGCTATAACAGACAACTCCTTTTTAAACCTGAATACATTGCCATTTCATTTCACATGTGATAAAAAATTGTTTGACTTACATGAGCAGAAGCGCTCTTTGATGATCTTGAACATTTTACTCCACTTTTTAATACAGGTGAACACTGTTACCCAGCTAGAGAATCAAACTGTGCTATATGACTATGGCATTAATTTGTATGATTATGGCATTAATTTGTATGCCATTAATTTAATGTGTTGTATGATTATGGCTAAGTCTTTCCTTGTCTGCTATTATGCTATATGGGACAGGCTGTTTCCTTAGAAAACATCCAGAGAATATGAACAATGCATTCTATAAATCTATTTCGGGTAAAGGAAAATATGTTAGCCAATGTTAATTAGTTTGAGACGTCATATACTAATGTAGATATAGTATATATGTTATTTGTTCATTCATCTTGCAGAACCTGTATTCTGGCCGGCATCCTTGATTGCCACTTTTGCTGCTATTATTGCAAGCCAGCCAATAATTTCAACAACATTCTCGGTTGTAAAACCACCAGTTGCACTTGAATGCTTCCAAGAGTTAAAATCATTCATACATCTTTTGCTAGCCAGATATACATACCTGAAATCAACTGGTTGTTAATGGTCTTCTGCTTGCTAGTCACTATTGGATTTGGCCGCACAACCCAAATTGGAAATGCTTATCGTATCACTCAACAATTATTTTCACATATAATGTTGTTCATAATGTTTTTATGTTCAAACTATCTTTAAACAGTTCATTCTTGCAGAAATTGTTGTTTTTGCTGTACTATTAGAAATGGCCTTGCGTATGACCCTAAGCATGGTCTTTATCTGGCAAAAAGATCTTTTCCTTGTCATTTCATTGCTTGTGTTTGAGACTACTATTATAACAACCTGATAAGTTGCTCATTAGCACTCTACACATTCTAAAGGCTATATTTATTTCTCAACGAATACATGGTCAGCAATTGTTTTTTATTGTTCCAATTTTGCTCTTGCGTTAGAAGTTAATGCACTTTCAAAAGCATATAACCTATGTATCATACTTAGAGATGTGGCAATACATTGTCAATGACTATATTTCATTGTACATTTTTTTTTTGCTTGCACTGAAGAGGAAATCCTGGGATTTAACGACAAATGCATAACGAAGATCAAAATCTTCAATGGCCTCTATCAGATTCGTGATTTTCTCATGCGTATGTTTGAAATATGGGCCTCAGCAACAAATTGTAATTTCAAATGACTGCATTCACATGTTTTCATAAATTAAATCAATATATACTAAAACATTCTCGACTTGCGTCAATTAGCCATGCACAATGCACTTGGAGCAACTTTTAATATCAACCCGTACACAGGACAACCGTATCCAGCTTTGCCTCCTTGCCCAGAGAATACCTGGGATTCCATGTAGTCAACAAATTCACTGGAGAAACATTTGTTGACCATCAACTGCTCATTGACGAAATGACTGCCAAATTGTCAGATTACGTAACATAAATGGAACAAGCTACAGACGAAGTTCACAAAGCCTTCAAGGAATGTGGCCAAATGATGAAGTGGGTTAATCAACCACTAACCTCAAAAAGGAGCAAGTAGAACGTCATTGAGAAAAGCCAAACACGGGCTACTGAAAATTGTATTGTCAATCAGAATGATAATGCTAGAAAAATTAGTCAGCGATCCTAGAGATCTTGACAACGAAGAAAATTAATCCTAACCAAAATGTGTCTAGACTAAAGTTGATTGAATAAAAGATGGATCTTCTTCCCATACATGCTTTCAATCAATAAGCATTATAATGCAGATTTACCTAAGAGGTTGATTACAATGCTGCATGGCATTTCTCTATAAAGTTGAATAACTTTCATGTGTATTGTGAATTTCTTGCAAAAATTGTAATGCCCTAATTCAATGGTTGGACTTTGAAGGTGTCGCATTGCACATAGCCACATAGGGGGCACCATGTTGAGAGTTATGTTTAATTGTTCTATGTATCTACTTCCTCCAAGTTATATTGTAGGTTATATGATGTGTAATTGCAAGGGCACAATGCATGTGCTTGACGTGAGAGAATGGAACGACATATCTATATGTGTCGTATCAAAGTTTTGTAGTGTTATATGCATGTGGGCTCAGAAACATTCTATACCTAGGCAAACTTTGATTCAAATGGCCAACAAATATGTTCTCATAGTTGTCATGTGCCAAGCTATTTTTGCCAATGTGACTCAAACTTTAATTAATATTTACATTTTTATAAAGTTATCAAATAATCATGTCATCAGTGGGAACTTACAACTCACTTTGACTTGCCTACCGAAGAAGAAGGAAAAAAAAAACTCGCTTTGACATCAATGTTATATGCAAATAATCATGTCACGAGTATGGGAACGTATGTCTCATTCTGATGTCAAATATGGCATTCAATGGATGACATTAATATATGAAACTTTATATTACCAAGTATAGAGGCGAAAGAACATTATCAAAACTTGTAATTTCTGTAAAAAGTAATCAAACGTGCTTTTGACTAGTTATTCCTTTTTAGCTTTTATCGCTCACTGCAACCTTTTTCACTATTTTTCAGCTACAACCATTGGGAAAAAAAACCCAAAACCATTGACCAATCCACCAACCATTGAATTAAACATGAATACTTGGCAAACGTCATTCAAATACAAGAGCACCAATTTTAACACCATTACAGATAATAACTTTGATATTATAACGGATCATCATAGAACATGACTGAATGATCATCAGAGAACATGATGCTGCCGCTGACAGCATCCCAAGCACACCGAGTGTGTTCACAACACAAGCATCATGGCCTTTATATTACAGGCACAAACAAGAACTTAATGCTGCCCCTGACAGCATGGCGATCACAGCAGGTCTGTTCACAACGCAATATTTACAGACAGAAGTTTAGAAGTAAGAAGACACCAAGACTGCAATAGAACTCCATTGATGCCAAAGCAACCATAGATCCTCAGGCCTGCATAGTCCCAGGATGCCTGGCCGCCATACGATCCAAGGCATTGACATGCCGCACAAGAATCCCCTTGAGCAGATTGACATGTCCCCGAAAACAACGTCGCTGCCTCAATGAGATCTTGAGATCCTCCATCTCTAAACATTCCAGAGCATCCTGAATGCGCTGCAAGCTATTGCATAAGCTATCTTTCGCATCCTTAATTCCATTAAGCACCTCCTTTGACAGCAATTCCACGTCCACATGAAGATGGAAGCATTCTGACCTCCTAGGAGCACTATTTACATTGCAACTCTGCAAGTCCACTGCTGATTCACCATCGGATTCACTGTCTATGTTTATGATCTCCCGAGGCAGACCATTATCACCAACAGCACCCACAGCAGCCTCATTGATTACCACACCTACAAAACAGCAAGATTTACATACTAACATGTGAGACACAAACTTAGATGCACTACCTACTCTACGTCAACAGTTCTATCGCCCGAATCACTACAAGAGAATGATGGTTAAACATCAGAATAATCGTCAGAGAGCCTTTATAAAATAGACAACTGCCCAAGCCTTATTCCTGATGAATATACTAACGAATTTTATCTGACGATTTAACGTCAGAATAATCGTCAGATGATTAGTCAGACATAGTCAGTTGAATAGTCAGAGAATTAGTCATTTAAATAGTCACACAATTCGTCCTTTTGTTAATCAGATAGTTCGTCAGTTTATCATTATATTAGTCATTGTATTAGTCAGTTTATTAGTCAAATGCAATAGTTAGAATATTGGTCATTTTATTGAAAATAATGCCAATACATAAAAATTGGTATTTTTCGTACTGCAAAATAAATGAAAGGAGCTCCAAGAATCGAACCTTGGTTAAACCATTATCTCCAGTTATTCAAATAGATATATAAATAGCAATCAAGTAAGCCAACAATAACTGATGTGTATAAAAGAATCATTTTTTCAGTCTACAAAAGAATCAATTTTTCAATCCCTCAGAACTTTGCTAGAAAAGAGAATTTTATAATTACCTTGTTGATCTCCAATATGCATATACTCATTTCGCATGTAAGAGGATCTTGTTGTAATTATGTATATGACAGATCTGCAAGAGAGATTTTCAGAGCTAGAATGTACCAAATACACATTTTCACCAAATCAAGTTGCACAAATCGTAATAACAACATAAAATAATTAAAGCACCCAACAAACCTGTGGCTCACTCTTTTCTGCATTCCAATCAACTGCCAGTCAAAATTTAGGGATGCTGCATAGAAAGCCAACAATGCTACGAAATGAGAAAGGAAAATAAGAAAAAAACGGCAAGAAACACTGGTGCAACTTCTTTTAGAATTCATACCATGTTTTTCTTCATCCCTACACTGCGCAGCTTGCTTCCCAACTGTTATGCATAAACTAAACAAAAATACATTTTAAAAAACTTATGCAAGTATTTTCTGCAGTACTTACCACTCCTTTGAGGTCTAAAATTGCAAGGGAATGAAGAATAGATCTTCCAGCTTTCTTAGAACAAGCAAAAATTCTCCATTCGATTATTACCTTCCATTCTTTGCTATGATACATAAGCATCCGCTCCATAGTATTTCCTTCATTAGTTGTGGCTCACCATAACATAACATATGTAACAACAACATCTGTAACATCAACATAAGGGGAATCCTACCCAAGGCTTCGACTCATGGGGATCGACTGACGGCTTGGGTCTCCAGAAGTCAATGCAACAGAATTCATGACAAATGGATTGGGCTGGCATAAGAACATGGCCGTTGGGTAGTCCATTCCATCCGCCCCTCCTGTGCATACTTTGCAGAATAGGCTGATAAGTTTTGAGACTCGACCGTAGCCTGCCGGGTGCATAGCAAAGGGGGCTACTCCTGGGTTGCATCTCCCCAGTCCCGATGAGGCAGGAGGAGATCATTCCCTCCAGAGGCATGCATGCCCATCACAGGCGGCAAGAGGGCCACTGCCCATCTATGACTTGAACCGCATGGAAGTGTGACGCATCACCCCAGAGTGTCGAGCCCATGCCTTGCCCACACGCAGTGGCAAACCATCAGGCCTAGCCCGCTAAGATCCCTGGTAGGCTTTGCACACCAGAGGGATCAATCTGCAATGGGACAAGTCCCCCTTATCTGCCGGTCTAGTCCCGCCACTCACATCCAGGCGGGCTTTTATGCACCGGCCGCATTAACTGGGATTTAATGAGGCTATCTAGAATCATCTACTACTGAAGGTTTCAGGGCCTCTATCCCCCTTCCCAATACACAAGAGAGCATAGAATGGAACATCATCATCATCAAAGAACTGAAATACTGAATAACATCTAATCTATCTACCTAAATATACATGGTTAGGTTCCTTTGTTACGGCTGGTGATCTCAGAATCTATAAGGCCTTTAAGGTTGAACTAACATGCTAAACCAGCTCATTGCCAGATTAGAAGTCGGCATTGCATAATAGAATAGCCATTTACCTAATCCTTGGCTTGCTCCAGCTCCTTGGAATGCGTTGCCTTCGTTTGGGCTGAAAATAGCTGCTCATGAAAGATCTGTTGTGCAAATGCGACTTAGCGGCGCCTGGCAATGCGAACTAGCAGCTTAGCTTGGCTGGAATGGCCCAAGGAAGCCAAAATGCGAAAATGGAAAAGGTTTAGGGTTTCCTCTTTTGTTCCTTTTACATGACCTTTTAGGGTTAGGTTAGAAGGGACCAATGGGGCTTTGCCATTTGGCAAAGGGGTTTAATTGCATATGTTTAATAGACATGTGCAACATACGAGGTTGTTAAGGGCTTGTTATTTTTAAACCTAACAAACTTTTAGAACTTTTTTGGTTTACCGTTTTAAGGTCTTATTATTTCGAAACCCACAAATCCGAAGGTAGCTAGGAGTTTTTGTTGGACAGCTGCTTGCATGTCAGAGGATGCCTAGATGAGCTGGATGATCTGCTTGACTTGGATAGACTATTGTAGGGGGTGATGTAATTTGTGGACTTAGGGATTTGCTCGATCCTAATAAGCTTGAGCTTCACTGTGCTTGTGCTTGATTCTCGAACATAAATTTTGATGGTTCACTGGCAGATTGTGTTGAATTGGCCATAAATTGATTTTATCTGGTTTTCCAGGTATGCATGGCAGAATTTAGAGTCGCTTTTGGATTCATGCAGTAGAACAAGAAAGAGGAGATGAATGGGAGGGCTTGGTTACTTTTCGAGCTTAGCCATTCCTGAACAAGCCAGAAGACCTGCAAAAAACAATATTACAAACTATATGCGAAAGTTCATTGTAGTGCAATAAGCTTTTATGAATATATTGAAACTAAGTCAGAAGAATTTGAATTTTTTTGTTTTAGTATGCCATGGGATTTGTGCTATATTTAATGTTTTATATGTTATTCATGAACTTGCCAATGTTTTTTGAATTTTTATTGTTTCTCCAAACAAAAAAAATCAACATCTCCCATATATAGTGTGCTAATTTCGTTTTGGGTTGGGATAGGGGTTTCAGGCAGTGGTTTGGACTATGATTTGTGTATGGTATTGTATAAGAAATCGTATAATTTGCCATGTGAGAGGAGCTTGAGTGTTTCATGCTATTTTGGGTGGTCTGGAACTCCCTTTTTGCGTGGATCTAGTCCTCTATGTCATAGGTTCCAATTTAGAAAGCATGTGAAGGCCGCTGGCCAGCGGATAGGAGCGTACAAGGTGGCTGTGAACATGCCGGATTCTGCGTTTCTACTACTTTGCTCCAAAATCGACCACTCGGGTTTGCATCCGTGTCTTAAAACCGGCTGTTTTTTGGGTCATTTTCAGCTCTCGACCCCATTTTTTGAAGCAGAATTCCTGAGTTTTCAAAATCTAAGCTTTGGGTTCTCTTCCAGGCTCAAATCCGAACTGGGTTTCAATCCATCTTAGTTATTCATGAAGCAGAAGGATCGACAATATGTAAGTTCTGGGTTCTCTTCAAAACGAATTCATTCTTCAACCAACACATTTTTGCAAGGAGAGATTCCTGGGTTCTAGACTACAAAATCTGAGTTTTAGGTTAAGTGCAGAGACTCAAATGCGAACTGGCAAGCTGGGTTTGAATAAATTCATCAGAATAAGCTGTTTCTGTGCCAAGAGTCGTTTTCGCGCAGGAGAAATCCTCCTAATTTCTGTATTCTGAAGCTTGAGAGGCTCCGGAATAGGGCAGGTCGATATGGGCTCTGGTGAGGCCGTCCGGCCCTGGAGGTTCGAATCCTCCAGCCCTTTGGTTTCTTTTGTTTATGCAGGTCGGGCTGCCGTAGGAGCGCAGCAGTGATTCCGGCAGCAGAGAGGAGGCCTTTTCTTGGCCATTGAACATACTGTCTATTCTTTTCGTGGGATGATCTGCCCCCGCTTCTAACTGAAGCTTGGATCTGCTCCTCATGGAAGGCGGGATCTGCCTCTGCACTCATGCAGGCGGGAATCAAACGGCCAAGGCTTGGAGTAGACTTGGAGCAGAGATCGGAGAATTTGTGAAAGCGTGGAGCAGAGATTGGAGCATAGTGGACTTGGGAAATTTCTCTCGTTTAATGATATTGTGGTTTTAGACCATTGAGGTCAAGGTGCACCATTGGAAAAGTTCGTTTCGCTTTAGTTCTAAATGATGTGGGCCATCGATCTGGTACAATGCCAGGAATATTCCCCACATCGATGGCTTGCAATGAAAGTTCAACAAAACGCTATATTAAAACAACATCTCCCATAATACACCAAAACAAAGCATAATAGTAATAACAAAGAAAAGAGTAAAACAAAATAAAACGAAACTGAGGAGCACAAGGCTATGGAAAAGCTGTCAATGGGTCGGATGGCCACTGATCCTGAAGATAGTCTGGCCTCCTCTATATATGTCCCATTTCCATTGTAGGCGAGCCTCGCGCACTTGACATAATTCTTCTTTCCGTCTGCAGAGTTGTGCCGGGGTCAGATCTTCTTGGACGGAGAAGGTCGTCCCTTTCAGATGATTGCCATGTCGCAGGACGTGCAACCTAGAAAGGGCATCTCGAAAATGGACTAAGAGGTGACGAAGACGGTCGGGTTGTGCTGCTCCAACCCATTGTGCCGAGAGGACGCCATCTGCATGTATGCGCATCACCTGGGTAAAACAAATGTATTGCTTCATCTGCAACAATAGGCCGGTGCGTGCTTTGTGGCCCAAATTGGCTCTCCGCATCCTATTCTATTCTATATTCTTATCAGACATTTTTTGTTGTCCTCATTAGAAGTGCACCCAATTTCCCCTTTGAGAAAAAAAGATTCAGTTTCTAAGCTACTTTCATTACCGACGTTGTATCTGAATAAGTCATTACCGACGTTGTATCTGAATAAGTCGTTTCCTATGCTACCATTGGAAGGATTCAAACTCTTATTCACACACTTCAGCGACTTGATCCTTGGACAAATTCAAAATCCATGCTAGTTGTGCTGGTAATACCGAGCAGTTTTTGGAATATTCTGAGTATATACCGGCCAGAATATGCCAATATGACCAAAATCACAAATCAGAATCTTCCTAATATGCCCCTAAAGATCCTCCAAGTTGCGAAAACTAAACTAACTCACTCTAAAAATACTCATCCGACGTGGCAGTAGTGTGTGGGGTTCAAGGACGCAAGAGAAGCGGAAGGAGACTGGAGGACCGCACAATAGGTGAGCTTTCTTCGTTACAGCCATTTATCTGTTGCACAGATCTGAAACTGATGGTCTAAGACATGGTAAATTGTCGAAATTGAACAAGCCATGGATCTGGACTTAGACATAGACATCACAATTGAAGCTTATGCACAGATGCCGCATAGGGTGCTTGTAAAAATTTCTGGAATGCAAGAACTGTATCCCTTGAATCATAATTTTCTTTTACGGAATGGACATCTTAAAGCTCACCTTTCCACATTGCAAAGGTATGCTTGGGCAAGACGGTAGAAGATATCAAGATTGCACGAAGTATGCACACCGCACAATATATAACAGTACAAAAAAGAACAATCTATTTAACATTTACAGGAGACTGCCCAGGTCTATAAGACCAATCAATACCAATGTGGGACTATACACAGCTAGTCAGATGCCACCTAGAGACATGTAATTCAGTTATAATTCAGTTAAAACGTAAAATCAAAATGCTGTCAACCAGCTATCTGCAGAGAGACATATTCTCTTTGAGGTGGACACGGGTAAGCTATTGCTCTTTGAATCACTGATAAAAAGTATCATTGAGCCTGCTTAAAATTCATACAGCCTGTTGCATAAGCAGAACGCTTCATATTTAAGCATTTATTGGAGATAAAGTGCTATTTCTGGTCCATAAGCCTCATAAGGTTAGGTAAGGACGTGGTCCCAAATAGAGCGTGTATTTTAAAATGCTGAGCGTCTGAGAAACAAAGTGTTTTTTTTCATAGCTTGCAAATTCCTTTCGAGTGACTAGTAATTGATCTGAGAGGGTCAAATGAGAGGGGTGCTGAATTGCCCCATAGTATTGCACTTCATCCTGGGCAGATGAACGATTGAGGAATGGTGCTTGTGCAACTACATCTTTGGAAAGTTCAGCCATAACTGCTTTAAGTCATGCCAAATAAGGTGTTTTGTCTTTGATGAGAGAGGACAAATAGATCATTTATGCAAGTCCTCTTAGAACGCTCATAGGTCTGAGGTTCTATTTATGGGTCCTGGCTTCAACCTGAATCTGTCCATCCACAGACATAAGATTATATCCTTGGCCTCCCAAGGATTGGTTTGTGCAAGGAGTGTTCTTTAGAAGTTGTATATCATGTCGAATAATCAGGTTTAATTCCATCTGAGACATGTCAAGGTTGGCAGAGAAAGATGGTAGAAGGGAGTTTAGTATGCAACCATCATTGTCCATGGATAAAGAAAGAAAGAAAGAAAGAAAGAAAGAAAGGAAGATTTATTAACGTCTACGGAAGACCCAAAGGGTCTACGAGACCATAACACATACAATATTTAAGACCTCCAGGAGGAAGCCTTCCTGTTCTCTACAAACAAAAGTACCAATCTAACAGAACTTATAGTAAAAATTTGATCAGGTAGGGTTTGATGGAAGTAGCCCATTTGTTCCTGTGAGTGCTGCAAAGTAATTCATAATGCCCCTTTTTGACTTGCTTTGATGCTTGATGCTCGGCCTCCTCTGGAGACTTTTTATGTTTTGCAACTGCCGATTGTTTTATCTTCTTAGACAGTGCCAAAGTCACATCTTTAGGGTCAAGATACTTCCTTTTCTGTGATGCGTCCACCATCATCTTATCATCATTTCACTCGGATGAAAAGAAATTGGTCATTTTCTGTTTGCTTCAAGCCCATTGTATTCTTTTGTTTGAGTATGTTCTTCCTTTCTAGGGATATTCATATACAAAGTGAGAGACACATTTGTGATCGTAACATTCCAACAGCTGCCATGGAGATGTGGGGTCTCTAAGAAGACAATGGTATCTGCCTCTAATAATGTAGTAGGATGGGCAGGTAAAAATAAAATGTTTTTCTGATTCAGCCATGTTTAGATCACACATTTGGCATTTCCGATCACGACTAATATTGTTCGCCCTACCAACCTCAATCTCCAGTGGTAAGATGACACTCTAAACTGCTCCAAAGAGTATCTCACTTTATTTGGCAGGTCAATATCCAAATATCCCGGCCTTATGATGAAATTATCCGCTGAATATTTAGGAAGATATCCTTATAGCATTTCTTTTTAACAGGCAGATCTTTGACGGGATTTACCCATGTGTTTGAGACATAAAGCCTCTCCAAATCATTGCGTATAAGCTGATGAACTTCTTGCTGAGTAATTCAGATTATCAGCCCTTATCAGCTGATAGAGAAATAGAGAATATATCAATGATGCAACTTTGGTGTTGTTGAATCATAAGAACTACCTGGTATATCAAAATAAGAGAGAGACTACTGTCCCTTTCAATATCTGTGGACTATTATGACCATGTAGCTTTGTGTATTGATGAACTCACTAAAGTAAGACATATCAAGGAACAGGATATCATTCCCGAATCCTTGATGTTAGAGAGCTGCTTGTAATAGGGCTGAAAAAGTTAACAGGGCACATTAATTTTAGACTCATTTGTATTTATGCAGAACGAAAAAATAACAGAATATCACCTTGCGACAGCATTCCTGCTGCCTGCATGATGTACATATTTTCATGTGGGCATTTCTTCTATCTTTATTTGTGTTCCTAGAAATTACATGCTAATGTGTAATTTCAGTGGACATTTTCTTATAGTTCTTCGGTTTTGCATGACAAACAGGGTTTGGAATTCTTGATATCTGACCTCCTTTATTCAAATTAAGATGGTAATTCTATTTCCATCTCTGAGTGATAGATTCGGGTAACTGACATTGTGATCTACCACTGGCAGTTTTCAATTGCAGCAATTAATGATACGGATTCATCAAGGAACCACTTGGAACCTTTGGCACCTACAAAAGAAGCTCAGGTTTGGCATTTTATCCAAGGGACTTGTGTTGACAACTGGGTAGGGAAGGAAGAAGGAAGGAAGCCTAAAAAATACATTGAATTTATTTGGGATATTCCTATGAAGTTTTATATGTTCAATCAAGTAAGCACCTTCAGATTGCTCTTTACAAAGTCACCAAGCATCTTATCTAATCTTGGCAGATGAGCCTGATGGACTTTATATTGAAAGTTCTAGTGCCGTGTGAAATTTTCATAAACTAGAGTGATTAATTAAAATGTTAAGAAGGCATGCAGTTCAACAAGGTAAAAAATGAAATGGCAGACGATGATTAGGCAAGCCTAAGAAAGAACCAGTGTTTTTAATAAAAGTGACGAGCAGGAGAATTTTATGCAAGTTCAAAATGCTAGACTGTGAAGTCTAATTGAGAGTTTTCCTGTCCTAGTATGGTTATACATGGAAGATAAGGCATGAAAAGTGCATTATCCACCAAGCATATGTGGAGAGGATCATAGTTCTGTCATCTATTTGGATTGCTAACTAATCATCCTGTTTTGGGCCCGTGCTTTTATTATAGAACTTCCCTCCCTCCCTCTCCCATCTTAGTCGGGGGGATAGTAATGTTGGAAGAGCATTTCATCTTTTTCTGCCATGCCTATTACATCATAAGAGGGAGACATCATTGTCTCTACAGACATCTAACAACCTTACAGCAACTCATGATGTATTATGACCAGAAATGTATATCCTCAATTTATTCATGAGCTCTCTCAGAACAGTAGCATTTTCAAAAGTAGTAACAGCAGCCCTAGTAGCCCAAAGCAAACAGATTTATTTCTTGTGGACGACGAAGCACACCAGGGTGAACCTTTGAAAAAAGGAAACTTCATGATATTAAAAAGAGTGACACCGCGAGGAAAACCGAGCAAAAAAGAAGCATAAGAATTCCTTTCAGCAGAAGAAGAAAAGACAAGATAGAGTTCAAAAAGAGCCACATGCTGATATCAGATCATTCCTTGGAGCAGCCAGGAAGGAATCTTTCATTGACTTTTGATTGATGTTTTAGTATTATTCCTTTTTAGTGCCTTGGAGGCTTTCATCCTCCTTGCAGATCCTTTATTCTGTATGTTCTTGGTTTTGTAGATCCTATGGGTCTCCTGTAGACATTAATATATCTTTCTTTCTTTTGTGCTCATTACAGGAATCTCGTCTTACTCAAATGTATCATGAAGCCTTGTTAAATTTGCAAACGGGGCAGTTCTTGAAGGCCCAACATCTGTTTCAAGGAATTATAGAAGATCCCTTGTCTATACATGCTCAGGTACAAACAAAATGAAAATACTGCATGAAGCACGACACCCTAATATTAGATGGAACAATGGGATTTTTGTTATTTGTCTTACTGAAGCTTGCAATCACCAATGTGACATCACAGAAGGAAAGCAAAGCGAAATCAAGTTCGATGGTTCATTTGAGGTAATTTTATTGATGTGTAACATAGCCAGCATACGAAAATAGAGATAAGGCAATCTCTGCATAAAGAAAATGTTGAAGAATTGCACTAAATTTGAGTGCTACCCCTTCCTGATAGTTTCATAAATGGAAGCCAAAGCCATGATAACCCGTCATTTCTTTATGGGCAGGTGCATGGCATTTCTGCATGAAAAATTCTCCTGCATTGTTGGCCATTATAACCTTTACATTTACTTTGGCTATTGATCTCAAACTGCCTTCCATGACTCAGTCATTAAATTGCTTGTTCCAGTTTGTATACTTACGTTACTAGTCTAATGTATTCTGTACGGTTTACTTAAATAAAATAATCTGACCTGTAGCATTTATATGGCTAAAACTAATCATAAAACAATGCTTAAGGCGTAAACCGCTAGTTTGCTTTAAGACACGTGTGCAATTATATATCAGCAGAACTGTCAATGTAATAGGTTGGATAAAAATCAAATTGAAATGACACCATCGTTATGACTTTCAGATTTTTGACATTCAAAAATTTGGCTGAGACATATTGTAAGCATGGGACTGATTATTACAAGGATGCCCTGGAATGCTACATTCAGGCCGTCTCAATTGACCAAAAGGATGTTGTGCTTTGGAACCGATTAGGAACACTTGCATCTTCTCTTGGACTTCTAAATATTGCCCGTAAAGCATTTGAACAAGGGCTTCAATGCAGCCCACGGCACTGTAAGTTTCTAAGCTCTACGTCAAGTGGTATTTGTAATTTTTGGTATTTGTATTTTATGCCAATCTGTTGTGCTTCATGGTAGGGATTTGTATGGAGAAGTTAATAGAGGTGCTAATAACAATTGGTGATGAGGCCACATGCCTTGCTGTTGTGGAACGCCTATTGAAACTTCATCCAACTCATCCTCGTGCTCAAGATGTGAAGCGTGCAATTGTGGGCCGTATAACACAAATTCAGGAAAAGAAAGATGGAAAGGCATGCTTTGTCCCTGTGGGTTTAGATGTTCTCGAGCCCAAGCTCACAACTCTGCCTTCTTTTAGAAAAAGGAAAAACGAGAATCCAGACTCAGTACTGAGTGTCCGTAAGAGGAGGGCAATCCAAACTCTTGAAATATCCTTGACAACATTATCATGGTTTTCTCTTGTAAAATCCATTTTGCATGTAATAGAAGAACAGAATAATAATCAGACTTTGTTAAATGACGGTAGTCAGGGTGAAAAGTCACATCATCTTCAGGAGCTAATACCATGTTTAGCAAACGTTCCATTGAAGTTCTTATTGCCAAGGTCTCAATCATCTGGTAACCAGATAAGCTGTTCAATGTCTTCGAATTTTGATTGCAGCAGTACTGAAGTCTCACGTGCACATGACACTCAAAATGTGGAGAGAAAGATTGATGAATTGTCTAGTTTCCATACTGATTCACAGAATGTTGGTACAAAAGATTCATGTCCGCCGCGAGCAGATGCAGCACAGCCGCGCCCAGATGATAGGTCTGAAATGTCAAATGAAGAGGAGCCACACCTGCATGAGAGACGCAGCAGCCGTCTTGAACGCTTACGCTCCCGTAGGCATGAGAAGTGCGACGAGGCTTTGCCAGTCGATCATTCCAAATATATTAGAGAGTCACTTGAGTGTTTCATATTTAATGATAGAGATGAGGCTAGTCCTCCTATCGATGCCATGCCAGAATGCATAAATGTCAGCAATTGCTCGAACATTGATGGTTGCTTAGTGTACAAGGGCGAGTGCTTATCTTCAACCATGAAAACAAGGTATTTTCAAAGCCTCCAGGATGAAAATTCTTCTATTCTGTCAAATAAAGAAGAAGAGGATGTGCTTAGTTTTCTTCAACAACATGCATCTAACAGTGGTGCATATCATATGGCAGAGCTGATCATACAGAAAATATCTGGTAGTGGAACTGTACAATGTGAGGATGTTGACAGCCTTTTAAAGCTCGAAAAGTTAACAAGGGGTTGGGCCAAAGAAAGGAGTGTAATGTGCTCTTTATATCTCTCTGAAATTTATGTTGATAAGGCAGGTTCAGCTGTTGAAGAATCTGAACTTGATAACTACCTTGATGAATGCAATTACCATCTTTGTAAGGTGCTTGAGATTTTTGCTCTGAGCCTTAATGTTTCAGACTCTGGACAAATGAATAGTTGGATGGCAAATAATAAGACTGAGAACCTTTTATTCAGGATGTCTCTGGATACAATTGTTGCAGACCAAGTTATGTCTGACACACATAATCAGTCAGATGTGGATAGTAACTGGCTATTTTGTGTACGTTTTTGTTGGTTGAGCGGACTTTATTCAGTGCTGGCACACAGGCAGGAGAAAGGCTTAGATGAATTTCGAAACTGTTTATCTTTATTAAAGGCCAAACAGCAAGACCAGTGCCGATTTTCCTTCTTCTTGCCACATTGCAAAATAGATATGGAGATTTCAGTGGATACTGTTAACTTGAAGCTTCAGGAGGCTCAGATTGTAGGTTTGTTGCAAGGACCTGCGGCCAGTATGCTTGCAAAAGAAAATTATTTGGAGTTAATAGAATTGCTGGTTCCTATGTTTCTTGACGATGGAAGTACAAAGAGAGGAAGAAGCAATTCATCTAATCTGTCATATGAGAGACATGGTTTAGAAATGCTGATTTCAGCTTGCAGAAAGACACAGCCTGAAAATGTAGCAATTGCTTTGCAATGCCATTTTCGGAAGCTTGAAATCATCTGGGAGACATGCAAGACAAGAAATAGCAATGCTGTATTACCTGGAGGTTTAGGAATGGAGCATGAAGATCAGCGAGAGATTGTAGATTCTTCCTCCATGATGATAGATGAGATGAAAGTGATTATAAGATGTGCCACACGTATTAGAGAAAGGATGGATGATGCTGAAACCAAGGTAATATGATGGGAAGTTAAATTCTACGTTTTGGGATGAGTTATTAATGATATGCAATTGCAGGCTCCCACATTTGTGCAGCCAAAACGTCTTGCAAAAATGCAGAGGCTACTGCTACAGCTGTTATGCTATTCTTCCTCAACAATCTCTAGCAAGAAGACTGCTGGTGTGAGCCTTGACCAAGTAGATATTGACCTTTTTGTAGATACTGCTATTATTTTCTGCAGAATTCAGCACCTTCATCCTGGAGTATCAATAAAGCAACAGGTTTGGCTTGTTTAGGCAAGGCTTGTTTAGTTTCATGTCAGTTGTTTTCTAGCTCAGACACCATATTTTTGTTATACAGGTGGCACTTCTTGCTACAATTCATGAAATACTTGCAGAACATGAACTTTGCTGTGCAGGAATAACATGCGACAATACAGAAGCCCCATTTCTTAAGATGGCAATTAAACACTTACTAGCCTTAGATATTCTTCTGAAAACCTCGATTCTCTCATCTAATCCCGTATCAAGTCCCCAAGAGATTGGAAATGCCTTTGGCATTGATGGTTGCAACAAGTCAATAGCTACTCTGGCTGGCCATTGTGGGGATCAAGTTTCTGCTAGTGAAGTGAACCAGTCAGAAGAGACAGTGGACACTAGCAAGGAGGTAAGTGTTGAGGTAGAAAAATGCAGAGACAATGCTGCAGGAGAGGTGGAGCCTATCAAGTTTTTTACTGAAGAGAAGAAAAGGCTTTCCGTATCTGAGGACCATGTAGATGAAATTGAGGAAATGAGGGTTGAGCTTGGATTGGATAATGCTTTGGATCAGAGCTTCTTTTGCTTATATGGTCTCAATCTCAAAGGAGGTCTTGATTCACCTAATCCTGATGGACTTGCATTACACAAAAATACAAGCTGTGGTGATTTCCGAACTAAAGAACAATGTGCTGGGGTCTTGCAATATGTGCTTCCATATGCGCGAGCATGCTCGGTAAATATGTTACTTTTATATTGATCTTTTTAGCTAGTAGTTCAATAACACACGTTTTAAGTGCAGAAAGCGTGCTTGGTCAAGCTTAGGAAGGTTCTAAGAGCTGTACGTAAACAATTTCCACAACCACCACAGCATGTGTTATTAAAAAGTCCAGTACATTCATTCCTTGATAGTCTGGACTTTGATGAGACAAGCTTTTGTAGCATGGCAATGTTAAGGCCCAAGGATGAAACCATTTTGAAGTGTGCCTTCGGAGAGATTCAAGACTTAAACAAGGTACCACGCAATGAAAATATTGGAACCCCAAATACTACTGAGAATCGAGTTTCTGGGGAGGGAATTGTTCAAAGAGAATCCATGCAATATAATGATCAGGATATAATTAAAAAACTTGATACAGGTGATGAGCTATATATAGAAGTTTATGGGAACCTTTACTATCTTTTGAGCCAAGTTGAAGAAGTTACAACTCGTGATAAATGGGCTGGTTTTGTTTTGACTGAGGATGGTGAGGACTTTGTAGAACAGAACGCCAAATTGTATAAATATGACCTCATATACAATCCACTACGGTTTGAGAGTTGGTTCAGGCTTGCCAGCATATATGACGAGGTACTTCATTTCTGGTATATACCTGCATATTTATTTATCCATTTCATGGCCTTGTTTCCTCGTACATTCTGCAGGAAGTAGACTTAATGCTCAATGATGGCAGCAAAAATGTTAATTCTTTGGAATGGCGAAAGAATGAAAGATATACATCCAGACTAGTCAACAGCCGTAGAAGAACAAGGCGATGTCTACTTATGAGCTTAGCACTTGCAAATACTGAGGCCCAGCAGGTATATTTAAAGCAGGCATTTCTTCTCTGCTTAGGCGCGTAGATCTTCTGCATTGATTGTCATTGCGGGCATTGATGTCAGAACTATTCATATTAAGGCATAGTTGGTGCTCATCTAAATGCAGGCACTTTGCTGGCAGAGGTGCTTAGATTTTCAGCACTGATTGTCATTGCATGCATTGTCAGCCAGCCTCATTTGCCGTCTATTTAGAGAAGAGTTTTGAGCTGATTCCATTTTTATCAAGCCATAAACAGGAAAATGCACGAGACCAATATTGCAGCCTGAAATTGTAAGAGACTGAATTTAAAGCAGAACATAAACTTGTGTCAAAACTCAGGTGCAAGCTGGTATTGTGGCCAAAGCTGTTTCCAATCTAGCTAAAACTTGTGTCAAAACTCAGGTGCAAGCTGGTATTGTGGCCAAAGCTGTTTCCAATCTAGCTATAGGTTTTAGTGCCTTCTGCTGAAAGATGTCTACAAGAATATTTCTCCAGAGGCAGTAAAGGGCTTCTCTCTGATCTTGTTGTCATTGAAAGTGATGGTAGTAATTCTTTCTGGCTTTCTGCACATAAAAGTACTCGATCGCTTTATTATCTTTCAAAATACCATGCCATTTTAATGATTGCCATCTTGAATGTGCAGTGTCAAGTGCACGAGTTACTTGCCCTTGTTTACTATGACTCGATTCAGAATGTGGTCCCATCATATGACCAGCGGCATCATACACCAAGGCATGATGCCATGTGGATATCCACATGTCAAAGTG
Source organism: Isoetes taiwanensis (assembly GCA_021234155.1). Lineage (NCBI taxonomy): Eukaryota > Viridiplantae > Streptophyta > Lycopodiopsida > Isoetales > Isoetaceae > Isoetes > Isoetes taiwanensis. The sequence continues at coordinate 1,150,644 of JAJEKV010000064.1, forward strand.
CATTTGAACACTTTAAGCAAGCTTTTGCTCACAGGTAAAACTTGTGTACATGTATTATATAAAAAGACAAGAAACGGACTCATCAAGATTGAATGCAGGCCAGATTGGACTCACCTTTTCTATCTCGGAAAACTTTCTGAGAAGTTGGGAAGATCAGTTCAAGAAGCCCTTTCTTATTATGCAAAAGCACTCGAAATGAATCAGTCAGTTGTCGATCCTATTTATCGGCTTCATCGTTCGAGAATGAAAGTTCTTTGTGGAAGCCATTCACATGACATAGACCACCTTCGGGTTGCCCACTTGTTGCTCCTTTATTTCGTTACTTTTGTTATGCTGTATAGTTCCATTGTGAACCTTCTAAGCCCTTTGTTCTGCAGGTTGTAGCAGAGTATTGTTATAGTCCGTCCTTGAAAGAACGGCTGGGCCCCATGTTCGAGAGCCATGAACCTGTTGGTGAGCGGGCTTCTTTTCCAAAGAAGGATGAGGATGAGGATGAGTACCATAACAAAATTCAAGAAATTTGGAAATTGCTCTTTGAAGACTCAATGGCAGCATTGCAGGCTTGTGTTGATGGAGAGCTGAAGCACTTTCATAAAGCTCGATTTGGGATTGCAAAGGGACTATTTCTGCGAGCAAATGATCAGGACATAGAAAAAGCAAAAGATGAGCTTTCCTTTTGTTTCAAGTCAAGTCGGTCATCCTTTACTATCAATATGTGGGAACTCGATGGTGTTGTAAAGAAAAATAGGTTGTTTTTTCGTTTTGCACTTTGTAACCAGGAAAATCGATGCATATTTTGATGAGTTTGCAACTGCAATGCTGTATTTTGTACAGGCGAAAACCTGGTGGAGGGACAAGCGGCAAGCGCATTTTAGAGTTAGGTTTGCCAGAAAGCTCTCGTAAATTTATCACTTGTGTTAGAAAATACCTTTTATTTTATATCGACTTATGCCAAAAGTCGGGAGATGTTATTACTTTAGAACGTGCTTATACATCATTACGTGGGGACAAAAAAGTAAGATCATTTTTCTTTAATGCATATGAAGTCACCTCATTAAGATAATCTTATAATAATGTGCCTTTTTTTACAGTTCTCTATTTGTTTAGAAGATATCACAGGTGTAGCTTTTGGAAAATATATAGATGCTCTGGGAACAGCTATTACAGGAGAAGGAAGGTTGTGTACTATGCCCTTGCAATGCCTCCTTGAGAAGATGTTCAATATTTTTATGGATCATGGGGCATCTTGGCCAGATCCTGATGAATCCAGTAACTACGGTTCAAGAGAGACTACTTTATACAGGTAAATTATGTATGGCCTTTCCATAGGACGGAATCCATAATTCACAAAAACCAAATTTGAACCACATATAGGACCAGTATGTTGTATTTGATAAATTTCCAGTCTCTGTAATTCATGTATTTCAATCTCTTTTAACGTAGTAGTAAATGCATGCTATTTTTCCAGCTATATTCATCGCTATCTGGATGTGTTGGAAAGTGAATGTCGTATAGATGCCCTTGAGCAAGTCAATGAGAGAATGAGGAAGCGAGGAAAAAGTTCCAGATTATCGAGCCCACACTTTTTGCAAATCTGTAAGCATGCATTGTTATCATGGTGCAGGACGCTTTGTTCATCCTTATCTCAATTGACTAGCGAAAGCTCTTCTGCCTCTCTTCCTAAGTCTGACCCATCACCTCATTTAATTATTGACTTGGATTATGAGAGGTTCTTAAAAAGTTCTTATGATGACGATTTAGCTTCCTGCGTTTTTGAAAAGGGGAAAGTGGATGCATCTGCTAAAAGTTTGATGTCATCTGGGTCTATCATGAATATGAAAGCAGTACCAGTCATGCAAGCAAGTGCAGAACATGCAGATAGAGCGGCATCATTACTCCGTTCAGCGCATGTTTTCTACCGGGATAGTTCGTCAGGACCTTTTCCTGATGGAATAAATGTATATATTACAAGTGGCAGTTTATCTACTGGAAACGCTAGTGAAATGCCTAATGCTGGATTTGAGGTTCTTGATCTCAGCACACCAAGGAAACTATTGGTGTGGGCATTTGCATTAGTACAAGGACGACCAGCCAATGTTCTTGAAGTGGTGAAGTTCTGCGAAGAACAGGCCAAGGTCAGACTGTTGATGTATTATTGTACTTTGTCTGAAAGGCTGTAGAGATTTCATGCATTGGCTGTCTATTGTAATTTGACTCAGTTTTTTGCCTTCAGTGCTAGGTAGGATATTTGTCTGGTTTTCATGCTCCACTTAATAGTTGAATTCCCTTGATGGCTGAAATCTTTGTGAATGGTTGATTTTGCAGAAAAAGTACTCTGAAGGCCTTATAAAGTAAGGCTGATAGCAAGTGCAGAGATAAAAAGACAGTCTCTGTATCTGCAATTTTGAATATCGACAGATATTGTTCCAAGTCTGGGTTGAAAGGTTATTGTAATCTACTGTTGAGAAGCCGCACATGTAATGTTTCCTTAGGTGCTGCCAACTTATCATGAGACCTCAGATAACCAGTTTTTGATTGAGTAATCAATGTTGCAGGCATGGATGAATTTTGAGAGGCGAATCTGAATGTGATCCGAGTTTCACTCGGCAGGGCATGTGTGTCTCCAAGTATCAGATCCAGTAATGCTGGGAATCTAGAGAGATCATTTTTGATGATATTTTCTTTGAGAGTGTAAATACAGTCTCCCTCTCTCTCTTTCGTGGTCTTTTGGGGAATGGCAGAAAAAGAGTTCCTTCTCCATCAGTAGAAACCAAAGTATACCAATATGGTATTCATTTGTACAAATTAGACAAGACATGATAATTATGCAGATTCATATGGTCTACCTGCTATAGTTTCCTGAAGTCTTGGAAGAACAAAGTGATTCCCTGACGTCTTGGAACAACAAAGTGATTTAAACAACAAAATGTATCCCGATCTATATTAATAATTGAACAACTTGTATAAACTGCAGCACAGAACGGAAGTCTTGGAGAGACTCTTATGTAAAGGGAACCAAACGAGAGGCTCAAGAAAGCTGACTCTTTGGATTATTTTGCATAGGTTCTTTAATTTACCATGTAGGGGGTACATAAATTTAAAGTCAAATGTTCAAAATAAATAGCAAGGTCTTTTGTTCTTCCAAAAGAATTTATACAAACACAAGATGATCTACAAATCATTCATAAATTACTACTAAAATGCACGTGTTTATAGTGTGTCCAAAAATGTTACTATGTTCAAGTGACATGCATGATGGATGTGTTGAGGCACGTTGAAGTTTTGTTCTGAAGACTGAAAAGTCTCATATGACGTTCCAATGTGCATGTTTAGTATATGGAGCATGTACGCATGAATTAGTCCACCTTGGTAGCCAACCTTGGTGTTCATTCTTCCGAGTCATTGTTGACCCAAAGCAAGGGTGTAAACAACGTTTGGCAATCGAGTATCAAACCAAATTTGACATCTTTTATTAAGAAGCATATATGGCATTTTATTGTTCGTGGTGAAGTCTATACAAGATATTTGTATGTTTGCACCACCTCTATTTGTAATAGTTGTATATGTCTACCTTGTGCAAACAAAGAAATAGATAGATGGATGGATAGAAAGATGGATGGTACTTTTTGCATTATACCACATGGCAGTATCCCAGAAATAGATAGATGGATGGATAGAAAGATGGATGGTACTTTTTGCATTATACCACATGGCAGTATCCCATAGGGACATATGATGATACCCTAATTGTCCTAAGAGAGACATATGATGATACCCTAATTGTCCTAAGAGAGACTTGAACACAAGATCTTCGAATGCCCTATAATATCCAGAATGTCCTATAGTAGCAAGCCATTCTATCATTTTGAGATATTCGGGAGGTCTGGATAGAGCCGGCGGTCACCTCTCCCTCCTTGACATCTCTGGGTATGATCTATGTTGCTTAGTTGCTAAGTTCTCGCTCAAGACACTTGAGGAGACTGTTGCGGATTCATATCATTTTTGCTTTATGGCGGCCATAATATGTATGTTGTATTTGCATATTGATGCGTAAATTAAAGGCCTTATTTAACAATATAAATTATATGCTCAAGAATTCCATTGCATTAGCACATGATAAGAATGTAAAATAGTCAAGAATTTAGACGCTCGTCTTGATGGCATGTATTCTCACTTTTTAATCAACATACAATGCAATACTTGGCGATGCTAGTAAAATGTTGAGGTATGTTAGTGCCCCAACAAATCTTACTCATCCAAGTGTATAAAAGATTGCTCAAGCATGAGAGTCAAGGTATTAATACCCAAAATATAATATGCTTAAAGAATATCAACACTTAAGATGCATCATTAAGTCCATAGCTTGTATAATGCTCCATAGGTGTGAGCAAGTTTCCTTCGATACCATCACAAGGCCGCTTTGAAGCTTTAAGAGGGGACCATCTTTCTTTGTTCGCATATAGGCTAGTATCTCATTCAATCATCGAGCTCTGAAGGGAAAGGGAAAACTGCATTTGTGCACCTTAATGCCTTAGCATTACCACATATTCAGTCCTCTTCTATTGGTATGTTTATAGATGCTGGAGTTTCAGGTGTTTCTTCTTCTCAACTTCTTGTTCCAATCACCTCTTCTTCTATTATAGCCTCGATTGTGATATCGCATGCCACTATGAGTGCACCTTTTTGTGTTGGTGATGGAGGTTCAACTGCGCAAGGGATGGTACTTCCGACACATGTTGGAGGTTCTTTAGGAGTGGTGCCTCATGTGCATGTCGGAGTGGTGTTGGGAACTCATCGGGTAGTTGGTACCTCCAACATATCTTGGAGCTTCTTCAGGGTAAGCAGTGTATTATGCATTGGTTGGATGGAGCTCTGGATCATTAGCATCTCCAAACCATGAACACGTGGGGTTAGTCATAAAGAAATGGGGTTTAAGGATGCTAATAAATGCCTAGGATAGCATATACAAGCATCATGCATTGAACATTACAACTATGAGAACCATCTTCACATAGAACAACATACTGCAAAAGAGTCCCACTATGCAAAACCCACAAGTTGTCAGCACTCCTATATATGCTTAGCAGAGAGACAAAGATTTCATTATGAGAATATAACGCCAAAGCATTACGAATGCATCCAAATATGATATCTCTACATGTCATAACCAGATCATGATAACCACAATATAATAATAAGGCAACCATGAAATAACTATGAAAACCATGATATAACCAGAAACATACAGTGCAGCTCCAGCTTATGCAGATCACCCGGGCTGATCACGCCCTGCAGCAAATACGAGCGGGGTAAGCCTCAAGTGTACACACCCTCCTAGCCTGTGTCCAGCACTAGGGACCACATGCAAGCCATGTAGTGCGATGAAGCACCCTCGCTGGGGTGACGTGGCCGATGTGAAGAACAAGAACAACTGCGAGTCCAAGCCACCACAAATGGACCCCAGCCCCAGAGAATATGCACTCATGCACCATGTCCCACATGTTAGAGTCATCATCAATTCCGGGATACTATAGCATATCTGTGACATAGACAGAGCATAACCATGCAATTACATATTGTGATCATCAAATCTTAACAATGTTAGCTCATAACATCATCATAGAAGAAGCATCATGAATATATATTTCAAATGCAAAGGTATAACTTTTATGAAATATTCAAGTACAAGATCCAATAGACCATATATATGAAAATATCCATGCGGTATTCATTCAAGTAGTACCAGAACTATAAATATACCATTAATTGTCACTATATCTATGTGATTCTTACATACAAGGCACAAAAGTATCAGGATGTATAATCTATAGATTTACATGTCTAGTTTGATTCTTCACACGGAGTTTATAGAAATACTCGCATTCCCCCCATAAGGAAAGCTCATCCTAGGATGCTATTATGCCCAATGCATAAGTTATCACTTTACATAGCAAATCATCACACACAATATCTCTATAAAGCTATATCCATCATCACTTGCAATGTCCTTATAAATCTATTCCTCTCATAAGGAATGTAACATCTTATCTTAATGTACCAATTGAATTCACTAGCTATATCTCGTTATTTAATCCATTCCATAATTTTTAATTTTATTAATCCCACTATGGCTCCATGCCATAGCCATATTCTTAGCCCATAAGCTTCTCAAAACCCTTCTCCCCATAGAGAAGTAGCATCCCACATGACGATGTCATATGATTTCCTTAGCTTTAATTTGTTTTTATTAATTTGATGTGCCAAGATGCATCTATTCTGTTCACTAACATCCAATGTGATTCATTTTCTTATGCATCATTGATTCCTCAATCACTCACCATCAATATCAAGTAAATTAATCCAAAAGCCTTCCAATACAAACCAAGAACATCACTCAATTCAAAAGCAGCCCCTGGTGTAAGACTTAACCACCCACCTGAGAACTGCTTCAGAATGATTCCTTGGCATCTTATAACTGTTTTTTCTTCCAAATATATCTCTCAGCACCTAGCTTCAGGACTCAAAATATAAAAAAAGATACACAGTGAAGTCAATTCTGACCTATAAGCACTCTTTCTATAATATCTTCCACATACAGGGACGAATGTTATATTGATCAGACCAATCCGGAAGTCACATTCAAATATCTTTTCAAAAAGTAAAAATCACATAAAAAGGACCTCTTGTCGCTGAGATATGATGCTCCAAACTTTGGCCAACAAAACTACCCAGAAAATACTCATGCTACCTTCTTCCAGAAATCCTAAAAAAAAACTATGCCCTTTGCTTTTGTCATGAGCTTTTTATAACTTAACACATACCAAGTATGCATTATTGGTATAGTACCAAAATACATAATGCATAATACGGCCAAGGTAACAAGACCATCACAATTGTAATGGACCCATGGAAGACTGCTCGAGTGGATCTTGATGTCGCGTTGCCAAGACACCGACATAAATGATCTAAAGATAGAAAAGGGCAGGTGGAGAAGAATAAATAGAGAGGATCGAATTTGCATGATCTATGACATGGGGGCAATTGAAGATAGATTAGCGAATGTCAGACATACAACGATATCAGGACGAGTACAACAGAATCAAATGGGGAGAGCCGACAGCAACACTAATGGCACCGAGCAATACCTTCATAGATCTGGAAGATGCAATTAGTGAGATGACAAAGAGACACCAAATGTTTATGAAGAAAAAATGATAACAATTTGATTGCACAATAATGTGCATCAATGAATCCCGCAAAGTAAAGCCCAAAGCTTACTATATCGAAGCTCACCCTCATGACCTAGATGTCAATAAAAGTGGTGTGCTGGGAAAAAATGATCACCTAATAAAGGGCCCAAATGATGGCTATAAAATCCATAAGCATTGTAGCTAGTAGCAACCCTCATTGGGGGTGGGCTCGCCAATGCTACATAAGTCCAAGGACCTCACGGCCACACGGACATAAAATGTACTCTATTCTATTCTATTCTATTCTATTCTATTCTATTCTATTCTATTCTATTCTATTCTATTCTATTCTATTCTAAATGGGTAGAAGTGACTACTCATAAACATCTAGAAGGTTTTGCCCAGTTAGTTAAGGACATGTCAGTTAAGAATGTTACATTTGATATCAGAGCAGGGCTCGAGTTCGAGTCTCCATGGGGGCATAAATGACATGGATGTCATATGATACGTAATTCTGTTGTGGAGATATAGAGCAGGGCTCGAGTTCGAGTCTCCATGGGGATGTCATATGACACGTAATTCTGCCGTGGAGGGGAAATACGACTTGGTTGTGTCTGCAGTGGAAGTATGATGCTCGAGGATGAGTATAGTTCTAATGGGAGAGACTATAATGGACCCGTAGAAGACCGCTCGAGTGGATCTTGGTGTCGCATTCCTAAGACACCAGCATAAATGAGTAGAAGTGACTATTCATAAACATCTAGACAATTTTTTCTAGTTGGTTAAGGGCATGTCGGTTAGAAACGTTACATACGAATGGCCTCATCAAGATTTGTGCTGCAAAGCTCGTTGATCGTGATTTGCCTCAAATAATTGTTCTCTCCAGAGTGGACCCATGTTTTTCCCTTTGAAGTTGTGATTGCTCAATGGCCCTGAGCTAGCTCTTATGTTCCCAATGTACCTACTTTGTTCAGTACCACAGACCTCTTGTATCCCAACACTTGGCTCTTGCATTTGTTGATCCTTGCCCTGCTGCTTTAGCCTCTATGCCAATAGACATCTCTCAGCTACCTACAGATCCACTACCAGCCCAACTGCAACTTCTTCATTGCATATTTTTTTCTCATAGGCAGAGGTTGGCGGATATTCAAAGGATACAACAGCAAGCAGAAGCAATACATGGTTATTGATCATTGAAGTGGCCATTCTTCGATTAAACATCCATATGCTTTTTTATGCCAACCTTGAAAATTAGCAAAGGGGACCAATTCTTCAGTTCCTCAACATCTATCGCAACGTGATTTGCAAGCGACTTCTCCTTCTACCGTCCCCATCATGGTCATTTCTCACCACTTCAATGGCCTGGCATGGTTGAAGAGGTCGTCTTGTGTCAGGCCAAGAATATTGTCGTAGCTACTCTGCAGGCATGCGTAGTCTTCCTTGATCCGACCCTTAAGAAAGTTAATGTGATAAGTCTCATAGAATGTTCAAGGGTGGTCTCCTCTCACCTAAATAGAAGTCAAACATATTTCTATCTTTCTAAGCTGGAATGCTCAATCTGTGTGTCTGCAAGAATACAAATCCGCAATAGAGATATATCAAAGCTTGCGGATATGATTGGTCGATGCTTCAACGTGATGTTAGTGGCAGCATCTGATTTTGCTAGTGCAAGCATCGTTATTCCCAATCCTTGGATTCAAGAATTATTTTATAGCTTGAGTCATACAATATCGTTGTGAAATACATATAGATTTTTTTTAATCACATTTAGGATTCTCTTATAACAAACATGTAGTATTTTGCTTTGTTTCATCTTTTTCAACCATTTCAGATTAAATTTTAAACATTGGATTCCTTGGTTTCTGAACTTGTTGAGACGACTTAGAAATCTCACTATTTCGATTTGGCCAGTCCTCGGGAATAGATATCACAATCAACTGGAAGTGCTGGATGAGATCATGCTCCACCCAGTTCTTGGAGAATTCAACAATTTCACAGAAAAGTTTGATCTTAAGTTTAGAACAACCAACAGGTAGACTGAAAACAAGCTTTTGCGGAGGTTCATGCTACAACATCCACTTCAAAAAAACTTATTTATTCCAGTTTTGCACATACATGGAAGGGGTTTTACTAAAAGGATCGGATATAACAAGGAATTGAGGTGTGCACATACCATATGTCTATGGATCAGTATAGTATTCAGTTCTTGCACATTCTTATGCTCCAATGTATGTACATTCTTCAATCGGCATGGAGAAGGGTCCAATTGATCGAACTTGATAAGTTGACCTATATTTATAACTCTTCTATAGTCAAAGACCAAAATCTGGCTGGTTAAGATATTAGTGTTACTTGTGAAGTACAACAATCTGGGTTGTGTCTTAATTCCAATGTGGCTGATCATCCGAAAAGATCAGCTAAGCACTATTGGCGTGGTCAGCATTTACCTAACCAACTACCTAATACTAGGCAGGCTCATCCAACAGCACTCTTTAGCTTTCTCTTAAATTTGAGGGTCACAGGCCCAAACCCCGACACTCTAAATCAAGTCAACAAAACAAAGAAGTGAGTAAAAGATGAGAATGAATCTGCGTTATTGCCTCATCCTACCATTCATAAGCTGTAGCTTACTCCGTCGCTCCCTACTAGGCAGTTTTTTTCCGAGGATGTGAAAGGACGACCTTCTTATCTTTTGGATTGGTACGAGAAAGCTGAGCGCATCGTGGTACTTATACCTTCCACCTATCGAAATGATGTTGTTCCATCTCGTTTGAAAACATGTACAGAGAAGTGTTTTCCCCCTAGATGCTTTCAATGGTTCTTCCATACGAACTTTAGCTACCCCACACTACTATGCATGTAACAACTTTGGCAAGATTTTCTTTGTTCTTTTTGGTTGAGTAAGGCCCACTGCCTTCTCACCAAGCCCAATTTGCTTTTGCTCGCCCCTATGGAATTTTGGTCAATTTCTCCTCCTTTAGTTACTTAGAGTTTTAGTTTGTTAAGGTTATTTGGCAGAGATGCGCCACATATGGTTTTTTTGGACTTATTACTAGTTGGTTTAGTAGCTATACTGATCATTCTCTTGAAAATCATTGATTGGTCGATCTCTCTATACGTGCTGTCATTATAGCCTGACAAACTTCATTGCTAATCACTTTGACTAAGGCGGATCGCTTTTTCTAATGAGAAATCGTCTTGTGGTAGAAACATGGAACCTGGTATAGTCTTGTGAATGCATATGCTCATAATAGGTCTCAAAGAGAGCTTCATTATGGGCATATTTACGGTCCAAGATGTTTGGTATCAACTAGGAGATTCTCTAGATTCTTGTAGGGAACTCCACCAGGATCAAAGTGGAAGAGGATTGGCTAAAAGCCACTTCTCGGATCTAGATAATACTTGGTACAATGGTCAGATTGGTGGGAATCATGAAGCTCTCTGTTGGATAAGACTTACTCGAATGCAGCTGCATTTTTAGCACTTTCAATCCCTTTTCAATCCTATCTTAAGACAATTCAGTTTCAGATCATCATCCACAAATTCTTTTAGATGAGCCTTTGCTGCAATGACGTGCAGACGGTCCTATTTTCGCTTGAATGTAAAGTTCTTGAATGATGACGACTTCTATGAAGCTTTCAGGGGAATTTGGACAACTTCCTTCAATTGTCGTCGAGGGATGGTTGACATAGTAAGATAGACTTGCAGTAGTCAAATGTTTTGCCAAATAGTGGGTCCGAGCATCCACAGCAGCCGATCGTGCTTTACTGGATACTTCATATCAGGATCTTCTCCTCTCTCAGCTGGGGCTTCTCCCAACATGATTGAGACATTCTTTGGAGGAGGAGAAGATTTGTTTGCTCTAAGCAAAGTACTTTTTTCATCCATATTTGGTGTTTTTGTCCCTATGGAGGAGATTTCATCCTTGTTACACAGGTCCAGCAGCTTGTACAAGTGTGTCAATAGTTGCAATTAGATAATAATAAATAAATAAATAAAATTAAATTGAGCTCCGTAAGACCCAAAAGGGTACATCTACTGATTTCAAACTTTGCAATATTAGTTCATGATGGGTTTCTATTTTTAACATGAAAGTTCCAAGCTTCAAAGGTTCTATTTGCAATAAAGTAAAGAAATTCTGGAAATCTGCTTGACTGATCTCAAAATCATCAGGGATCTCCTAGTAATGAGGACAGTTCAAAAAGACATGTTCCTCATCTTCAATGTGTCCCTCGTCACAATAACATGTTCGATCTTCTCTTGGAATCCCTTTCCAATGCCCTTTCTAAACCCGCAATCGGTGAGAACCCAGTCTATATCGTGCAATCACCTTCTTAAGCCATGGTTGTGCTCGTAAGTACTCTTGTTCTATATACACAAGCATGGGATTAACCTCCATCTAATAGAAATTCATCTTAGTCCCCTTTTCATGTCATAACTTCTCAATTACCTTAGATTGCACTATATCTCTGACACCTGTATCGGAATCCGGTCAATCCTGTTCATCCAGCCCCCATTTGCTTGCCCATGTTTTAACATCATAAAACCATTCTTTTTTCGGAATCCATTTGCATTTCTATGTATGGAAGCCTGTCATCGTCCAAGTTTTTAACCCGATTAATGTATGCAATTGTCTGACACAAGGCTTCCGCCTCTAGTGGGAGCATTCCAACCTCTGATAAGATCATTGCATAAGGCACCTATTTCTTGACTCCCAATTCCTCCGCAAAAACAACTTAAGAACTCCCTCTATTTTGCTCCAAAGCTTGCCAGAGATAGATGGTCCCCATATGGGAGATCCATAAAGCACAACAGTTTGAACCAAAGTTCGAAAAAGCATTTTACGCAAGTGCCAGGTTTGAAGCTTGCCTTATGACATCTCCTCAACATGCCATATAGTGCCGATTTACCTCCTACTATTCTCTTCATGATGCACTTCTTCCATTTGTAATTAGAATTAAACTCTAGGCCTAAGTATTTCTATGTATCGACTGCTTCAAGTTTCTCTTTCCCATAAAAGAAATCTGTTCTTGCCACAGTCCCAAAAATCATGCACTTTGATTTTGACATGTTTACCTTCATACTCTGATCTTTACAGAACAACTCCAAAGTTTCCAAATGTATTCGTAGTCCCATTTGGGTTTATGAAATAAGAACCACATCGTCATCTTAAACATCAATAACTGGAACAAGTGATTACCAAGGAGTATCTGTGTTTGTCCTCTCATGAGTAGCCATTCTTCTAATGAATCTATATAGAGTTCAAAGAGCGTGGATAATAGCGAGCACCCCTGTTTTACACCAATTGTACTTTTGATTTCACCTGGAAGTTTTATTGAAACTTTTGCAATGACCTCCTCGTACAGCTTTGCAACTGTGCCTCGCATGGATGTCGGGATACCTAATTGTTCCATTCTTTCTTGCAAGCCTACTCTTGGGACGGAATCAAATGCCTGTGAAATTAATGAAGGCCAAATACAACACTTTTCTTGGACGTTTTGCTCTCTCAATAAGGCAACAAAGAATCATAATGTGGTCATATGTACTGTGATTCCTTCAAAAACCAGCCTGGCATATTGCTCTCTTATCATTTACCTCCATCCAATCACTTATTTTTCATTCAAGTAAACCACCAAAGACTTTTGCAAACACACCACTAATCATAATTGCGCGGTAGCTGTGTACATCATGGTTATTACCTGCTTTAAAAATAGGGACTACTTTGCAAACTCGCCACGCTCTAGGAAACCCATCTTTAGCTGCTCTATTCAAGACTGCAGTCAAACAGGAGAGCATACAATCTCCACCCCATTTAAATAATTTGGGTGAAAGCCCATCTGTGTCTAGTGCTTTGCCATTTAACATTGCCGTTAGATAATCTTGCACCTTTGATTTAGTAAATAAATCTTCCTGTACTTCAAGTTCTTTCATAGTCCCCAGGTACATAGTATAGTTGGCAGACAAATTCCAGCAGTTCGTCTACATTCAAGGCTGTATGATCATGGTCTAATTGAGTGGTAGTCCAAAATCTCTTGGGTTCCTCTTCTAATAGTGCCTCTAGCTCCATTTGCCGAGTTCGCTAAAAGGATCTCTTCTTCCTCTTCAAAAACTTCTTATACCAGCCCAATTTAGATCTCAGACCATTTGGTAAGGATTTTTGCATCTCTTGAGCACTCTAAATCCCACCAAGATTTAGATCTTTTGCTGGCCTATGCTTCGTCATTCCGAAACTCTATTTGGCAGCACCCAAAATGGCATTGGTTAAAACGTCGCATCAATTTCGTCCCATTCTTTTGCAGGCTCTCAATTTGCCTTGCGAAGCTTTCTTGATTTTGATGTTTTAGTTTATTCAACTTGATTCTAGAGACAAATTCCGTGCTTGCAGCCTGTCTTTGCAACCTTACATTCAAAGAGAAACATAGAGAAGCGTGATCTGACTGAAACAAGTTCTCCATTATCTGAAAATCTTGGACTACATCCATTGTCGAAGATGCCAATAAATAATCAACCACACTATTACCTTGCCATAAAAAGTATGTTGCAGTCTCTGTTTTTGGGTATTGAGGTACGCCATGAAGGATTTTAAGATTACAGATGCATCCAAGCTCTAACAAGAAATACCCCATCTGTTTTTTAACATCATCTATGAAATCTTTGACAAATTGGGGCCCCTGAGCCTCATCTAGCATAGGATCTCCTGCTGACAAAAAGGTCGCAATTTGCAACCCCTTTGTTCTGGCATTAAAATTGCCTACCAGCAATACAAGCCCTTTAGACTGATATTGTAATGCTTGTAATGTTAAATACACAATGGGTGCTCTCTATCCATGTCATCTCGAGCGTATACCTGCATGTTTAATGGTGCAAAGTAACACAATCCAAGGAATATGGATTGATCTAAAGCCTGTATCTTAATCCACATAAACTGGTTATGTTTATGCTTCTGTTCTACACTTATATACCAAATGTTTTCTAACATAGACTGCCATACCTCCAAAGCCTCGTTCTTTGCTTGTATCCTTGTGATTCCATACTTACTCCAACAAAGTGAAGCCATCAAGATCCGGCAATGTACTTGCTTGACACTGCCAAATTTTTGTGGATATTAACACATCTCCATTTCTTCACAAATCAATTGTGGCATCTGCCTTGGCTTGATTTAAGCCATGCACATTCTAGGCTAAGACCTTTAGGGTCTCGCATCCCAATAACTTCCTTCGCCCTTCTGTTATGATAGTCTTTCCTCCCTTGTCCAAGAATGCAACGAATACCTTATCCCGTGCTTCCTTCAGTTTTGCAAATTCATGCTTTCTCACCCTTGTTGGGCACGTGTCAAATCGTAGTCAAGCCAAATCTTCTGGTTTTTTAAAGAGATACGATGGTCTAGTACCCTATCTCTGGCCCCTTTATCTATAAAATTTCACCAATATTGGTCTCACATGATAACCAAAATTCCCAATTCTCCTATAGGAAATTGGTTTTGGATCATGCAAGTGCATTGTTTCTCGAAAGAAGCGATCCTTAACAGTACTGAGGTCTTCATCCTGCTCCTCTGATATTCCTGATATCTTCAAATTCTTGGAGTGGGCTTCTTGATCATGTATCTCCATAGAAACAGATCCGTGGTGCAATTTCAGTTGGGTCTTAGTTGCTGCAGCTACCAGACCCGATCATTGCAATGTAATGAACATTGTTAATTTTGTCCCTTGCTGTTGCTTTAGCTCCAACAGTAGTTGCGACCTCATTCTGAAACTTACAAGAAGTAGTGAGTGTCTTGTGTTACATTTTTGGCAAAAGCATGGCAATCCCATCCACATGAACTATAAGCTAATTTGTTTCCCATAAAAGTCAATGAGAGGCACAGATGTAGGCACGGTTTTAGAGATGTCCATTTGGATGAAGCATTTAGGGGGTTTGCATGGGGAATATTCTGTGGTAAGGTATGTTTCAATAGGGTTAAAAATATCTTTAAAGCAGTCCTCCTTCCAATATGTAGGGCTTAATTCACTCATAGATACTAAGGCAATGCAGAATTGTGACAATCATATAAGAGCAATATAGAGCTCCATTTAGGAAAAGCAATTTAGTAAGTGTCACAGATATCTCTTTCAAGTATGAGAAAAAAAATTGGCAGTTCTAGTACTACCACACTCACCAATGTTTAAGGGTAATTGAGCTAAAAGGTGGCATTGATAATAATCTCTTTATTAAGCTTTAGGAGCTAGTCCCAGAATCTCCCTATTTGTAAACCCACATTATCTACTTTGATCAAGACAGTAGAACTAGAGAGAAAGTCAATCTTCGAAGAAATAACAGGGGAGGACAATTTAATACCTTAGAAGGGAGTCAATACAAGAGAGCTTATATATTGGTGGTACTGCAACTCATCTGCTAATTCTCCACTGGAGACAATTGGAATAGTAGGTCTTGAGATTCCAACATGGATAGGGATACCATTTTGATCCAGTGCAGGTGGAACATGATCGGCACCAAGATCCTTGGACAAAGCATCCTAGGTGGGAGAGTATTTAGAGAAATGGTGCATACCTTTGAAACGAATTTTGGAATCAACAAAATCACCAAATTTAATAACTTTAAAAGGATCACTATGGAAAGTGCTTAACTGTATTCAGGAGATTGCCTCTTTGAGGAGAAGAGGGCAACATAAATATGTGGAGAAGCGAAGGAGATTCAATGTTTAGGGCTAGGTATTTTGATATTTTAAAATTTGAGACATTGCTAAAAATATTAGTAAGAATCAACAAAGGTTCAAATACTCATATCCCGGGTAAGGAAAGCGAATTGAAGAAGGATTTTGAACTAGTCTACAGATTAGAAAATGAGGGAACTTTGAGAATGCAAATTCATGAACACAAGGCTGTCGAAACATGCACTGCTTACCGGATCATGGAGAATTATCCTCATTGTACCCCAAATCTTGTTGGGAGTAAATCTTTAACACAAAGAAAACCCCCTGTTATTATGCTACATATTGATGCCAAATTCATACAATTAATGACATTGATGCCAAATTCATACATGCACTCAATAATCACAGGGAGTTCCATGGAAAATTTTCATGTTAGTTTTAATCTACAAGTTGTAACCATACACATTCAATTTAACCTCAAGATGGAAAAAAGTTCAGTACTTGTCCACCTATAGTTTTTAGTTTGATCTTGCTTGGCCACAGTCCCTGGCGTGCCTTTTTGCTAGTTGTGCTTATTTTAACCACATAGAACTTTATTGTTAGGTCATACTTTAGGCAGCATGGTGCGATATATTTTTGTGCTTATTTTAACCACATAGAACTTTATTGTTAGCCTAGGCCTTTGGGTTTGGGCCCAAACCTGATGAACCACATAAAATATTATTAGCCTAGGCCAAAAAGAGTTTGGGTTTGGGCACAAACGTGATTTCATCATCCATTTTTGTTGAGATTTATTATTAGCTTATGCTACAAATAAGACATAACACATTGAGAATTTTCATTTCCATCATCTTTGGTACAATCAAGTCCACCAAGAAAAGCCGACCTTGAAACCTTATCTCTTTATAAACTTGGATACCGTGAGTGGCCCTGGCTTTAAATCCAAATAAAATAGCAAACTCTTGTCTACTTATTATGTTAGGTGGCCCTGGCTTTAAATCCAAACAAAATAGCAAACTCTTGTTTACTTATAACGTTAGTTGACGTCCTGCAAGGAAGCCTAAGCAACACCTTCAGAAAATGGATGGTACAAAATAGTTGTGGAACGAAAATGGTTTTTAAGACAAAGGAACTAAGCACCTGTTGAAGGATGCTAGTTGGCCTTTATTGTTTTTATGACCACGCATATCATGCTATGTGTATTCTTTTAAATGATCAGTTATAAAACAAGTACAACGTTAAAGGTAACTTATATACCTGACGGGAAAGAAATCCCTCCTTTCCGAACTACACAAAATTGACTGTCGATTTTGATGGACTAACTATGATTTTGCTAGAATATTTTATCATTTGGCAGCCTACAGAGTTCTTGCTTTTGTCATGTATTTGCACGACATTAACACACGCATCATCTATCTCGCTGAATTCTTTACGGTAAAATTTGTTGGATGGCACTGCATTTTGCTTCTAGTCGAATTTTGTACAGTCCCTTTAGTGCAACCGCTCATAGTACAAAAACTTGTATATACATATACATATACAAATATTATACCATATTATACAAAGTACTATTGTGACATATTATAGATAAAAAATGACAGGCAAACCTACACTCCCAGCCCTTCAAATGCCATATAATTTTTTTTCTAATCTTTCCTATGACGGGAATTTCACAATTTGGTGCCCTTTATTTGCAGGGCAAAAAAAAATTCTACCCGTTTTGACGGGCAAAATAGCTAAAAACGGGCATAACAACCGTCAAACTTACACATTTCCATCATCTTTAGTACAATCAAGTCCATCAAGAACAGCCTACCTTGAAACCTTATCTCTTTATAAACTTGGACACCTCCATCATCTTTAGTACAATCAAGTCCACCAAGAACAGCCTACCTTGAAACCTTATCTCTTTATAAACTTGGACACTGTGAAGTGGCCCTGGCTTTAAATCCAAATAAAATAGCAAACTCTTGTCTACTTATAATGTTAGGTGGCCCTGGCTTTAAATCCAAATAAAATAGCAAACGCTTGTCTACTTATTAAGTTTTCCCAATTCGTTTGGTATTGGGGGAGGGTATTCTGGCAATGGTGGGGACTATGATTCCGGTATTGTATTGTATTGTATCGAAAATGGTATATTTGTGCATGTTTGAGTTGCTTATTTGTTTCGAGGGACAAGTTTCTATTTGTGTGGTGTGTATGGTGTGTTTGTGTTATATTTTTTTAAGTCAGCTCAATGGTTTGAGGAAGGAAATGTGGAGTCTGTTTTTGGAAGCTCTGTTGTGTCGACATGCCAGTGGCCGAAGTTGCGAAGCGGACGATGTCATTGAAGCGAAGGAGGGCCACGAGGCTGGGTGGCGCCTCCATGCGGCCGAATTTGGCTGGGGCATCTCCAGAGCAGGTCGGCTGATACCGCCATCTTCCGACGATGCCAGGCCATCGTTTCTAATAGGTTGGAGGAGTGCCGGAATATTGAATGCAAGTGTGGAGAGCTGGTGTGCCGGCACTGCAAGGCTTACCATAGGTCGAAGCAGAGCTAACACTGCTTCATTTGTTTTCTTCTGGTGTGTAGAAGCTCCTGGCATTTCGCGCAGATTCCAGCGTCAATTTTTCCTTCCTCTGCTAATTCGCAGCGCTGATTTGAGCCCTGATTTATCTGATTTTGAGCTTTGATTTGTGGCCCTGAAGCCAATCTGGTAGTGAAGGTAAAGCATCCCCTGAAGCCGATCTGTGGCTTCGATGTAGAGGCTAGATTTGCCCTGGAGAATGCCCTGGTGGAGGGATTAACGTAGCACAAATAGAGCATTCATTACGGTAGTCCATAGCCAAAACTTTACCATTGGTCTGTTTTGCACCATTGAAATTTTCGTAATTAGGGGCCCTTGATCTGAGAATATTCCTCAGATCAATGGTCTAGAAAACAAGATAAAAACAAGATAATGTTAGGTGGCCCTGGCTTTAAATCCAAACAAAATAGCAAACTCATGTTTACTTATAACGTTAGT
Organism: Isoetes taiwanensis; assembly: GCA_021234155.1. Classification (NCBI taxonomy): domain Eukaryota; kingdom Viridiplantae; phylum Streptophyta; class Lycopodiopsida; order Isoetales; family Isoetaceae; genus Isoetes; species Isoetes taiwanensis. The sequence goes on from JAJEKV010000064.1 coordinate 1,169,489, forward strand.
TGACGTCCTGCAAGGAAGCCTAAGCAACACCTTCAGAAAATGGATGGTACAATAATGTCTGCTGGTTGAAATGTCGTATGTTTCTTACATAAGATTTATAAAGGTTTTTGGAATGTATTTGTATTAAAACCGTATAAATACTGATAAAATACCTGAGTTTGGCCGAGAAAGGGTATTTTAGGGTTTAGTTTTATTTCGATGGTTCCTTTCTTGCCTTCCTATTTTGCTGGAGGAGAGCGCAGCTGGGCGATTCTAAATTTGGCGCAGAGGATAGGCATGGAGCCGATGATCTTGCTCACATATCTTCATCGGCCCTTGAAGGTAAGCGCTGCATCCATCCCTTTTTCTCTGCTTTTTTTGTCTTGGTCCCTTTGTTCTTGTTGCCATGTCCCCTCGCCGAAAAGCCGTATGGTCGGCTTGCTAGAAGCCAGTGATGCTTCCTTCCCATCCGCCCGTGCCGTGCAACCCAAATCTGCTCCACTTGTGGATTTGAATATGAATCGGATTGGCTTGATGTTTCTGTCACGCTGGGTCTTTCTGGCCAAGATGTGCCAAGATCATTTTATGATGGCCTTGTTTTGTTCTGCAACTCTAAATGCCTGGCTGGTGCTGTGGCATTAGAAAGAGGGTCCTCACCACCATCCGCATGTACGTGCCGCTTTTAAGATGTCGCTTTTAGAAATCCAAAGAGCGTGAATGAGGCTATTAAATCGCTTTTAACTGAAGCCCAAGCCCACGGGCGTAGTTTTGATCTGCAAGGCCTTAAAAACACCAAGCTCCATTGTTTTGAGGGCATGGTCGGCATTGTATGAAGGATATCCAAGAAAGTGCATTATACTTGTCATCCGTACAATGTATCCGAGGGAATGGTTGAAAGGGGTAAAGATCTATACCTTAGATGGGGGGCAGGTGATACTAAAGGATTGTGTGTTCTTGATAACAGAAATCTGATGAATAAGGCTGCTCACTTTGTTTTTTACCATGGCGGACGGAGGCATACACCTAGTCTAACTTATACTGTATGTAAGATGTTGAGGTCTTCTAAATATACGCTCAGCAGCTCCTGGATCATCCCTTCTAATTCTGCTCATATTAATGAGCATAGAGTAAGGGCTGCTTGGCGTGTACTTCTGAATCCTTCCTCTTGTTTGCCATCAGATGTCAGGGCTATTATATTTGGGCTGCCAGTGGGGTATGTTCCAGTTGAGAGGAATGGGCCTGGCAGGCGCCGCTATTGGGATGATAGCATCCCTGCAGACGAGCAGGACGAGAACTTTGAGGACCTGGATGAAAGGTCTTTTGGTTCTCAGGCCAATGTACCTGATGTTGGTGCCGATTTCATCCCCATTCATACTGGAGATCATACAATGGCGATCCGGATGAGATCCGCTTGTGGGCGAGCTATGTACAGGTTTCTAATTCTTGCTTGTTTGTTTGTTTGCTTTGTAATTTTCCAGGTTGATTTCGTGTTATGGAGACGGAAGCTTCTGAAGTCCATGTAACTCCTGTGCATGTGACTCCTGTTGATGTGCATATAAGCCCTGGGTTTGTGGCTGCGGCTGTGGATGACTCTCATCCAAATCCTCTTGCTTATCCTCCGGAAGAAGAAGAGACATTCACTGCTGAGGAGTTTTTAAATTGTGTGATACAGGTTGGTACTGAAGCTCACCGCATAGCTGCTTCCTTGCGGATACTTAAGAGGCAGCTTCGCAGCCTCTATGGGGCTATGGATGCTGCCTTATCTGCAGTCAGTTGGGATCGCCTTGGTGTTTTGCCATCGGATATCCATGCTTTACGCTCTCACATGAGCCTTGCCAGGGCTTTACTGACTCAGGAGATCCGGCAAATTGACTTGTTGGTGAGGGATGCTATGGTTGGGCGGGCTAGAAATTGATAAACTTGTTGAACTTTGGCTGTTTTGATCTGATAATGAAACATGTTGAACTGCTGAAAATAACTTTTTATCTTGGCTGCCATTTATGGTGGCAGCCACTGTTGTTTTATGGTGTCTTTTTTAGTGGGGTGTGGGACCTCATCCCCAGCAGCCCGATGGCCGTTCTTTGGTGTGAGTATGGGATCTGATCCCCTCGCAGCCAGCTTGACTTGCGGTTTCATGTTAACTTTTCTGTTCTTCTTTCTTGATACTGTGGTAAATGAATGACATTGACATCTTTTTGATTTTATTCAAATGTATCTTATTCTTGTTAGGACCATTACCTTTCAGCTTTAGAGGGCTTTGGCCCTTGCATAACGATGGCTCCACTCATGTGAAGCCTCTTTATATGCTTGGTTGAGTAATGGCTAGTGGCGAGGTTCAATTCCTCGGACTCCTAGTTTCACCATCGGTTTTCCTTATATTCATTTGGTTCTCTTTTGCTTTGACACATGGGGTATTTGAGTTGAGTTCGAGGTTTTAAGCGGGGTTGATTCCCGCCGCAGGGTCCTCTTTAACATGTATAATACGGCGATAACCGTATTTCTTGCCATATCTGACATAGTTCGATGTATATTGTGTGTATTTTAGGTGCGGGTCAAACACCCCAAGTTTGACTGTAAAAGACTTCAGAATGGGCCTTGCGATTGCGGGAGAGAGCATCTTGACTTGTGCACCATTGAATTTTTTTAAAAACACTTAATCTAACGGTTAAAAAGATAATACACACTTAAGTGTATTTATCGGCTTAAGTGTGTATTATCGCTATGTGTATTATCGCTTCTAACCGCTAGATTAAGTGTTTTTAAAAAAAAATTCAATGGTGCACAAGTCAAGATGCTCTCTCCCCGCAATCCCAAAGGCCCATTCTCGAGTCTTTTACAGTCAAACTTGGGGTGTTTGACCTCCGCACCTAAAATACACAATATACATCGTAACTACGTCAGATATGGCAAGAAATACAAATTCCTGTATTATACATACATGTTAAAGAGGACCTGGGAATCAACCCCGCTAAAACCCTAACCCCAACTCAAACCAGATGTGTCAAAGCAAAAGAGAACCAAATGAATATAAGGAAAACTGTAAACTAGGAGTCCGAGGAATTGAACCTCGCCATTAGCCATTACTCAACCAAGCATAAAGAGGCTTCACAGAGTGGAGCCATCGTTATGCAAGGGGCCAAAGCCCTCTAAAGCCGAAAAGGTAGCGCCAAGAATAAGATACATTTGAATAAAATCAAAAAGATGTCAATGTCATTCATTTACCACACCGCCAAGAAAGAAGAAACGTAAAGTTAACATGAAACCAGCAGTCAAGCGGGCCGCTAGGGATCGATCCCACAGCCACACCAAAGAATACCCATCTGGGTCGCAGGGGATGAGGTCCCACGTTCCCCACTAAAACAAAGACCATAAACAACAGTGGTCGCCACCATAAATGGCGCCCAAGATAAAAGTTATTTTCAGCAGCTCAACATGTTTCATTATCGACTCAAAACAAACCAAAGTTCAACAAGTTTATCAATTTCTAGCCCGCCTAAACCATAGCATCCCTCACCAACAAGTCAATTTGCCGGATCTCCCGAAGTCAAGAAGCCCCGGCAAGGCTCATGTGAGAGCGTAAAGCATGGATATCCGATGGCAAAACACCAAGGCGATCCTAACCGATCAGCAGATAAGGCAAAGATCCATAGCCCCATAGAGGGCCGCTGGCGCTTCTCTTAAGTATCCGCCGCAAGGAAGCAAATGCTGAAGTGATGCTCTTCTTCCCAGGATTCCATCCATGCATCAAAACCGGCTTATATGCACATCATTTAAAACTCCTCATGTTGAATGTCTTTCTTCTAACTTTTTATCTTTGGTGTTTTGCCATCCATGGTGGCGCTACAACCACTGTGGCTTTTGCACATCAATGTGAGATCCCTTTATGACTTGTTATGAGGGATGCTATGGTTTTTAGGATAAACTTGTTGAACTTTTGGACCTCATATCCATGCTTTTATCTTGGGCATGGTGGCAGCTGCACTGTTTTATGGAGATCCTTGGGAATCCCTGTTGGTGAGGGATTGCTATGGATTTCCATGCTAGACTTGATAAACTTGTTTTCTTGGCTTTTGTGGTTGAATGACATTGACATCTTTTTGATTTTATTCAAATGTATCTTTTATCTTGGCTTCCATTTATGGTGGCTTTGGCCACTGTTTTTTATGCTCCAGTGTTTTGTCTTTATGGACCTCATCCCTGGCTAATGGATCAATTCTTTGGACTCTGGTTTAGTTTTCCTTATATTCATTTGGTTCTCTTTTGCTTTTTTAACTTATTTTCGACATGTTTCGAACTACAAAATTTCTTTGAGTTAAAATAGTTCGGCAACATTTGCCGTCATTTGGGTTTATTCCCAAATCTCCTCTTATATGTATAAATGACTCGCTTTAGGGTATTTGGCTTGCCATAATATGGCATAATCTCTTCCAAACCTCTGTATATTAGTTGAGCAATCGCTATTTTAGGTCTTCGTTTCAAACACCCAAGTTTTCCTTATATTCATTTGGTTCTCTTTTGATTTTTGACCCCATCTTTGACTTGTGGTTGAATTTTTTTAAAACACTTGATCTAACCTCTTTAACATGTATAATACACACTTCCGAGCCATAATACACACTTAGTATATTGTGTGTATTTCAATGTCTTAACCCCCAGATTTGTTTTTTAAAAAAAACTTCAATGGTTATACACGAAGATGTATCTTCACACAGTTCTCCATTAAGAGATTTTTTTAAATTGTTCAAACTTGGGGTGTTTGATCCTAGGTGATAAATACACAACAATATACATCGACTATGTCAGATATGGCAAGAAATACAAACTCCGTATTATACATGTTAAAGAGGACCTGGGGAATCGAACCCCAGTTAAACCTGAACCTGAACTCAAATACCTGTATGTGTCAAAGCAAAAGAGAACCAAATGAATATAAGGAAAACCAGAAACTAGGAGTCTGAGGAATTGAACCTCAGTTACTAGCCATTACTCAACCAAGCATAAAGAGGCTTCACAGAGTGGAGCCACGTTATGCAAGGGGGCCAAAGCCCTCTAAAGCTGAAAGGTAGCGTCAGTAACAAGATACATTTGAATAAAATCAAAAAAGATGTCAATGTCATTCATTTACCACAGCTGTCAAGAAAGAAGAACAGAAAAGTTAACATGAAACTGCAAGTCAAGCGGGCTGCAGGGGATCAGATCCCACAGCTCACACCAAAGAACAGCCATCGGGCTGCAGGGGATGAGGTCCCACAGCCCACTAAAACAGCACCATAAAACAAACAGGTGGCTGCCACCATAAATGGCAGCCAAGATAAAAAGTTATTTTCAGCAGTTCAACATGTTTCATTATCAGATCAAAACAGCCAAAGTTCAAAACGAAAATGGTTTTTAAGACAAAGGAACTCAGCACGTGTTGAAGGATGCTAGTTGGCCTTTATTGTTTTTATGACCACGCATATCATGCTATGTGTATTCTTTCAAATGATCAGTTATAAAACAAGTACACAACGTTAAAGGTAACCTATATACCTGACGGCAAAGAAATTCCTCCTTTCCGAACTACACAAAATTTACTAGACAAAATAGAAGCAGCTGCAACATCTCCTCATCAACTGACTTCAAAATCTTTTACCATACCTCATCCCAACCATCTAAATGACTCGCTAAGCTATCTGATTCCAAATTTGCATCCACAACCTCTTCCACAGCGGGCCAGATTAGTTAGCAATCACTTCTGAACGACCTCTTCATTGCCCATCGAAAGAACAAAAAGACCAGCCAAGTTAACAATTATGTATTTATTTATGTACAAAATACACTATGAATAATCCTCCAGGCCCGCCCAAGCACTCCAGTCAGGCAAGTCAAAATCTCCCTGTACCAATAAACTCCTACTTCCACCTTCCGAGCCAAATGGCCCATGAATTATATGCTGCTGTACATAGAACTGTACTTAATTCTCGCCCAGGAGCTCCTAGCAAACTCCAGATCAATGGCCCTGTTCCATGCTAACTCCTCTGACAAGCCACACTTTGGCATGACCAAACAGACTGTAGCAGAGACACAGTTCTCCATCTAAAAGTAGATTCTAGTCATTGTTCAAATTGGACCAATCCTGCACTCATTATTGTCCAACCAATTTCCTGTCATTCAGATGATCGGTTTTCTAATATCCCAAACAGCTTTAACTTATTGCCGAGCTTCAATAGCTGGCACTGAACCCTGTTGTCGTGATTCAGGAGCAGGCCCAGAACCCTGCTGCCATGATTCAGAGGCAGCACCTAAACCCTGCAACATTTTCATTACATCATAAGTGTCATCCAAGTAATATTTTGCTTTGCTGGGCTTTTGCCCAACAGTGCAAGGAAACACTTCGGCGTTAGGCAATTGTAGTGGAGATGTCATTGCAGCTTGAATGCCTTCAAACATGTCTTCATCAGACCTGTCATCCCCCACACAGAGAATAAAATCCAAAAATGTCCCCTTGCTTGCCATGGTTGACAAAAGCAGCTCCACGACGACACCTTTGCTAACCCCCTGCAACACGCACAAAATAAATATACTGAAACACAAAACAATTGTGCAATGAAAGAAGTTATCACCTGTGGCCTAACTTCGACAATGTGCTGGCCACTTTTTACACAAACAGGATCGTTGGCAAGAACACTTTCCAAATGATCATGAAGTTCCTTTGCCTGCCAAGACCCAAAATCTGGATCTGCATCACGGAAATGCCATACAATCGCACTCTCCTTTGCTTCTATATACGAACCATCTGTGCTCTCTGTATAGAGTTTCATAACAGGTAGCGCAACCTGTTTCCACTCGAATTCAAACACTGGAACCAAGTTTTGCCATTCTCCATCCTTCGACCACCTGGCAATCCAGCAATAATATGAGTGCCATGGGAAAAGTTTCAAAACAATTTATATATAAAAATAATGCTTGAAAAATGATTGGCTGCAAGATAGAAACTGTGGCTTAGAAGTACCAATAAATGGACAAAGATTCCTTTCCATCAAGGGTAAAGTAATTTTCGTCCGTTTATTGGTACTTCTTGAGCTTTACTCATTTTATGTTTTGTTTGCATATTTTTCCTAATAAGAGAACCTATGCCTTGATTATTGTGATGTTGTCAAAGGGTTGAAGCATATATTCCTTGTAAATTTCCAAAGAAATGAAAGAAGGACCCTACATCTATCATGAATAGATACTAACCTGTAAAAATAACCATGCTCAGCTGCAATTCCCAGTTTCTCACATGGAGAGAACCAGTTGCCTAAAGTTTCTCGATCTCGGCCACTCACAATAAAAACAGCATTCTTGGGATCATTGCACAGCTTATTCAGAACAGAGATAACTTCTGGGCTTGGAGTTTTATTGACAGATGCCTGTGGCATCATGGTTCCATCATAATCAAGAAATATTGCCCGCCGGCTTGTTCGTTTGTAAGCAGATACAATATGTTCAGTCAGAAGCTTTCGGAAATTGGGGTCAAGTGCAACTACTCGAAAACCCAATCCAAAGCCAATGCCATAACAGCGACGCTTCGTATGGTCCCGGCATGTCCTTTCCAAATCTCCAATAAAGCTCTGAGCCCAATATGCCACATCATGAGAACTCACATATTTGTAATGTTTTTCATGCCTTGCATGCTTCTCTGATTCTGGCATGCTTATGGCTGTAATCATGGCCTCTGCAACGGCTTCAATATTCCATGGGTTGACACGGATAGCCCCACTAAGGGAAGGAGAACATCCAATGAACTCTGAAACTACTAGCATACTCTTCTTTGGAAAATCTTGGAAATTTGCATTGGTTGTGCCCGTGGCCCCTTGCCTGCAGACTATATATTCATATGGGATAAGATTCATTCCATCTCGAACTGCAGTAACTACGCAGCACTCCGCTATTGTATAATATGCTATTTTCTCATACAATGGAACATGACGCTCTATCAACACTACTGGCGTATAACCATCTCTACCATATGCTTGATTGATCCTCCTTGCCACAGTGTGTGCTTCCTGCCGCACTTCTAGCACATCCCTGCCCCGACCTCTTGCAGGGTTAGCAATCTGCACCATAACCACCTTACCTCTCCATTCAGGACGCTGGTTCAAAAGCTGTTCCATTGCTAGAAATTTAAGACCAATCCCTTTAAAAATGTCCATATCATCAACCCCCAAAAGAACTATTTTTCCATCAAACTGTGCTCTGAGCTCAGCTATTCTTGCTGAAGTTTCATCTCGCTTGATACCAGCCTCCAATTGACCCATATGGATGCCAACAGGCATTATTTTTATACCCACTGTACGTCCATAGTATTCCAGCCCTATATAGCCCCTCTTAGATTCATAATCCAATCCTAACATCCTACTACAACATGACAAAAAGTGCCGTGCATAATCGAATGTATGAAATCCAACAAGATCAGAATTTAAGAGAGCTCTCAAGATATGTTCACGCACTGGAAGTGTCCTAAATATTTCTGATGAAGGAAAGGGGCTATGCAGAAAAAAGCCCAGCCTGATTCTATTGAAGCGCTTTCTCAAGAACGTAGGTAAAACCATCAGGTGATAATCATGAACCCAGACATAATCATCATCGGGGCTGATCACCTCCATAACCTTGTCTGCAAATATCTTGTTGACAGAGACATAAGCTTGCCAAAGTCCCCTGTCAAATCTTCCTCCATGATCAGGAGTCAAAGGTAAGGTATAATGAAAAAGGGGCCAGAGCTGCTGCTTACAAAAGCCATGATAAAATCTAACTCTCATTTCCGGTGGAAGAAAAGCTGGGACACAATTAAAACTCTCTAAAAGTCCAGCAGCCACTTCATCCTGTTCATTCAGCTCTACATCTACCTTTAAACAACCTACATAGAGCACTTCCATATCATCTGGCAGCCCATCCTTCAACCTTAAAAGCAAAGAATCTTCGTCCCAACTAAATGACCACGAAAGATTATCTGGGCGTCTTTGGGCATTTAAAGGCAGCATATTGGCCACGATAATGGTTCTAACAGAAGATTGTGCATCCGTATTTGGGTTTTCATCTTCACCACGACTCTCAGAACAGAGGCCTGGAACAGTCATAACCCTTGGAAGAAGGCGCCTTCCGCTGCCCATGCGCATAAAAGAAGGATACTCGCCGGAGAGATCCAAAAGATTAGAATAAGACCTCGACACCATTTTTTTCTACCCTAAATCGACCAAAACCTCAACAGGGTGTGTTCGACCTACTAAATTTGGCTCCAAAAGCTAAAAACTTCCTATTTTTCTGACCAATGACCTGAGGTTCCAAATTAAGAAATCACAACTCCCTTACAGTTCTGTAAGTCCAAAGCGGTGCAGTGAACCTGCTTTTTTCATACCTCAAATGCTAAAATGGAAACAGTCTTCGAACCGTTCTGCATCAAAAATGGAGCGCATTCTACCCGAACGACGAGTGGGAGATCAATAACATTCTCGATCCCAAAAGCAGTTCAAATTACTCCAAATCTACAAGCCAGAGAGACTGCACAGAGCTTTACAAGCCGATCCTTGAAGTCTGCAGGATCTAATGGTAAGAAAAAGCTGTTGGGCAGCAATGCGGTTGAGGGGGGAAGAAAGGGGGATTATTTTTGACCGGATTTGAAGCCAAGGGATGGGAAAAACGGCTTATTCGAGCTGAAATATGATCAGAAGGAAGAAAAATAGAAGAAAAGGATATGAGCTTAGCGTGTGCGGCCGATGGGTCCGCCGGAGTAGTCGCCCTTCACAGGTATTGGTGAACGCCATTGGGAAGGAAGAAGGTGGCCGTCAAAGAAACGGCGCCGTTACAGGAGAAACCGTGTGACGGTCATGTGGCCGCCCATGGCTGACTGCGCCGCGGCCTTATCCGACCTTATAGAGATGGGGCCCATCTTGACCTTCAAGTTACGGCCACGCGGCAGGTTCTGACGTGTTGACACGTGTCTCTACCCCCTGGCTTCTGCTCGTTTTCCTCGTTGTTGACCATCCAAAAACAATAGTATAATGTTCCATTTTTTTGCTTGCTCATATCCAGCTAGTAGTGTATTTTTATATTACTCCTTTTTTTTTTTCCCTTTTACCTCGATTCTTAGACCCGGTCCTCGTTTACCAACCACCACTAGTTTTGAAATTCCACAACTATCATTCTGCGTAGCGGATGCACAGCTATGGAACTTGGTTCTTCACGAAGGTTTAAGGGTCGTGTTAGCGGATGCACAGCTATGGAACTTGGTTCTTCACAAAGGTTTAAGGGTCGTGTTAGCGGATGCACAGCTATGGAACTTGGTTCTTCGCGAAGGTTTAAGGGTCGTGTTCTGCCAAACATAATGGTAATTGTATAGTAACTCACATATTTCTTTTTGACCTATACCATCTTAGCTATTGCATCCACATTTCCTCCAACCTTGCCCTGACTGCCAGCTGTCTGCCTCACCCATGCCATCCTTGCCAGCCAAACCGAATGTTTAGCTTGTCATCTTCCATCAAAATGCATGTTTGCCCAGCTACTCCCCTTTCTTTTCCTGTAGACATCCATGTTCTTCTCCCTTCTCCCTTTAAAACGCATGCTTCCCCAGCTAGATATTACCATACTTACTTTAAGACATCACATCCTTCTTCTTTCAGCATCCTCATTCACCATACTTACTTTAAGACATCACATCCTTCTTCCTTCAGCATCCTCATTCAAGTCTTCTACATTATGACTACAAGTCCTCATGCCCCTTGAGTTCAATATCACCTCTGAGTTGGCTGGCAAGTTGTTTGGCCTCTTGAATGTGAGAAGCATCATTGTCACCGACGTACGCAGGACCTATGGTGGGTAGACAAGTTGGCAGACCATGAAGACAAATAGGGATCAAAGAGCATAAGCCTTTGTATAACGATGTCGATGTCGTGTCATATGTATCTTTTTGTGTCATTTCGAGCTTATTGTTGCGTACGTGTGTTGGAGAGTGGGGCACGAGTAGAATGGTCACCAAATCTATGGAATATCCTACAAGTTTGATGTGGAAATTTATCCTTATCAGGTGACAAATGCGAGCAAGAAAAAACGTGACACGTAACAAGTCGGAGTCAAATGGTCTTTTGTATAGATATTTTTAAGCCTCCAACAGTGTTACAAAGTCAAGCAGTTATCCAAACCCACTAGATATGGGAGTGGAATTTCATATCAAGATATATTGACATATAATGAATAGAGTGTCTAGATTCAAAGGAGACAAAAGACAAAGGTATCATCCATAATTGCTTCTTTCCAAGAAACTCTCCCTCCCTATCTTTCTCTCTCTTTCTCTAGCACACCGATGCACCGACCAGCATGCAGACACATATGCTTACACATCAAGAAAGATGTGTTTTGATGAAGAGCATATCCCGGTACCAAGCAGATCCAGATATTTGTTTGAAGTAGAGCATATTTCGATACCTAACGTTCTTGCAAAAAAAAGCACGCAGTTGTTGGCTACTCGGGAAAAGACGGTGTCAGTCTTATTGTTATGGCAAAGTAGCTTGGACATGGTTCATCATTGAATGCATCTTATCAAGTGATGTAAGGTTACATTATGCCATCCTTTTCTTGTGAGACATGGCTCAAGGCTAAAAGTTAGAAGGCCCACAAAAGGATAAGGTTTGGCAAAAATCTCAATAGTGGTGGTGATGTGCCACTATACGAATTTAACAAACCTTGCTTTTTAGTACCTAAATACGCCTTGATGCAATGCAATATCAACATGTTGACACGGTTTGGGACATTGTAAAAATGTCAAAAGTGATATTTTATTAGTGATATAAATGGTGTGCCTATCTTAGCAAGATTGTAGTCTGTACAAAAATTCCAATTATATTCTGTCTTATCTAGTCTTGTTGGTTATGGTAAGTGGCATGTCAAATGACGTACAAAAGGATCATCTTTAAAGAATCATCAAGCAAAAGAAAAAGTTCCACAACTGAGTTAAAAACCATTTAGCATGAATACTCATCGATGCTTAAAATACTAAAAAATTCACTTCAGCCGATTGAGCTTGTATCATGGCATCATGTCAATCACGTAGATAAATTATTTGAAGTCTTATCATCTGGATCTCGTTTTATGTTGTAAAGACACATGAATTTGGTCGTGGCATGAACATTAATACACATTCATGAAAGTTATGCATATTGAAGTCTCAACCAGTAGAAATGATATTCTATAAGGCCTTAAAATTCTTATTATATTTCATCATTTATGTCCCTCCATCAATCGTCTCTAACACATGGAAGTAAGTGAAACTATTGTGTGGAAGGAATTCGTGAAATGTGACAGGTTAAAGAACCTGGTAAATAAAGAAGAGCTTTATACTTCCAAGTTATATGAGATAAGCTCTTTAAGATACAATTGCTTCGCATAAGTGTGTATTATCGCTTAAGTGTGTATTATCGCTTCTTAACCGTTAGATTAAGTGTTTTTAAAAAAAAATTCAATGGTGCACAAGTCAAGATGCTCTCTCCTGCAATCCTGTGCGTCCATTCTGAGTCTTTTACAGGTCAAACTTGGGGTGTTTGACCTGCACCTAAAATACACACAATATACATCAGACCATGCTGTATTATGGCAAGAAATACAAATCCGTGTATTATACATGTTAAAGAGGACACAGGGAATCAACCCCGCTTAAACTCGAACCTCAACTCAAATACACCAGTATGTGTCAAAGCAAAAGAGAACCAAATGAATATAAGGAAAACCGTAAACTAGGAGTCCGAGGAATTGAACCTCGCCATTAGCCATTACTCAACCAAGCATAAAGAGGCTTCACAGAGTGGAGCCACGTTATCAAGGGGCCAAAGCCCCTCTAAAGCCGAAAGGTAGCGTCGATAACAAAGATACATTTGAATAAAATCAAAAAAGATGTCAATGTCATTCATTTACCACAAATTGCCAAGAAAGAAGAACGTAAAAGTTAACATGAAACTGCAAGTCAAGCGGGCCGCGAGGGATCGATCCCACGACTCACACCAAAGAATGACCATCTGGCCGCAGGGGATGAGGTCCCACGTACCACTAAAACGGCACCATAAAACAAGCAGTGGTCGCCACCATAAATGGCAGCCAAGATAAAAGTTATTTTCGCCAGTTCAACATGTTTCATTATCGATCAAAATGTACCAAAGTTCAACAAGTTTATCAATTTCTAGCCCGCCCAACCATAGCATCCCTCACCAACAAGTCAATTTGCCGGATCTCCTGAGTCAATAAAGCCCTGGCAAGGCTCATGTGAGAGCGTAAAGCATGGATATCCGATGGCAAAACACCAAGGCGATCCCAACCGATCAGCAGATAAAGGCAAAGATCCATAGCCCCATAGAGGTCGCGGTCGCCTCTTAAGTATCCGCAAGGAAGCGGCTATGCGGTGAGCTTCGATACCAACCCCTGTATCACACAATTTAAAACTCCTCGCGATGAATGTCTCTTCTTCTTCCTGAGGATAAGCAAGAGGATTTGGATGAGAGTCATCCACAGCCGCAGCCACAAACCCAGGGCTTATATGCACATCAACAGGAGTCACATGCACAGGAGTTACATGGACTTCAGAAGCTTCCGTCTCCATAACACGAAATCAACCTGGAAAATTACAAAGCAAACAAACAAACAAGCAAGAATTAGAAACACGTACATAGCTTCGCCCACAAAACAGATCTCATCCGGATTTGCCATTGTATGATCTCCGGTATGAATGGGGATGAAATCGGCACCAACATCGGTACATTGGCACGAGAACCAAAAGACCTTTCATCCAGGTCCTCAAAGTTCTCGCCCCTTTCGTCTGCCCGGGGATGCTATCATCCCAATAGCGGCGCTGCCGCTGTGCCCATTCCTCTCAACCGGAACATACCCCACCGGCGGCCCAAATATAATAGCCCGACATCCGATGGCAAACAAGAGGAAGGATTCGAAGCACACGCCAAGCAGCCCTTACTCTATGCTCATTAATATGAGCGTAATTAGAAGGGATGATCCGGGGAGCTGCCGGCGTATATTTAGAAGACCTCAACATCTTACATACAAAATAAGTTAGACTAGGTGTATGCCTCCCGTCCGCCATGGTAAAAACAAAGTGAGCGACCTTATTCATCAGTTTACATTATCAAGAACACACAATCCTTTAGTATCACCTGCCCCCATCTAAGGTATAGATCTTTACCCTTTCAACCATTCCCTCGGATACATTGTACGGATGACAAGTATAATGCACTTTGCCGATATCCTTCATACAATACCACCATGCCCTCAAAACAATGGAGCTTGGTGTTTTTAAGGCCTTGCAGATCAAAACTACGCGTGGGCTTGGGCTTCCGCTTAAAAGCAGTTTAATAGCCTCATTCACGCTCTTTGGATTTCTAAAACGACATCTTAAAACGGCTTTGTACATGCGGATGGTGGTGAGGACCCTCTTTCTAATGCCACAACACCGGCCGGGGCATTTAGAGTTGCGAGAACAAAACAAGGCCATCATGAAATGATCTTGGCACATCTTGGCGAAAAAAGACCCAAGGTGATGTAAACATCAAGCCAATCCAGATTCATATTCAAATCCACAAGTGGAACAGATCGGGTTGCGGCCCGGCCGATGGGAAGGAAGCATCGGCTGGCTTCTAGCAAGCCGACCACTTACGCCGCGACGCAGAGGACATGGCAACAAGAACAAGGGACCAAGGCGACAAAAAAAAAAGAAGAATGGGGATGGCGCAGCGCTTACCTTCAAGGGCCGATGAAGATATGTGAGCAAGATCATCGGCTCCATGCCTATCCTCTGCGCCAAATTTAGAATCGCCCATTTAGAATCTCCTCCTCAAAATAGGAAGGCAAGAAAGGAACCATCGAAATAAAACTAAACCCTAAAATACCCTTTCTCGGCCAAACTCAGGTATTTTATCAGTATTTATACGGTTTTAATACAAATACATTCCAAAAACCTTTATAAATCTTATGTAAGAAACATACGACATTTCAACCAGCAGACATTAATGGGTAGCTGCTACATCCAACCCCTAAAACTCAAAGCACAAAAGTCTTATTGTTGGGCCAAAAAAAATAACTCATATCTATTAGCAAGTTTAATTTAATTGAATTGAATATAGATGTACTAATTTTTATGGGTGTATGCAACATCAACGTTGTAATGTTGGAGACGGGCTCTAGTGGGGTACTATCATCATATCTTCAGTAGGCAATGGATGTACGAACTTAATTGTGTCCTTCGTTACTACATTAAAATGTACAAGTGTACAGTTCATCAGCAAGCCTATCATTACTAATGTTTGTTACTTGAAAATCTTCAGACAGAGTTTTTTTAATCCTAGATTGTAATAGGTCTATTGTGTTCTTTGTTTAGGTTCCATAGACCTTTTTTGTCTCTGTGGATGAAAAACTCCGATTCAAGTAATTCAATTTATGTGTATAATGGTTGCTAAAATTAATAACAAATATGTGTCTATATATCCTTCATGTTTTACAAGAAAGTTAGCAAGGTGGCATGATTCGCAATTAGGAGGCCTTGTGTTCAAGCTCTCTTGGGACATTTAGGGGACCTCTATATGTCCCTATGGGGGATGCCATGCCGTATGACATAAAAAGTATTATCTACCTATCTATCCATCTATTACTCTTTATGGATTCACTTATCGTTTGATAATTTGTGTGAAGTCAGTTTGGTGTGCATAATGGAAACATGTTGGCTATATGTGGGTGTTTCTACTGCCTATATATGGCCTAGGCGCATATACATGATTTAGTTCTGAATTCATGTTTTAATCAAGGGCCAACACCTCTCTTGAAACCTCGACCTCATCAACGAGGTAGATAATTCTTGCATTGACATAATTCAGTTTACTGTCTTCTGCTCCAGAATATACTCCTTGGCCATTGGCTTGTTCCTTTCTCTTTAGTTCTGGCTTCTAGCTTTTCTTGCTTCTGGTCCACTTGGACGATAAAATTCAATTCTATTCTATCTATTTTATTTATTTTGACCTCCTCTATTTTCTTTGTAATTTCAATCCGAATTCCGCCGCTTTACTTTCTTGATAATTCTCCATGATTGCATGGCGTGGAGGACAAGACGTTGACTTACTGTAAAATCGACAAACCTCTGGTCCGGTGGTGGGCATCTTCAATTTTGGGGTGCTCATCAATTTCAAATATCATTTTAAACTAGCAGTTTAACAAGCTCAAATCAAATCGTTGGGTGGGCAGTATGGGGGAGAAGGCAAGAGAGAGAATGAAGGATAGATGAAATAAAGGGGAGATGAGTAGGAAAGAGGCAGGGAGATTTTTCAATGTTGTTTTAGAGGAATGCTTTTTGGCACACCAATTTTAATATTGGCATATCATTTTCATCCTCTTTCTAGACCTGGCATGACAATGGGCTGATAGTAAGTATCCAGGCATCTAGATGCTGCTACATGTAGCTGAGATGCAAGCTAAGAGATCCACATCGTCAGCAAATATGAGCTGCCGAATGATATGGTCTATGAGTTGAACTGCATCACCCCCCATGTCCAGCAAGCCAATCCTCAAACAAATCAATATATAGGCCAAATATCATTGGAGACAATGGGCAGCCTATCGGGCCCCATTACTATTGTTGACACATTGATCTAATAGTATGAATATCTCGTACAGCCGGTATATTGAATTTTGCAACTATGGAGGAACTCCCAACTGCATCAATTTCTCCCACAGTCTCTCCCACGACACCATATCAAAAGCTTTGCAAAATCAACAAAGCAGTAACACAGGTCCTATCGGTGGTTTTGCTATCCCATATCAAGCCCCCCAATGTGAAGATATGATCAATGGTGGAATGTTTGGGCATGAGTCCTATATGTATAAGGCCCGAGATCTCTGTTCTCTATGCCCACATTGTCACATGATGCCCGACAATCTCGGCCAGCAGTTTTACAAACAGCAACCTGACCATGATTGTGTTGTAGTTGGCTGGGCAAGGAGGGTCACCGGCCTTGTACATGGGAACAACAGTTTTACAAACAGCAAGCTGACCATGATTGTGTTGTAGTTAGCTGGGCAAGGAGGGTCACTGGCCTTGTAGATGGGAACAACTCTACTAGTGGTCCATTGTGGAAAAAAGCCTTCCTGAAGTGACCTATTAAATAGTGTAGCTGGGAGGGGAACCATCTGTAGCCCTGCCCACTTGAGCAGCTCCTTTTGCATGTTGTCTAAGTCTGCACCTTGCCATTGGCAAGACACTGCAAGCCATAAATGACCCCTGCCTCCATGATTACTAGTGTCGGGCCTACCTGTGGGTAAGAATGCAGGTTGTTTACATGAGTAGTTTGTAGCTATTCACACCACTTCCCTGATTACATTATAGCAAATACTAATGAAATAATGCCATTTATTATGCCACACACAACCAACCTTCCAAAAAGGGATCAAGAAGAGCTAATACAATCCTTCAAGATCTTTTATGAACTTCATATGTCCCCACATGGAATCTCCTTATACGTATTCCCTAAGGAATGTTAATAGCGAGTCAAGTCCAATATCCTACTTTATCCGGCACGAGTTCCAACATTTTGCTTAGTCAAGGCTTGTTGGAAATGCCTAAAAAGTAGTTTGACCATTTTATATTTAGATTTGTTTGTCCATTTGAAGGATAAACTTTTTGTTCATTTTGGCAAATTGAGAGTCTCATGGGTTGCACTGAATGCATCCTAGTTATGTGATAATCCTCTCTTAATCATATAAAGTAATTTTTTGGATATGAGTCAATATTGCCTAATATTTGTGCCACTTTTCTTGAATTTTTTGTCCTTTCGCACTTTTTATATTTTGAACCCTTTCTTGCTCGAAACAAGGGAGAAATTTTGAATTTTGCCTAATTCATTCCTAATTTCTCTTGAATTGCTTGTTAGCCCTGTAGAGCACGTGAATCTCCAGACTTTTAGCTTCAAATAGATACCAAAATACAATTGTGAAGCAAACTTTAAGGCCCATTTGTGGTTTTTTGCAGGAATCTCCTCCAAATTTGTGGAATTGCTTGAAAACAAAATAGAGGTTCCCAGATAACTTGTTCATTTTCGGTACTCCTTTGTACCTAGCACAGCGGAATGGAGACAGAGATAATAGAATATTGGTTTGAAGATTTCATTGGCACCAAGAATATTATTGCTTTTGGCACATTTCATGTTAATTGCAACTGTTTTCACAAAGGTTTTCCTAAGATTTCATGGTGTATTCGAATGGATGTACTAATGCGTACATCTAGAGTGCATCATTGCTTAGTCGTTGATTTAGCTTTTTTTTTTCAATGGTCCAACATCCAAGGGCTCACAACAAAAGCCCTCTTTTTATTTTAGAGGCTGAACATGCAAGCCTCGTGCATGGCATTTCAGGGCATTCTTGCAAAAAATTAATCTTCTTGTGATCAGAGTGGAAACAGATTTGGAGTGGCGGAGGATGATGCAGCCGGATGCTTGCTTCAACAGTTTGTGCTACATATTCAAAGTTTCCATGGCATGGCTTGGTGGGTTCGACTTTAGAGTTCTGATGGCTACATTAGTAGCTTTAAAGTTTAGGGTTTCGCCTAACAATGGCTACACGCGACCGTTTTGGAGCGAAAACAAGTCCGCAAAGATGCCCCCGAGGATCGAAAACTCCCGCCTTACTTCGATTGCTTTGAATCATTATGTCCGGATAAACCCGGGTTTTGAATGATTTGTTGAATGTGATGGAAATGAGGCGGATGTGATGTTTCAAATACGAAATTGAGCTGGGGTTTGATCTTCTTTGCAAAAGGCGATTTCTCCTAATGCTTCGTACAAATGTTGCAAGATGAGGTGTCAAGGCGTGCCGCTTTCAAAGTATACATCCAGAGTTGAAAATTAGACATCAACAGTTGTATACAAGGGCGAGATAAATCCATGTAAGAAATGGTAGCTTACGTTTACAAGACCTGATACCCCAACAATGAAGCCGTAATGGAGGAGGTTCAATAGAGTTGTCTTGCTTAGATGGATCGGGGCTATCCCTTCTTTGATTTTTGCATCGCACGAGTTTGAATTCATATTCTTTATGTTGATCTAACCCAAATCATTTTTACATTTGATATGCGTAAACCGCTAATATGCCTAATATGTAATTTGCAATGCAACAGAGCTCTAAGGGGCTATGCAAATCAAAGCAGAACCTTATGAATCCGTTTGGATTAGCACCCAATTTGGAGGACATGCAATACCGGTTCTCAACGAGTGGCACTTCAAACCCACTTCTCCTCTTCAATCCAAGTATGACATGGCTTTGCACCTCTGTCTTTGTTTTCTTTTGTTTGTGTTCCCTTTTTTGAAAGGCGTTAGGGTGAGATTCATGTTATTTTTTCTTTTGGAACTATACTATGAGAAGGCAGTGTTGTTTTGACCATAATCTGATCATCTCTTATTGCATATCCAGTTCCTGTATCTGCTCCAGTACCTGCTCCTGTTCAGCAACAGTCCACATTGCTAAATGAAATTGAACGAGAGTTCTTGTTGAATTTGAATAGGTCAAACTTCCCCTTGCTTGCATGCATTTGCAACTGGACGAGCAGCCGCTTATAAGATGTTTGAAGTCATTCAAAGAATTCCTGAAATAGATGTATGCAAAACGGATGGTGTAACGGTTGAAAATATGAAGGGAAATGTGGAGTTTAGGGATGTCGATTTTACCTATCCAGCACGTCTAGATGTTCAAATTTTCTCCAAGTTTTCATTAAGCATTCCATCAGGCATGACAACTGCATTGGTTGGAGAAAGTGGCAGTGGAAAATCTATATTTGTATATTTGTTAGAGAGGTTTTATGATCCCCAAGGTGGTGAGATTCTTATTCATAATGTTAATATCAAGAAAATGCAATTAAGATGGCTAAGACAAAGAAATTGCGGTAGTAAGTCGAGAACCCGTTCTTTTTGGGGCTTCAAAGAAAGAAAATATTGTATACGGCAAGCCGGATGCAACTATGGAGGAAATACAAAGTGCAAAGATATCTTGCAAATGCATCAAGATTTATCAATAAGATGCCACAGGTAACATTAGCTACGTATGGGAACGTTATTAAATATATAAACTAAGTTTCAAATTTACTCGGGGACAATGTTGTCGAATTCCTTCCGCCAAAGCCTTTAGTTGTCTCGTCAGAGAGAATGATATACATAATCATGTAAATGTGGTAAACTAATATTACCATAGATGTATGGAAATTGAGGCATATCCTGGCGCAACTTTTTCCTTGTAGAAGTAGGCTTTGTATTTGTGCTTCTAGTTCATCCAAGAATTTACTTTTGCTCAGGCACCTTGGATAGCCTTATGAATATGAGTGGTATGTTGTGGTAACTGGCATATAATGATACATAATCATGTAAATGCGGATAAAGGAGCATTGCCATAGATGTATGGAAAGAACATCATACGAGTTTTGCATGTTTTACATGTTTTTACGTATGTTTGCTTTTTTTAGGGCCCGAAGGGCCCAAAATTTTTTTTAGTATAACAACCAACATATAACTACCATTAACATTAATTAACACAACCATTGGGTCCAACACATTTAAATTAAAATCCCCCTTAAACCCCCTTTGGTTTGGGTGCATATTCACACGGGGGGTGACGTAGGGCAACGAGAGCTGTTGGATAATTCACCTTTTTTCTTAAGCTTTTTGCTCAAATATGACATGTTTGTTGAATTACTAAATATAATATAAAGCTCTCATTTGAAATAATCATGATGACACACTGTAAAGTTGGTGGGTCTGCATTTTTTGTAGGTAGGGATTCAAATCTAGGAAGGATATTTGCAAAAAGGAGTTAATTTTTTCTACGGATTTTATGATTTTTGTTACATGTTTCCTGGAAGGAAAGAGTTTCTGAAGTTTATTACATGTTTCCTGGAGGATTTCTTGCATGTTTTTATACATGTGTCAATCACTTGTTTGATACCATAAATGGCAGATGAAAAATGAGATGAAAGTTCTTAAGAAGTAATAAAATGGAGGGGCAAGGACGACTCTCAACAAATATAAATTAAGAGGAAAAGGTGAAGTGATGAAAATGAATGGTTCAAGGGATGTGTGGTAGCGGAAAAGAAAACATAGGCAAATAAACAACAAAGCTGCTTTCAAATCCTATTGGCAACTATGCAATCACTTTCATGTATTTCTCTTGAAATGTTAAGAGTTCATGTGCTTTTGAGCACTAGTTCTCTGTCATGTATTAGATAATTTCCGGCGGGGAGGGATTCCGCCGGAAATTAACAAACGTAATAAATGCCTGGGCGAATTACGTACGTATGCTAGCCATATAAACTGGAGTTAGTGTTATGTAAACATGAGCCGAATTAACGGGACATAAAACAATTCCTAAATGTGCAGCCCAACATCTAGTTGAAAATGTAAATTATTGTTAGAAAGGAACAGATAGAGTACTTACAAAAATCTCCTCCTGCTCCAAATCCAGTGCTTTGAAAGGCAGTCTTAACCACATTGAAGCAAAAGATGCAAATTTTTTACAAGGGAGAATTAAATTAAAATATATAAGTAATCATCACAGATTGGAATGGTATACTGGTGCAGCGCAAAGAAACAAGAATCCATCAAGATCCTAAGCATGAATTAATGGCAGCCCTTACTCTATGGTGGATTCCAGATAAAAAGGGTTGCTTCGTCAGTTATCATAGTATCAACACCAAGAAAAGCAAAAATGTAGCTACCAAAAGCTCCTTCTTGTGTTCAAGTATTGTAGCGCTTAAGAAGAACTTTTAAATCTTCAAAACAAATGGCCAAGCTAGAACAACAAAACAAGCTGCACTAACATGTATATATCTATAAGTATGAGAGCATGCAGGATAGGAATAAAGCCACCACAAATGGAAGGATAAAGCTACCACAAATGAAAGGATATGACTGTGAATTTTGTGGGAACCAAATAAAAACCAAGATTCAACTCTTTGAACCACATCTTTGAATACTTAGCAAACTAATAAAAATAACTCACAGGGGAGATTCGAAGCAAGAACTTTGTCACTCTTTGAATCAACCATAAACAAATGCAAGCTAGACACTAACTCAGTCATGGTTGCGTGCACAAACAATGGGGACTGGGTTGTTCGCATGCAGAAAGCGGGTTGTTCTTCTTGATCCATAGAGCATGAATAGTTTCCAAGCTGCAAGTTGCTCCTCCGTGACCGCAAGAACTTTATGAAGAGACTTGAAGGAAGAGACTTGAAGCTCTACGTGTTGTACAATATCCTTCATAGACAAAGGCTAAGTTTGCCTTTAGAATCCGTGAAAAGCCCCCAAACTAGAACCCTCAAAAACTCGCAAAATGCTTAGAAAGAAAAAGCATGAAGAACTTGAACGATCTCGAGACATGCGGAATGCAAAAAGAAGCCTCCGGAGCTCTTGCCATAGATCTCACAGCCAATCAAATTTTGCTCACACCTTGAGAAAGAAGAGTATGGGAGTCCGATCTGGCTGAAATACATGAAACCGCTTTGACACGGACCTCCACAGAGCCAATATCTGAGTAGAAACCTCTAAAATTTGGGCTGACCCTCCCACGAAATGAAGAAGGCACAAATATCAGCCCATTAAAAAATACAGCCCACAAAAACGGCCCTCTGTGCCAAAAAAAAAAGAAGAAGCCGTAGGTAACAAGTGACAAAACCAACAACGACCAAAAATCAACAACCGATTTTAGGTGGATAATCGACAATGACATGAACAGCCAACAACACCAATTTTCCACCCAAAGGGATAACTTGAATGCGTAAGAATTCATCGGGCCGCGGTAAGGTCGATTAGGGGAGATTTGGTGCAAATACGTATAGCACAGGCTGATTTGGGGCAGCCCGTAAAAAAGAACCAAGAAGGGGAATCCTAAATGGTTGATATCAAATTGTGCAAAGCGGCCAAGGCACCAAAGAAAAAGCCGAAGTACGAAAACGGGAAACACGGCCCGACGGATTCGGGTGGGTAGGAGAGATGGTCTCAAAGCAAAAGCACAAGAGATGCCGGAGCAGAGAGATTGTCGGAGCGGAGAGATTGCGAACGGCTCCATCTCTGTCTGTATTTTTCTGCCTTTTTCTAATTTTAATAGCGGTCGATCCGCAAATTTAAAGATCTTACGGGTTAGACCATGCCACATCAGATTCTGCTGACATGTATAGGCTACGTGGATAGCCTAGAATTGCAAGAAGGGTTGCACGCTTGGTTAGGCTGGCGTGCTAAAAATATATCACACCATGCTGCCTAAAGTATGACCTGGCTTTTGGAGGGAATTGTCTAAAGTTTTGCCATGCATTATTTTTGGGTTGCTCCTAATGGGGTAAACCCTCGTTCATGTGGGTTTTTGATATATTCTAAGCAAAAATTGCTCTAAACCTGCTGTTGTCATTAATCTTCCAGTCATCCTAGATCCAGCTATGGCAGACGTGGATATGGCAAGAAAATAGGGTTTTATTGAGCAGAAACAGGGAAGGCTATGGCCCTAGCTATGGATTTGACAAAGGCTTTGATCCGTAGGGTTTTCTTTGGCCTTTCTTGATCTTCTTTCACCCTTCTTATAGCACTTAATCCGCCCCCTTGTTGGCTATCGATGCCCTGAATGTTTGTATTAAAATGATTCTTGGTGAATTGGGGAAGGGCAGCAAGAATAGAAGCTCATAGCAATATGTAGAAATGGCTATGGCGGAGGAATATAAGCTCAGAGCTTCTTCCATGAGTAAGAAACTCTGAATCTAGCCAGGTGCCGAATTTGCTGCTCGATAGCAGCTAAGCAATCGTTGCTCGAAGTTGGCTGGCTCTGTTCTTTGACGGGGGCGTGGATTTCTGCGTCGCTTTCGACGGGGGCGTGGGTCTGCTACCTGACGCTTGACCTGCTCCCTTGTTTCTGCCCTGCCGCGTGGAACTTAAGAATAGTCCTATACCTGGAGGTACAGGACTAACGTAGGGTTCCTTGCTTAGGGTTCGAAGCCTAGACTAGGGGTTCTAGGAAGGCTCTACTAGCAAGAGAAGATACTAGCTCTCTTACAAACACCACTTATCTCTCTTACAAACACCACTTATAAACTTTGTGCCAAAATCATTGCTTCCAGGATCGAAAACTAAATTGCAGAAAAATATCAGCCATAATCAATTTGCTTTCCTTCCAAAGAGATATATTCTTGATAATTATGTAGCTGCTATGGAAGGTTTGCATTGGAATAGGATCTCCAAACAGAATTGTATACTTCTCAAGCTAGATTTTAAGTGTGCCTTTGACTCGGTTAGATGGGATTTCCTTGACTTTGTTATGTCCAAACTTAGCTTTCTTCCCAAGCTAAGAAATCTCATCTTTGGCCTTAATTCTAGATCCAATTCTGCTGTTCTTATCAATGGTGCTCCTTCTGGTTTCTTTCCACTTACATGTGGTGTTAGGCAAGATTGTCCTCTTGCTCCTTATCTTTTTCTTATGGCAACTGAGTTGCTTACCAAAGCCATTGCTCATTATCAGAATCTTGGTTTAATTAAGGGTCTTAAGCTTCCTGAATCTGATGAATCCCTTAGTATTCTTCAATATGCTAATGACCCTTTCTCTTTCCTTATGCTGATATTCCAAACATTGAATTCTTCTTGAAAACTTTCAAGCAATTCTCAGCTGCCTCTAGTATCCAGCTTAACATTGATAAAAGTTTGATCATTGGAGATACTTCTCATCAAAGTTTGGCTGGTATTAAAGTTCTTCCCTCTATACAAGCCACTAAATTATTGGGTATGCCTCTTTCTATGAATCACAGTATCAAAAGGTCTTTGGGATCCTATTTTTACAAAAATCAAGAAGAAGCTGAACAATTACAGGACTTCTTTTTCCCTTGCTAGTAGAACTATTATTGCAAATTTTGTCATAGCAAGTTCTTTTGTTTATTTCTCCATTGCTTTAATTGCTCCTTCATCCTAGAGTATCTTGAGTTTCTGCGAGGATCAAGAAAGAACAAATTTAATGCCACTCTCCTTTCTGCCAGTCATCAAAGGATCCAGAGAACAATCTGGCTTCATCAATGACGTCATTCCTTATGAGGACAGGTTACCTACAGTATCAAGAGGATATTGAAGACCTGTGGGCTGCTATTTTCTGCAGAGAGGTTGTACAGATCCATTGCTTATGGACTTTTTTGGTGAACAACAATTTCAGCCTTACTGAGAGGCAGCTATCCAGATACAAGTCCATGTATTACAACAGAAGCAGCTTACAGATATGTATGGATCTCTATTGATTCTCTTGCGGGATAAGGACAAATTTTGCCTCTTCTACAACAATAGTTGGCATACTAAGTCATACACTTTTGGAACTACTGATGCCTTTAATGCCTACAATTCCATTTTCTTTGCTAAATCTTCAACTTTCCACCCTTCTATGCACTCCTTCTGTCTTTTAACTCCAGACCATCATCCTCCTTGTGCTCTTATCTAAATTTTTGTCTAGCTTCACTATTTTGGTTTGTTTACTTGTGGACAGGAATTCAGAGTTAAGGTGACAGTCTTCTATCGAGCATCAGATCTTTTTGACCTTGACGTGATCCAGGATGTTTAAGGTCTTCAAGATTCAAGTCTTATTTCTTCTCTTCATTTCATCGATTTTTGGATATTATTAAGGGATCATAGTTCTATTATACTATGAGGCTCTGTACTGGCTTTAAATTTCTATCTTTTTTAGCATGCTTTTATATCAAAAGCATGAATTTTGCTTTGTACTTGATGTTTTATAATTAATGACAAAACCAACTCTTACTCTCTCAAAAAAAAAAAAAGAAGGGAAGAAGAAGAAGATACTAGCTCATCTGGAATCCTAGGTTCCAGATGATCTACCTATGGACTACTCTGAATATCTGCTCTGGACGAACTTCCTCCAACTCCTGAGGTCTCCATAACTTGACGATGAATCGAGTGGTTCCTCCTCTTTTTGATGGATGCACTGCCTTGGGGCTGTCGGACTGAGCTACATCGCAACGAACGGTGATCGAAACAGAGTTTTGAGTGAAGAACAAGTCTCAAGGCAGATGGAGCCAATGGTTCACATGAATTGCAGGCACTGATTCATCCTTCCTATGGCCAAATCCTCTAGTTTCATGGGGAGCAATATCGTGCAAAGCCTTGAAGAGATGTTGCAATAGCCGAGAATAATGCACATCTCCATTAAAGTCATGTTCCAAACTGCGCAAAGCTTTTGCAATGCTACCATCATGGAAGTTTGGGCCATCATCCCATAACTCTAATGTGAAATGACCATGATGCACTGCTTCCTGGCCATGAGTTAGGAATCTAGCTAATGATATCTGCAATTGAAAGGACCTTGCAATAGACTTTGGTATAGCCCTAAATTGAGGCAAACATGTTTTCTGCTGATCCATCTTGTCGTGATGCATAGAGTTCTATTGTAGACAAGCATCTTCACATCCAATATCTTGATCGACATGATATCTGGTCCATCATGTGAATTCTCATGTCTTTACGAATAACTGATCTTTCCACCTCACACTTTGACTTCTCAAGCTTATCTAGCAACTCAACGCATATATTGCACTTTGAAGTTGTTATGTTGCATCCTCTTCATATTTGAAAAATGTTTGTTCCAGAGCTTGTTGAACGCTGACTGTGAAAATCTTGTCTAGTTTCATTTCCTCCAGAAGATTGTTGATCATTTGTAAAATGACTTTCTACGTGAAATATGCATGCAACATTCGAACTACTTTTCTGCACCCATCTTCATCAACCGCGCTTTTGTGAGGCATACTCTCGGCATGATAGTTAACAAACTTCTCGAATAGGCTCTGAGCTGCAAGCACCTTGGGGGTTGTCCTCACCTTTCTTCGATTACCATGCCAAACTATTTGAGCACCCGTCTTTTGGTTCTGCCTAAATCTCTACCATATAGTGGTTGATGTACTTAGTACGGTTGTTACTGCACTGCTACATATCTAATTCCCACCAATAGGAAATCCCCTGTTCTTAATATCGGTGATGACCCAAATGCATGTTCTATAATGTTGTAAATATAAGTTTTAAAAATGTTATGAGTCTTCTCTTTATAGATTGATCTGGCTTTCACAAGTTCTTGTACTGAAATCTATCAAAGCAGTTGTTGGGGCATCCATAATCTCCCCCTCTAATGGCTTGCATGGTCTCATTACTATAATTGTTAGCATCTTTCACAATCCGAACTTTTTCCTTCCTCCTCTTCCTCTTGAGGAAGTTAAAGGGCCCTTTTTCTGGTATCAGTACATCAATAGGAGGTATGGATAGAATGTCATTTTCATCTGCAACAATATTCTTTTCTCCAACGCACTTTAGTTCTTTGAAGAATCCTTTTCCTATTATCTCAACAGAGTCCACTGGCTAGAGCAACAATGCTGGCAACTCTAAACCACTATTGATGTTACTGCAAGCATAGCAATGTTTGTTCTTCAGCTCAACACTGAAATTATATATTGAAGAAATTGAGACTCCCACAAAGTCAATACGAATAGCTTGTCCATTGTAGATGTAATGGAGAGCTAAGATTTGAATTGATTCAAATACCCAAACTCCTTCCTTAAAAACTATTGGTTGCCGCAACTTAGATGATTTATTTGCAAAAGACGACTGAGCATCTCGAATACGAGCCTGAAGCAAGTCTACGAGATCCTTATGCTCAATAAGCAAATCATCAGC
This sequence comes from Isoetes taiwanensis, assembly GCA_021234155.1. Classification (NCBI taxonomy): domain Eukaryota; kingdom Viridiplantae; phylum Streptophyta; class Lycopodiopsida; order Isoetales; family Isoetaceae; genus Isoetes; species Isoetes taiwanensis. The sequence continues at coordinate 1,197,196 of JAJEKV010000064.1, forward strand.
AGCTAGAATATCCTCACACATTCGAAAGAGTGGCTCCCATACAGGCTGACCATAGACCGTCTAAAAAGGGGTCATCTTTATGGTAGACTGATAGATGTTGTTGTATACAAATTTAGCTATAGGTAATTACCCTTGCCATGTTCTTGATGTTCATTGACAAAGCCTCTTAAGATGGAACAAGTAACTTTGTTCACCACCTCAAGTTGTCCATCATTTTCTTGTGGAAATGCAGTGTCAGTTCCCAACTGCATAAATAATGCCTTGCAGAATTTACTTGTATACTTCTTATAAATGGATACAATACCTTTAGGCAACCTATGTAGCCTAAACATCTCCTTGATAAAGAGCGTAGCTGCAGTATAAGCTGTCAACTTATTCAAATTGTTCAAAAACCATCCAATTGCCAATATTCTTGTGAGGACTTGTGAGAAGACCGACAAAACATCTATAGTGATCGGCGTCCACTCTTCCTGAATACATAAGGATAAAGAAACACCATGAGGTTTCTTGTTTGCTTTCTTTACCCGTTGGCAAGTGACACAATGACGAATATGAACCAAGACATCTCTCCACAATCCAGGCCAAATAAAGTATGGTTCAAGCTTTGCCAAAGTCACCCCCACGCCACGATGACCTGCAGTAGGTGCATCATGGACCTCTATAAGAATAAGTGATCTAAAGTCACGAACAATGCATAGCTTTGGACCTTTATACAAGAACCCATTAACGATCTTATATCCATATGCATTGCCACTTTGAGCCAATAACCAAATATCCTTATAACCATGGTCAGTGGCATACAACGACTTCATTTCCTCTAAATGATTGGATTGTGCTATAGAAAGAGAACAAATTGCATAATGCCTACTTAAAGCATCCGCCACAACCTTCTCTTTACCAGGACGATAGTCCACTGAGAAATCATATTGCTGCATAAAAGCAACCCATTTCAATTTCCTTTTCGAGCGCCCAATGCTTTGGTGGTCAAAAATATGACCCGTCGATCCTAAAAGATAGTGTTGCCACACTTTCAAAGCATGAATGACAGCTAGAAATTCTTTATCATAACAACGTATCTACTTTCTGAGTACAAACTTCTGACTTCCATAAGCAATAGGATGATCATCCTGCATCAAACTGCACCCAAAGCCATACCACTTGCATCAACACAGAACAAGTAAGGTGGTCCAAACTTTGGCAAATGCAGAATGGAAGGATTAACCATGGCATCCTTTAAAACTTGGAAAGTGAAGTGATGATTATGATTCCATTGGAAAGGAACATCTTTTCATCAGCAACAAATATAAATATGAAGCTAAACGAGCAAAATTCTCGGTCTTCCTCAGACGAATTGAAAACCAGATGTCGTTAAAGAAAATGACAACATAACCCCCATGCACATCCTCAAATATATGCCCCATTAGTTTTGCAAAGAAGCTGGCACATTTGTAAGTCCAAATGGCATGACTACGCCCCTTTGGTCCTCCTTTGGATCAAAACCTCCTTTGGACAAAGGCCCAAAGGTCCAAAGGCCCACAAGACTTTTGCCACGTCCTTGGCTCCAAAAAGCTGAGTCTTGGATTCAATAAGTTTGAGGGAGGTTCTATTTCTAAGGCGGTGTCTTTCCTCAGGCCTTTGCAAGGGTATCCAGTTTTGAAGTATTTAGTTCTCGGATTTGGTGTGTGGAGGGGATACCCGTGACCCTTGTATCCCAGTGATTCGTGGAAATAAAACAGCTATGGCAATCAATGCTGGAAGCGCCCGAGCTGCACTTTAGGATGGTATCAGTTTTGAAGCAGATTTCAGTACAGACTATACACAAATTGGAAATTGGTGGTGAGGATGGTGTAATACAAAAATACGATGGATTTACAAAAACATTATACCGAGATTGTAGATGGACTTCAGATTTCTTGGCATATCATGCTACAGGATTGCAGCAGGGTTCCTATAATGTTACCTTGCATTTTCTTGAACATACGCAGAATTGGGGCAGAAGAATATTCCACGTCTACGTGCAAAGGATTCTGGTGCAAGGTGAGATGAATATTCTCGAGCAAGTTGGTTATAATACTCCTATGTCATATGGACCACAACTGTGGTGGAGACTGGTATCTTATCTATTGAGTTGTGGGCTAGGGACTACAATGGAGCTATTATATGTGGAATTTCAATCAATTCCTTGAGCTTAATGCCTCTTGTTTCAACCAGCAACCATCATAGTGCTCTTCGGGGTATCATGGGGGCACTATTGGTGGCATTTTCTTCTTGTTGGTTTTGCTAGGATTTAACTGTTCCAAGCACAAGCAAAGGGGGCACCAAAACTTCGCTCTTCCTATGGCCCATTCATATAGGTTTAAGGACCAGCATAAAGCTACAAATAGCTTCCATGCAGATAATAAACTTGGAATAGGAGGGTTTGGAGAGGTGTATAAGGGAGTATTGCAAGATGGAACTGTGGTGGCAATCAAATAATTGTTGGAGAAGGCCATAACAGCAACCGAAAATTTCCATCGCGAAATTTGTATTCTTTGTATGCTACAACACAGAAATCTTGTGGATGTCTGTGGATATTGTATCACTTCCGAGAAACAACTCATTGTGTGTGATTATATGCCAAATGGAAACCTTGACAAGCTCTTGTTTGCAGGAGGGGAAGCCTCTATCCTAAGTTGGGAAATGAGGAGAAACATTGCAGTTGGTGCTGCTTGTGGGCTTGCATATCCTCATGAGGATTCCAAAGTTAGTATCATCCATTGTGATGTCAAGCCTGCTAATATACTTCTAGATACAGATTATAATGCCAGGATATGCGATTTTGGACTTTCTAGATTAGATGAGCGCAACAAAACACACATTACAGCGACTAAGATTATTGGCACTCCGGGCTATATCTCTCCAGGTAATATATACATTCTAGACATGAATTCTAATGTTGGTTCCAACTGGGGTGTGTGTGTGTAAAAGTATTAAAAGGATGTTCTTAAATTTGAAGTTCAATTTTACAGATGGCTTTGCATGGCATTGTTATACTCGGAATACTATACAAAATAATTTTTTATAACTACAGGCTATCACAAATCTTTATCCTAAAGTAAAATCAATTATATGCAACGCACCTCCATTTGTCAGACAAAGTAGATGTTTATAGCTTGGGGGTAGTCCTTTTGGAGCTTGTAATGGGTAAGAAAGCATTGGACTATAAAAGACAAGTTGATAAGATTATGCAAGTGGACTGGGCAAAAAATGTCTACTAGGAGGATCGATCTAAACATCTTGATATGTCAATTGACAAGAGACTAGGGGAGTACAATAATGATGAAGCTAAGGACATGCTCAAGATAGCCATGTTATGTATACACGACTCTCCAGATATGAGACGGACAATGAGAGAAGTATGGATGATGTTGAAAGGCTCCATCCCCATCATTGAAGAGGCAAATAAAACATTTTCAAGTGATTAATGTTCCTCTTCCTTCACTTTGGAGATAAATCTAAAAAGGCATATATTATGGGTAATTTGTTATGCAAGGTCAATATTTTGATCACTTATTGGCGAACGCTCTTAGAGATTCTTTTCTTTAAAGTAATACATAAAATATCATAATAAGTTTTGGTCCATAATACCCAGACGATAATAAGTTCTTATAGAAAATTCTTGAATATGTCATAGACTGCGTCGATCTGAAACATCGCATGGGCATTCTCGATTGGATGAGATATATAGCATGTATTTTCATTCTGGGTTGTATCGACGTCCTCTCACCTCTCAATAGCAGTACCGTTGATACTTTTTCTTTGATCTCATGTTGGGGAGAGGCTTCTTCTTGCGCGGATTGACCTTTCTTGACATTCCTTATCCTATTCTTTGATCCACAACAACAAAAAGGTCAATTAGCAATGTTTGTAGCGATGTCTAGATCACATCTATGCGACGTTTGCCCACGTGACTTAGACATCGCTAGAGACACGTCGCATGCGATGTGGTCTAGACTTGGAGCTCCAGAGCTTCGTCTGAGCCTTGGCTTTCGGATTCCGTATCTGAATTAAACTCCATATCTTCTATAAGGATATTAAAAATTACCGAAACAAGCCCTTTCTTAATGATCAGATGCATGCCAGTACTACTGCAGTCCAATTCTTCGAGTTTCCAAGGTTACCCAAAACCCTAGAGTAGCTTTAAATTCTGACTGATAAATGGGTTCTAAGGTTACAAGGATTTTTTATAAAAAAACAATCCTTTACCTACTCTAAGGTTTTATCCACTTTAATTATCCACAAGTACAATGACTATTGGGCCTAGTCCATGCAAGAGAACATGTCTTAGTCAAATCTTCATGGTACTAAAGAACTAGATGAGCTACGCATAGATCTATGCACATGTAGTGTTTTATCTGCGGCAATGTTCAACACGTACATTACTTAATTTTTAGCCTAATCATCCAGAGAAAGCTCATGTTTAGAGCACCTGTTACTTGCCTCCTTGGGACTATACTAGCTGCACACATATTAGTCATGCATAAGTCTAGCTTCATATTGCATAAGCCCCAACAATCTTGCATTACCTTGGCAGAGCCCTTGTTTTTTTTGTAGTCATGTTCAGCAAGCTTATACATGTGTTCACGGGAGATCATAAATGAACACATTCAAAACTAGACTATATACAACAGCCAAAACAACCTAGTTCCATTACCAAAACTTTCTGAAAAAAACCTGTGAACTATTCTTACTCTGTTGCTTCCAATCACAGGGATATCAAATCAATTACGAAATTATTAAGCTCTAAAGCAACTAGATCCTTAAGCCTATGCGCAGATCCACTTATTGTTCAAAAAATATTAATGCAATGAAAGACTCTAAAGCATCATGCTCATATTATACCACTCAGCTCAAATGCATTCAAAAATTGCACTGAATTTATCATGCACATGCATAGAAGATAAGCAGACCCGTTGGGCTCGATTTAGAATGCCAATGCTTTGAGTTGTTGTGTCGGTATCCGTGATAAGTGACTTGCATTTCATGCTCATCTTCATATTACTATTATCCTGCTTAGATCCAGGGCTTGTAATATCACCTTGCGCGGCTGCCTTTGTATCCGATGTTTGCATCTCATTGCATACTGAAAGCTTCATATCCTCTAGTTAGATCATAATCACTACCTAGAAAGCTCAAGCTAATGCATGGAATATCCATAAAATATCATTGATCCTATTCCTGCCTATATCTTTGTCCTTATTGTAATCCCCTTAAATACATCTTTTTTTAGTCCTCATTTAGGTTCCCAGCTTTGCTTGTAATACATTAATAAATTCTTAAGCCCATGTTAATGTCCAAATATACATTATCTACTACTTTCTGCTCATAAACCATCTTCCCTAGTCAGATCTATCGTTGTCCAGACTCAAAATTGCAGAAAAAAAATTCCTCAAACCTTAAGAGTTCGTTGGAATAGAAAGATTTCTCCATGGTGTCCATTCTGGTGCTGCCTCCAGCTTGCTCCATGCATATATCAGATTGCTCAACTAATTTCACACCAGAGCCTGCCCCACCAGAGCTCTGACCAACGGCTTCAAACTCGGAGCAAACTACAGCATATCCAGGCCTAAATTCAACTAGTTGCTGGCCGAAATCACAAATTTAGCGTTGCTTCTGGGCAGGGTTAAGCTAGACGGCTCAATGAAACACATCTTGATCCAATAGCTGAATGCAAATAAAACCTAAATTTGCCGACCGTCCTTAGCCAGGAAACTATCATGCCTCAAAATGTTGGAACTGCCTACGGCAGTGGGGCATATGCTCGAGTAGTACAAACCCTAACAAAATGTTGTTGATCAGCAATCCAGGCAGTATGCCAACTCATGCGCCATGCTACTTTCTGTATATAAGAATGGCGGTTCGTTGCCGATTCGAGGAGGAATCCGCCGACGCTACGCACGGAGCGGGCGGATGACTCCCCGAATCGGCAATAAACTGCCATTCTTATAACGTGGATGCAACTTAGGTTGCATTCTGCCCTGAATCGGAGGTAAAAAGTTCAGAATCGAGGGTAGAAAGCATCGGAATGAGAGGTAGATGGCCAGAACGAGAGGCAAATCGCCAGAATCTGAGGTAAATCCAAGTAATTTCAAGAACTGCCGCTGCTCTTCAGCTTCACAGAAGTTCCGGAAGAGAACCTTAGCCAGATGGCACAATGCCATTGGCGGATATGGCAGAATGCAACCTAAGTTGCATTTACGTAAAGCCATAGAGACATGTCAAACAAATTCAGGTTACATGACAATTCACAGTTTTCCATGGTCGAAAACCTTGGCCCAAAGTATTACTTCGTAAAAACCTTTTCAATGCACATTAGCATTTATAATTCTCAAGATACTCCCATAGGAATTTTTTATTTTCATCTCTTTCATTTAGAATTGTTTTGAGCAACACATAATATTACATTCTGAAGACCATCATCTTATTAGTGCTAGTTTCACCTCGCCACCATTAACCAAATCCAGTGTATCAAAATATTATCTAGCCATTTTTACCTTGTTCATTCCATGTCTTAGACATCTCATCTGCTTCTTAGAGCCACGAAATGTGAAGAAAGCCTTATTCATCATTGGACCATTGTTGAGCCATTGCATCATTGAACCAAGTCGAACAATTGTACTTGGTTTTATTTTCTTATCTTTTCCAGTCCTTACTCCACAAACCTCAGAATTTTTCTCTTATCAATACCAAGTTCACTCAACGTAAACCAAGTGTACCCATATCTTTAGAACCAGTGACTGCAAAATGAGCTTATTGGGCGCTTTAGGTCACAGCTTGGCCAGTAAACCACCAAGATCTTTAAGATACAGCAATATCAAGTCTGTGCAGCAAGTCAAATAAACCATGTATCCAAGTGTAACTGCATTCCACATAATTCATAACAATAAACAAAAAAAAGAAAAAAGAAAAACACAACACCTATCTTAACAGCCAAACCTGTTGTTGTGACAGGTGGAGGATGGCTACCTGAAGCATATAAAAACTTATACTTACCTTCGCTTTCGCCGTCCTCCCTAGGAATGCTCTTACAATACGTGTTCAAGTACTTACAAAATATATAGGATTAATTCGCTCATCAGTTTGCAAATGCCTATCTGGGCCGGTCTGTGCACTTATTTGATTGATGAGTATTCGATTTTCCTTTTTCCTATTGTAATTTTCGTATTTTTTTTTAACTATAAAGAATGTTGAAAATAGGTATTTCTTAACTTGAACTAGAAAATATGCAAAGGATGCCAAAAGATTTGGATGTAGACTTCATTGACTTTATAATACACGAATCGGCTGCAGGCCGTGATGCATAAAAGAAAAGAAACAGATGCATGTGAATAGGTGGAAAGAAAATCAAGAGGCTTGAGAGGAAAAATGTCTACATTTCAGCCTTCTATGCTGAAGAATCTGTTAGTGATCATAGTGAAGGACCAAGTAGGAGCATCGGTTTTAACGTCAAAGGATTGGACAATTTTACAGCTGTAGATATCGACGAAAAGCATGCCGTAGCAAAATCCATTAAATTAGGGCTGCCAAAAATAGAATTTAAGATCACCGGAAAATGAGTCTTCGAGCACCTGAAACATTCAATAAAAATATGCGTTTTTCTCGCGGTTTTTTTTTTTTTTTTTTTTTTTCTGAGATGTATTTATTCCTTTAGATTAATGAGCCTAGCCTTTTTTTACTATCTTGACCAATGACAATAGGACTTTATCCTTCACTGTAACAAACCTAGTCGCTTAGACGAGCTTATAGTTGCATGTTCTAGTGGTCTGTATCGGATTGGGTTGATATGTTCTATAGGTGTGTTGGGGGCGCCATTTAAAATTAAATGAAATCTTAAGCTAAGGTATTTTAAACCTTAATTGAATAGGAAAAGAGTGAGCACCTTAAAAATAGGGGATGAAGAATCAGATTTACGGTGACTAAACCGTGCACCATCCGGCATGGCTGATGGCCATCTGGCAGTAGGGATGCAGCCCAGGTGTGGATTTGATCCCTGGGCAAACCTATAAAAGCAGAAGGAGTAGCCGGATGGGCAAAAGAAGGAGAAAATAGAAGCGGTTTGGGCTGGTCAAGTGGGAAGCGCAGCAAGAAAACAAGCATTCAAAGCTAAACTAAAAGGTGGGGATTTGATCTTTGTGTTGCTTTTCAGCCTGATTGGGGAACGAATTATGTAGAGCTGAGTTTTTTGAAGCTTGCCGCCACCAGCCTGTGATCTAAACGCCAGCCTAGAGATAGAAGGCCTTTTGTAAATTGCTCTGTTAACCTAAACCAGTAGACTTTGATGGAATTCGGCCTCTAAAACCTGGAAATCAAAGCTGTGCCGGCCATTTCAGTAAGAAACCTCCATTTTCTTGTAGCCTTCTCTGTTTCGATTCATCTGCCGATCCACTTTATTGTTCTGATTCCAAGCCCTGAGATCAGTTTCGGCCTGTAAACCAATTTCGAACTCCATCTTTGGCATGGGCGAGCTGGTAGATTTGGTCGGCCAGGCAGGAAGAGGACGCTGTTGGCGCCCACGAAACTAGGTTTTTCTTTGTGTTATTAAAGGGGGATACCAGGGTCCGGTATCCCCAGACTCTTATTCCTTATTTTAAAGCTAAAAGTTTAACCCCTTAGGTTGTTTTTTTAGTTTAAGCTTAAAACTCCAAGTGTTCTTGTCAATTGTAGCCACCTATTTTCCAACTGCTAGGCAACCCTACCTTGTGAAACCAAGATGCCATTGAATGTGTTACCAGTTCCGTGGTGGGGAAAAGAATCTGCCTAGCTAGTATGATGTGGTATGTCTATGTATGTATTTTGCAACATTCTATAAGTATGAATGGGTATGGGGGTACCCTACGGAAATGGTTTGATGTATCTGAGATTGTATTATAAATGTAGTGCACTTGTAGCAAGAATGTTGTGCATGTGCATTCAACAGCCCACCTTCGGAGGGGTGGGGTGGCCGTGTAACTCCGCATCCGGCCTGATGGCCTGTTGGATGAGTTTAGCCCTGTACGTACAGATGGAGAGAGTGGCCTCCTTGGGGTCGCCACCCAAGGATTACGCTTGGCATGTAGTATGCGTGGATATGGAAAATGATATTTCTTTATGAATGTGCTAACCTTGCAGGGGAGCATCCACGTAACAGGTAATGTACGTATTATTGTTATGTATTTTGCATGCATGTGTAGACCCCAATGCTCCTCCCCACTTAGTCCTTGTGGACTAACCCCGAATGTTTCTTGTGTTGTAAAGATGGCACGTCCTGAAACCACGATTGTGCTGGATCTGGACTCCTTTGTAACATGGTGGTTCAACGAAACGGAAGCTGAGCCGGATTTAATAAGCAAGCAAACATGGTTTTAAAAAGCAAGCAAAGCGCTATTTGCGCAAGGGAGGAATCATGTATGTGGGAATGATAAGTAAAGCTGCAGAAATGCCAGAAACTATTGTTCCAAAAGCTATCCAGGAGGTGTTAGAGGAATTCAGGGACGTGTTTCCTGACAAGTTAACGGAACTGCCTCCCTTTCGTGAGGTGAATCATGATATTGAATTGCTTCCAGGATCTGCACCACCTTCGCGGCCTCCTTATCGTTTTAATGTGGTAGAGATGGCAGAACTTAAAAAGCAGCTTGAGGAATTGGTAGAGCAAGGCTTTATTAGGCCTAGCACATCTCCATTTGGAGCTCCTGTCTTATTTGTAAAGAAGAAGGATGGAAGTCTGCGTTTGTGTGTAGACTATAGGCTGTTAAATCAGGTAACTATCAAGAATGGTTACGCTTTGCCATGAGTAGACGATCTATTTGATCAATTAAGTGGTAGCAAGTTCTTTTCAAAGATTGACTTGCGATCTGGCTACCACCAGATCCGGATTAAGGAAGAGGATATCCCTAAAACTGCTTTCCGCACCAGATATGGCCATTATGAGTTTGTGGTAATGCCATTTGGGCTTACTAATGTACCAGCCACTTTTATGAGGCTTATGAATGATATTTTTCGAGCTCATCTTGACCAATTTGTACTTGTGTTTTTCGACGATATTCTGATCTATTCGAGAACACTTGAAGAGCATGTTGAACATTTGCGCTCAGTTTTGAAGCTCTTAAGGCAACATAAGCTTTATGGTAAGCTTTCCAAATGCAGTTTTGCTCAAGAGCAGTTGATTTATTTAGGCCATGTTGTCTCCAACAAAGGAATTGAGCCGGATCCCGAAAAGGTAAAGGCTATACAAGAATGGCCACAACCTCAGTCTGTAAGGGAAATCCGAGCATTCATAGGATTAGCTGGATATTATCGCAAGTTTGTAAAGCATTTTTCCAGGAAAGCAGCTCCATTGACCACCCTACTTCAAAAAGATTTAGCATTCCAATGGTCAGAGGTATGTGACCAAAGCTTCCAAATTTTAAAAGATGCCTTGACGCATGCACCAATCTTAAAGATTCCATCTATGGAGCGAGACTTTTGTGTCGTAACTGATGCCTCAGGCACTGGGATTGGATGTGCCTTGTTACAAGATGGCCATGTGTGTGCGTATGCATCAAAGAAGCTTAATCCAGCTGAACGCAATTACCCAACCCATGATTTGGAAATGCTTGCAATTGTGCACGCCTTAAAGTTATGGAGGCATTATCTTTTGGGTAGAAAATTTCTCCTCAAGACTGATCATCAGAGTCTTAAGTATTTCCTGACACAGCCTCAGCTAAATAATCGTCAGAAACGATGGATGCAACTGCTGCAGGAGTATGATCTCACTATAATGTATCAGCCTGGGAAAGATAACATAATTGCAGATGCGTTGTCCCGACGATCATACTGTGCTGCCGTTAGTGTTGCTAATACGCAATGGGATAGCAATCTTACGCAGTTGATCCGGGAGGATCCCTATTTTCAGCCTATAGTAGCAGCACTTGAGCAAGGGGAAAACAAGAATCCTTATAAGATTGAATCGTCTAAGCTATTCTACCACAATCGGTTGTGTATACTGGATAATGCCGAGCTTAAACAGCAGATTATGAAAGAAGCTCATGATAGTCCAGTATCGGGTCATCCAGGAGTTCAGAAAACTCTTCGCAAAGTCCGCAAGCAGTTCTTTTGGCCTAGCATGAAGAAGGAAATCTTAAGCTATGTAGCCAGATGTTTACCATGCCAGAAGGTGAAAGCATCTCACCAAAAGGGTCCAGGGGAATTGCAACCATTGGATATTCCTGATACAAAATGGGAAAGTATAGGTATGGATTTTATTGTGGGATTGCCTAAGACACGTGCAGGATATGATTCCATTTATGTAGTAATGGATCGTCTCACCAAGCAAGCCACTTTATGCCAACCAAAATCACGGCTACTGCTGCAGATATTGCTAAGATTTTTATCAAAGATATATTTCGTCTGCATGGTATGCCTAAGGTTATTGTGTCAGACCGAGACACGCGCTTTGTTGGCCAGTTTTGGCAAGCATTGTTCCATGGGGTTGGAACCCAATTAAGGATGAGTACAGCCTATCATCCTCAAACCGATGGTCAAGTTGAAAGAGTTAATCAGGTTGTCGAAGACATGCTCCGGATGTATGTTCCTGAACATCCGCACACTTGGGAATCTTATCTGTACTTAGTTGAGTTTGCCTACAACAATATGTATCAAGATTCCATAAAAATGAGCCCATTTGAAGCAGTATATGGGCAAGAATGCCGATATCCCTTGACTTGGTGTAGTCCGCAGTGTAAGGTTGATTTGGTCCAGACCATGGGAGAGGATATTGGGACACAGCTCCGAATTATTAGGCAAAATATTGCCAAAGCACAGAACCGACAAAAGCAGTATGCAGATAAACGGAGACGACCTTTAGAATTCCAGGAGAATGATATGGTGTTCCTGAAGATTAACCCTAAGCAGGGTACCTTGAAGTTTAAGAAGGCTGGCAAACTAGCACCTAGATATGCAGGTCCTTTTAGAATCATACAGAGGATCGGCAAAGCTGCATACCGATTGGAATTACCTATTGACGTCAAGGTCCATAATGTATTCCATGTTAGCAACTTACGCAAGTATCTCAGTGATCCATCACATATACTGCCTCAGGATAATTTGGTGGCAGTAGAAGAGACACTCGCAGTAAAGCCTCAAACAATTTTGCAAGTTGATACTAGGGTACTGAGAAATCGCACCATCGAAAAATACCTAGTCCAATGGGCAGGATATCCGCAAGAAGATGCGACATGGGAAGACGCTGACAAGTTCAAGAAGTTATATCCAACCTTTTCCATAACTCATGAGGACATGAGTTGATTTTTACAAGGTGAGAATGTAACGAACCTAGTCGCTTAGACGAGCTTATAGTTGCATGTTCTAGTGGTCTGTATCGGATTGGGTTGATATGTTCTATAGGTGTGTTGGGGGCGCCATTTAAAATTAAATGAAATCTTAAGCTAAGGTATTTTAAACCTTAATTGAATAGGAAAAGAGTGAGCACCTTAAAAATAGGGGATGAAGAATCAGATTTACGGTGACTAAACCGTGCACCATCCGGCATGGCTGATGGCCATCTGGCAGTAGGGATGCAGCCCAGGTGTGGATTTGATCCCTGGGCAAACCTATAAAAGCAGAAGGAGTAGCCGGATGGGCAAAAGAAGGAGAAAATAGAAGCGGTTTGGGCTGGTCAAGTGGGAAGCGCAGCAAGAAAACAAGCATTCAAAGCTAAACTAAAAGGTGGGGATTTGATCTTTGTGTTGCTTTTCAGCCTGATTGGGGAACGAATTATGTAGAGCTGAGTTTTTTTAAGCTTGCCGCCACCAGCCTGTGATCTAAACGTCAGCCTAGAGATAGAAGGCCTTTTGTAAATTGCTCTGTTAACCTAAACCAGTAGACTTTGATGGAATTCGGCCTCTAAAACCTGGAAATCAAAGCTGTGCAGGCCATTTCAGTAAGAAACCTCCATTCTCTTGTAGCCTTCTCTGTTTCGATTCATCTGCCGATCCACTTTATTGTTCTGATTCCAAGCCCTGAGATCAGTTTCGGCCTGGAAATCAATTTCGAACTCCATCTTTGGCATGGGCGAGCTGGTAGATTTGGTCGGCCAGGCAGGAAGAGGACGCTGTTGGCTCCCACGAAACTGGCCACGAATCTGTTACAGGTTTTTCTTTGTGTTATTAAAGGAGGATACCAGGGTCCGGTATCCCCAGACTCTTATTCCTTTAAAAGTTTAACCCCTTAGGTTGTTTTTTTAGTTTAAGCTTAAAACCCCAAGTGTTCTTGTCAATTGTAGCCACCTATTTTCCAACTGCTAGGCAACCCTACCTTGTGAAACCAAGATGCCATTGAATGTGTTACCAGTTCCGTGGTGGGGAAAAGAATCTGCCTAGCTAGTATGATGTGGTATGTCTATGTATGTATTTTGCAACGTTCTATAAGTATGAATGGGTATGGGGGTACCCTACGGAAATGGTTTGATGTATCTGAGATTGTATTATAAATGTAGTGCACTTGTAGCAAGAATGTTGTGCATGTGCATTCAACGGCCCACCTTCGGAGGGGTGGGGTGGCCGTGTAACTCCGCATCCGTCCTGATGGCCTGTTGGATGAGTTTAGCCCTGTACGTACAGATGGAGAGAGTGGTCTCCTTGGGGTCGCCACCCAAGGATTACGCTTGGCATGTAGTATGCGTGGATATGGAAAATGATATTTCTTTATGAATGTGCTAACCTTGCAGGGGAGCATCCACGTAACAGGTAATGTACGTATTATTGTTATGTATTTTGCATGATGTGTAGACCCCAATGCTCCTCCCCACTTAGTCCTTGTGGACTAACCCCGGATGTTTCTTGTGTTGTAAAGATGGCACGTCCTGAAACCACGATTGTGCTGGATCTGGACTCCTTTGTAACATGGTGGTTCAACGAAACGGAAGCTGAGCCGGATTTAATATCTAAAGAGCGGGTCTATGAAATTATCATGGCATTGTTTAGAGAACTGTATTACGCACAACAGCAACCCCAATTCGTGGCCCCAGACCCGGAGACGGAGGGAGAGTCTTCCGAGGGAAGCTCCGGCGATTCCTCCTCGGTCACTTCCGAGGAGGGAGAAGATAAGAAGGCCAACTAAACATGGGGAGGAGGAGTTGGCTTGGGGGGTTGTATATATTTTGGGTGTATTTTGATTTGGGTGAAAAGAGAGTTTTTGAGTTTTTTTCATAAGCATGTGCGGCCTTGAGCCTATGTAAATTATTTGGATTGTACCCAAACTTTATCAATGAAAGTTGTGATTATCTGGTTGTGAATAGAAGTTTCAGTTGTGTTGATTATCCCTACTCGAGTTATTTGGAGCAACGGCCTAGGCCAAGGGGCTAGGTCCGTTTCATTCACAGAGATTGGAAGCTTCATGTTCCCCTTTCTTGGATGGACTTGCTCTTTTTGGGGTTCCATAAGATCAACACGGAACTTATTTCCACCCATTGGGGCAAATCACTCGTATCATACCTCCATTTCTTATTGAAACAGTTCTTTGTAACGTCTTTTTCGTAATTGCTCCTTTTTCACTAACTAGACGTCACCATTCCATATGCACCTTGTTTCTGTTAGAGTTATTAGCTTTCCTATAAACGCCTGAGATGGTATATACCCTAACCATATAAGATAAGTATCTTCATCATTTGGCCTGACAATCAAATATTGGTCATCTTTCAGATCCATCTTAGGATCATATGGAGCAACCAAGTCCATAATACTTGGGATGCTCCTTCTTAGGTCCAACATAGTGTTCTTCCTCTTCCTCCTCTTCAGACTCCTCTGTCATCAAGTGGATTGGATGCTGATCAGGTTGTAATTGACCATAGTCGAGCCTCCATCGACATTGAGGTATCCAACCCTCTCTAAGGACAGTGTTGCTTGTGTTCAAACTCCCCAAAAGTATATGAATCTCACTCCAATACTTTATAAGTGCTTCATTGCATGCTCTCCTCTCTGGTGTTATGTATTTATCTGCTAAGAATTTTTCCCGATACTTTAAATATTCCATTATCCCTTCCATAGTCCGCTCACAGTCCTTCACTTCTTCTAATGGTTTCATGGCCTTAGGCTCTCTCGTTGGCACCATTAGTTCATCTTTCACATCCTCTTTCCAAAGCAATACATCCTTATCTTCCAGTTTCCACACAGGATCTCCAGCCCTCATCTTATATTGCATTATTGGCTTTCCATTTTTAACCCAAAACCTAAATTGCAACAGAGCATTATGTCCAAGAAGATCTTCACGAGAATAACCCTTTATGAACTCTTTCCAGTCGAGGACTTCTTGCATCAATGAACCAATAGGAGGAGGTGAATAACACTACTTAAATAGCTTCAAAAGTCTCGGATAGTTGGTGACATTATTTTTCTTGCAATTTAATCCTGTAATACCCAAACATTGCATCAATATCTTCATTAATATGGCCAGGCATCAAATAACTAACATAGACCATTTCAAACACTCCAACTCATGTAAGATACGACTAAATATCTATTTTTCTTCTGGCCAACATAGTTGTCAAGTTGCAAGAGCAGCTTCTTAGGTAGTCGTTGCCCCGATATTGGGTTCACATGAATTGCAGGCGCTAATTCATCCTTCCTATGGCCAAATCCTCTAGTTTCATGGGGAGCAGTATCGTGCAAAGCCTTGAAGAGATGTTGCAATGGTCGAGAAGAATGCACATCTCCATTAAAGTCATGTTCCAAACTGCACAAAGCTTTTGCAATCCTACCAACATGGAAGTTTGGGCCATCACCCCATAACTCTAATGTGAAATGACCATGGTGCACTGCTCCCTAGCCATGAGTTATAAATCTAGCTAATGATATCTGCAATTGAAAGGACCTTGCAATAGACTTTGGTATAGCCCTAAATTGAGACAAACATGTCTTCTGCTGATCCATCTTGTCGTGATGCATAGAGTTCTATTGTAGACAAGCATCTTCACATGCAATATCTTGATCGACATGATATCTGGTCCGTCGTGTGAATTCTCATGTCTTTACGAATAACTGATCTTTCCACCTCGCGCTTTGACTTCTCAAGCTTATCTAGCAACTCAATGCATATATTGCACTTTGAGAAGTTGTTATGTTGCATCCTCTTTACATCTGAAAAATGTTTGTTCCAGAGCTTGCTGAATGTTGACTGTGAAATCTTGTCTAGTTTCGTTTCCTCCAGAAGATTGTTGATCATTTGTAAAATGACTTTTTACGTGAAATACGCAGGCAACATTCGAACTACTTTTCTGCGCCCATCTTCATCAACCGTGCTTTTGTGAGGCATACTCTCGGCATGATAGTTAACAAACTTCTCGAATAGACTCTGAGCTGCAAGCACCCTGGGGGTAGTCCTCGCCTTTCTTCGATTATCATGCCAACCTATTTGAGCATCCCTCTTTTGGTTCTGCCTAAATCTCCACCATATAGTGGTTGGTATAGCTAGTATGGTTGTTACTGCACTGCTGCATATCCAATTCCCACCAATAGGAAATCCCATGTTCCTAATATCTAGTGATGACCCAAATGCATCTTCTATAATGCTGTAAAGATAAGGTTTTCTAGAGTTATGAGTCTTCTCCTTGCCGGGTTACCAACATTTCTCGGTCTTCAATACCTGTACAGGACAGAGGGGTCATGGTGGGGTTGCTTGCTACTACCGGACAACCTTGGCACATTCGGTTACCCTCCAGAAAACAGACAGACACAACTGGTACTTGTGGGTTCGTGTGCATAATACCGATCTATAATGCTACACGATCTGCGGGTTACCAACATTTCTCGGTCTTCAATACATATGCGGGGACGGAGGGTCATGGTGGGGTTGCTTGCTACTACCGGACAACCTTGGCACATTCGATTTACCCTCGAAGAAGACGGACATACACAACCCGGTACTTGTGGGTTCGTGTTCATAATACCGGTGGCAACCCTCTTTTTACGGCGCTGTTATTTCCCTCACGCAGAGAGCACCTTCTATCGTAGCCACTCCGTCACGGATAGGATGGACCCTTATGTCGATCCATATGATGACATACTGGCCGGCCAAGCGGTTGGGTAGGGTCGTCCTTCTTGGGGATTTCAATGCACGTATGGAGTAGAGCAGCCCATGAGACTTGACCCCTCGGCGACAATGTCCTCAGCTACATCCCGCCAGAGGCAACGGCCCGCGAGGATCGGATGACAACCGTGTCACTTGCTTTGGCGCGATTGCTCCTCGCTATGTGGTATTTTTGACTTGATAATTTGCAATGGCCTGTCACACGCTTCGCAAGTGCACATGCGATGTGGACAATCGGGGGAGGTTCTAGTGTGGTGGACTATGTGCTTTCGTAGTTGCACAAGATATACATCTCATCGATCGTTTTCGGTGGGCACCGGTCCGGGATGAGGAGGTCGAACTCGGATCACCTCCCACTTTATTTGGACATGGTTTGGCAAGCCGCGGAACCCCCACTATGCCAGCCCCTGCCATCCTTAGTTGCGATTAGATTATGAGCGAGGCGGGACTTCTGTAGAGATGCTCATGGGCGCCACCCGGCAATGCGGACCCCACACTAGAGCGGCGAACCAAACCCGGTTGACTTACCCGGCTATGCGGGGATAAAGGCGGGCGGCTTTTGCTTTGTGACCCCCTCCCCTCCAGCGTCGCCAGCTCGGGATTTCAGCGTAGCGATGGTTTGATCGCGGTGTAAAGGCCAAAGCGCCCGGCTTCCGTCACATTTGGGATCCAGTACCAGCTTGCGGAGCCACCACCGCGATCTTGCGCCCATCCTAAAGGGAAAAGCGGTACCTTACCCGAGCATCGAGGGGAGATGTTGACCTCTTTGAACCTCATCCTCCCGAACAACTTTGAAGCGAGTGCCGAAAGGCAGCCCGACCTCACGGGGGATATCACACGGCCGTGGGAACGATACTACGAAAGCGGCTCTATGACCCACGAGGGGCAGCGTGCGCCCATACCCCCGCGGGATGGCCCCATTGGTTCTCCTTGAGGAGGATGATATTGTGGAGGGCACACACCGGTGGCTAATGGGAAGGTGACCTCCATGGTATGCGCCGAAGTTACTCAAATGGGCGGCGGCAACCGGGCCGGTGTCGATCCTACTACATTCCAGCGAGCATTGCGAAGAAGTTTCCCGACAATGGACCACAAGCGGGGTTGTCCCCATTCACAAGGCCAGGCGACCCCACCTTCCCAGGCCAATTGCTCCCGGACGATCATGGTCAGTTGATTATTTGCCAAACCGTTGGGGCATTCTCGAGCAAAGCGGTTGACCCGGCAGGCGAGGCGGCGGATGTCGCGAGCCCTCACAAGCGGGCTTTAGACCCGCCACTCAATCGATTGACCATATCTTTACACCGCGGGCCGCGATTGAAGAGCGGCCGGAACCATCGGCATGACTTGTATTCTTTGCTTTGTGGACTTATGAAAGCTTTTTGTCGGTCCCGAAAAAAACTATGGGCTAGGCTGCGTCAGCAGGGGCTGCCAACACTGTCTGAGAATGCCATATATAATTCAGATGAGAGTTGTTTTGGCGTGATCACCGACGGCCAAGCATTCACCAAGAGTATCGGGGTCCGCGGGCTGCCCCTCTCACCAACACTTTTGGCCTCTACATTGATCCGGTTAGAGCCCCGGCTTACTTGAGCATGGGGGGATGGCATACGACTTTGGCACCAGTCATCCCCGGCTCATCTATGACGATGTTGACCTTCCGCCCACACCCCGGTTATGCGGTCTCATCCGGATGCCCTACACACATTTTGTCGCTACGACATGCGTGAATCTGGCCAAGACCGTGGTGGTTCTCATATCCTCTTCACGCCACCCCACGCCCCGCACTCACATATCGGGGGCAGCCTGTGGAGGTCACGCCCACCTACAAGTCCTAGGGTGGAGTTCCCCTCCTCGCTTCTGCTGGGAGGCATCCATCCGCTTATGGGTGATGGCCGCCGAGCACTTTATGCCATGCGTAACAATAGTCACCAGTCTCTATGATTGGGGCCATCACACATCCGCTTTTGAATCGGGTCGAGCCTCATACTTCCCGAGGTCGGGTTTGGGGTCCTACCGCCTCCTTTTACGACCGAATGATTGGGAGCGGTCGCGTAGGCATTTTTCAGACCAGCACTTGGGGTGAAACCTTTCACCCCTATCGATTCTGCCCGGCAGAAAGTGGTTAATATGGGTGATGCTTCGGCTCCCTTTTTAGCTTTACGCCGTGGCAATGGGGCCCGCCAGCTGCCTGGCGGGCGGGCGGAGGGGTAAGAGATCGGTGGTTCGCGATGGAACGCAAGAGCACAAAGGCGTTACAAGTGGACACAGAGGCCAATCGTGACAACCGAGGAGTACCCGGATGCTTGCTTCGCGCAAGCCTGGGACCCCCGCAAGCTCTAGAGCAGGTCAAACGGCCCATTACAAGGAGCACATCAACCCGTGTTGGCCCGGCCCGCCTCTACTCGTTCCTCCTACCCACAAAAGCGCCCGGACTCATTGCCTCCATTTGCCGCGAGGTGCCCACCATCTTCACATCGAGGCGGGCGGTGGATTGGGGAGCCCGCCGGGGCATGCTCTGTCAGTGTTGTCAAACGGGTGCCATTGAGGATGAATCTCACACTTTCCAGAGTTGCCCAGCATTCAGTCAGATCCGGGCCAGATACGCTCCCTTAGTACGGCCGGACTTGCCCCTACATTTGCTGATGAACACACCGCCAAGACGCGTGCTCCGGGTCGTACATTCGGAGGTAATCGGATCTACGAAGCTCACCTTTGCCCCCTTTGCGTTGCCCGATCGGGCACTACGGGTGCGGTGCATGAGTGTATATATTTGTGTGTTTTTTCATTTTGTATATTGGAACAGTTTGTCAGCAGGCTGATTGCTCCCACGGTTTTTCCCTCAAAAACCCTTCGGGGCGGGGGTTTTTTTAATCCGGGTAGTAATCCGCTTGCTGCACTTTTGTATTGGGTCCCATAGACCAATTGGTCTCCGTGGACGATAAAAATACCTTCCTTCCTTCCTTCCTTCCTTATAGATTGATCTTGTGACGTTCCAGAATAATATACGGTATGAATACGTATATTATACTGACACGTCACTAGTACATGCCGACTCAGACGACATGTACACCGCGACCATAAAGGGGTAGTACCCTAGGGTACGACCCTGTGAACCATTATATTGCACATGTTAAGGCCACATGTGAATATAATCTCCTTTTGCCATGTGGCAATGACCCATTGCCCAAAAGGGACCAGCCCTAAATTCGTGGGGATAAAGGGACATAAACCCTAAAAGGGAAACCCTTTCGGTTTCCAGCCCCTATAGGTCGGATTGGAGCAGCATCGGACGCCCTTTTCGCTGAAACGAAGATGGCGGAGGAACCGAGAATTGCTAGGTTGCAGCTTCGATCCAAGACCAGGCGGTTTGAGATCCAAAGGCATGGGCGCTTTGGAGGAGTGGGAGCCAGCCAAGAAGCGGGTTAGTGGTTGATCCGATAGTTAGATCCGAGTTTTCAGCTCTCATTCTATAGGATTCGCCTTCATTCTTAGCTATAGGCGACCCCTACAGCCTAAGAATAATAGACACTAACAAAGGAACCTAACCATGTATGATTAGGTAGATTAGAATAGATGTATTCTATTATTTTCAGTTACATTGTGATGATGTTTCGACATTCTATGCGCCACTCTTGTGTATTGGGAAGGGGGTAGAGACCCGAGCCCAAGTAGTTGTATGATCGAGTTTAGCCCATTAATTCCCAATTAATGCGGCACATGTGCATAAAGCCCTTTGGCCGGGTGGCGGAGCTAGACCGCCGACAAGGAAGGGCTTGTCGATCACGATTGATTCCTCCAGTGCGTGGCGGCAGCCGGGGAACATTGTGGGCTAGGCCTAATACCACCTGCACTCGCGTGAGGCCCGGTATGGGCTCGACACCTCTTGGGTGATGCGTCATCTTCTAGGGGTTCAAGTCGATAATCGAGCAAAGGCTCTCTAGCTCGCTTTGTGATTGGCATGAACCTTCCGAGGGGGAGTGATCTCCTCCTACCTCATCGGGAGCCGGGAGATGCAACCCAAGAGTAGCCCCTTTGGCTACGAACCCGGCGAAGCTACGGTCAGGGCTCCAATATTTGTTCACCTATCCGCAAAGTATGCAATGAGGAGGCGGATGGAGTGGACTACCCAACGACCATGTTCTATGCCAGCCAAATCCATTTGCCATGAATTACGCCTGCGCATTGTTATCCGGAGACCCAAGCCGTCAGTCTTTCCCCAAGAGTCTGAGCCTGGGTAGGATTCCCCCATGTTATGTTGATGTACTGATGTGTTGTTGCAGCTACTGTGATATGGTGGACCACCCTTCGAGGTGGGTTGTTATTATTGATTGATGTCATGTGCTCATGTGTGTTTACGCTTCCGCAGCTAGATCGATCCCGAGGGAGACGGGATGAATGACACGTCCATTCTTCCCCGTCGGGTTCTTGACCACCAGCAAGAACCCGATGTTAGGTGGACGGCCTCATATGTCGTGGCGTGATCTTTGGTTTGAGGGATGATCTCCAGTTTGTATAGGATCGGGGCATCGTATAGGATCTGGGGCCGTCACAATGGTATCAGAGCCTTGATCTTGGCAGACCAAGATCGAGCACTGACCGTATTCCTATAGGAACTAACCAATCTAGACATTCAGTCTTGGAGATAAAAGCCCAAGCACGAACCTCGAGTAGTGGGAAATTTTTTTCCCCGGAATAGAGTTAGTAATTATCTAGAACTAGAATAATTAGAGAACATATTTAAGATGAAATAGATAGAAGAAAAGCCTCCTAAGAAAGCTTAGTAAAATTTAGTCACTTTTTTTTGGCCGACACCTCCAAGGATGCGCCAGGAGCATGTTAGGTTCATACCTAATTGGTCCTCGCGCACGCTTAGAGGGGTCCCCTAAAAGTGACTTCGGAATTTGCTCAAAATTTACTCAAAGTGTAAGAGAAATGGTAGAATCTTACTTAAAATGTTGGAATTAGCGGGAAACGCATGTTAATATGTGCAAATTGGAAAAGTTTAGAACAGAAAGGGGCAACACCTCTAAGGGTGCGCCAGGGCATAGTTAGGTCCGGACCTAACACCCTTCTCGCGCACTCTTGGAGGGGTTTGAAGGAAAATGGTTGAAGAAGACTCCACTTTGATTCAAGGTGGGGAGAATTTCGTCAGCAAACCAAGAAAATAACCGATTGGGCCAAACCCTATAAATTAGTGGACTTAGGCCTCATTTTTAGGGTTTCCCACGTTGTTCTCCGAGCTCGTTCCGATAGGCGATCTTCTGGCACCCTGCTCCAAATCGATCGGTGTTAAACAATGGCTAGGACGAAGTAGACCGCTCGTAAGGTAAGCAAAGATGATAAGCCCAAATGCCCAAGTCCTCGCCCGAAAGCGTAAAACTCAAAGATCTTTGAGAGAAAATTGAAGGCCGACATGGAGAGGCGACCTAGATATTACAGAAATCTAGAGAAGAGGCGGAAGAAAGAAGAGAAGGCCAAGAGGAAAGAAGAGAAGGCAAGGAGGAAGGAGGAAAAGGCAAAGCGCAGGGAGGAGAAGGCAAGGAAGAAAGCACAAGAAGCCGTCGAGGGGGCCGAGGAAGACCAATGGTGAGAGCAGAGAACGAAGAACAGGGAAGAAAGAGACCCGAAGGGCAAGGGGGTAATGACAGAAGGGCCACCCAAGAAGAAGAGGAGGAGCTCGGTCGGCATCGTCATCGGTGAACGACCCGAAGACGACCAACCTCCATCCTCATCTGAAGATACCGGTGATCTGCAGAACTTCTTGGAGGAAGTACTTAGGAACTCAAGAATCCTCGCGAAACAAAGCAAACACTCATACGCATGAACCCCAAGAGGAGGACTAAACCCCAGCCTGTGACCCGTAGAAACACGAGTTGAACTACCCCCTCCGTTACCTCCACCGTTTCCAGAATGGCAAGAGGCGAGGAAATTAGATGCAGACAAAGCAGCCGCAAAGAAGGCGAACAAGACGGCCAGGGATTCGTACACCTTAGGGCCCGAGAGGAGATACAAGAAACAGTTAGCAGACTATACAGTATACAAGAAGATGCACACCAAATACAGTGCCTATTACGAGGTGCACAAGGTAAAATATATTGAAGGAGGGCGGCCAACACGTGAGATATTCCAGCTGAAGCCTCCACCAGAACTTCCAGACCCCCCGAAGAAACCCATGAAAAGATCCCAAGTAGCGAGTCTCGGCGTCGTTCATCTTCCGTGAATCGTATGCTACGACTCTTTCTTCTTGCATTAAGACTGCTCCCGTCGCAATCTTGCTAGCATCAGTTGCAACTAGCTTGTCCTTCTCTGGATCTGGCAACGTTAAAACGGGGGCGGTTGTTAAGGCTTCCTTCAACTTCTCAAATCCTGCTTGAGCCTTCTTTTGCCAATGTGCCACCCGGTCTCTTATCTTTTCTGCCTTGGTGAGGTCCGTCAAAGGTGCTGCTATCTTAGCAAAGTTCTTGACAAACTTTCTATAATATCCTGCTAAGCCCAAAAAGCTTCTCACCTCGTGTATGTTCTTTGGTGCTGGCCATTCAATCACTGCTTGGATCTTTGCGGGATCGGTGGAGATGCCGTCTGCTGATATGATATGCCCCAAGTATTCCACTCTTTCGGTGGCGAAATGACATTTCGACAACTTCGCATAAAGCTGATGTCTCCGCAGTTTCTCAAGTACCCTCCTCAAATGTTGAATATCTCCTCTAGGGACTTGCTATACACCAAAATGTCATCAAAGAACACGATAACAAATGTGTCGAGGAATTCCCGAAAGACATCGTTCATGAGTCTCATGAACGTTGCTGGGGCATTAGATAAGCCAAATGGCATCACTGTGAATTCATAGTGGCCATATCTTGTTCGGAACGCCGTTTTGTGGATATCTTCCTCCTTGATTCTGATTTGATGATAGCCGGACCTTAAGTCTATTTTGGAGAAGACTCTGGCACCTTGTAGCTGATCCATCAGATCATCCGCTCTGGGTAAGGCATACTTGTTCTTGATGGTGTGTTTGTTTAATTGACGGTAGTCAATACACATCCTCAAGCTTCCATCCTTCTTCTTGACGAATAAGATGGGGGCTCCGAACGGAGAGATACTAGGCCTTATGAACCCTAGGTCTAATAGCTCCTGCAATTGCTTCTTCAACTCTGATAGTTCGTGAGCCATTCTATCTGATTGCCTTACTTGTGGGCTTGGTGCACGGTTCGAAAGTGCAATTTCGCTCTACTCCTCTATATGGTGGGAGTTCCTTGATTTCATCGGGAAACAAGTCATGGAACTCCTTTATTAACTTGGCTACCTGCTTGGGTAGCTTGCTTACTGATTTATCTTCTTTATCCTCTGGCGCTTCTTCTTCGGCAAGTTCTAATTTGAAGATGTATGCAACTTGCTGCCTTTTCATGCATCTAAGTAACTTCATGCATTGCATTATAGGTGTTACTTCCTTACCTGTGATCTCTATGATTTTCCCGTTGGGCGCCGTTAGCTTCAGCTTTCGCTCCCCACAATCTATTTGGGCTTTTCTTGCGGGTGGAGGTATTCCATACCTATGATGAGGTCATATTTTCCGATGTTCATGATCTACGCCCCATTTCAATATTGATGCC